>CM034151.1:739573799-740784306 GCA_019776745.2 Taxus chinensis | reverse complement strand
TAAACCCCATCTCTTACATTTTATGTGTGCATATGAACAGAGGAATAGGAACCGGCCTTCATCTGGAGAGCTTTCCCGATTCACAAGGTCCCACACTTAGGAAAAGCTCCATGTTATGCAATCGCACTGAGAGTCTCAACCCATCGAGTTGCAGACACTCAGGGGTGCTATGATTCGCCATCAATAGTAGCCAAAGCAACATTTAACACAAAAAAATCACGCAAAATTTTTCTTAATAAATTAATAGATTGTTCTTTAGTTTTGAACATCGAAATTGTGGGCATTACACTTGGTATCAGAATTGTGAGTTTAAATCTTGGACCCTAGGCACACACGGAAACACAAATAATAAATTTAGTGCAACTATAACTTAGAACATATGATATTGTTGATAACTAAAAATGTAGAAAAGTTAGAAAATTGAAATAAACCTAGATGATGATGAAATAAATCTCGCCTTGGTCTGTGTAGGAGACATGTATCAAATGAGTATTTTGTGTATGTCGAGTTAGATATACGACCCCCAGGGCAGGGAGTCACTACTATACTATAACAAATTTTACAGACCTTACAAGATGTTAATGCCACTATATGCAGAGGATCAGTAGGGGACGACCTAGCCAGAAAGATAGAGAGCCATCACATGAGGCCCAACACCCTCCATGTCATAATGAGGAGCATAGGGTGGAGAACTCCCATTTGTAGTCAGCTAGATGGGATTCACCTAAGAGGTAACATGGAGATACAGAAAGAGGACATAAGGAGAAATATAGGATCCTTAGATAGAGAGATGACCATGATGAGATACCTAGAGGAAGATAGATGATAATGGATGAACACATTCGACTTAAATCTTCATTCATACCATTATACTAATGGTATAGGGGGATTTTAGGCAGAGGTATGGTTGGTGAGATTGAGTGGATTCTTTAAGCTATGTCTATTTAATAGTAACATGAAGGCTCGTGTCGTGATTCATCTTCTAAGAGATGGAGAAGGTGTTTTGTGGTGGACAGAGGAACAAAATCTGTTATGCAATTTTTACCTTCAAGTGAAACTAGGAAAACATGACCTCACATAGAGAGAATAGAAGGATCGTTTTGGATATGCCATTATTTAGTCTCGACGGATTGAAATTAGGAATCAATGAGCTCAAAAAGTCTAAAGAACATGAAATTCTAAAGTCAAATTTATACTTTAGACATTTGGGAGTTTGGATTTTTCTGCAGGGTCGAGAAATGAACAGTGCCATGCGGGGAGGAAAAAATAAGTCTGAAACCCAAAGTATGATATTCCAACTTCAGGATTTCAAGATTTCAGAGGTTTCATGTGCTAGGTGGATGAACAACACCTTAAACCTTGAAACCCCCTAAACCCCAAATCCCCCAAAAATTTGAAAACTGAAACCCCCAAAACACAAAGGTCAAAAACCTAAACTTCGAGTTTGAGACTTCAGGTTTTTGGCATTTTGGAATACTGTATCCCCCGCACACACAAATCACCACTTGAAGCTTGAAACTCGAAGTCTGAATTTCAAACTTCGGGATTTCATCATTTCATAGGTTTCATAAGCTTAGAAAAGTGAATAGTGACAACGACCTCTGAAGCATAAATGCCTGATGTTCCGAATCTTGAAAAGACTGAAATTTTGTATTTTGGAGGATGTGATGCAAGTCTGGTGTCAGAAAAGGCAAATAAACCACTCTCATTTATTGTAGTATGGCACCTCCATCTTTAGAAAACCATAAATTTTGACTGGGAGCTTAGATTTACAGAAAATAGGACTTTTGGGAAAGCTCTCAGTGTCCTTTATGCAACATGAGGAAATATAGTCCACAATTTTAAAGGAATGCTTCCAACTTTTTCACCTAAAATGATGAAGGTATGGGATTTTTTTCTTACCCAACAAGGAAAATTACATGGAGGTGTGGGTTTTTCAGTGGCACCCATCATTGATATATGTGATTTTAATTCATTTTAAGGTAGTTGAAGAAAGATTTTGAATTCCTATCTCTCACTTCTCTCACTCTTCCTATATATTGTAAGGAGGGGCTCATTCATAAAGGTTGGATGCCTTGTATATGTCCCCTCTATTCTTTCTTCTCTGTAAGAGATTGTTGGAGATTTAAAACCTCCCTATTAGACATTGTAATGTAAAATATGTTCCTTTGAGCTTAAATTTGATTCATTATATCAACTTTGAGAGTAATAAAAATAGATTTGTGGATGTTCTAAATACCTTTTGTGTTCTATTGCATCTTTATGATATTTCATTACATGAAAGGTTATTGTGTATTGTTATTGTTTTCATTGAAAGGTTATAGTAGTGATGTGTTCATTGTGTAAGTTGTTCAACATCCTTCTTGATGCATCACCTTCCCTTAGTGTAAGTTTTAATTTTCATGTATTTTCTCTAACTTTGTCTCCTTGAGAAAACATTAGATTAGTGTTAGATCTCCAAATATTTGCACTTTGGAGTAGTTAACACTAGGTTAGGAGAGGAGTTCGTCCTTCTCCTTTGGGTTATCCCAATTTCAAAGTCCCACACTTTTGGATAACTCCATATTTGACGAATCACACTGACTGACTCAACCATTCACTTGCGAGAAATCAGGGGTGCTATAATTTTGCCATAATAGAGCTCCATGTGGATTCAGAGACTATTACATGGGAACTCTTTGAGTATAAATTCCATAGCCATTATATTTCATGGAGGTTTATTTAGTAGAGGATCAATGAGTTTCATGATCTGCATTAGGAATCTATGACAGTGGCTGAGTACGAGATCCATTTTCTAGACTTGCTTTAGTATGTTGAATACATGCAAGATGAGAAGGTTAGGATTCACTAGTTCATCAAATTTATAAACTTAGATTTTGGAGAGGTAGTACTCATTCATTGTCCGTAGACCTCAACTAATGTCATTGAGAAGGCCTACATTGTAGAAGTGAACATGGGAAAGACACAACATGCTAGAGATAGACTCAGAAGTGCACCCTGATTGAGAGATAAGATCAGGTGTTCTAATCTTTCTTTTCCCTCACTTCTGCATATACAATGGAAATACCTCAGGGATGTGTGATGTTGAAGTGAGTCTCCAGGATTATAAGGCCGATTCATTATTGATGTATCCAAAAATTTATTAACTGTGGGGTTTAAAGGTGAATGATGAATGTAACTAAAATTTTAATGAGGTGATACACCAAAATTAATAAGGGATTTGATGAAGAAACATGGACAATGTAATGAGAGTAAATTAATGAAGCGCAAACCAATGGGTTTCATCTTGATCCTAAGAAAAACATTTTATTGTTGACGGATAAATCACAACAACACTTCAAATTACTTGCACACTAAGACTAGGTAGAAAGCACCAAATTCGTAGCAAGGTAAGATAATTAAATCAGGGAATTCAAATTCAGAAGAGTTAATAAGATGATACACACAAGTGAAAATAATTCGAAAGGCAATAACTGGTTCTCATTCAATGGAAAAATTGGCCAATAACTTCAACTCTTAGTAAAAAAAGTCCTTCTGTAAAAAAAAAAGTTCTTTTCCAATGCACACAATCTGTAGAAAAACTTATTCACCAACCCCCCTAAAAATAGACTAAATCTAACTACACTTGCATTCTATTAATAACATTCATTTTGAATAAAGAAAAGGATAAAATAGCATGTTGTTACAATTAGGAAATAATAGCCTTTTGACTCCAAAAATACATCTTAGTTAAGTCTAGTTTGACTTATCTAAATATGATATAGTGAATAAATTAGGTGAATACTTTAGCTAATAATAGCTCCTTTCTTGGTGTGCAAGTATTCCAAGGTGCATGCAATATTTCTTACATGTAGCTCTGATGTGAGACTCCTTTTACAATATTCATCCACTTACAAGAATATTTTTGTCTTCTTACATGTTTTGTCCTCTTGTGATTGCATGTAAAAATACATTCATATACAAAAATAATGTTTTTTATTTCATACTTAGCAAAATAATTCAATTTTCCCTTGTGGGGACCACTTCATTTATCTATAATGGGACCATCCTTTGACTTGGCCATGGTGTATAATATTTTTTTGAATCTTGGTCAATTCAAAAATATTGTTTTGGTCTCCTTTGATTATTTTCAAATACTATAATCATTAATTTTCTTTTGAAAACATAAGCATTGGACCCTTATTTTATGTGGCACTTAATAATCATTTATTTTATTATTTTTGTCTCCTGACTAATTCATGGCATATCATAGCACTAAGGTTAAAGCACCATATTCATTCGACTTCCCATGGTATAGACTATGTGTTCGGTTCCCTTATTTTATTCAACCATGCACATGACTTTGAAAACATTAAGGTCTTATACCTTAATAATTGGTGACTTTTAATTGACCATGGCATGTTTCAAAAATCTTCGGCATTTGGACTAATCATCACCTACTCTGATGTGGCTAGGTCACATGGCTTGGTCTTTGATTGTTGACTTCATCTCTCTGTAACCGTGGCATGCTGACTCTATAACTGGGGAATAATGATTGGTCTTCGTAATAATGTGGCCCATGAACTATAGTTTTTAGCATGATTTCTATTAAATCATTGTGTCTCATTCTAATGATGGACTAAAAATTGGAAATGTTGGTGACCATACTTTGATTGTGATAGAGTTATAGTTTTTATGGGAGTCATTGATCTGTGTACTTCAAACTCCAACAATTGGATTTTATACCTAATTCTAAATGGAGTTAAGTTTTGTGTAACCATTTGGGTTTTCATTGTGAAACATTTATCGTTATACCTTTGATCTTTAACCATTAATCTCAACTCATAGTCGAGTTAGGTTTCATTGTGGTTGATTTTTGGTCAAGCAAAAGAACTCAAACCCTAACTTCCAATTCATTTTACATGGTCATTTCGGCAAGCGAAGTCCTGGAAAAATTTCTTCATGTCTTCCTTTATTTTTCTCATTCGAGCTCGAATATGTGTTGTTTTAGCCTCTATGAAGCTCTTTGAGAGTGTTTCACACTCAATTTTCAATTAAAGATTAGGTTTGGAACTCTATGATAAACCTGACTGCCATTTTTGAGCATTTTAGAGCTCAAAACTATGAAATATCAACCTCTATGGATTCATAGCATGAATTGTCACATTCTCCGGTCTTTTATGTCACTATTTGATGAGAGAATTGTAATCCCTTGTTCCATGGTTCTGCAATAGTTCTTCACTATCATTTTTTCTTTATAGCACTGATAATTTGAATCTTTTGAATTTCTCTATGTTTTCTTTGAACAAAAATAATATTTTGAATTGGTAACTTGTTGTGGCTGCTCTCCAACGATGGATTGAGGATTTTTCTAGAAAGAAGGTAAGTTCATATTCTTATATTTGAATCTTTCTCAAATATTTGGTAGAATTGTAATGGTCATAAGAAAAACAAGTATTCCATAAATGAACCTGAAAATCTTGTACTTAGTCTTAATGAAATATATGTAGGTCTCGAGCATATTTACTTGTACTCTTATTTTTACACTAAAAAATGTGCTTGGATTTTTAGTTAATTCTACATGTGCTTGATGAAAACAATTAATGGTACTCTGAAAATATTTGATATTTTCTCTGTTTTTAGTGATCTTTCTCTGTAACTAGAAATTTTACGTTTCTTTTCATAGAGTTTTTTGAAGGCTTTGATTAAAAATGGCTTACATTTTTTATCATACCAAGAATTGGGTTTGCATTCTTCAATGACTTCATTTCATTCATAAGTCTGTACCTACTCATGTTTTACTCATACCCAAAAAATGGGTTGGTTTACTCATTGATTTGTAGCTTTGTTTAGCTTTTGAGCTCTATTTAGATTTGGATATTTGAAGTCTCTAAGAATTCTCGGACACCTTAGCGTTTCGCCTAAGGTCTTGTTCAAGCACTTTGAACACTGTTTTCACCCAAGTACAAAGCATTGTTAGAACTTTTTGCTCTGGATTATGTTTCTACAATGAAAGTTATTGATGTTTCCATTGATACTTGAATTGTTTTTGTCCATTTTCATTCATAGTTGTTGTTACAACACTATTATTTTCCTCGAATTCATTTAGAGATCATACTTGAATGCTTTAGTATGTTGTTATACTTTGTCTCTTAAACTATTATTAAGATAATTACTTTAAAAAAACCATGCTCTGTTTATCTTATTGTAGAACCATAATTGATCATTCAAATCTTTATTGTTAACTCTTTGTACATTCACTTCTAGTCCTCCATTCAATCTTTTGAATTTTATCTAGATATAATCAACGAGTCTATGTCACATCTTAAATTTCTATGCAACTTCATGAATAGACTCTTTGCACTTTAGAAGTATTATTAAGTAATTTGCAATTGTGTTTTTCCTTTACGTTTCGAATAAGTGTCTTTGTTATAATGAAAAAGGAACAAATGTATTTTCTATTCTTGTAAAAACAAAACAAGGAATTCAATTTGGGGACATTTTGTTTCACTCTGTAATTGATTCTTGAAAATATTGAAGACCTCTCAAGTTATGCTTTTATATCACTTCTTGGAACATGTACCTTGCTATTTTGAACCTGTCTAATTAGCTACTAGATAATCTTTTGAGTTGATAGGAATATGAACCAGTTATCTTGGATGCAATCTATTGCAATCTGTTTGACTGTAGTTTTGATGCTATAGCTTCATACAGTAGATTGTCCTTTCCTAATAATACATTGTCACTTCTTCTATTTCTTTTATTTGATTCATTCATCTTGAGCCACATTGAATGGGTTTGAGCTAGAAATGTAATATAGTCCTTAAGGATTTGAGTTTTAAATTGTAGAGTATTTCTTTTTCTATTAAGATCTCTTGAAGTTGTATTTTTCGTACTCTATCTAAAGAATATAGAGGCATCTGTTGTTATTGTATCTTGATTCCATTCCTTCTTGATATATACTTAATTTCTGATATTCCTAAACATCTTCTTTCTCCTATCTTTATCTTTAGTAGATAGCTTGAACACTTGTACTTTTTTACTTTAATTACTATAAAAGGGCATGAATGGATTTTCTTTTGTAGCCTTTAACTCTATTTCATGTAATTTAAAACATGAAAAATATTTTCTTTCTTCAACATCTACATGTACCTAAACTCTTAAGAAAATAGTTAGAAAATTAATAGGCTTTCTTCCTCTATTTTATTCCATAGCGAATTTTATTTCTTTTGTTTCCATTGTAATTCTGAGAATCACATGTGCTTTTGAAACATAGTCATTTCTTGATTTTGTATCATCTTTTCTATTGCACCTTATTCCTTTTCACATAAATTGATTCATTTACATGAAACTATCAACACAAGTATACATATTAAACCCTGAGCTCAAATATGAAAACTTTCTCTTCTTTTCTTTTTAGGTACAATGATGCAATGAGATGATGCAAAATATGAAGATGAAGTTTTTGTAACTGGAGAATACCAAGAGAGGACCTAAAAGGAAATGATGGGTTTTCTCTATATTATAATTATTTTAGCTTTGTGTACATGCATCTTTTACTTCAATAGTCATAAGTTACATACCATGGCCTATAGTGGAAACACTGAATTTCTATCTCTTTATGAATAAATTAAATTAAATTTTGTAATTGAATTGTCTATTTCATTTTGAATTTGATTATTGTAAATGATAATTGTGAAATGAAATAAAAAACTCAAAACATAATTAATCTCATTCAAACATAAATAAATAACACAAATTAATGTACCTATAACTCATAATGTAACTTCAACCATGTAAACAACAACTATGTTTGCTTTCTTGGAATCCAACTCCTCAGGTTTGTAGTTATTCCCACCTTTATCAAGGTTGTACATTAGTTCTTTAGGGATTTTGGGAAACTTTGATGAAGGTGAACATGTAATGACATCATACATGAGGTGTTGCATTCTATAACAACACACATAATTGAATTTTTCTTTGTTGGTTCACTTACTGCAACTTAAAACATGCAAGCAACTATATGTTTTCCCCTTATTTATGTCCATCACATCAAATATTTCATCTGAAACGAATTTTCAAGTTGCCCATTTTACACTAGTGAAATTTTTTCAACATTTTTGGTGATCTTGCGGGGAAAAGATCCCTGCTAGCTTTAAGACCGGTGCCTTGCTCTAGTCCATTGGCATGGAGTTGAAATCATAAAACCATTTTTTTTCCTTTTCTAGCAAAATAAACTTTATGAAAAACAAACTAAAGATGGAAAAAGATATGGTAATCTAGATCACCTGCATAAATGCGCTTATTGAAATTGAAAGTTGCAATGTGCATGAAATACAATTATTGAAAGGGATATCCTACTTTGTAAGATTTTCATTAACAATTATCGATAAATATACCATTCACAAGAATGGGAAGCTCCTCTCCATTCAGCCTTATAAGTTAAAATGTATTGGGATTTTTTTAATTTGAAATCGTGTAAGGGACACTCCAAATTGTATTGAACTTTTTGTGGTTTCCTGAATTTTCTCTATCGACATCCCATTTTAGCTCAGTGTCTCCTTAATTAATTTTTTTGAGATTATTATTTTTATCAAATGTGCTCTTGATCCATTTATTATTCTTCTCAATGTTAAAGTTATCTTGATCCCTTAGCTCTTGCAGTTCCGTAATTTATGTATAATGAACTTGCATTGGTTCATTCTCGAGTAGTTCTATTTAATGTAATAAAACCAATGAGGGAAGCTAAATTGAAATAAACATTCTTTCCTCACGACCATAAACAATATTGTTATGTGAATTTTACACTGTTATTTTCTTAATCATTGTATCAACCGAAAGTGCTGAATTTTACATCCAACCTCTTTGATTTTCCTTGAGTGTTCTTCTAATAATCTTGAGCATATTTTTATTAAAACTTTCAGCGAAGCAGTTATCTTATAGGAAATAATTAGATGAAATAATCAGATAAATACAATTCTTAACAACGTAATTTGTTACCTTTGCACCAAAAAAACCAAGGCATTATCTGAAATGATTACGGCTTGAACACCAAATTTGTAAACTATACGTTTGTAGAATGATAAGATTAAAGTTTCATTGGCTTCTTTTAAAACCAGTACTTCAGTCCAGTGAGTGAAATAATATGTGGAAGTTAAGATCCACTTGTGTCATTGTGATTAAGGAGGATTTATCATTTCAATGACGTCAAGACCCCATTGCAAGGGAATCTAAGCTAATAATTCTTTTCTAAGAAAGAATTTACACTTTTAACACTTCTTTATCCATTTAAAACTGTCATTGAATATGTTAGGCCAACAATAAATGAATTTAATAATTTTAAAAGTTGCAGTACGTGCTGAAAAATGAACTCCTACAGGTCCTTCATGAAATTCAGAGATTAATTGTTACACTTTATCATAATCAACACAATGCAACAAAACTCCATTAATATCTTACTTGAACAACACACCATCAATAAATGCATAAGGTATGGCTTGTAATATAAAATACCTTAATTTTTTATTTTCCATATCTTTCGAATAGGTGACATGATGCAAGTAATTCATCAAATCAGTCATCCAACTTGACCCTGGAACCTCAAGATTCAATTTCGGTTGCTGATTTTGGAGCTACAAAACAACTTCAGGTTGATGATATAAAACTAGAACATGATATAATGAATCTACAACATGTTGTTATTCAATATCTGCAATCAAATGTTAACATAATCATTTTCCTCAAACTATTTTATCAATGGGAATATCAACATCATACTCCATAACCTTTGTAATCCAGCCTGTTCTCTTCTCATTCAATTCCTTTTTCAACAGGAACGCTTTAACACTTAGGTGAGAAACGAGAAGACGAATCTTGTTATTTGAAAGCATGTACTTGAATTTTTTTAATCCTCTAACTACTGCAAGTACCTATTTTACAAGAAAAGTGTACCCTGTTTCGTAGTCATGTAAGCTCTGTCAAAATAAATTAATGAGTTATTCTATGTTCTCATCATTAAACTGAGTTAATATAGTTGAAATAGTTTTAGCTCATATAGTGCATACATCATGAAATCCTTATCGAAATTATAATTTTCCAAAGTAGGATCTTGTGAAATAGAAAACTTAATGGCTTCAAATCCATTTATTCCTTCCCTTGTCCAAGAGAATATTGTACCCTTCTCTAGGTTAGATGTTAAGGGCTTAACAAATGCTACAAAATCAGGAACAAATCTTCTAACAAAGTTTATTTTTACAAGAAAACTTTGTAATTTCTTCTTATGATGAGGTAGGGACATCAAAAATATTACATCAATTCATGAAGGATCCATAGATAAGCTCGACTTTGAAACAATATGTCCAAGTAATTTACCTTCATGCACGGAATAAATGGACTTTGTGGGATTTAATGAGATTCCAAACTACCTACAAATCTGAAAAGTCTTCCTTAAATGCATAAGATGATTATCAAAATTATTTGAAAATATAGTAACATAATCTAAATAAACCAGTATGCATTTATTTAAGACGATATGAAAACCATATACATTACACGTTGAAATGTTGCACTAGCATTAGAAATTGCAAAAGCCATCCTCTTGTACGCATTAGTGCCCCACTTCGTGGTGAAGGCTATATTCTATCTATCTTCTTCACGCATAAGAATTTGATTATATCCAATGTCACCATGTAATGAGGACATCCTATCTTAACCTGAAACTGTTCTTAAAATCTTATCCATATTGGGCAGCAGATAATGATCTTTTAATGAAGATTTATTAAGATCTCTAAAATCCACACATAGACAAATCTCCCCATTCTTTTTATGAATAGATACAAGGTTAGCAACCCAACATGAGTGATTGATGGGAAAAATAATTCTAGATTCAATTAACTTTGAGAATTCTTTTCTCATTAATGGCTCAATATTGAGTTAACAGGCCTTTCAGCTAAGGAACTAGGAATGAAAAGTAATTCTATAATATGTTTTGCCAAACTAGGAATGAAAACCATTAAGATCTTTGTATTTCCAAGAAAAACCATCTTTGAATTCTTTAAATAAATTTATAAAAGACTACTTTTCAGCTAAGGAACATACCTTTCCAATGTGTAATTTCTTTCCATCATCAACTAAAATCTCTTTGTAGTTATTAGCATATGTTGAGATATTTTCTTTTTCATTTTTTAGCTAATCATTAGAACTGAAAATATATAATAAAGTGACCACCCCTTGAGGAAATTTGTTTGTCTTCAACTGTACAATCTGATCATTGTATTGGTGCTGTATTTTTTCTTTATTAGCTTCAAAAAAAATCAGCTTCTTGCTGTAGAAATCTGTAGATTTGTTTGTCATCTTCGAAAACCTGCCAGTTTTATTCATTATTAGGCATTGAAGGTCTGATAACCCACTCTATATACAGTTGTATTTTATTGTTTTTAACCTATTCTAGGACTTTAAAGCTATCTCCAACTGCTTTAAGTCTATCTGTATGTTTATTTTAAGCTCTTGGAACTGATTGAATACTAATAGATTCAAAATCATCCATTAAATTAGAAACTATATGCTTGTAAGATTTCAGTAATGAATTCTTACAAACATTATAGTTATTAACTTGATTGATGACTAACATAGAATCACCATAATCCTATAACATTCTGATTCCTCTCTCTTTTTCCTTTTTGGTAACCATATTGATTCTCCCTCATAAGCCTGAGAAGCATCACAGTTTTGAAAGGAAGCTTAGAGGCAAGCAGAGCACCTTGTGTGTCGTTTTGTAGCCGAGAAGGGAAATGCAAATTGATCTTTATCACTCAGATGTGGAGAAATGGGTAGCACCCTTAAGAGGATTTGACCTATTCTCACTACTTTATGGTTGTTCCTTTCAACCAGGGTGAGTGGACCCTTTTGTATCTTGTGTTTGTGGAGGAGATGAAGATGTCCTTCGTTACAGAGTTATTGAGAAGACCTTGAAGAAAACATGATTAATACAGCAAAATCTCAATCTCACGAGCTGTCACCCTAGATAATGGAGATATTTTCTAAGCAAGGTTGAGGCTACTAAAGACAATGAAAACTTGATTACTTCTGCATGTTTTGATAACAAAAATTATGCATTTGTGCACACACAGGACAAACAAAGTAGTATGGGTATGATTGGTTGTTTTTAAATTAATTTTGGTGGGAGGTGAGGCAAAGTGGATTTTGACTCGCTGGATCTTTGAGAACTTTTACAAAATGGAAGGAGTGACCAACAGAATGCTTCAGAGCAGCTAGAATGTTCCTTTAACTAGAAAGTGTGCTTTAATTGAGGCCCATATCAACACATTTTTACACAATCTTTAAGGATCCAAAATGAAGGCTCAGATTGAAAAACTTAATTAAAAACTATCAACCTTTGTTTTATCACGCCTAAGATACCCTCAAAGGCTAATAAACAATCATAATCATCATGCTAGGAGTATAGTGATTTTAAACTTGTTTATTTCACTATTAAACGAAAGATCTTTTGATAAATGAAATTATAAGTGCCACCAAACTATCACAAAGCTAGGATCTTGTGTGTTTCACAAGGATTTCAATGTAAGATTGCAATGGGAACAAGAAAAACTATTTGCAGACATTCACAAATGCATAAGACACAGCTTTTCTCAAAATCGACATAAATTTACTCAAATTTGATTAAATTTATCAGTAGGGGAAAGTTTCCTGAACAATCTCAGAGCTTGCCAATGGCTGTACACTCACAACCACCTTTACATGATCAAATTTAACACAAAATAAATAAATAGGTTCCTCAGATAGTCTCTCAGAAAAGATGGTCTCTGTCAAACATTTTCCTCTCCGGAGTTAGCTCCCGAAATCTAACACTCCAACCCTTTACATGAAAAATTCATGTAATTTATAATATTTCATTTACAACAGAGTTTTCACCTTAAAACAAGAAACATTCAAAGCACCATTGCATGTTACGAACATTGATCGTGACTCCCAGAATCAGATTTGTAAAAAAAAATTCAGGTCTGCAGAGGGAAAATCTCTCCAAATATTTCCATCATTTAATTCCTCACATAGTAAGTCATTCTTTATTTCATGCACCAACTACTTCCTCCTCCAATCTGTCAAATTGGGTTATTTACGTGCCAAGTAAGGAAAAACTGGAAAATTGTATCGAGGCCAAAAGTTAGATCACATCTTAATGGTAAAATATGTTTTCAGATTGTTCCCACCAAACTGAGATATCAACATGTCTCTTACGTGCCAAGGAAAGAAATATCAGGTTGAATCTGATAGTCAAATTACATTTTTAATGGTGAAAGATGTTTTCAGACCTTCCCTACCAAACTAGGATATCAAATTAATGTTCCTCTTCATTTGATGTGCAGGAGATTCCTAAAAATGATTAAAACACTGTAAAAATTATCAACCCCATGAGCTTTGGAGCGGAAATGGTAGAAAATCAAATACAGATGCACAGTTTGCATTGATATCTCTTTTGAATTTGAACCGTCGACGTGGAAGATCCTAGTTTAAGATGGGTCTTGGGGTTCCTTTTTAATTTTTACTCCTTTTGGAAAAAATGCAAAATTTCTCAATTTGCTCCGCCTGTCTTTCTTTGAAAAATTGGCTGATAACTCTCCCAATGTAGGTCCCAAAATAACCATGGCTAAATTCCGCTATTTCATCTCTTTTTTGGAAAAAAAGAAACTTTTCCAAATTTTGACCGCAACTCTGCCCTTCTGCTTTTAGTTGTTGATGTGGGTCCCAGCGGAACCATGCTTCCTTTTTACAATTTTAACCCCTTTCTCCACAAAAGGAAATTTTTCCAAATTTCCGCCGAAAGTCTACACCTCTACCATTGACTTTTGACTATTCTCTGTCGGGTTTATGGGCCATTTTGATGATTTTAATCTTCTAAATAAAAAGGGACAAAAATCCAAGTTACTCTTGATGGCTTGCCTCCCCACCTCTTAACTTTTCAAACTGCCACGTCTCTCAATGGCGCATCTTGAGATGGTCCCCAAAAGTAGAGACCCTGATTGAGTGCACGGTCGACATGTGTCTCGTCTAGTAGATTCTACAAAAATCCTTGAGAGTTTAGTGGAAGGTGGCATGTGTCCAAGGTTTGAGACAATCTTCTTCGACCATCGAAAATTCAAAAAAAAAAAGGAGGGTGATCGGAAGCCTCCAAGTGTCCTCTTGGAGTTTCTTCAAAATAAAACTCAAAGGCCAGTTCCCAAACATGTGTGGTCCCTCCACATGTCTCAGACCCTTTAGGAAGCTACTGAAAATTCTAAGGAATGAAGACCCGACGGAAACCTCCATGTGTCTTTATGGTGCAAATTCAAGATTGTCCCCATAAGCGGAGACCATGATTGAGCGTGGCTCACCACATCTCCATGGCCCACTAAAACCATATCAGCTGCATAAATTTTTTTCTATGTCCAGGAAAAGTAGCGGAATCCTCCATGTGTCCTCCGGACGTAACTCCAAGGCCAAATAAAAAGGTGAGTCTTCAAATGAGCGTCATTCCTCCACGTAGACAAGTTTTGGGTTAAAACGATCTGCAAAGTTTTAGAGTGCCCCGCCAAGCCACATCCAACCAAAAATGTCCATGTTTGCACTGAATACAGAGTTTTAAAATTGACAGGAGAAACACACCCATCAAGATGTAAAAATGAAGGGAAACCTCTTTTCGAGCCCGGAGATGAAATTTTCTTCAAGGAAAGAGAATCTAGAAATTTTGTAAGGTTCACACATGACCCTCTGATCTATATCTATTTGCATTTCTTCAAGTACCTGGGGCAAAATGACAAGGACAACAACACACGACTATGGAAAATGGAAGGGAAGGAATAGCCTGAGTTTTAAGCCTAATTGAAAGACACCTTCAGATGGACAGAGGAATAAATAAAAAAATTTCTAGGCTATTTAAGTGACCTTCAACCAAGGAGGAACCAAACATGGCAACCAAATGGAGGAAAAAATTCTTAGGTACCAACACAGGGAGACAAAAAATGTTATATAGGCCACAAATTGAGGGATTTTAATGGAAAACGGGGTGAGCATAATTGGAGCACCAACATCAGCTCTGAATTGGGGATAGTCACTCCCTGTCAGTGCCACAAGAACTAAATAAATGACCAAGTGCCAAAAAAACATCCATTGGGAAAAGGAGTCAACTTGCAGAGACGAAAACTAGAACCATCTCCTAAAAATGAACCGAGGAACCAGAAAAACCATGTCACCGAGGACTAGAATGAGCATAAACACAAAATATAGAAAGTGACCAACAAACTGTACACTATATAAATGATGCTCACCTTGATTCTGGGAATCAATCCAAAAAATGTTTCAAGTGACTGCCACTAACACGTAATTTGAGCAATTCACCAACCAAGTCTTTCAAGAAGAAGGTATGTTCACAAATCCGAATGTCAATGGAGTAAGGGCCCATCCATAGTGCATCAAATTTACCATGATTTCCCTTGTCTTAATGTTTGCTATCCCATAACAACACAAGATCTCCAATGCCGAAAGATCTGGGAGTGACCTTCTTATCAAATAACTTCTTTAATTTTTCTTTGAACTTCACATGCCTTTGGTGAGATGCTCTTCTTTCTTCATCAAGTTCAAAAATCTGGTTATTGCGAGCCTCAAATGGACTAACTTCTTGATCTTCCAGTTGTTAAATGAACTAATATGAGGATAATTACATATGCAGGGGTAGCAGAGCCTGAGTGCCATATACCAGTTCAAATGGACTTTTTCTAGTAGTTCTTTTAACAGTAATTCAATCAGCCCAAGAAAAAAACTTCAATTGCCCACCCCATTTCCTTTTGTTTAGCTCCAAGGTTCTCCTAATGATTTTTAATAATTTTTTATTGTTGGATTCTGCTTGTCCATTTCCCTGTGGGTTATATTTAGAGGCATATATCAAATTGATCCCATATTCTTTACACATTGCCACTAAATTTTTAGCTCTAAATCTCATGGCATTATCAACAACAATTTTAACTGGCATTCCAAACCTACAGATGATATGGTTTAGCACGAAGTCCATGAAAATTTCATGTGTGGCTCTCTTGGTGAGGATTTCCTCCACTAACTTAGTGAAGTAATCAGTGGCTACAAGAATCCACTTATGGCTAGCACTTGAAGGGTCTGAAATCTCACCAATGAAATCCATTCCCCATTGCTTGAACGGGGCTTGAATTGATACAGGCTGCAAAGGAAGGGAGTATGAAGATTTCAATCTTCCATAAAAATGCTGGCAACTCTCACATCTTCTGACCAAAAAATTTGTATCTTTGAAAAGATTTGGCCACCAATAACCAGCCCTCAGGATCTTGTGTGTTGTGACTCTTCCAAAAAAGTTCCCCCCACAAAGTCCTCCATGGAGATTAGCAATTATCTTCGGGCTTCATCTTCAGTAATGCACCTTAAGAGGACTCCCTCAGAATTCTTCCAAGCTAACCCAAAATGAGTAGTGACATATTTCTAGGAAGCCAACTTAAGAGCTCTTTTCTGATTTTTACTCAAATACTCAGGGTAGTATAGATGTTTGAGATAAAAAATTATATCTTTATACTATTCAGAACTCACCAAATTTACAAGTACATCCACCCTTCCTCCTTCTACCTCATTCACCTCAATAGTTTGAAAGTTGCTCTCAACCATGAGTTTAGCTAAACCCAAATCTCTTACAAATTATGTGGTTTGGATATCCATGTCATATTCTTGCAACTTGTTCACCCATCCGCATCTTTTTCTTGAGACCTCCATCTCTGATAAGACATATTTCACCATGGTGTGGGGAACATAAGCAACAACTATAGAGCTCAAAATGTAAGGTCTGAAAAACTTTGTTTCTTCTTTCAGAATGGTGTACTTCAACTAAGCCCCTTGCTGTACCTTACTAAAAAAAGCAATTGGCCTCTAAGCCCCTTCATTGTCCTTCTATAACAAGATAGATGCAATAGTGTTCTCCGAAGGAAAATAATATATTTGAAAAGGCTTCTTGTAATTTGGAGCTGCTAAGACAAGGGCATGCTTTAATGCTTCCTTAAACCCATTGAAATCTTGAATGGTAGCATCTTCCTACTTGATAACTTGGTCCTTTTTTAGCATGTAAGTAATTGGAACGGTCAACTCAACAAAGTTTGATATGAATCTTCTGATAAAATTTATCTACCCAAAGAAGGACTTAATTCCTTTCTTGGTTCTTAGAATTGAGACCTTGCTGATGGCATCTACCCTCTTAGGATCAATCGTGACACTATCCTTTGATACAATGTGACAAAAAAAATGACCTTTTGCACTCCGAAATGACACTTCTTTGGATTGAGTGAAATGAGATGCTCTTTGCATCTTATCAACATATTTTCTAAATGTTGAAGGTGATCACTTCTTTTCCTAGAGAAAACTATCACATCATCGTTATACACAACAATGATGTCATTTATATATCCTGAGAATTCTACATCCATTGCTCTCTTAAAATTATCTCCACCATTCATTAGGCCAAACGACATCCTCACATACACATAGGTACCCCATGGAGTAATGAAAGAAATTTTGATTCTCTCTTATTGCTTCAAAACCATCTGGTTATACCAAGAGAAGCCATCCAAAGTAGATAACAACTTAGAACCAGTAACCAATTACAACATGTTATCCATGTTTGGAAAAGGATAGTTATCCTTCATTGATGCTCTTTTCATATTTCTAAAATCGATGCACATCCTGATATCACCATTCTTTTTTCTAACTGACACTAAGTTTGCAATCTAAGAAGAATACCTTGTTGACTGAATGATCCCTCCATCTTTTAGCTTTTTTAACTCATCTTGCATCTTCACAGAGAGGAGTGGATTAATTGGCCTCTTCTCTTGTCTGATTTTTTTTGCATTAGGCTCCAAAGTAATTTCATTGTGAAACACATCCTCCCTGTATGCCTTCAACTCTGAATAAGACCAAGCCAAGTAGTCCTGATACTCCTTCAACAACTGGACATAAGAATATTTCCCCCCCTTGTTCAGATTTCTTCCCAATAAGATCTTCCTTGGTTTCTCCTCTATACCCAGGTCATGATCTTCAATATCCCTTGAGGCTGGTATATGCGTGTTAATAATGCAATTAACATTAGTGAAGTTTTATTCAAGAGAAACCAATCCTTTAACGATGCTATTAGTTTTTAGTTGAATGACATCCTTTCCAAAAAAAATTTCTTTATCCTCTGCCACAAATACCATAATATCCCAATCAATAAACTAATCAACAAAATCCCCTTTGTTCTGCATAAATCTTTTGACCCAAGCATCATCATAAAAAATTTGCCAGTGTTTACTGTTGTTTGACACAGATGGCCTTGTTAACACTTCAACATCATATTCACAATATGGGGACATTAAAAAACTATCAAACCGATATCCCAACACTACAAAGCTTTTCTTCCATAACATTGAACTTCCTATCATGATGCACAATGTTAAATTAATCAAACATCTCAATCAAGTCCCAGAGTGTATGCTTGTACTGTATCATTCTTTGATTTTTTGTAGCATATAGTTTTCTGATTTGTTTAACAATTAGTTCTGAATCTCCCTTAACAATGATGTCTTTAACATAGTATTTCTAGCCAATTCTCAAACCTAACAACAATTCCTCATACTCAGCAATGTTTTTAGTACACTCAAAGTAAAGTTTGAAAGAAAAAACAAACTCTTCCAAGCTTGGAGAAATCAGAACTACACTAGCACCATTTCCAAATTTGGAGCAAGATCCATCAAACAACATATTCCATGGAGAGCATACTTGCTCAAGATTCTTACATTGATCCATTTTGTTCTCTTTCCCATCAGCAAACCCAATAAAGTTATCAACATCAACACTTGTGTATAACACTTCATAAGATGCATTGTTAGGGTCTTCAATGAGGTGCAATATCTTCTTATCCCCATATAACTTGACATGGATGACCTCAATTGGTATGGTGGCCTAGTACATATCCATTTGAACACTCCCACCAAAACTTGTAGCCCATTTTCTAGACAACAACATACCCAACTTGGCCGGGAAATCAACAATAACAACATCAAGTTTTAAGTTCCTTCTCGGATAAGCTACAAGTTGTACCACCAGACCTTTCACACATCCTACAACTAGTACCTCTCTAGAATCAATGGTGAGTGCACTTCCCATATGTTGTTGTTACTTTGATATCCACTTCATTCATGACATCTAGAGGCATAACATTACACAATGCCCCCGAATCAAACATATAGTTGGGCAATAATCTATCTTTAATTATTAGAGTGGTGAAGAATGGATCCAAATTTAGCCTAGAATCTACCAAGGATGTTCCCAAATAAACCTCAGGTGGTTCATTTAGCTCTTCTGATGCTGGTGGTACTTCTAGTTCTTCAATGATTAGAGGAGTCTCCACAATGTTTACATTTCTTCCTGGGGTACTCTTCTCTTCTTTCAATTCCAAATACTCTAATGCCCTCTTCTTGTGCTCATGGATCCTAAACAACTCAACAATTGGAACACTACCTTTGATTTGACTCAAAACTTGGGCAATTTCATATGGAGTAGACTTTGGCAAGGCAACATTGGAAGGGAGATTGACAGACTCATCAGATAGCACGGGTTTTTTAACAGTTTGAGCATGAGGAGAAGTATGAATTTTTTTTGAGAAAGCAAGTCCTTTGGAAGGTGTATCTTTCTTAGGAACCTTTTTAGGAATATTTGAAAGAAATGGGTCTTTATATTTGGCTTGAGGCCTTGCTCCTTTGACAACTCTACTCCTAATATTATAATCCATCTCTTGAAAAACAACAAGACTCATCAATAACTGCCTATCTTCCTTAGATGGGATTCATCCATCATAATTCTTTATCACTAAAGATCTTAAATATTCAAAGTCATTATTGGGAAATTCAAAAGCTTGTACAATATCTATTTCTAAAGTATGAGAGGGAGGAAGAAGAGGTACCCAATGAATGCAATCCTAAAACTTAGTAGCAGTTCTAGAACTTATTACCTCAGTTGAAGTTGCTTCTTGCTGTGAGCTTGTAGAGCACTCCATCATGCATACATCATCTGTGTTATCATCATCAGCTTCCCCTTCTTCTTTCTGATCTACTTCACATGGAGCATGGGGTATGAAACACATGTCACACTAATCAATTACATCTATTTTTTCAACAATAACAACTATGGCAGTGAGAGGATCATGCACCATTATATTTTCCCTAGCTTGGGGATGTCTATTTGCAGATCCCATGGGTCCCTTGCCTCTATCATCAGATCTCTGCTCATTTCTAGGATGAATGGTAAATCTATCTTGGCATTGTTGCTTATGCTAACCTTGTGAACTCTGCTCAATTCCTTTCTCTTCCCAGGCTAATTTGTATGATATTTCTTTGACATCCCCTGCCAAATTTTTCACAAATTCCTCCAAATCAGCAGCCTTACTTGCTTGAGGTCTTTCCCAGATTAACCAGTTTCACACCTTCCCTCTTAGGAGAGTTTCTAATTACTTTTATGTTGTTCTCAATTTCTAGAGCCATAGTAAAGGCTTGTCTCAGTTTGGTAGGTTTTTGTCCCTCAAGTAGTAAGCAAATTTCTTATCAAATGCATCAGAATACTTTATAAGAAGACATTCATCACATGGCCTTAAACTAATAGGAAATCTCATTAATGTCTTATTGAATCTAGTGTTGAAGTCATGCAATGACTCATTAGGGTTCTTTTTGATATTCTCAAATTCTGATAGAAGAAACCTAGCATCCTTTCTATCACCATACTACAATCTGAATGCATTATTCATCTCGGTCCAAGAATAAATGGAATTATCTGGTAGAGCTTTATACCAGTCCTTGACATCTTCCTCCAAAGTATTCATAAACAATTTGATATATACATCTTCAAATTCAATCTCAAAGTCTTCCATCATGTTGATAAAGAGATTTAGATGTTGATCACGAGTTATAGCATTATTTCTTGGAACTTTGGTAGTCTATTTCTTACATCTTGGGGAATTGCATTTGGATAACTTGCCATCCCTCTAAAATTTAGAGGCCCAAAAGTATTTACAACAAATGGGGGTCTAGGTGGGGGATGGGCCATGTTGTTTTGAGGAGGTGACCTTGGAGGAGAAGCAAACTGATAAGGGACAAGGGGTCTTTGAAACATAGGAGTATAACTTACAAAATGGATATGACCTAAAGGATTTGTATTTTGGAAAACCCTATAAAATTTGGAAAACACAGGAGAAAAATGAGAAGAAAACTTTTCAAATTCAAATGAAGGCCCTTCTCCAGATGGAGAATTTAATTCCACAAAAAGACTACCTAATTGATAATCACTTGAATGGAAATCTTTAATGATATGATGATCACCTTCATCAACGAAGATCTCTTTTCTTGACTGCTGATCTCCAACAACTCTCTAGGCTCTTCTTCCTTCTGACTTTGTCTTTTCAATCTATGGAAATAATGTCTTAGTAGGGTCCCTAGCAAAGAAAGATCATCTTACTTCCAGCTTTGTAAAGATTAGTAACAAATCTCACTTGACAGAGGTTAAGACACTGGTACTTATAAAAAATAAGATCAAAATGGAGTCACCACTAAGGATTTCCACCTTAGTTGTGCAAATGCACTAAAAATATGATCTGTCAAATGTCTGTCAATACTAGAAATTGGAAATGGAAATATCTGACCTTCCTTTACCTAGATTTATCAATGAAACTAAGTGCAATAATTGTAGATTCTAGAGAAATTACACACGACACTTGTAACTTTGAACACTTCTTACATGCTTGAACATAGGATGATGTTTGAAATAATGTACTAGCACTTAAAGCATATAACAAATGTTTACCAGGGCCTGAGCATGAACTGTAATAATAATGTCCCCAACAACAATGCCAGAAATGGTATTTGTACCCAAATTGATTCTCCCTCAGAAGCCTGAGTAGCATCATGGTTTTGATAGGAAGTTTAGAGGTAATAAGAGCACCTTGTTTGTCATTTTGTAGCTGAGGGAAATGCAGATTGCTCTTTGTCACTCAGATGTGTAGAAATGGGTAGCACCTTTAACAGGATTTGACATATCCTCACTACTTTATGGTTGTGCCTTCCAACGAGGGTGAGAGGACCCTTTTGTAGCCTTCTATTTGTGGAGGAGATGGAGATGTCATTCATTGCAGAGTTAGTGAGAAGACCTTGAAGAAAACATGATCAATACAACAAAATCTAACTCTCACGAGTTGTCACTTGAGGTAATGGAGATATTTTCTAAGCAAGGTTTAGACTACTAAAGACAATGCAAACCTAATTGCTTATGCATGTTTTGGTAACAGAAATTATTCATTTTTGCACACACATGACAAATAGGGGTGGTATGGGTATGATTGGTTGTTTTTAAATGAATTTTGGTGGGAGGTGAGGAAGAGTGGATTTTGACTCGCTAGATCTTTGAGAGATTTTACAAAATGGTAGGGTTGACAAATATAATGCTTCAGAGTAGCTAGAATGTTCTTGTAACCAAAAGGTGTGCTTCAATGGAGGCCCAGATCAACACGTTTTCACAAAAACTTTAAGGATCCAAAGTGAAGGATCAGATTGAACAACTTAATTAAACACTATCAACCACCATTTTATCATGCCTAAGATACCCTCAAAGGCTAACAAACAATATTAATTAGCATGCTAGGAGTACAGTGATTTTAAATTTTTTTTTATTTCACTATCAAACAAAAGCTATTCTGATAAATGAAATTGCAAGTGCCACCAAACTATCACAAAGCTAAGATCTTGTGTGATTCATAGAGATTTCAATGTAAGATTTTAATGGGAACAAGAAAAACTATTTATAGACATTCAGAAATGAAGTAGACACAACTTTTCTCAAAATCAACACAGATTTACTCAAATTCGATTAAATTTATCAACAGGTGAAATTTTTTGGAACAATATCAGAGCTTGTCGATGGCTATACACTCGCAACCACCTTGACATGATCAAATCTAACACAAAATAAATAAACAGGTTCCTCAGATAGTCTCTTAGAAAATATGGGCTCTGTCAATCTTTTTCCTCTCACGAGTTAGCTCCCAACCTTTAACACTCTAACCCTTTACACGACAAATTCATGCAATTTTTAATACTTCATTTACAACAAAGTTTTCCCCCCAAAACTAGAAACATTCAAAGCACCATTACATGTTACGAACATTGATCGTGACTCCTAGAATCAGATTTGCAAAAACATTGTCAAGTGTGTAGAGGGAAAATCTGTCCAAATATTTCCAGCATTCAATTCCTCACCTAGTAAGTCGTTCTTTATTTTACACGCTGACAACTTCCTCCTCTAATCTGTCAAATTTGGTTCTTTGCATGCCAAGGAAGGAAAAACAAGAAAATTAGATTGAGGCCAAAAATTAGATCACATCTTAGTGGTAAAAGATGTTTTCAGATTTTTCCCACCAAACCGAGATATCAATAGGTCTCTTGCGTTCCAAGGAAAGAAATATCAGGTCAAATCTAATAGTCAGATTACATTTTTAATGGTGAAAGATGTTTTTAGACCTTCCCTACCAAACCAGGATATCAAATTAATGTTCCTCTTCATTTGGCATGCATGAGACTCCAAGAAATGATAAAAAACTGTAAAAATTTGCATCCCCAGGAGCTTTGGAGCAGAAATGGTAGAAAATCAGATATAGATGCAAAGTTTTCATTGATCTCTCTTTTGAATCTGGACCATCCACAAGGGAGATATGAGTTTAAGATGAGCTTGGGGGTTTCTTTTTACTTTTTACACCTTTTGGAAAAAATGCAAAATTTCTCAATTTTCTCCACCCCTCCGCCTTTGAAAAATGGGCTTGACACGTGTCCCAATGTGGGTCCCAAAGGAACTGCGGCAAAATTATGCTATTTCACCTCTTTTTTGGAAAAAGGGAAACTTTTCCAAATTTTCCCTGCAGCTCCGGCCTTCCACTTTTAGTTCTGATATGGGTCCGAGTGGAACCATGTTTCCTTTTTACACTTTTAACCCCTTTCTCCACAAAAGGAATATTTTCCAAATTTTCCCCAAAAGTCCACACCTCTGCCATTGATTGGAGAAAATTTTGACTATTCTCTGTCAGGCTAGTGGGTCATTTTGATGATTTTAATCACAAGGGGCAAAAAATCCAAGTTGCCCTCAATGGCCCCGCCTCCCCGCCTCTTGAGTTTTCAAACCGCTACGCATCTCAATGGTGCATCTTAAGATGGTCCTCAAAATTAGAGACCCTGAATGACTGCGGGGTCACCACGTGTCTCAGTCTAGAAGAGTCTGCTAAAAAGCTTGAGAGTTCAGTAGAAGGCACCATGTGTCCAAGGTCCAAGATAGTCTTCTTCGGCCATTGAAAAGTCCAAAAAAAAAGGGAGAGTGAGTGGAAGCCTCCAAGTGTTCCTGTGGCACTTCTTGAAAATAAAAATCAAGGGCGGGTTCCCAAACATGCGCGGTCCCTCCTCGTGTCTCAGCCCCTTTAGGAAGCTACTGAAAAGTCTAAGGAAGGAAGACGCAACAGAAACCTTCACGTGTCTTTATGGCATAACTTAAAGATGGTCCCCAAAAGTGAAGACCCTGAATGAGGGTGGGCTCACCATGTTTACATGGCCCACCAAAACCATATCAGCTACATAAATAATTTTCTAAGTCCGAGAAAAGTAGTGGAATCCTCCACGTGTCCTCCCGGCACAACTCCAAGGCTAAACAAAAAGGTGAGTCTTAAAACGAGCATCGTTCCTCCACATGGACAAGTTTTGTGTTAAAATGATCTGAAAAGTTTTAGAGTGCCCCACCAAGCCTTATCCAACCAAAAAGGGCCACATTTCCACTGAATACATAATTTTAAAATTGACAGGAGAACCACACCCATCAAGCCGTAAAAATGCAGGGAAACCCTTGTTCGAGCTCGGAGATGAAATTTTCTTCAAGGACAGAGTATCTAGAAATGTTATAATCTTCACACATGACCCTCTAAGCTATATCTATTCACATTTCTTCAAGTACTTGGGATAAACTAGTAGGGATAGAAACACATGACTGTAAAAATCAGAAGGGAAGGAACAACCCAAGTTTTATGCCAAATTGACAGACACCTTCAGATGCAGAGAGGAACAAATCAACAAATTATGGGATTTTAAGCAACCTTCGACCAAGGAGGAAACAAACATGGCAACCAAACGGAGGAGAAAATCCTCAGGTACAAACAAAGGGAGACAAAAAACATTACATAGGCCGCAAAATGAGGGATTTTAATGGAAAATGGGGCGATCCTAATTTGAGCACCAATAGTCCCATTGTAGGCCATGAATTAATGCTTTGTATTTAGCTACATTACAAGTTCATGAAAAATGCAGACTTATAGATGAAAATAACCTCTATTTTGAAGGGGAAGTCAGCATCAAACCTGCATCGTGTGCTTTCTTTTTCATTTCTCAATCAAAATTAAGTTGCCATATGCCTTCATCAATATCAATTTTTAGGCAACAAAGGAATAGGTGTATCCTCCCCATGAAGATAATAAACACCGAATAATCTTTCTTCTACTTCTTTGTAAGGATCGTAAGCATGTTCTTCTTGAATTTTCTCATCCATTAACAATTTTGAGACACCGTCTAATGTAGAAATCAATGTTGTGACATCAAAATTAGTCTGATCTATAGCTGCATAATTTACTGCAACATTTGCAAGACGAGATTCAATGTGGAATATAGCTAGAGGTTTTGAATTTACTATAAATTTAGTTCCATATCTCATAGCGAATAACATAAATGACAAATCCGAAGAAATATAACCACCTATTTTTTTGTTAAATCTCTTGACAAGAAAAGAGAAAAATAAAGAGGTAGATATACAATAGTTACTATTATCTAATTTCCCTCTCCCAGTGAAATTGATAATCAGACAGGCTAACAAATGCACACTAGACCAGAACAGAGACAATATGTTGATCGAAGGAGGTGTTGTAGAAAAGAATAGGGCAATACCTAGAAAAATCAATAAGAAATGTGGTAAAAGTAGAAGATTTTTTCCCAAGCAGTCCAAGGGACAGTTGGGACAAAACTACGTGCACGTTCTGAAAAGCTGAAGTACCTGCAAAAGAGAAATGTGGCAAAATCGAAATATTTTCTCTCGAGCGGTCTGAGGGAAAGTTGGGACAAAAGTACGTGTGGGCCCTAAGAAGTTTAAGTACCTACAGAAGAGAAATACGGTAAAATAAGAAGATTTTTTCTCGCGCATTGCATGTGATAGCTGGGAAAAAATACTTGAAATGCTCGAAAAGCTAATTTGGTGACATCCAATTCATTATGGTAAAGGAAGAAAAGAATGTATCGAGAAGTCTGAGGGATAGTTGGAATGAAAGTACATGCTAGCCTCGAAAATAAAAAATATCCACAGCCACTGAAGTACGGAGATAACAGAGAAATATGTGAACACATGGGACACGCAGACCTAGAAAGCTCGAAAAACATAGCCAACTACTCACATTTATTTTAGTATGGCACCCTCATCTTCAGACGACCATAAATTTTGAGTGGAATCTCATATTTGCATGAAATTGGACTTTTTGGAAATCTCTCAATGTCCTTTACGCATGTATAACTGGTTTTATTTATATTAATGAGACTAAGTATTTAAAAATGAAGAAGGAGAGTCCTTAATTTTAGAGGGTGCGTCCAGATTTCTCACCTACCACATAAAGAGGTATGGGCTTCCTTTCTTCTCAAGCAAGTCAGAGTACCTAGCGGCATGGGTTTTGTAATGGAAACCATAATTTTTGCAGATGATTGTAATGTATTTTTAGGTGGTTTAAGAAGGATTTCAAATTCCTTCTCTTTTTTTTTTCTCTCATTCTTCCTATATATTGTAAGGAAGGGATCATTTTTAAAGAGTTGGATAATTTTTCTTTGTACCCCACCTTCTTCTCTTGTCTGTAAGTGAATTTTTGGAGTTCAAACCTACCCTTCTAAACTCTAAAATGAAATTTTTCCTCTTGGCCATTTTAATTCATTGTATCAAATATGTGAAGCAATAATAGAAGTATGTGGATGAATTTCAACCCTCTCTTATGTTCATTTCTTCTTCTTGGTCTCTCATCGTAATCCTAGTTATTTGTGCATGGTTGTTGTATTACATTTTTAATGGGTTTTTAATGGTTAGTGGATTATCATCAGTGGATAGATTTGTGGTGTGTTTTCATGCTTCTTGATATGATTGTGGTTTCCATCTCCGTACAATACAGGTGTTCAGAATTTGTTTTGGTGCATCACCTTTGTTAGTTTAGGTTTAATTTATTGTAATCTTCTTAACCCTGTCTCCTTGAAAAAATAGAGTAGATTTTTGAGTAGATCCTCTACAATTTGGATGTGCACATCAGAATAGAGGAATAATAACTGACCTTCATCTGGAGGGTTATCTTGATTGAAAATTACCACACTTTCGGGTAACTCCATGTTTGACGAATCACACTGACTACCTCAACCATTCACTAGTGAGTATTAAGGGGTAATGTGATTTCACCATAATAATTACATCTTGTAAAATTTAAACATTGGGAAAAACATGTAATGTTACCTCAAAAACATTTATGATACCAAATGTCTTGTTTGTTGTTCCGTGAAGCTGTAGTACACTCTTTTTTATTTTTTCATACTGAAAGCCCAATTTTTCAGTAATTGTTCTGGGCATGATTATGTTACTTGCGCTACTTCCAACGACACAGTTGTGAACTAAATGATCTCAAATAATAAGATAAAGATAAAAAAGAGGTGGTTTCCTTATGTCATGAGAATTCAATACCTTTTATACCATCCATTTTAAATATTTCATACGATCGTGCTCAACTGTACCGAGAACCAAATCAACTTTCTAATCTTTTTTCTTTGCTGGTTTTGAAGAAATCTACAACTTAACAAGCTCATGAGAAAGTAAATCTTACTTTCATCCAATACTCAAAGTATCCCACAAAGAAATACTAATATTATTCTTCTCATAGCCTCAAAAACATTAAAATAATATGCAATAGTTGTAGAGTAATCTTTGGCAAAAAATCATTCTAATTCTGCCACTTTAGAAATATGAGGTATAAATAAACATCTGGGATCTGGTGGTATCTATTTTTTCTACTCTTTAGGGGCTAAACTGCTTGCTATTTTAGGAGCTAAAACATGATTTTTTGTTGTTTTATTAGTAATTTTAGGTAAAATAGGTTGTTTCTGTTGTTTTTCTTCATCTTGATATTTTTTCTGAGACCTTGTTGTAACATCAATACAATTTTCCTCTCCAAAAATGTATAAGTTATGTTTAGGTGGTTTTTGAGTCTGAGCATCTTGCTGCCCAACCTCCATTTGAGGCATGAATAATGTTTCAGATTGTGGTTAAACAACAAGGGTCAAATTTAAGAATGCATTTAGATAACTAGTAGTTTGATGAGGTTGATTACAAGGTGTATACCACTCTTCTCAGGCCATATTGATTGATAGAAGGGCACTAGAGGAGCTAGGATCCTTAAGATAAAACTATCTTGGTGATAAGGATGCCTATAATTCTTATTTGGCATGTATGGCTAATTATTCTATTGATAAGGTGCTTGATAAGGCCTAGTAGGCTGAGCTAACTGCTTCTTTAATGTTGTTATTTCATTCCCATAAGTCTACAAGGTGTTTCTAATGTCAAAAATATCATTTAGAGGGGTTGTAACAATAGTATCTATTATTGTGATAGGCTACGAAATAGGTGCCAAATTTTCTATAGTATGGATAGAGAGCCTTTGGGATAATTTACTAGCTTGAATATAGTTGTTTTCAGATCTAATGGCGATAACATAATCTGCTCGAAGTGTGGTTCCTCCCATGGAATGTATCATGGATGAAATAAAATTGTTTAAGGCTCTAAGATAATATATAAATTCATGATAAACTTGATTATTAACCATGGCTATAATTATTTCCCATGTTCTTATAAATGTGATGTTAAAACTAGGCATAAATTCATGAGGAGATATCTTAATTATGGACAGTTGTTCTATGAGAGATAAATGATCGAAAGTGTCTTAAAGTTGTTTACATAATTTATCTCCCAATTCATCCCAAGTTGGTATAGTCCCTACTGGTAGAGTTCTATACCATTTCAAGGTTTTTCCTTTAAATAATGTAGCCAAGAGTCTTAAAGCTACATCTTCATGAGTGATATTATGAACTGAACAAAGGGCTGCCATATTTTTAATATGCTTAGTAGGAGTAATATGATTTTCACCAGTAAATGAGGGTAAACCCTTTAAGGGAGTAATTGGTATGTCATGGTCAACTGGAATCATTGAGGTATTGCCCTTATTGAAGGGTAAAACAATTTCTAGGTGGTTGCGGTCGTTGTTGATACATGGGAATAAATTGAATCTTAACAACAAGATTGATTCATGGTAAAGAAAGGGGATGAGGGTTGTTAAAACCATTTTTGTTATAGGGTAAGGTATGTCCAACTCTTCTTCTTATTGCTGAATTCAAAGGAAAAGAAATAAAATTATGAGGAAGTATTCTTACCATTGATCTCGTAGTCACCTTAGGCATGGAACATTCTACAAAACTAATCTAAAATCAACCTTACAGAGTTGCCAAATAATTTTTAATTTTATTTTTAATGGATGTATCTAGATTTTTCCTTTGAAAAGTGATGTTTTTTTGCTGTAAATATGTTGTAAATTAACTGCAAAACTGATTCACTCCCACCGGGTGTGCCAAAAATTGATATCTCTTAGAAGTGCACACTAATTGAGGGATAACATCAGGTGTTCTAAGCTTTATTTTCCATCCCTTCTACATATACAATGGAAACACCTCAAGGCTATGGATATCCCTATGTTGAAGTGAGTCTCCAGGATTACAAAGCTGGTTCCTTATTAATGGATCTTAAAACTAATTAACTATGGTGTTTAAAGGTGAAAGATGGATGTAACTAAAATTTTAATGAGGTGATACACCAAAATTGATGAGGGATATGAATAAGAAACATACACAATATACTCAGAAAAATTATTGAAGCACGATCCAATGGGTTTCATCTTTATCCTAACAAACACACTTTAATGTTGAGGGAAAAATCACAACAACACTTTAGATTACTTGATCACTAAGACTAGGAAGAAAGCACCAAATTTGCAGCAAGGTAAGCTAATTAAATCAGGGAATGCAAATTCACAAGAGTTAATAAAATAATACACACCAATGCAAATAAATGTAAAAGCAATAACTTGTTCTCATTCAAGGGAAAAACTATCCAATAGCTTCAACACTCAGTACAAAAGTCCTCCTATCAATTTTTTTTATGTTCTTTTGCAATGCACAAAATATATAGAAAAACTGATTCACGTAACCCCCTAAAAATAGACTAATTTTAAGTACACTTACATGTTATTATTAACCTTCATTGTGAATAAGTAGAAGTATAAAATAGCATGTTGTTACAATTAGGTAATAATAGCCTTTTAACTCAAAAAATACATCTCAGTCAAGAGTATCTTTACTTATCTAAATCTAATATAGTGAATAAATTTGGTGAATACTTTATCTAATAATAACTCCTTGTTTAGTTTGTAAGTCTTGCATGGTGCATGTAATATTTCTATCCTGTAGCTCTGATGTGACACTCATTTTTCAATATTCATCCACTTACAAGGATATTTTTCTCTTCTTGCTTGTTCTGTCCTTTAGTGATGAAATGCAAAAATAAATTCATTTTTAAAAATAATGTTTTTTGATTTCATACTTAACATAATAATTCAATCTTCCCTTGTGGGGACCACTACATTCATATACAATAGGACCCTCCTTTGACTTGGCCATGGTGTATAATCTTTGTTTGAATCTTTCTCCATTAAAAAAAATTGTTTTGGTCTCCTTTGATTATTTTCAAATACTATCATCATTGATATTCTTTTGAAAACATAAGCATTGGAACCTAATTTATGTGGCACTTAATAATCAATTATTTGATTATTTTTGTTTCCCGACTATTTCATGGCATATCATATCACTGAGGTTAAAGGACCTTAATCATTTGACCACTCATGGTATAGAATATGTGTTTGATCCCCTTCTTTTATTCAACCATGCACATGACTTTGAAAACATTAAGGTTCTCTAACTTAATCATTGGTGACTTTTAATTGAGCATGGAACATATAATAATGTTTCTAAAATGTTTGACCTTCTAACTAATCATCATCTCTTCTCATGTGGCTAGGTCACGTGGTTTGGTCTTTGATTGTTGATCTGGTCTCTCTGTAACCGTGACATGATGAATCTGCAACTGGGGCATAATGATTGGTCTTGGTAATGATGTGGCTCATGAAATATAGTTTTAACCATGATTTTTGAAAAATCATTGTGTCCCCTTCTCATGATGGACTAACCCTTCGCAATATCAGTGATCATACTTTTATTGTGATGGAGTTATTGTTTTAATGGGATCCATTGATCTATGTACTTTGATCTTCCAACCATTGGATTATGTACCTCATTCTAACTAGGGTTAAGTTTGGTGTAACCATCAAGGTTTGCATTGTGAAACGTTGATCTTTGTACCTTTTATCCTGAACCGTTAATCTCAACTCCTAGATGAGTTACGTTTCACTTTTGTTGAATTGTGGTCAAGTAAACTAACTCAAACCCTAACTTCCAATTCAGTTTGCATGGTCATTTTTTGGGGTGAATCCCTTTAAAAATTTCTTCCTGGCTGCCATTATTTTGATCTTTTGAGATCAAATCTATGTAGTTTTAGCCTCTATAAATATTTGTGAGTGTTTTTCGAGCTCACTTTTCCATGAATTATTTTGTTTTCTAATCTATGATAAAGCTAGACGCCATTTTGGAGAATTTTTTAGCTCAAAACTATGTAATATCAGCCTTTGTGATTTCGTAGCATGAACTATTGCATTCTTTGGTGTTTGTGTCACTGTTTGATGAGAGAATAATAAGCCCTTGTTCCATGGTTTTGTAACATTCCTTCACTTTTATTTTTTTTCTTTATAGTCCTAAAACTTTAAATCTTTTACAATTCCCTATGTTTTATTTGAACGAAAATAACCTTTCGAGTTTGAAACTCATTATGGATGCTCTTCAATTAAATATTCATCGAGGGTTTGAGGATTTGTTTAAAAAGAGGGTAAGCTCGGATTCTTATATTTGAATCCGTCACAAATATTTTGTAGAACTCTAATTATTGTAAGAAAAATATTTTTTTCCATATATGAAACTAAGAATCTTGTACTTATTGTTAATGAAATATATGGAGGTCTCGAGCTTTTTTACCTGTAGTTTGTTTTTTGCACTCAAAACTGGGGTTTCATAATTTAGCTAATTTTGCATGTGCTTGATGAAAACATTTAATTGTCCTCTTAAAATCTTGCTTGAATTATTTCATTTGCTTTGAGAATGGTAGAATTGCACCCTTTTTCCTATGGGTATTCAATATTTGCTCTATTTTTGGTGATCTTTCTTTGTAATTATAAATTTTACATTTATTTTCACAGATTTCTGTGAAGGATTTGATTAAACATGGTATGTATTTTTTTTTATCATACCCAGAATTGGATTTGCATTCTTCCATGACTTCGTTTCATTCATAACTATGTACCTTCTTTTTTTTACTCATACTAAAAAATTGGGTTGTTTTTCCCGTCGATTTGAAGCTCTATTTATCTTTTGAGCTCTGTATATATTTAGAGCTTTGAGGTCTTTGAGAATTTTTAGACATCATTATCATTTCTTATAAGCTCATGGTTGAGAACCTTGAACATTATTTTCATCCAAGTATTTGAAATTTTTGCCACTTATTGCCCTGGATTATGTTTCTAAACTGAAACTTGTTGATGTTTCTATTGATACTTGAACTGGGTTTGTCCATTTTAATTCATAGTTGTTCTTACAACCCTATATTTTTCCTCAAATTTTTTTGGAGCTCATGCTTTATCGTTTCATTATGCTCTTATATTTTGGCTCAACTACTCTTAAGGTAATTGCTTTTAAAAAATTGTGTTCTTTTTCTCTTATTGTAGTACCATAATTAATGTTTCAAATATTTGTTGTTAACTCTTTATGTATTCACTTATAGTCCAGCATTCCATATTTTTAATGTCATATATATATAATAAATGAGTCTATGTCCCATCTTGAATTTCTATGTAAATTCATTAATAGATTCTGTAAACTTTAGAAGTATTCTTAAGTACTTTTTATTTTTTTCCCTTTCTATTTGAATAAGTGTCTTGGTTGTATTGAGGAAGGAAGAAATGTGTTTTCTATTCCTGCAAAAATAAATCAAGGAATTCAAGTTGGAGGCATTTCAGTTCACTCTGAAATTGATCCTTGAAAATGTTGAAGACCTATGTAGTTATGCTTCTATATCACTTCCTTGCACTTATAATTTGTTGTTTTGAACCTGTTTGATTTGTCATTGGATAATCTTTTGAATTAATAGAAATATGAACATGTTATCTTTGTTGGAATCTATTGTAATTTGTTTGATTATACTTTTGATACTATAGCTTCATACTGTAGATGATCCTTTGCTAATAATACATTGTCACTTCTTCTATTTATTTTTTTCTTTCATTCATCTTGAGCCATATTGAATGGATTTGAGATGGAAACATAATATAGTCCTTAAAGATTTTAGTTGTAAATTATAGATGATTTCTTTTTCCATCAATATCTTTGGAATTTGTATTCTATGTATTGTATCTAAAGCATATAGAGGCATGTCTTGTTATAAGATCTTCTTTATCCTTTATTTATCTTGACTAGATAGCTTGAAAACTTGTACTTTTGTACTTTTAGTACTGTAAAATGGCATGAATGGATTTTATTCTGTAGCCTTGAATTCTATTTAATGTAATTTATAAAATGAAAAATATTTTCTTTCTTTAATTGCTACATGTACCTATACATTTATCCTCTTTTAGCTTTTTGTACATGCATATTTTACTTCAATAGTCGTAAGTTACATCCCACGGATTGTGTGGGAAATACCGAATTTCTATCTCTTTATGAATAAATGAAATTAAATTTTGTAATTGAGTTTTCTATTTCCTTTCACATTTTCTTACTGTAAATGGTAATTGTTGCATGAACTAAATAACTCAAAACAAAATTAATCTCATTCAAACATAAATAAATAACAAGAATTAATTTACTTGTAATTTATAATGGACCTTCATCCATGAAAACAAAAACAATGTTTAATGTCCTGGAGTCCAACTCCTTAGTTATACAGTTGTTCCCACCTTTATCAATGTATTAATTTAGTTCTTTGGGGATTTTGTGTGATTTTGATGGAAGTGAACAGGGAATGGCAGCATACATGAGGTGTTGTATTCTACAATAATACATATAGCTATATTTTCTTTTAGTGATTCACTTACAGGAACTATAAACCTTTAAGAAACTATATGTCTTAACCTTTTTTAGGTTCATCACATCAAATCTTTCATCATAAATGAAGTTTCGAGTTACCCATTTTTCATGAGTGATATTTTTTTAACAAGAGTGAGGATCCGTATTCAGCAGATAAAGGATAATCAATCAAGGGGGTTAGATCCTCCTCCTCATGGTGGACATGGTTAAATATAGTATTCTTTCTAGGCACCATAGTATCCACATCAGTAGTATCACTAGCAGACTTGTCCACTGTATAGATCTCCATAGATATTTGATGCAAAAAGAGGATGGAGTATGGGGCCTCATCATAGAGGACTTGTCAGGAAAAAACAAGTACCTAGAGCTTAGTAAGATAGAGCTCGTCAGAAGTTTCACAATCATTCCATGGAAAAATAATTGGGATCTACTCCATAGATGACTAGAGAAATAGGGGGAGCCACTTTTGATTGGAGAGATCCTGGTAATTTTTATGGATGCAGTGTACATGGACATCATTGGAGAGAGTGTAAACAAAAACCTAACAATAAGGGTGAGGGACCTATTTTAGAGCCCACATTTGGTTACATGGCACGCAGTAACAAGAATTATGTATCAATCAAGAACTGCTAGGCAGAGCACTAGGGTACACTGATTGAGACTTCAGATAACATCAGTGGTATTTCTACCTCTATCTTTTTTGATTCAGGATTTCTAATTCCTTTATTTCGCCATCATTAGTAGAGCGATGCATGATGGTGCTATTTAGGTAGGGCCTTAATTATGATGTTGAGATGGCTTCTGAAGCTACGCTCTTAGTGAACTCATTAGTTAAGGAGTGTTTAGTTGACCTAGGACCATTTACTATGGATTTAGATCTTCACATCCTTCCATTGGGTTCTTATGGAGTCATTTTGGCTATAGATTGGCTATTGGCACATAGAATAAGAATAGATTGTTATAGAAAAGTGATATCTTGTGAAGATGATTTGGGTATTGATTTGGTGATAGTCAGAGTTAGGATACCTATTTCTATTCACACCATATCCACTATGCATCTTAAGTGATGTGCACGTTGGGGATGTTAGCTATATACTATTACTATTGGTGACAGATCACATAATGAGAATAATAGACCTTTACTTGATGATCACCCCATTTTATAAGAGCTTTTAGAAGTTTTTCCCTGTGAGCTACTTGGTCTACCACCCCCCACGTGAGATAGATTTACATACCAATTTGGTTCATGGAGTAGAGCTTATCTCATGTGTGCCATATATGATGACTAACCCTAAGTTTTGTGAGCTCATGTTACAGCTAGATGACATTTGTGAGAATGGCCTAATCCATTCTAGTGTATCCCCTTGGAGTGCATCAATGATTTTTGTCAATAATAAGGATGGATCCTTAAGGTTATGCATTGATTACTGACAGCTAAACAAATTAACGATCAAGAATCACTACCCCCTTCCATGTATTTATGACTTATTTGATCCGATGAAGGGGAAAAAATGTTTTCTAAGATAGATATTAAGTCAAGGTACCATCAGTTGAGGATCATGGAGGTCTATATTCATAATACAACCTTCCACACGATATATGACCACTATGAGTTCAAAGTTATGTCATTCAGTTTGATGAATGTCCCCACAGTATTCATGAGTTTGGTGAAAGGGGTATTTATGAAATACTTATACCACTTTGTGCTTGTATTCCTAGATGACATATTGATATACTAACACACACATGAGGAGAACCTTCGACAGGTTCTGTTGTGTCTTCGAGAGCAACATCTATATGGGAATCTACAGAAGTGTGCATTCTTTCATATAGAAGCTTAATATCTAGGTCCTATCATATATGGGGAATGTATTGCAGTCACTTCTTCCAAGATTAGAGATATTTTTGAGTGTCCAATGGTTACTAATGTGATCAAGGTATGAAATTTCATGAATTTGGAAGGATCCTATAGAATATACGTTTAGGACATCTCATGCATTTCACATCCCATCACTTCCCTTCAACGGAAAGGGACGAAGTTTATTTTTTCATAAAAATGTGAGCAATCTTTCAAGACTTTGAAGGATAGCCTCACTACAACGCCTATTTTAATAGTTTCAGATCCATACAGGGACTTCATTGTTTACACAGATGCTTTGTTGGTAGGGATAAGAGGATTTTTAATAGAGGATGTTCATGTTGTTTCATTTGAGTCTCAAAAACTCAAGAATTATGAGATCAATTATCAGACCCATGACCTTGAGCTTACAATAGTGGTACATGCCTTAGTGCGGTGGAACCATTTCCTATTAGGCATGAGGTTGATTCTTAGGACACAACACTTGAGTCTATGACATCTCTTCACACAACCCAATCTCAATGCCTGATAATGGTATTAGATGGATATTCTATGTGAGCATGACATGGAGATTGAGCATGTGAAAAGGAAGGTGAATGTGGTTGTGGATGCTTTGAGACATTGAAGGAATTTGGCTATGGCTACTTTAATAGATACAAACTTACAGAGTAGGATCTTGTAGCAGATTCCTCATGAAAAATTCTACCTATCAGTTAGAGTAGAGATTGAGTCTCAGAGTCCCCTTGAGGGGAAGTTTTTGGGATTGAAAATGGATCGAGATTGACTTCTCACACACAAATATCAGATATATGTACCTAGAGATGGTGGGTGATGACAAGATATATTTCCAGAGGTTCATCGTGCACCTTATTCATCTCATCACAGGGTGAGGAAAATGCACACAGAAATGAGATAGTTTTATCATTAGGGAGGACTTTAGAGGGATGCAACTTGTTTTATGTCTTGATGTTTGGAGTGTTAGAGGGTGAAGGGCAAGAATCAACATCCAGTTTGCCTTCTTTACTTACATGTTGCAATAGAGTAGAAGTACAACACCATTTCCATAGTTATCATAGTAGGGATACCTATGTAGAGATAGCACAATGATGCCATCATGGTCACGGTGGATCATTGTTCTCAAGTGAAAAGCACCTATATAGCTAATTCATTAGTGTACTTGGATGATATTTTCAAACTTTGTGGGATTTTGTGGAATATTATTTGTGACCGTGATCCTTTGTACACGTATCATTTTTGGACTACCATGTACTATGCTCTTGGGAAGAATATTAACTTCAGTACAACCTATCATCTAGAGACAGATCGTCAAAATGAGCATGTGAACCAGATATTAGAGGATATGTTTCACATTTATTTCATTGATCATCAGTCACGTTGGGAGGAGTACCTTTATCTAGTATAGTTTTCTTATAACAACAACCTTCAAAGTTCCATCGACATTTCACCATTCAGGAACTATATGGTAGGGAGTATAGGACACCGTTGAGTTGGGATAGGTTAGAGGATAGGGTATCTCCTTTTCCAACTATGTTACATGACATGGAGAAGCAGGTTATCTTGATTAGACCTAGATTACATGAGGCTCAGGATTAGGAGAAGAAGTATGCAGTTCAGAGGAGGACAAACCAAAGTTTCAAGTTTGAAACAAAGGTTTTTCTCTATGTCAGGTCTCATAAGAGCCCTATCTGTTACAGAAAAAGATTTAAGTTAGCTCTGAGATTTGTGGGTCCATTTGAAATCTTGGAGAGGATTGGTACCTTAGCCTACAACTTAAAATTATCACCCATATTATCTCGCATCCATGATGTGCTCCATGTATTTGTTCTTAGGAGATTCATACCATATCCTTCTCATGTATTGGATTGGACTGCATTGCAAGTGCATGAGTAGGGACAGGTGATGGTGGAGTCTATGTGCATTTTAGAGCATATGAATTTGGGATTTTAAGGCCACAAGATCGATCAGGTACGCATCCAATGGGATCGGTATGATGAAACAACAACGATGTGGGAGGATGCCACACCTTTAAGAGAATAGTTTTGATACCTATTTTAGTGAATTCCAGGAGGAAATCAAGTTTAAGGAGAGGGGGATGTAATGCACACTCCTCTTTGACACTTAATATACTATCTTTTTTATTAATGTTGATTGAGACATTGACATTACGATTATTATATTTTGAATAACGTGTGATAGATTATATAGACATTTTGAGTATCAATATGTTAGGATTCATATTTTGGATTATGATATGCTTGTTGACACTGATTGACAATTTTATACATGTTGATTTGCATTGTTCTAATTTTCTACTGACACATTATATTCCTGACATATTGAATATGATTTGATGTTCGGACTAGTCTTGTGATCTCATTGATGCTGGTAGAAATGGTAGAATTGAAATATTAGAAAAATATAAATTATTATTTGCATTGCTTACATTTGATGATTATCTATTTATGTGATATGACAATGTCTATTGATGGATGTGAATGTATTTTATTGCTGATGTATTTTATGCTGCCATGAGGTCAAAGAGGTATTGTTTGATTTTTACAGGAAACTATATCACAACAAATAAGAGGGGGTTAGGAGAATAACCATAGAAGGATATTGGATGTTTGCAATGAAGGTCACCATGGAATATTTATGTTCAGTTATATTTTTTTGTATTGTTGGGTTTTTAGGAGGTCTCCAAAGGGGGGATGACCTCAAAATGTTACCATGGGCTATGTGTGTTTTCCATTTTCCTTTTTATTTATTTGTGAAGTATGTGATTTATTATTGTAATGTGTTTCACTTTATAATTTTTAATTAATGTGCTCTTATTTAAGTTGGTTAATCATGTTAATTAAATTAATTTTAAATGTGACCATTTGGTCATTAAATGGATTAGATATTCCTTATTTCTAGATTTTAACTAGATTTTGTTATATTATTGTAAGTGTACTTGTCCCAATCCCTCAAATCCCAAAAAATGACTTTACAGACATTTTTGGAGGCTTTTGGGACAAGTAAATCTTGTCCCGCACCTCTTCAATTCATCTACCAGCTATACCTATCGGGTAAGGTGTCAAAATTATACCCCATTATGTGATTTGGATGGTAAAAAGGTTAAATTATTACACTTTCGTATATGAGCTGTTATTTTTGTCCGTAGAGGTATGGAGTGTGAGCTTGTTAATGGAAGGAAATTGTCATATACTCAACCAAAAATTTAGTAGTCTTGGTTTTGATGTTTGAATTGGTGATGTGGAGTTGAGGAGAAGTGATGTGGCATCTTACATGGAACCACCTCATCCTCTTCTCCTCTTTTTCTATTTATACAAGTTATTATGATGTTTTGGGGGTTACTTAATTTTCTTGTACACTTACATTTTGGAGATTTTTGGGCTTGATTTGTTTTCTTGGAGTCTTGGAGCTTGTTTGGATTCGGGATTGATCTTGAAAAGAGCTTAGAGTTGTGATTGTGGATCAATGGTTATTACAAAGGCAAGGTAGTGACTTATACCTTATAATTTTATTTTATTATATGTATGTTGTATGTAAAATGAATGTTTGTGTGTGCATTATTGGGGACTTGGGTAGTATGGCCTTAAGGATGGTGTAGGAGAAGGAATATGGGGATATTTTGAGGGAGGAATAATATTATTGTTTGCATGTTTTTTAGGGATTTTGGGTTGGGTGTCCAACCTTTCTAAGATAAGATACTCTTACTTATCTTTGTATGAAATACTTGATGGAGTGATAAGAGTATGAGGGAGTGACAAGAGTTTGTGGGAGAGATAAGAGTTAGGTTTTATTATGTGGATGAATATTTTTGAGGACTTTAAGGTGGACACTTAACCCATATGGAGGAATAAGTGATTTACCCATATTTCCTTGCTCTCTTGTCTTATATTTTTCAAGTCTTGTTTTGGAAAAGTTATATTTTATTGATATTGTTTTTTGTGCATGTATGTGTGTTAAAAAAGTGTTGGCTTGTGTGTTGTAATGTCAATGTATTTTTGAAAGTTTCCATTGGTTGTATCCATTCTGTTGGTGCTCATTTTGATCTCTCGCCATTTTGACCTAATTTTCCTTTGTCTGCGTGTTCTGAAATATTTTGGCTCTTGATTTGGGTGTTTTGAAAGATTTTACCTCCATTTTGAATGCCTTGAGCTGTTTGAAAAATCCATTGTTGTGTCCCTCCTTGAAGAAGTTTCTGAGTTTCCCTTGTTTCTTCCCTAATTTCTTCAAAATTTGCAGGATTTTTAGTTTTTCCTATTTTTCCTCGACCATGGAAGCTCAAGAATGATCAATTTATATTTGAATGCCTTTGAAAATTCAAATCCATGGTCGGAAGATGCTCGGAACCATGATTCACTTGTTTTTGTTTCAAAAAAATTTCATCCTTAATGAAAAGTCAGGCTATGGGAATGATTGGTGAATTTTCATGTTTTTGATGGTCTGACAGGTGTCTTTTTCCTATCAAAGTAATTCCTCAACATTCAATGGTCACGTGGATTCTTTTGGTTGGCTAGGGGACAATAGACAAATGCTTTAACTTGTCACTTTTTGATTTTTTGGCAAAAAGGAAAATTTGATCCCATGGCTCCAACCAATTCTAATTGGTTCTTTTAGCACTTATGCAGCTTCTTCTAATTAGATGGGGTGCAGTGGGTTTGTTTTTGAAATTGTTCTTTCTGGGTACTTTGGGAAAAAATTTGAACTCACCCCACGGCCTCGCCAGGCTCTGAATAAAAAAAATTAAATGGCAAGGAAAATTTCTTATTTTCTCCTCGAGGGTATCCACATGTTCATTTTGATTTGATGTGGCTTGGTGGGGCACTCCTAAACTTTGCGGAAATTTTTAGCCCAAAACTTGTCCACGTGGAGAAACGACACTCATTCGAAAGTTCATTTTTTGGTTTGGCCTTGAAGTTGTGCCAGGAGGACACGTGGAGGTTCCTACTGCTTTTCCCAGGATTAGACAAATTTTTATGCAGCTGGTATAGTTTGGTGGAATAGGGACATGTGGCAAGCCCACGTTCATTCAGGGTCTCTGCTCTGGGCACCATTTTGAAATTGCTCCATGAAGACATGTGGCAGATTCCGCTAGGGCTTTCCATACTTAGTATTTTTCAAATGGGTTTTGAGAGGCCTGGGACACATGGAGGGACCATTTTGAATTTAGACCATCCACGTAGAAATTCAAAATGGAAATCAATGGTAGTTGTGCCTATGTATCTATATTTTCTACCATTTTCACTCCAGAGCTTATGGGGATGCCTATTCTTGTGGTTTTTTTAATCATTTCTTGGAGTCTCCTACACGCCAAATGAAGAGGAGCATTAATCTGGAGTCTTGGTTTGGTGGGGAGGGTATAAAAAATGTCTCTCACCATTAATATGCAATTTGACTATCGAATTCGGCCCAATTTTTATTTCCTTGGCATGTGAAAGACTTGCTGATATCTGGGTTTGATGTGGAAAATTTGGGGACGTATTTTACCATTAAGACAAGATCTGATTTTTGGGCTCAATCTGATTTTCCATTTTCTTCTCCCGATCACACAAAGAGCCAGATTTGATAGATTAGGGGCAGGAGTGGTTAGAGCATAAAAAGAAGAGTGACCTACAAGGGGAGGGAGTTGAATGCAGGAGAGGGTCGAAGAGATTTTCCCCTTGAGTACCTGACAAATTTTACAGATTTGATTCTGGGAATCACGATCGAGATCATGGCGAGCACTGGTGCACTTAATATCTATGGTTTTGGGAGGGAAAGGTTCTGTTGTAAAATTATATAAATAGGCATGATTTTTCCATACAAAAGGGTTGGGAATTTGTGAACATAGGACCGTTAGGAGTCAGAAACTGATTTCCTAAGAGAAAAGTTTGATAAAGCCTATCTTTCTGAGAAACTATCTGAAGAAACATATTTATCTCTTTTGTGTTAAATTTATCATGTGAAGGTGGTTGTGAGTGTACAACCATTGACAAGCTCTGATATTTTTCAAGAAACTTTCCCCTGATGATAGATTTAATCAGACTTGAGTTAATTTGCGTTATTTTCAGAAAAATTTGTGTCTTCTTCATTCTTGAATGTCTGCAAGTAGTTTTTCTTGTTCCTGTTGCATTCTTGCATTGAAATCTATGTGAATCACACAAGATCTTATCCTTGTGATAGTTTGGTGGAATTTACAATTTCATTTATCAGAAGGGCTTCCATTTGATAGTGAAATAAACAAATTTAAAATAACTGTGACTCCTAGCATAACTCTGAGATTGTTTGTTAGCCTTTGAGGGTATCTTAGGCATGATGAAACAAAGATTGATAATGTTCAGTTGAGTTTTAGAAATCTGAGCCTTCATTTTGGATCCTTGAAGTTGGTGTTAAAAGTGTTGATTTGGGCCTCCATTGGAGCACATATTTTGGTTGAAGGAACATCTTGGCTACTCTGAAGCATTCTGTTGTTCGAGGCCTCTATTTTTGTAGAAGTTCTCAAAGATTTGGTATAATCAACTTTGTCTTACTTCACTTCCCACAAATATCATTCAAAAACTATTAATCCTACCCATACTACCCTTGTTTGTCCCATTGTGTATACAAATGCACAATTTCTATTACCAAAACATGCAGAAACACTCAGGTTTTCATTGTCTTTAGTTTCTTGAACCTTGATAAGAAAATATCTCCATTATCTAGAGTGAAAACTCGTGAGAGTTAGGTTTTGTTGCATTGATCATATTTTCTTCAAGGTCTTCTTAATAATTTCACAAGAAAGGACATCTCTATCTCCTCCACAAACAACAGGCTGACAAAAGGGTTCTCTCACCTTGGTTGAAATGCACAACCATAAAGTAGTGAGGATAGATCAAATCCTCTTGAGGGTGATATCCATTTCTCCACATCTGAGTGACTAAGGGCCAGTTAGATCCCATCCCTAGCTAAAAAAATGAATCACTGTGATCTATTTTTCTCTAAGCTTCATGCCAAACCTGTGACGCTGCTCAAACTTTGAAGGAGAATCAATTTGGATACTAAAATCCTTACTGGCACCATTTCCGGTGACTAATTTGAGTTGCTGAGACATATTTGTTGATCTATTTTCCATTCGTATTTTTTTGGCCCATCACCAACACCTTACTAGCACTATTTCCAAGGACTAATTTGAGTTGCTGAGATATATTTGTTGATCTGTTGCCCATTTATATCTATTTGGCTCGTCAACAACACCTTACTGATGCCTTTTTCGGTGACTAATTTGAGTTTATGAGACAGATTTTTCGATTTGTTTCCTGTTCGTATCTATTTGGCATGTCAACAACACCTTACTGGTGCCTCTGTCGGGGAACATAGTGATTGCAGTTGATATTCAGACCCTAGTAAACACTTCCTATGTGCTCAAAGTGCTAATACATCTTTTCAAACATCATTTTTTGTTCGGGCCTGTAAGAAGTTTTCAAATTTACAAGTGTATGTGCAACTCTTTTAGTTTCTACACCTAGTGCACTAGCTTTCATTGATAAATCTGGGTAAAAAAAATTCAGGTCTTTCCATTTCCAATTGCTAGTATTGACAAACATCTGACAAATCATATTTTAGTGCATTTGCACAACTAAGGTTGAAATCCTTAGTGGTGACTCTCTGTTGATTTGATTCTTGATGAGTACCAGTGTCTTAACCTCTGTCAAGTGAGGTTTGTTATGAATCTTTTCAAATATTGAAGGAAGGAGATATCTGTTCTTTTAGGGATTCTACTAGGACATTATTTCTAGAGCTAGGAAAAGTAAAGTCAGAAGGAAGAAAATCTTGGAGAGTTGTTGGAGATCAGCAGATGAGAAAATGGATCTCCATTAATGAAAGTTATCATCCTATCATTGAAGATTGCAATTTGATTACTTCTGAATTAGGTAGCCTCTTTGTGGAATTGAATTCTTCAGCTGGAGAGCGGCCTTCACTTGATTTTGAAAAGTTTTCTTCTCATTTTTCCCCTGTCTTTTCAAAATTTGATAGGGATTTCCAAGAAACTAGGCCTTTAGGGGATATCCATTTTGAAAGTTACACTCCTGTGTTTCAAAGACCCTATGCCCCTCATCAATTTGTCTCCCCTCCAGGGTCACCTCCTCAAAACAACATGGCCCTACCCCCACCCAGACCTCCTTTTGTTGTGAATACCTTTGGACCTATAAATTTTGTAGGGATGGGTTATCCAAATGTAGTTCCTCAAGAAGTAAAGAAAAAACTTCCAAAGTTCTAAGGAAACAACGCTATAATTGGTGATCAACATCTAAAGATTTTTATCAATATGATATAAGACTTTGAGATTGGACATGAAGATGTATATATCAAATTGTTTATCCATACTTTGGAAGAGGATGCAAGGGACTGGTATAAAGCTTTTCCAGATAATTCCATTGATTCTTGGACAGAGATGAGCAATGCATTTAGATTGCAGTATGGTGATAGAACTGACCCTAGGTTTCTTTTAACAGAATTTGAAAACATCAAAAAGAATCTGAATGAGTTAGTACATGATTTCAACACAAGGTTTAATAAGACCTTGAGGAGATTACCTATTAGGATAAGGCCATGTGATGAATCATGTTTGATCAAATATTCAGATGCATTTGATAAAAAGGTTTCTTACTACTTGAGGGACAAAAAACCCTACTATTTTGAGGCAGGCATTCACCATGGCCCTGTAAATTGAGAATAACATCAAGGAAATTGGAAATCCTCCAAAAAGGGAGGGTGTAAAACTAATTAACCCAAAAAAACCTCAGACAAGCAAGGCTGTTGATTTGGAGGAAGTTGTGGAAACTTTGGTCCAAGGGTTGTCAAAGAAATATCATACAAATTAGCCCGGGTAGAAATGGGGATTGGGCAGAGCTCACAAGGTCAACAAAAGCATTAAAATCTAAGACAGGTTCACAAATCACCAAAGATCTGATGATAGAGGCAAGGGACCTATTGGATTTGGAAATAGACAATCCCAAGCTAGGGATAACTAGAATGGTATCTAATCCTTTGGCTGCCAGAGTTGTTATTATGGAGGAGACAGATGTCATTGATTGGTGTGATAGATGTTTCATGCCCCATGCTCCTTTTGAAGAAGATCAGCAAAAGGAAGAAGAAGCTAATGATGATAATGATGATGATGTCTACATGATGGGTTACTCTAGAAGCTTACAACAAGGGGCAACTTCAACTTAAGTGATAAGTGCTAGAACTATTGCTGATTTTTGGGATTACATTCACTGGGTACCTTTTCTCCCTCCCTATCATACTTTAGAAGTAGATACTGTACAAAATTTTGAATTTCCTAATAATGACTTTGAATATTTGAGGGCTTTAATGATAAAGAAGTATGATGGAGGCATTCCCTCTAAGGAGGATAGGAAGTTGTTGATGAATGCTGTTGTGGCTCAAGAAACAGAACACAACACAAGAAGTAGGGTTATCAAAGGGACAGGGCCTCAGGCCAAGCCAAAAAATCCATTTCTTTCAAATGTTCCTAAAGAGACTCCTAATTAAGATGCATTTGCCAAGGTTCCTGTTATCCCAAACAAAAATCACACCCCTCCTCATGCCCAAGTTGTCAAAAATCCTGTGCCATCTGATGAATGTGTCAACCTTCCTTTCAATGCTACCTTGCCAAAGTTTGTCCCTTATGATATTTCCCAAGTCTTGAGTCAGATCAAGATCTCAGTTCCAATTTTTGAATTGCTTAGGATTCCTGAGCACAAGAAGAGGTATCTTGAGTATTTGGGGCTGAAAGAGGAGAAGACTACCCTAGGCAGAAATATAAACATTGTGGAGACTCCACCAGTCATTGAATAATTAGAGGCACCACTAGCATCAGAAGAGCTAGATGAACCACCTGAGGTTTATTTGGGAACATCCTTGGTAGATTCTCAGCTGAATGTGGATCCATTCTTTACCACCCTGATCATTAAGGATAGATTGTTGCACAACTGTATGTTTGATTCAGGGGCATCATGCAATGTTATGCCTCTGGAAGTTATGAATGAACTAAATATCAAAGTAACAACTGCATATGTGAAGTGCACTGCTATGGATTCTAGAGAGGTGCCAGTGGTGGGATGTGTGAAGGGTCTGGTGGTACAACTTGCAGCCTATCCAGGTGGAATTTGAAGCTTGATGTAGTTATTGTTGACTTCCCAGCCAAGTGGGGTATGTTGTTATCTAGAAAGTGGGCTGCAAGTGTTGGTGGGAGTGTTCAAATGGATATGTCCTATGCCACCATCCCAATTGAGGGAAGCCTTGTCAAGTTGTATGGGGAAAATAAGATGTTGCACCTTATTGAGGATCCCAACAATGCATCCTATGAGGTATTGTACACAAGTGTTGATGCAGATAACTTTGTAGGATTTGTTGATGGAAAAGAGCATAAGATTGAAGAATGCAAGTGTCTTGAGTAGGCAGGCTCTCCTTGGAATTTATTGTTTGATGGAGCTTACTCCAAGTTTTGAAATGGTGCTGGTGTTGTTCTGATCTCTCCAGGCTAGGAAAAGTTATGTCTTTTCCTTCAAGCTCAACTTTGAGTGCACTAATAACATTACTGAGTATGAGGCACTATTGTTAGGTCTAGAGGATTGTGTGGAAATATGGTGTTAAAGACATCATTGTTAAAGGAGATTCAAAATTAATTATAAAGCAAGTCATAAAATTGTATCCCACAAAAAATCATCAAATGAAACAATATAAGCATGCAGTTTGGGATCTCATTGAGATGTTTGATTCATTCAACATTTTGCATCATGATAGGAAGTTCAATGATTTGGCAGATAGGTTTTCTGTGTTGGGATCTTAGTTTGATAATTGTTCAGTGTCCCCATATTGTGAATATGATGTTGAGGTGCTAACAAGGCCATCTGAACCTGACACCATTAAGCATTGGTAGGTTTTTGATGATGATGCTCAAGTCAAAATATTTTTGTAGAATAAAGGAGAGTTTTCTAATCAAAATATCAATTGGGAGCCAATGGTGTGTGTAGTAGAAGGTAAAGAAACCTTGTTTGGAAAAGGCATCATCCAACTAAAAACCAATACCATTCCTAGAGGGCTGGTTTCTCTTGAGTCCAATTTTGATAACGCTGATCACATTATTAGCAGATGCATGGAAGCCTCAAGGGATATTGATGAGCATGACCTTGGCACAAAGGAGAGACCAAGGAATATCTGGTTGGGAAGCAATCTCAGCAAGGAGGAGAAGCAGTCCTACATCCAATTGCTAAAAATGTATCAAGACTGCATGGCTTGGACTTATTCTGAGCTGAAGGCATACAAAGAGGATATGTTTCAACATGAGATTCCCTTAGAGTCTAATGTAAAACCATTTAGGAAGAAGTAGAGGCCAATCAATCCACTCCTATCCCTTAAGATGACAAGAGGAACTGAAGAAGTTGAGGGATGGAGGGATTATTCAGCCCACAAGGTACTCTTCTTGGGTTACAAACCTGGTACCAGTCAGAAAGAAGAATGGTGACATCAGGTTGTGTGTATATTTCAGAAATCTGAACAAAGCATCAATGAAGGATAATTATCCTCTACCAAACATGGAGAACATGTTGCAACTAGTAACTGGTTCTGAACTACTCTCTACCCTGGATGGTTTCTCTGGTTACAACCAAGTTGTGGTGAAGGAGTAAAAAAGAATTAAAACAACCTTTACCACTCCTTGGGGGACTTATGTGTATGTCAGGATGCCCTTTGGTCTGATGAATGCTGGAGCAACCTTTCAAAGGGAAATGGATGTTACTTTTCCTGGTTACATCAATGATTTTATTGTTGTTTACCAGGATGATGTGACTGTGTTCTCTAGAAAGTGAGGTGATCACTTACTGCACTTGGAAAAGATGTTGATAATATGTAGAGAGTATGAAATTTCACTCAATCCAAAGAAGTGCCATTTTGGAGTGCAGAAGGAAAAGTTTTCTTGGTCACATTGTCTCACAAGGAGTGATGATTGATCTAGAAAGGGTAGAAGGCCATCAACAAGGTCTAATTCCAAGAACCAAGAAAGGAATCCAGTCCTTCTTTGGGAAGATAAACTTCATCCGAATATTTATCTCAAACTTTGCTGAGTTGACCATTCCAATCACCTCCATGCTAAAAAAGGACCAGGTCATCAAGTGGGAGGAGGATGTTCATTCAAGATTTCAATGGGATTAAGGAGGCACTAAAGCATGCACCTATTCTAACGGCTCCAGATTATAAGAATCCCTTTCAACTGTTCTCTTTTTCTTCAGAGAACACCATTGCATCTATGTCCTGTTGCAGAAGGATGATGAAGGGGCTGAGAGGCCAATTGCCTTTTTTAGTAAGGCATTGCAGGGGGCTGAGTTGAGATACACTATTATGGAGAAACAAGCATTTTCCTTGGTAAAAGCAACAAAGGTTTTCAGGCCTTACATTTTGAGTTCTAAGATTGTTTCTTATGTTCCCCACACCATGGTGAAAGACATCTTATCAGAGATGTAAGTCTGTAAGAAAAAGGTGTAGATGGGTGAACAAGTTGCAAGAATATGACATGGATATCCAAACCACAAAGCTGGTGAGAGGTTTGGGCTTGGCTAGGCTTATGGCTGAGAGAAACTTGCAAAATTTTGAGGTAAATGAGGTAGAAGAAGAAAGGGTAGATGTCTTTGAGAAACTAATGAGTTCTGAGTGGTACAAGGATGTGATTTTCTATCTCAGACATTTATACTGCCCTGAGTATTTAAGTAAGAACCAGAAAAGGCCCTTAAGTTGGATTCCCAGAAATATGTCATTACTGATTATGGGTTAGATTGGAAGAACCCTGAGGGAGTCCTCTTAAGGTGCATTACTAAAGATGAAGCCCCCCAAGATAATTTCTGATCTCCATGGAGGAGTTTGTGGGGGGATTTTGCTGGAAGGGTCAAAACACACAAGATCCTGAGGGCTGGTTATTGGTGGCCAACTCTTTTCAAGGATGCAACACTTTTGGTTAGAAGATGTGAGAGTTTCCAGCACTTCTCTGGAAGATTGAAAGCTTCAGGCTCCCTTCCTTTATAACCTGTATCAATTGAAGCTCCATTCAAGCAATGGGGAATGGATTTTATTGGTGAGATTTCAGACCCTTCAAGTGCTGGCCATAAGTGGATTCTTGTAGCCACAGATTACTTCACCAAGTGGGTAGAGGCAATCCCCACCAAAAGGGAAACACACCAAATTGTCATGGACTTCATGTTGAACCATATCATCTGCAGGTTTGGGGTGCCAGTCAAAGTTGTTGCTGAATAATGCCATGAGCTTCAAAGCTAAACCTTTAATGGCAATGTGCAGAGAATATGGGATAAATTTGACATATGCTTCTAATTATAATCCCCAAGGAAATGGACAAGCTGAGTCCAGTAATAAAAAAATTCTAAAGATTATCAGAAGAACCTTGGAGCTCAACAAGAGAAAATGGGGTGAGTAGTTGAAATTTGCTGTCTGGGCTGACCGAAATTACTATTAAAAGGGCCACTGGAAAGAGTCCATTTGAGTTGGTGTATGGAACTCAGGCCTTGCTGCCCTTGCATATGCAATTATCCTCATATCAGTTCATGCAACAACTGGAAGATCAAGAAGTAAGTCCATATGATGCCCGCATTAACTAGATTGTTGAACTTGATGAAGAAAGGAGGGCATCTCACCAAAGGCATATAAAGTTCAGAGAGAAGGTGAAGAAGTTGTTCAACAAGAAGGTCACTCCCAGAGCTTTCAATGTTGGGGATCTTGTGCTACTATGGCATAGCAGGCATGAGGATAAGGGCAAGCATGGAAAATTTGACACTCTATGGATGGGCCCTTACTCCATTGATATTAGAATTGGTGAACATACCTTCTTCCTGGAAGGAATTGGATGGGGAATTTCTTGAATTTTTTTTGTTAATGGTAGGAATTTGAAGCATTTATTGGATTGATTCCCTAGAATCAAGGTGAACATATTTTTTATAGTGTATAGTTTGTTGTTTGTTTCCTATCTTTTGTGTTTTCACTTGCTCTGGTCCTTGGTGACCTGTTTTTGCTGGTTTCTCTATTCATTTTTGGGAGATGGCTCTGTTTCTCTTCTCTGCAAGCTGAATCCTTTTCCCAATGGATATTTTGGCACTTGGTCTACCTTTTTTCTTGTGGCACTCGCAGGGAGTGCCCATCCCTGAGTCAGAGCCGATGTTGGTGCTCGTTTTGATCTCTCACCATTTTCCCCTAATTTTCCTTTGTCTGTGTGTTCTGAAATATTTTGTCTCTCGATTTGGGTGTTGTGAAATCTTTTACCTCCATTTTGAATGCCTCGAGTTGTTTGCAAAATCCATTTTCCTGTCCCTCCTTGAAGAAGTCTCTAGAGTTTTCCCTGTTTTTTCCCTAATTTCTTCAAAATCCATGGGATTTTCCATTTTTCCTATTTTTCCTCGACCATGGAAGCTTGAGAATGATCAATTTATATTTGCATGCCTTTGAAAATCCAAATCCATGGTCAGAAGATGCTCAGAACCATGATTCACTTGGTTTTGTTTCAGAAAATTTTCATCCTTAATGAAAAGTCAGGTTTTGGGCATGATTGGTGAATTTCTATGTTTTTGATGGTCTGACGGGTGTCTTTTTCCTGTCAAAGTTATTCCTCAGCATTCAGTGGTCACTTGGATTCTTTTGGTTGGTCAAGGGATGGCAGAAAAATTCTTTAACTTATCACTTTTTGCTTTTTTGGAAAAAAGGCAAATTTGATCCCGTGGCTCCGCCAATTCTGATTGGTTCTTTTTGTGCTTAAGTGGCTTCTTCTAATTGGATGGGGCGGTGAGTTGTTTTTTGAACTTGTTCTTTTTGGATACTTTGGTAAAAAGTTTGAACTCACCCCGCGGCCTCGCTAGGCTCTAATTAAAGAAAATTTAAGTGGTGGGGAAAATTTCTTATTTTCACCCTAAGGGTGTCCACGTGTTCATTTTGATTTGATGTGGCTCATGGCGGGGCACTCCTAAACTTTGTGGAAATTTTTAGCCCAAAACTTGTCCACGTGGAGGAATGATGCTCATTTGAAATTTCACTTTTTGGTTTGGCCTTGGAAGTTGCACAAGGGAGGACACGTGGAGGTTCCAACTACTTTTCCCAACTTAGACAAATTTTTTATGTAGCTGGTATAGTTTGGCAGAACAGGGACATGTGGTGAGCCTGCACTCATTCAGGGTCTCCGCTTTGGGCACCATTTTGAAATTGCACCATGAAGACACGTGGAGGCTTCCACTGAGGCTTCCCATACTTAGTATTTTTCAAAAGGGTTTTGAGAGGCTTGGGACACATGGAGGGACCACACATGTTTGAGGACTGGCCCTTGAATTTCATTTTAAAGAAACGCCAGGAGGACACTTGGAGGCCTCCGCTTCACTTTGCATTTTACTTGGACTTTTCAACTGGACCAAAAGAGACTGCCTCAGAGCCTAACACATGGCACCTTCCACTGAACTTTAAACCTTCATACAAATCTTGTCGGGCCAGGACACGTGGTGAGCCTGCACTCTTTCAAGGTCTCAACTTTTGGGGACCATCTCAAGGTGTGCCATTGTGATGCATGGCAGTTTGAAAAGTCAGAGGGGTGAGGAAATGGACCATCGGAGGAAACTTGGATTTTTTACCTCTTGTTACCAAAAGGGTTAAAACATCAAAATGGCCCGCAGACCCAGAAATAGTCAGGAAATAGTCAATAAAAAAATTTTTTCCAAAAAGAATAGAAATAGAAAAATCAATGGACAAAAGGGCGGAGGTGCGGAGAAAAATGTGAAAATTTTACTTTTTCCAAAAGTTGTAAAAGGAAAAAAGAACCCGTAGGCCCACTCTAAAATGGATCTCCCATGTGGACAATCCAAATTCAAAATGGAAATCAATGGTAGTTGTGCCTCTGTATCTAATTTTTCTGCCATTTTCACTCTAGAGCTCTTGGGATGCGTATTCTTGTGTTTTTTTATCATTTGTTGGAGTCTCCTGCATGTCAAATGAAGACGGAGCATTAATCTGGAGGCTTGGTTTGGTGGGGAGGGTCTGAAAAATGTCTCTCACCATTAATATGCAATCTAACTATCGTCAGATTCGCACAATTTTTCTTTCCTTGGCATGTGAAAGACCTGTTGATATTTGGGTTTGATGTGGAAAATCTGATTACATCTTTTACCATTTAGATGAGATCTAATTTCTGGGCTCAATCCAATTTTCCATTTTCTTCTCCCAAGCACATGCAAGGAGGAAAATTTGATAGATTAGGGGCGGGAGTGGTTGGTGTGTAAAAGGAAGAGTGATCTACTAGGGGAGGGAGTTGAATGTGGGAGAGGCTCGAAGAGATTTTCCCCCTGAGTACCTGATTTTTTTTTATAGATTTGATTCTGGGAATCACGATCAAGATCATGACAAGCACTGGTGTACTCAATATCTCTGGTTTTGGGAGGGAATGGCTCTATTGTAAAATGATATAAATAGGCATGATTTTTTCGTAAAAAGGGTTGGGAATTTGTGAATGTAGGAGTGTTAGGAGTCATAAACTGATTTCCTAAGAGAAAAGTTTGACAAAGCCTATCTTTCTGAGAAACTATCTGAAGAAACCTGTTTATCTCTTTTCTGTTAAATTTGATCATGTCAAGGTGGTTATGAGTGTACAACCATTGACAAGCTCTAAGATTGTTCAAGACAAACTTTCCCCTGCTGATATATTTAATCAGACTTGAGTTAATTTGTGTTATTTTGGAGAAAATTTGTGTCTTTTTTTGTTTTTGAATGTCTGCAAGTAGTTTTTCTTGTTCCTGTTTCATTCTTGCATTCAAATCTATGTGAATCACACAAGACATTATCCTTGTGATAGTTTGGTGGCGTTTGTAATTTCATTTATTAGAAAGGGCTTCCATTTGATAGTGAAATAAACAAATTTAAAATCACTGTGACTCCTAGCATGAATATAATATTGTTTGTTATCCTTTGAGGGTATCTTAGGCATGATGAAATAGAGATTGATAATGTTCAGTTGAGTTTTCCAATCCGAGCCTTCATTTTGGATCCTTGAAGTTTGTTGTGAAAAGTGTTGATTTGGGCCTCCATTGGAGCACATATTCTAGTTGAAGAAACATCCTAGCTACTCTGAATCATTCTATTGTTTGATCCCTCCATTTTTGTAAAAGTTCTCAAAGATTTGGTATAATCAACTTTTTCCTGCTTCACTTCCCACCAAAATCATTCAAAAACAATTATTCCTACCCATACTACCCCTGTTTGTCCTGTGTGTATACAGATGCACAATTTCTATTACCAAAACATGTCGAAACACTCAGGTTTTCATTGTCTTTAGTGGCCTGAACCTTGCTTAGAAAATATCTCCATTATCTAGAGTGACAACTCGTGAGAGTTAGGTTTTGTTTCATTGATCATATTTTCTTCAAGGTCTTCTTAACAATTTCACAAGGAAGGACATCTCTATCTCCTCCACAAACAATAGGCTACAAAATGGGTTCTCTCACCTTGGTTGAAAGGCACAAACATAAAGTAGTGAGGATAGATAAAATCCTCTTAAGGGTTCTATCCATTTCTCCACATCTAAGTGACTAAGGGACAGTTATATCCCATCCCCGAGACTACAAAAATGACTCACTATGATCTATCTGTCTCTAAGCTTCCTGCCAAACCTGTGATGTTGCTCAGACTTTGAAGGAGAATCAATTTGGATACCAACACATTCCTTATTTCTCTATGGTTGTAGCTCGAAGGCCTATGAGGAGGATGAATTCTTCTCCTCATTGGAATATAGGTTTGGAGGAGAGTGTTTCCTACTCCTCCTTTTTTTTGTGTCTTGAAGTTGAAGAGAATGGTGGGGCTAAAATTGAAGCCTTCGACATAATTGCATTTTGTAGAAGACAAGATGGAATCCTACTTTTGTAAAAAAAGTTCCATGTTGTCTTCACCTAAGTGGAGGGATTTTGTAACTTACATTCTAAAGTTTCAACTTCTTATAAATGTATTATGCAAAACATATTTGTATTGATTATCCAAGAAATGAATACTTTGAAAAAGAATGCATGTGAAGTTGCATTTGATTGTTATTATATCCCCTTCAAACTTGTACACTATACCAAGAGTGCATTTGATTTTTGAATGGAAACTATCCTTTTTTGAAATGGAAATTCTTACTTTAGAATTTAAATCTTAACTCAAAAGTTGTATTATGGATTCATTTTAAAATATTAGTTCTCTTATATGGAAAGTATATGTTGAATTCTTTTTTTAATGTTGTGAAACTTGAATTGCAAAGGAGAAGGAAGAATTTAATTTAAGTATTTTACACTTTGCTTCTCTTCAATTTCGAATGTAAAATGGAGGGATTTAGGTTGTTGTGTTGTAGTTAAATTTTACAAATATTATAAAGGGTAAGTTATACATTTTGTGTTTCAAATAAAGAACATGTTCACTGATTTAGTTGAATTTAGTTGAATGAAAGAAGTACTAGCTCAACTATGTAGACATTTAAATAGTTTTTTTTTCAAACCCAAAAGAAAAATGTTCATTCTATTTATTTACACTTACATGGAAATAAGGGGCTATTAATCAAACTATCTCACATATGAATGTTTTTACAAATTTAATAAATCACATATGCCGTTATACTTTTATTTTAAAATAAACTTGAATTGATAGAGAGTTTATAACAAAGCAAGCCAATATATATATTATAATTGGTGTTATGGTTGTTAAATAATACAAAGTTTTTAAATAAAAAACTGTGGTATTGAATAGAGTTTGTGTTGAATGGCCTGCGACTTTGATTGAGAATATATTAAAAAATATTGGGTGGGGCGATGCCCCAAACATATAATTCAGTATCAACAAAATGGATTGAGGAACATATAACATAGTTATAATAATTTATAGATTCGGCCGCAATATATAAATCCATTATTTTCTTTTACTTGGTATTTTCTAAAATAAATTGTTAAAAAAAATGCAATATACATTTGGGTATATATATATATATATATATAATATACAATCCTATATTTGTGTGTATACCTCATTTTGAACCAGAAATGAAATGGGGCAAATAATTCCTATACCCAAATAGGGTAAAACCTCCAAAAACAATAATACAAATATCAAATAAGATTCTTGGCAAACCCTATAAGAGGGATATAAATGAAAACAAGAACCCTAAAATTGTGTGTGTATCCTTCTCAACCAAAAAAAATACTCCATAATCTCTCTTTGGATCCATGGCCCCCATCCTCCCAAATCTCCAAAACAAAATAGTTAAAATGAGAAGTTAGGGTAAGAAAAAGTGAATAAAACAAAAAAACATAAGGTTTTTTAGGGAATTATTAATCCAATGTCTTATATAGATTTGATCCAAGGGTGGAGATTAAACCCTCCCCCTTTTTAATGTATGTGATTTTGTTGAATAGGGTCATTTAGATTAGTAGTGTGGGTATTAAGTGAAGGGGGAATTTTAGTGGGTTAGTGTAGGTTGTGACCCCCTTTTTATTATAGTTTGATATATAAATCTATGACTTTGATTTAGGGATTAAACCAATAATATTGTGATTTGGCAATTCAATAATGAATAAATGAATTAAATTATTTAGAATCTAAATATAGAGTTAGATAACTAAATAATGGATAGGGGTGTGAAGTGGTTAGGGGAATTAAATTTAAATCGACTTAGGAAATGATTAAATGATGAAATTAAGAATTATTCGAATGGGTAAACCAAAACAATTAATGTTTCCATTATTTAAATAAAAATCAAAGTGAACCTTAAAAGGGGTTTATATTTCAAATCAAATTTGGAAAATAAACTAATAATATTTAATTATTTAATTTAATATTCAAATACCTTATGAATGATTAGAGATTATTAACTAGAATTAATTAAACATAGTTAATATCTAACCCATGCAACCTTTAAAAGAAAAAAAAATCACCCAAAATTTTTCCCAATAAATTAATAGACTTTGGTGTAGTTTTGAACATCAAAACTATGGGTATTACCCTCACGATGGCAATTTGGGAATGAGCTTGAGATTCCTCTCCGATCCCATTCCTGGAAATCTCATGCTTTTCATGACAAAAAAAGGGGAGATGGACCTACAAAAAATTATTAATTTAAGGAAAGAGAATCAAGATTGAGAAAAAAAGTAAATTAACTGAGCATTGTCACATCCAAGGAATTTATAATGGCAAGATTTAGGCGTAAATTTTTTTAATATCCCAAATCCACATAAAACCCAAGCATGCATGATTCTAGAAAGAGAAATGAAGAAGAATATGTTTCAGGTGGAGCGGCGAGACTCATCGAGAGGCATCGACGATTATTTTAGTGTGTCGTCAATGTTGTATTAGTGGGTAAGAATGATGTCAATTCTAAAGGAAAATGTGTCAATAATAGAGCTCATGCTCTTTACGATTCCCTCCTCATTTGGCCCAGCTATGCTCAGGATGTCATCTCCCTGAAGAAAGTCAAAGATGTATTTCTAATAAAATCTTTTTGTGTAGTTATCGAACATGGTTTTTATAATGTATTCATATTTTTGTGATCTGTGGTGACCACAAAAAACAAGTTTTCCATCTATGGAGGCCTAAACTGTAGCATTTTGATCCATAAAATAGGGTGAAAAAAAGTCGTAGAAGTTTCGGAGTGATGTAAAGAACAAAAAAAACTAGAAAATAAATCAATCATGTATTTTTCTAGCATCTGCGAATAATGAAAGTAACTGATAAAAAGTTGGACAACTACAAGCTTCAATTTTTGAAACCACTTTACTGTCTAATTGCAAGATCAATTTCTCATAACACCGGGAAGATTGATTCATAACAAATTGATTATGAATATTTTACAACACAAAATTTTTATCTCCATCAACAAAAACATCATGCTTTGCGTAAATTTGCGGGTTGAAATATGTCTTTTTAATGGTCCTCTAAGGAGGTGATCCATTTGAAATATTTTATTCTATTTCAATTTGGGAATGAACTTGAGCTTCCCCTCTAATCCCATGCCCAAAAATATCATTCTTTTCTAGACGACGAAAGGGAAGATGAACCTACAAAAAAAATTAATTTAAGGAAAGAGAATCGAGAGTGAGCAACAAATAAAATTAACTAAGCACTATCACATCCAAGTTATGTTTAATGGAAAGCCCTAGGCATCTAATTTCTGTACATCCCAAATCCACCTCAAACCCAAGCACTCCTAATTGTGAAAAGAGTAAAGAAGAAGAATATGTTCGAGGTGGAGTGACAAAAAAGATTGATATGTATCTGCAATTTGAAGAAGACGTGTGTCATTAATGGAGTGGTGTTGTCTAAGAATGATGTCAGTTTTAAATGCAAGAGAGTGAAAAATGAATCTCATGATTTTTAAAATGTTCTTCCCCTCTAGACTGTTTATGCTCAAGATGATGTCTCCCTCAAGAATGTTGAAGATGGAATTATAATAAACTTCTTTTGGGTAGTTGTTAGACATGGTTTTTAGAATGTACTCATATATTTGGGATCCATGGTTACCATAAAAAACAAGTTTCCCATCTATGGAGGCATAAACTTTAGCATTTGATGCAGAAAAAAGGGAGAGAAAAAGGCAAAGTAGAAGAGTTGTAGTGATGTAAAGAAGAAAATAAATCCAGAAAATAAAGAAATTGTGTGTTTTCCTAGCAGCTACAAGTAATGATATAAATTAATGATGAGTTGGAAAACCAAAATATTTAATTGTTGAAACCTATTTACTCTCATGTTACTAGATCATTTTCTCAAAACACCAGGAAGATTGACTCATAATAGTTGGATTATGGATCTTTAGCAACACAAACATTTTCTCCGCATCAATCAATAAGTCATGTTCTATGCAAATTTTTAGGTTGAAACATGTCTTGGTAATGATTTTGTTATCTCTATAATTGACATTGTTTACAACAATTTGTTCCATCCACCTAGTTTTAATTTACTTGTCGTCAAAAACAAATATCGATACATGGTGCTTTATTGTATTCTTCAATTTCCTTTTCTGCTCACTCTAATTTCTCTTTTGGAGTTATCATCTAACACCTCACATGTAATTACTAGTTATATTTCTCATTTTCAAATAGGGAACACATGATTCTATATTTATATGTGTTTGCATGATTAAATTAGTTTTTTAGTATGATAGTTAATGCATATATTGATCAAAAACTTGTAATATGTGAAATTCTAAAATTAGTTTGGGAAAAATTCAATCTATATTAGTTGTTTTTTTTTATAGCTCTATTATTAAAATGCATGAAAAATATGGATGTTGTGAGGAACCAAATTTTTAATTATTAGTACTTGTAATTGAGAGCTTTGTAATTTAGATATGAATTTTTCAAGAAATTAATGGAGATTTGTTTTCATTTTATTTATTTATTTGAGATATTTGTTGACTTTTCTCAAATAGTTAGATTTCTATCACGTTTTGATTTACATTAATACATGTCACTATAACTTACGATATGTTAGTGAATAAAATAGAATGGATAATGATTTACATGATTCATGAAAAATTGTTGATCTTACTTTATGCATGATCAAATGATATACTTGGGATGTCTCAAATAATTCATATATTGAACATTACAATGTGATATAGAGTTAGTTATTAAATCTTGTTGATTTTCTTAGATTGACAAATTTTTAGCTCATTCATTCTTGTTGTTTCCTAAATTATGAAAAATTAACTCAAGTTTTTTTTCATAGTTTAATCTTAATACATGCATGAGAAATATTAACTTATTTTTTAATTTATTAGATAAAGGATAAAATAGGGGTTTGATAGGTACCCCACCCTGTAAGAAAGCATGATTGAAAATTAAGATGAAATAATAAGATTAACAAGAAACAAAACAAGAGAAGAGGGCAAGTAGTTGTCGAAAGACATCCATGAAAATAACCAAAAACAACTACAAAACCTTACTTGAAGTTAGATTTTTGATGGAGATCCAAATTCCAACCATCATTCTCATTCTAAACCCTAGGGACTACTTGCATGCCAATGGTGAACCAAATATTATCTTTCCTTTACACTTATGCCTATGATTTTTTTATATTTTTAAAGTTATATTGAGTTCTTTATATTTTGGTTTCCATAGTAATATGATGTTTGTGATTTCTCTTAGTTGTAATAAGAGAAGATAGGGTTTTTAAGTTATTTTCTAAAATAATATTATTCCTTTTATATTTTGTATTAAATGTAGTTCACTTAGTTTAGGTCTATCATACTTTTGAATATCCATGGTCTATATGTTATATTGTTGATTGTGCGATCTAAAATATTAACACATATACAGGTACTAAAGGTCACAAAGTTCATAGTGATTTGTATATCTAGATTGTTTTGTACCGTGAACACTATTTTTGGATAGGGGTTCTAAAATGAGTGAGATTAAATTCTCATATTAGTTTTGAAGCCATGTGAAAACTTCCATGGAAAATGAGTATGCTATCATCACTACAACCTAGATAATTATAATTATTATGTGGTCATTATACTCTAACGTATAGGACATAGAGAGATATATATTTGGTGTATGATCATTTTCCTATTAGATCAAAGTCGGTGGGGTCGGCAACCTCCCGCCCCCACAAAAAAAAAATCAATTTTTTTAATAAAACCTTGTTGCGTTGAAAATAAAACTTTGGCCATTTTAATTATTCTCTCAATTGGCCTTCCTTCCTCTGGTCAGCGCAGACCCTCTTCGCGGCCGAGGAATTTATATATATATATATATATATATATATATATATACCTACAATTTGAGATTTCGGGTATAAATAAAATGTAATTTTAATAAAAATATGTACACACATAAATATATATATAATCCATGTATGTATATATATGTATATATGTATGTATATGTATACATTATTTTACCTATTTCACTAAAATAGGGAAAATACTCATATGCCCATAGGGCAAATAAAAATAAGAATAAGTTTAACAAATAATAAATTTGTACAAACCCTAGATGAGGGTATAAATGGAATCCCTAATAAATGAACATTTTCATCCTTCATAAGCTTGAGCTTGTCTCCCATGGCTTCCACCTTCTTTTGCAAAAACCTATAAAATAAGAAAAGAAACAATAAGTCAAATGAAATGAAAAAGAGAATTTCATAACCAAGTTTAGGGTTAGATATATCCCTAAATACTAGGGCTCAAAATGAATCCATCCAATGGATGAGATTCATTCTTACAAAAAGTAGGTGGGAGGTGGGCGAGATAAATTTCAAATTTAAAATGCATTTGTAGAATTTATTTGGGGCCACTCAAGTATTTTTAGGGGGGTGTTATTACTTCTCTAACCCAAATATTTTATTACAGACCTTTTAATTTAATGTAAACTTTGACCCCTTTGTGGATGTTGTAGAACTTTATTATTTAAATAACTAGACCGCAATAGCTTTGAAATTAATTGAAGCAAGTTTAATTAAGGTTGAATTTAATTGTATCTAAAACAAAAGGTAGGGGAGTCTAAGCCTTGCTATAGACTAATTAAATTATTAAATGTTATCAAAATATTTTACTATTTTATTTAAAAGAGACCTTAGGGGATTGTGGACCCACATTTGGAAAGTGATAATACTAATTTAATGAAATTTTTAAAACGAGAAAGTGTTGACCTTAAATTTTCACCTAATGTTGCGAGTGGGTTTTGCAAAAAAAATATTCCATAATTTTTCTAGTATGACCTATATGTGTGTCTTGGGTTTTGTGTGGGTAATTTTAGTGGGTGTTGCACTTGGTATCAGATTCGTGGGTTCAAATATTGGACCCTTGGGCACACTTGAAAACAAAAAACATGAACAATAAACCTAGCACAACTCTAACCCTAGAAAACAACATTGTATGATATTTGTATAATATATCAAACTTACAAAACTGAAACAAAACTTAGAATGATGAACTAACTCTCGTCTTGGTCTGTACAAGAGGTGTGGACTAGACAAGGGGTTCTTGCATGCATACCTAGACTTGTAACCTCTAGATCAGACCATAGAAACTATTTTATACTCAAATATTACAGACGCTACATAATGTGAATGCCACTATACATGGAGGAGATTCAGGTGGATGACCTACTAAACATGATAAAGAGCCATCACTTGAGGCTTGTCCATCTCCATGACACAATGATGAGCATAGGGAAGAGAAATCTCACGTGGAGTCAACTAGAGTGGATTCACCTCAGAGGGGACATGGAGATAGTATTTCAGGACATAGAGATAGATCGTAGAGCCTTATGCATAGGGAGGAGCATGTAGAGATACCTAGGGGTCATAATTTATCAGCTGCAGATCATATCAGGGAGATCCTGAAGCTACTCCCATCTCGTTATTCTAGAGATACATGTGGTTTTTAGATAGAGGTTTGGTTAGTGAGCTTGAGTGGGTGCTTCATGATTTTCCCATGTACTAGCAACATGAAATATCATGTTGCGATTCATCTTTTGAGGGATGGAGCAGGTGTCTGGTGGAGGAATGAGGAGTAGAATCTCCACGTAGATTCAAAGATAGCTATCTGGGAGCTCTTTGAGGAGAAGTTTAGGAGTAGATATTTATCCAGGAGGTTTATTCAGTAGAGGATAGATGAGTTCCATTACCTTTCTCAGCCATCCATGACAGTAGCAGAGTACGAGAGTCAATTTCTAGACTTACTTCAGTATGTCGACTATATGCAGGAAGAGAAGGTCAGGATTCATAGGTTCATCAGGGGCTTGAATTTGGATTTAGAAGGTGCGATATGTATTCATTGCCTGCAGACCTTAGAAAAGGCCACTAAAAAGGCCTACATTGCAGAAGAGACTAGGGGGAAGACTCAGTAGGCCAGGGATAGAGTGTGGAGTTGAATGTAACAGATGTAGGATAACATGTCAAGGGGGTAAGCTTCTCTTCCTTATGGTGGACATGGATATGCATAGTATTCATTCAATCCACCATAGTAGCTAGCTCAGCTGCAGTAGCCTCATGAACCATCGAGACCTCCACAGAGATTTGATGCTTAGAGTGTACATAGTATGGGGCCTCCCCCTAGTGGTCCTATTAGGACACAATGTGCAGCAAGGGTTCAGTCAATAGGAGCTTGTTAGTAGAAACCATTGCTAGTCCATAGCCATATCATCAAAATCCATGGCATAGACCACTAGAGTACCTGCTGGAACCACATCTCATTTGAGAGGAATAGGAAGTTGTTATGGATGTGGTGTCCTTGGGTATCATTAGAGAGAGTTCCTAGAGAACCCTAGTAACAAGGGTAAGAAACTGATTTAAGATCCTACAGTTGCAAACATGGGACATAGCCATCAGATCTATGTAGTGGTTGAGAACCACCAGGCCTAGCATCAGGTCACTATGATAGAGACTATAGGTAGCATTGGTGATATTCCTACCTCTATTTTGTTTGATTCTATTTCATCTGATTCCTTTATTGCACCATAATTTGTAGAGCATTACAGGTTGGTGGAAGTTAGATAGGGCCTTAGTTGGGACATCAAGATGACTTCTAGAGAAAAAATATCTATAGACTCCTTACTTAAGGAGTGTGTAGTGGATTTATGACCCTTCATCACTACCTCAAATATTTGTAGCCTTCCGTTGGGTTCGTATGGATTCATCTTGGGCATGGATTATTTATCTGCACAAAGAGCCAGAGTTGATTGTTACAATAAGATTATATCATGTACAGACGATTTGGGAGTTAAGTTAGTGATAGCTAGAGTTAGGAGACCCATTTCTATCCACACTATTTTTGCTATACGGATTAAGCAATGTGCAAGACGTGGGTTTCAGTTGTATGCTATTACTCTTTAGTGATATGTCGGAGGATTATGCTAGTGGACCTTCACTTGACGATCACCCCATTTTGCAGGAGTTTTCAGATTTTTTCCTAGTGAGCTGCCCAAGATGCCTCCCCCATGTGAGATAGACTTCCACATTGACTTAGTTCTAGGAAAAAAACCTATCTCACGCACTCCTTATAGGATGACCACAACTAATGTATCCCCTTTAGGTGCACCAATTTTTTTTTTTTTTTTAAGAAGAAGGATCGATCCTTGCGGTTGTGTGTGGACTACAGACAACTGAACAAATTAACGATCAAGAATCATTACCCATTCCTCGCATTGATGATTTATTCAATTAGATGAAGCGGCCCACAATATTTTCTAAGATTTATCTTAAGTCTAGATACCATCAGATGAGGATTACAGAGGTAGATATCCATAAGTCAGTGTTCTGCATGAGATATGGGCACTATGAGTTCATAGTTGTGCCTTTTGGTTTTATCGATTCCCCTGCAATGTTCATGATCTTGATAAACAGGGTGTTCAGGATGTTCTTGGATCTCTTCGTTCTCATTTTTATTAATGATATTGTAATTTAATCACGTACATGTGAGGAGCATGAGGATATCCTTCATCAGGTTCTACAATGTCTTCGTGAGCAGCAACTTTACAGGAACCTAGAGAAGTGTGCATTATTCAAGTCACACGAACAACATTTGGGTCACATCATTTCTGGGTAAGGTGTTATAGTTAATCCTTCCAAGATTTGAGCCATTATGAATTGGACAGTACGCACTAGTGTGACCGAAGAGCGTAGTTTCATGGGTTTGGCAGGATACTACATAAGATTTGTTCAGGACTTTTTTCGGGTTGTGTGGTACCCATCACTTCCCTTCAATAGAAAGGGAAGAAGTTATTATGGTCAGATAGATGTGAGCAGGAATTCAGAACATTGAAGGAATGCCTCACAACAACACCTATTCTTGTTGTGTTAGATCCTCAGGTCGAGTTCTTCATTTGTACATATGCTTCTTTGACATGACTAGGAGGTGTGTTGATGCAAGAGGGCCATGTGGTTGATTTAGAGTCCCACAAACTCAAGGATTATGAGATAAATTATCTAAATCATTCCCTTGAGCTTCCAAAAAATTTTCATGCCTTGGTTCGGTGGAGATATTTCCTTCTTGGTCAAAGATTTACACTCAGGATTGATAACTTGAGTCTTCGACATCTCTTCACGTAGCCCAATCTCAACACTCGTCAGCAACATTGGATGGATTTTCATTGTGAGTATGATATGGAGATAGAGCATATGAATGGGAAGGTGAATGGGGTTGCATATGCCATGAGTAGATGGAGACATGTGGTTATGGCTACTTTAGTGGGTACAAATTTACGGAGAAGTATTTTGTAGGCAGCTCCCTCACAACAGTTTCTACCTTCCCCCCAAATCAGAGATTGAGTTTCGTAGGCCCCTTGAGGGGAAATTTGATCTATTTTCATTATAGGTAGATAGTATTCTCAGACACATAGGTCAGATATATGTTCCTAGATATGGATGCTTGAGACAAAATATTTTGACAGAGGCTCATCATGCACCTTCTTTAGCCCATCCTGGGGTGAAGAAGATGCACGCCACCTTGAGACAATTGTACCATTGAAGGGTACTACAAAGAGATGTAGCTTAATTTGTGTCATGGTGTTTAGGATGTCAGAAGGTGAAGGTTTTGCAATAACACCCAATTTCTCTTCTCTTTCCTCACGCCATACCCGAGTGGAAATGGAACACTATTTCCATAGATTTAATAGTTGGGTTACCAATGTTGAGATACCACTACAACGCCATCATGATCATGGTGGATAAATTCATGAAAGTGGATTATTTTTCTCTGGTGAAGACCACCTACATAGCTAGTGCAGTGGCACGAGTATTTCTTGATGATATTGTTAGAATGCAACAAAATTCCACGAAAGATCATTTGTGACCGCAATCTCTTGCACACTTCTCACTTTTTGACTACCATGCAACATGCTCTCGGGACGAAGATAAAATTCAGTACAACTTATCACCCTGAGACAAATGGATAGATAGGTGAATCAGATCTTGGAGAAAATTCTTATGATGTACGTCATAGACCATCAGTTGAGGTGGGACGAATACTCATATTTGGTGGATATTTCCTATAATAGCAGTTCTCAAGGTTTGATAGGAATGGCTCCTTTTCATGCACTTTATGGCAGGGAGTGCAAGACACTGCCGATTTCAGACAGATTGGAGGACATGAATTCTCTTGGGATTGCTTTACTACAGGATACAGAGTAGCAAGTTATCATGATTAGGTAAATATTATAGGAGGCTCAGGAAAGACAAAATAAATATGTGGATCAGCAGAGGACATATCATAGTCTTGAGGTGGGCACGAAGGTGTTTCTTCGTGTTCAGAAGCATAAGAGCCCTATCTTTTATGAAAAAGGCTCTAATATTGCTCCTAAGTTTGTGGGTCCCTTTGAGATCTTAGAGCGTATCGGTCCTTTTGCCTATCGTATAGCATTTCCACCTATCTTCTCTAGCATCCATAGTGTATTTCATGTTTTTATGCTTAGGAGGTACATTATAGACCCTTCTCATGTATTAGATTGGATCTCATTGTAGGTGTAGGATGAGGGGAAGGTGATGGTCAATCCCATCCATATTTCAGAGTGCAACACCCTAGGCCTTCAAGGAAGAGATATTGATCAATTTCACATTTAGTAGGATAGATATGATGAGACAACAATTACGTAGGAGGACGCCATCCCTTTGAGAGCATAGTTCCCACATTTGTTCTAGTGGCTTCCATAAGGAAGTTGATTCTAAGGGGAGTGGGATGTAGTGCCCACTCCTCTTTGAAATTTATATGATTATGATGTTTCTTAGCATAGACTAGAGTTATGAACTTTTCTATCACAGTTTATATATCGACAGAAGGACATTATTATTTTGATTAATTAATTGATAGACAGTGTGGATGTTAGAATTATGACATGATTTACAAGATAGATTATATGCATGTTTGGATATATTGAATTGTAGATTTTGAGCTTAAATTAGACTAATAAATTTATTTCGATAATTATATGATTATAGATGATGTATTTTTTGTTGTGATCTTATTGCTAGTTGATTAATTAATGAAATTGAAATAATTGAAATTGTAAACGATGGAAAATTACTTGTTTTGAGATGGTTTAGTTATGATAATTGATTATATGTATATTCATGTGTTTTTACTATTTTGATGTCATTAATATGGCCACAAGGCAATAAAGGTATTGTCTTGACATTTGTAGGTGTTAACAACGTGAGAAACCAAAGGGGGATAGGAGACCAATAGTGAAATAATATGGAGTATTGGTAATAGGTCACCATGGAAACCTGTGTATTCGTATGTTGTATGTTGTTGTAGTTTTTTAGGGGGTCCCCATTGGGGGATGACCTCAAAAGTGACCTTAGGAAGGTTTTTAGTTTTTTCTTGTTGATTTTATTTAATTGTGAGTTATTGTATTTTTATTAGCATGTGGAGTCACATTTATTAATTGTGTTTAGCACCCCTCTTAAGTTAATTTGAAAGTGTTTATATACTGCTAATTAGGATGTGAAAAAAGGGTGGGAATAAATGTGTGTTTATAGCCTTAATGAGTGTTGGCTTTGAATAAATTTAGAATTTTTTTTTGGTAGTGTGTACTCAATCTTCCTCGTGAAACTCATATTTTGACCTTCTAGGCTATTTTGGAGAGTTGTGGGACAAGCTAAGCTTGTCCCACATCTCTTAGATCTACCCCCTCACCTATACTATGATGTGAGGGACTTATTTTAGGTCTTATTTTGTGTTTTAATGAAGAAAAAGGGAAATTAATTTCATTTTTCTTATATGGGTATTTAATTTTATCCTTAAGGGGTGTGGGTTGGGTTGAGTGTGTAAGAGGGTGGTCATTTCCCCAGCCACCAATTTATTACACTTTGGGGTTTGGGTTTGACCTATGTGATGTGGGATGAAGAAGAAATGATGTGGCATCCTACATGGAGCCACATCATCTTCCTCTCCCTCTTTTCTATTTATTGGAAATTTTTGTGAAGTTTTGGGGGTACTTGCTTGGTTTTGGATTTCTCGATCTAGAATGATTTCTTTTTGGAGTGCTTGTTAGAGTTGAATATTTATTTGATTTTCTTGAGCTTAGATAATTTTGGAACTTTCTTGTGGCGTGGATTCATGCTATGACAAGGTAAGGTCTTCACCCTTTTTCTTTCTTCTCTTTCTTATGTGTTTATGTGTCGAATGAATGTTTTATTGCATGATGTTGTTGGTTAGTGAAATGTCCTTAGGATGTGTATGAGAAAGTGAAATGGGGATGAAATTTGTTCTAAGGCATAAGATTTTATCTTAGGTATTTAGGAGGGAGTGGGTTAGGTGCCCCACCCTGTTCTCATCTTGTTATTTTTTTTCATTGTTGGGAGACATAAGAGAGAGGGAGGCATAAGAGTGAGGGAGGCATAAGATATTTTTGGGGTTGATTGAGTTTTGGAGGTTTTGAGGGGGGCTTGTAAACCCTTGGGAGGCACAAGGGTATCCCCATATTCTTTTATCTACTTAGATTTTTTTAGAGCCAATGTTTTGGGAAGTTTTTGTGTTAAAAAATGAATGTTTTGTGGTTATTTTATTGTGTGGATGTTGTGTGAAAGTAAGTGTGGAAGCCTTGTCATTTTTTTCCATGGTTTTCAAATATTCCATATTGTCTCATTATTGGGGCTCAGGGGCAAATGAGGAAGTAGGATTCAATTCCTCATTGGAGTTTTGGTTAGGTGGAGAGTGTTACCTACTCCCATATTTTTGGTTGTTGTGTTTATCTTGGTATAAGGTGGATCTCAAAGGATGAGTCATGTTTCTTGTTGTGTTTGGAGGAAAGGAACAAGAATACCTTGTAAACATTTTATCATGTTGTCTCCATAGTGTATGGAGGTCTTGTAAACTTGTATTATTAAAGTGGATATTTTTAGTTGCCATATTTATTAAAATTGTAGTATTAGTTCTCATTCAAAATCAAATTAAAGGATTTAATATTTTTTCTTTGATTGTTGGGAAGAGAAAAAATTCTAGTGTAACAAGCTCTTTATATGGTGGAAATGTTATTGAAAAGAAAATAAATTTACTTTCAAGTTAGTATTTTCATTACCTTATTCATTTGAAAATGTGGGGAAATCTTGTTGATGGGTTGTTGTATTCTCAAATCATTTAAATAAATGGATCTTCTATTAGTGTCATTATAAATCGAGGGTATGTCCTAGCATGTATGCAATGGAGCGTTAGGTAACCAATTTTCCTATTGGGTCTTTCTATTGGGAGTTGTGTGATGTTTCTAAGTTTGTTACTAATATACGAAAAATCAATATAAATCTATGGAATTTAGTTACTGTGATGAGATGAAGTTTTAAAAGCTATACTTCTAAATTAAATGGAAATACGCACACTGAATCTCAAAGAAAAAAATTGAAATTACACACTCATTAGTAGGAATCAGTAGAAGTAAAATCACACGCCAGCTAAAATTTGCATAAAGGGAAACAAACATTCTGAGTAGAAATTCCAAAAGGGAAAGAAAATACGTTCAAAATGAGATTGTGTGAAATATACTGAAATAGAGATCGCAATAAAGCTTATCAGAAAAACCAAATGCGTATATGAATGTAAACAACCTCTTGTCTCCTCTTTTGAGTGGTCCCTTTGTTTCCCTTGGGATAGAGTAAATCTCAATAGCTTTAGATCCTAAAAATGATGCATACTTATATTAATTCAAATAAGTTCCATGACATATCCAGTATATGAAAAAGAGAGTGCTAAAAACAAACAAGTTATATGTTTGCAAATTATATCTGAAAAAATAACAGCTACTATAATGTTCTTAGGAATGTGTCTTTATCTATACAAAAGTAGTTACAGAATATACCATAATAGCTGGCATTAACATCTCCCACTAATCAACATTAATCAAGACTCATAAATTCCTATAGGACTGCTAGAAATAAAGTCCCATATTGATAGGTCGATAGGTGAAAAAAATTGTTCCGCTTCGGCATTCCAACTCCAAACTCAGAGTTCTTAATTAAATTGGTAATAATTGTTTATTATTTCCTTGCACACATCATCAAATTTTCCCTCATGAAGGAAGTTAGTAGGAAGTTATTTGGTAATCAGGTTACATGAAAAAAGTAAGTAATATGCATCAAACACGCTAAGATATAGCTATAAAAATCATTCCCATGCATTAGCAAATCATATCTAAATGACAATTTATTAACCATAGGAATGATATAAATGAGCCAAATAATGCACTCATCATTTCCCCCACACTTTTCATGTTGCATATCCCAATGTAACTTATCTACTCCCTGCCTTGTGACCCAGCTGTTGGGCCATGTCATACTCTTCAAAGTGATTAGAATATTGCTTCCTAGTACCTTTGCATCAATGAGTGTTGGAAGTTACTTAGACCTAAGCTGTAAAACCCTCATTTGACTATGCAACATTATTTTTATAGGTGGTAGTAGGGCTCAAGAGGAGAGGTGGTCAGACGTGAAGCCCTACCCATTCATCATTGTACTGCTTGCTAATTTTTTCTGACAACTGTCTTATGATTGTGATGAGGGCATCACCTCATCCAATACTCCAACTCACAATTCTGAGGTGATCTAACCTCCCTTCTCTTCAATCATAAGCTCAAAGTGTCCCATCTATTATCACATAAATGCCTTACTTCCCCAAAGTGCTACTGAGTATATATTTTAAAGTCCCTTACACATTTCAATAATATCTTTGATGTATTCTCTTGAATACCAGCTTGGTGGTAGAGAGATCTAAAGTTTTTCCACATAGCCACAATCATTGTGATGCGTAGGCCGAATATAGAATCCTATTGTTTGATTTGTGTGATTAAAGAATATCCATTTTTTTACCCCACATGACCTAATTTCGAAGCAAGGACTGAAAGGATTTTAATTGAAAAATCCACCATGAACAAGTTAATGAAGAAGTCAAGAATATTGGGAACTAGCATATTATGGAGATAGAACTCACAGAGAATGTTTTTAAATTTCGAGGGTACTAGATTTGTAAATGGATACAAAAACATTAACATTAGGGGCTTCGTAAGGTGCCTAAGAACACAACTGCAATAATTTCCAAGAGTAAAATTGTTCTTGAATAAACATGTTGTAAATTGAATATGGTCTCCTACAAGAAAGGATCTTACAAGCCAAAGGACAAAAAAAGGTCCAAAAGAGAATATAAATTTTTATTTTTTCATGTTGGATGATTTCTTTTTCCTCCTTTAATTTCTTATTTTCCTTTTTTAATTCTTTATTCTGAAGATATAATTGGTGGAAATCATTAAAAATACTAAGACCTCTATCTCTCTACCGCTTTAGGCTTCTAACCTCTACTTGTAAAGTTGTGATTTCTCTAACCTTTTCTATTGTGGGTTGAGTAAATTCAATTTGTAAAGACATATTAGTTTCTTCCATACCTTTCAACAAGGATTTAAGGAGTGTAATCTCTTTCAAATAACTATGAGGATCGATAACTTGACATAACTCTGAGGTGAAACAAATTTTCATTGCAATTGATTCTAGAGCTAGATTATGTGCTTTACAAACCTGAAGTAGTTTTCAGAAGCTACAGAGTGGACTTCCAAAGATGAGGGTATAGCCTATATTTGTGGGGTTTTAATAACTATACTGAATATAGTGTTCTGGTGATTTATCAATGGGGACAACCAGGTTATCTACCTCATCCCTTACCTCCCACACTGGGGGTAGAAGCACCAATAAAACCCTCCAACCGGGAACATCTAGGTGTATGCAATGCACATGGGACCGTTATTTACCATAGGAAAATAAAAGAGGAGGGAGTCAAGGGTATCTTATACCTTTAGTACTTGGAATATGTTGAAGATGTGCTCACTTGATCACCTGATTTATCTATGTCCATCTGAGCACCAGGTTCCTCATTCTTCATGTGTGCATGGTGATGAGACTGATGTGATAATAGGATGAGGTGTGGAAGACGGCCCTAGTGTTGAACTGCTTTGGCTTGGAACCTTCCCCCACATTCATCCTTTCAAGCCTTCACTTTGGCTTAAAAAACACTTGATGCAAGCACAATAATTGAATGAGCCCTAGGTGTTTCAGCACTGCCTTTCCCCCGCCAGGTCTAGTATTTTTGGCTCAACTTTGATAACTGCATCTTCCAAGTATTCTAGTAAATTCAACCTAAGTGCAGGGTTGGTGCATCCCTTATTTAAATTTATGAGAATTTTGAGTGAACCACCACACATCACAGATTACTGGACATTTTTATATAAAGTATTTGTTAACACATTTGGCCATCTCCCTCCAAATTTCCGATAGACTATCTCTCTTAACCCCTTTTTAAACACCATAGGAGGTAAGGATTACCTCGGGAAATGCCTCATCCTCTCACATGAAACATAGCAGGTACAAGTCTTTGAGGGGAGCATTTGTCATGAACTTTCAGACCAAAGTTCAGTAAACTAGATATTTTAGAAACTACCTGACTGATAATATCCACTCACTTCCCTCCAATGCATGAGCAAGTAGCTTCAAAATTCTCCAAGAATTCATCCACTATTCCTTCAACAAAACGTTCAAATTTCCAGATGAATTCAAAAACCAAACACAGAATTATAAAATACCTATAAAAAGTGTAATGTTACTGAGTAATGGCTCTGGAGAATTAGGCTCTGACTTTTTCTTTTATCCCATGATGAAGGTGAATGAATTCAAACAGTAGAGGAACAAGAACAAGGGCATGCTTGAATTTGTACGTGTGCAATGGCACAGTAGAAATGTGTGTTCAATATTAACAAATCAACGATAAGAAGTGGTTAGGAACTATAATTTTGTTAATGCACCTAGATCCTCCAATCCCATAAAAGTAGAAAAAATGTGGCTGACATAAAAAAGGTTGACAAGACTAGGTATCTGTGAGTAATTTTGATATGTGAGATGACGCAACATCCCATCACTTGAAATGGAAATGCCACTTTTCCCTTTCGTAAAATGTGACAAATATGGTGTGCACAAATAATCATGACTCATTACGCCATCCTATTGGTATCATGCAATAACATTTGTATTTGGAAGGATATCCATGATAAATACATCGATCATTATGTATGGATGTAATTATGATAAGTTTATGCATGGGTAGTTGCTTCATAAGGAAATATCTAAAGTGATCTAGAATGCACTTGCCCATGCTAGTCCAACATCTGGTATCCATATATTCCCACGTCCTGCAGTCGAAGATAAGATGTGATTAGTGGATGTGAAACAATGAAGATCTATACATTTTATTAAAACAAACAAAATGGCTAGCTAAGGTAAGAAGATAAAGGTCATGATCATCCTCCTTTATTGAAATTGAAAGACAACAATTACTCCTAACTGGATGGACATAATATCCACGTCAGAATGCTTTTCCTCACTCAACATGATGTAACTAGTGAAAGTTCCCTTGTTAAGAGGTCATTGATAAATCTTGAACCTGTGGCCATTCACAACAAGAGTCCTTATGTCAGCATTGATCGGTACCAGTTGCACAAAACCATTATCAAACACTTTTTCTATCCAATATGGACCCAACCAGTATGTTCGGTAACTTACCTTTAAACTGCTGATATTTGGAATCAAATAGTAGGACCCATTCTCCTGTAATTAAATGTCCTAGATTTTAGTATGAGCATCATGTCCATTCCTTCCTCTGATGTTTAAAGAATTTCCATGCTATGTTGCTTTGCTTCCATCCGCATTTCATCTAATTCGTTTAGCTGCATCACCCAATTCATGTTGTGCCTGATCTAAATTGATGTCTGAATTCAAATGTTGTTCTCTAGGCGTGCATAACTCATAAGCTCGATAGGTAACAGTGATTTCTTCCCATATACCAACTCATAGGGAGAAAAAACCAATAGTGGTCTTCAAGGTCATTTTAGAGGCCCAAACTAACGTGTGGAAAAGTTCTTGGTACCCAATCTTTCCTATCAGCACCAACCACTTTAGTTAGAATATTCTCAAGTTCTTCTTTTAGTGACTTCCACATACCCATTGGATTGGGGGTGATATGGTGATGATTTTTGGTGATTGATTTGGTAGATTTCTAAAAAATCCTTGAACATTTTAGACACAAATTGAATACCTTAATCAAATACAATGGCCCAGGAGGGGGAAAAATCATGTAGCAATATGTGATTGTATAGGAAATCAACAAACAACATCCTCATTGGCAGATGCCAATGCTTGAACTTCAGACCATTTTCGTAACATAGTTTGTGCACACCAAGAGGTATTCTTTTCCCAAAAGATGGAAGATCATAAGGTCCAATGAAATCAATTCCCCATTTCTTGAATGGTCATAAGACCAGTTGAGGATTAAGAGTGAATTTCCATGGATAGTGTAGGATTCCCCATTACTTTGATATGCATCACACTTGCCACAACATAATTCTTGATACTATTGAACAGGGAAGGCCAAATAGTACCTAGCTCTAAGGACTTTTTGAATTGTCCTCTTTGGTGAGTAATGTACTCCTCCTGGCTCATCATGACAAGCCTGCAGTATTTTGTATACTTCATCTTCTCGAATGCACCTGTGAAGAACCATATGAGGACGAAATTTTAATAAAAAATCCATTAAACCATTTATATGTTAGACTATTTTTAAACCAATCTTCATCTCTCTTTATGATTATAATAGGCATGGAAACTTCCCTCTAGTTAATGAATTTGTAATATCAACAAACCATGGAGTTTGAGTTGATATAGCAAACAAATTTTTTGTCGGTAAATTGATCCTTGATTACCTCATCATCACCTGAAACATTCAAATATCAAAAGAAAATCAGAGACAACATTAGATTTCCCAGGCTTATCAGTAATGGTCATATTGAATTCCTATAACCAGAGTAACTATCTAATAATCTGACCTCCGACTACTCAGTTTATTCATCAAATATCAGATGACAGATTGATCAGTATAAACAAAGATTTTATACCCAATGATGCAATATTGGAATTTATTCAAGGAATACACAACAGTTAAAAAATAATTTTCCGTAGTGGTATAGTTTCTCTCCATAGGAATTAGGTTTTTGATTAGAAATTAAATGGCATACATGTGATCTCTCTTCATCTTTCTATGCAAGAAAAGCTCCTCATAGTTGTATTAGAGGCATCAGTCACGGATATGGAAAGGTTTTCCCCAATCAGGACCTCGTAAGAATGGTTGTTGTGGTAAGCTTCTCTTTGATAATATCAAATGTCTATTTAACACTGAGGGGACAATTCAAAAACACAATATTTTGTTAGTAATGAAAGACAATAGGTGCAGAAAATTTTACTGAAGTCTTTAATGAATTGTTGATAATACCACTACATGTCTAAGGAAACTTTTTATGCGAGTCTAATTTGTTAGTGTAGGTAGCTGATTAATGAATGTGATATTTTTTGGGGTCTACCTGTATACCTTTGGCAGAAACATGGCGACCTAAGAAAATTCCCTGATCAACCATCATCGGACATTTTTCATGACTCGGTGGATGATTGGTGCTACTCACAGATGCTCAATACTTTTTCAAGGTAATTAAGAGATTCATCAAAAGTGAATCTGTGGACATTGAAATCATCCATGTAAACCTCAACATAGTCATTTGTAAGATCTACAAAAATGGCCAAGACTACTCTCTGAAATGTAGCAGGTGCATTAAAAAATCCCAAAAGGTAAGACTCAATAAGAAAATGTAACCAGAGGGAAAGTAAAGTTTATTTTTATCTTGGTCATAAGGTGACAATAATTATTTGGTTTATACTCAGCTAAAACCATCCAAGAAAGAAAAACATTTGTTACTAGTGAGATTGTCCAAAACCTAGTCAACAAAAAGTAGGGGAAAATAATCTTTCTTGGTTGCTTTGTTAAGTTCCATATAGTAAAAACAGATTTTCAATTTACCATTTTTCTTTGGGAACTATAACTAATGGTGAGACCCACTGACTATCAGATATAGGGTAGATGAATCTTATCTTTAGCAAATTTTCTATTTAGTTTTTGACTATGTCTCTAAGGGCTAGGTTTATTCTTCATTGCCACTAGCCTTATGGGTTTAAAATCCTCAGTGTAGATATGATGAGTATAGATTATAGGATGAATTCCCTTCATACCAATATAATCCCAAGAAAAATATTGGGAATTTTTCGTTGTAAAAAATCTTGAGAACTGCTAACCTCTTGGTTGGCCTCCAAATTATTAAAAGATGATCAGTTCTTGTCCTAGGTCAATAGGCATTTGTTTGGTATCTTCCAAAATGGAAAGAATCTATATTGGATGAGTTAAATAATTAAATGGGAAAACATGGTGCTATATCATGTGTAAAATGGATACATTTTGAAGAGAGGAAAAATCTTGGTCAAAGGACAATAGAAATCAGAGACTATGGATTTCAAATTATAAGCATAGATTTCTTCACTAGGTTTTCATTAGAAGTATCACTTACCAAGGAAACAAATATTGGTCATGTCTAGAAAAAATGAGTCTATGGTTAGAGTTTCCAATTTATGTAGCCACAATGTTGATTTCCGTAGTCACAGATCCCTCTGCATCAATTAGTGTGTATGACTCAACAACTTCCATCGTATGGTTTTACATTGCAATGGTGGCCAAATAAGAAGAACTCAGAGAATTATTATCCAAATAATCCACCCATACATGTTCAAAAGCATACACATAAGGCTAGGTAGGAGGATATAATGAAATATGTTTAGATTTATGACCTATTAAGAATAATCATTTTTCCTGACCCACAGTTAGTATATGTAACAATAGTAGCCAACCAGGGTCATCCCAAGATGACTGGATATCCCAATTTCTGAGCTTTAGGATGTAAGACCATAATATATATATGATAATCCCAAGATTCAATGGTGAAAATTATATCCTCAATCATACCATCTGGTACAACAATGGACTGATCTAACTCAATTGAAGAATGGTATTGTTAGGTTATCTTTTCAAGGACAACACATTGAACATATCTGTTGTGATAACATTTATGGAAGCACCAAGATCCACCAAAATAATTACATATTGACTAATTTTTTTCTACAAATTGTAATGAATGGACTCCCAGGATCCCTGTATTTTGGTGAAATAAGTGTGCTAGCAATAAGATCACCCATATTTCCTTCCACCCTGATGGTCTTTGGGTATTTCTTCTTTCTCCCAGGTGTCTTTATATATATTGTTTCTAACGGTTTGGAGTAATTTTTGAGTGTCCCTTATTGCTCGAAAAATTGGGACCTCAATGTGCACCTTTTTCAACTCTTGAACTAGTGTCGTTTCAACAAACATTCAAGTGTCTTGTAACCACTCAAGAAAAGGAGCTTTATGGGCATTTTGATTAGTTTCTAAAACATTCTGAGTGTTTTATTTTTTTTGGAGAAGGCAAAGTTCCTTAATTTTTCCTCGAGTATCTCTTCTTTATTAGTGTCTATAGGCATTTACATGATAACAATAGGAGGATTCAATTTTTTACCATACCTTAGTCATAGACTACCAATGGTATTAACTTGCATGTTATTACTTGGTCATGTTTCATCAATTGAAGTTGTCTGCTGATTTTTAGGGTTCACTATAGGTTGGGATGGAAGTTGTGTTTGTGTTTCCTGTCCATGTTGTTTATAGTTTTTGAGGTGGGGCCCTTAAATATTGTTGTGGTTGTTGAAACCTTTGTTGTTGATTAATGTTCTATTGTGGTGCTGACTGCTGGTTTTGGTTGGGATTCTGTTGAAGTATCCATTGTTGGTTGTGCCATGGTTTTGCTGGTGTTGATGATGTCCAACTTGGTTGAGTGTAGGGATTCATCCAGGGTAGTGGATATGGGTAATTCATCTAATTTTCTGTTGACTACTCAGGTTGTCCCCAAGTAGGATGACGAGCCTAAACTGGGCCATGACATCCTCCACGGGTTCTGAAAAGGTTAAGGGGAATATACAACCTGATTATTTGTCCTTTGAACAAATTTTACCTCTACATCAGCTTGAGAGACAACATTCAATCCTCCTTTCAACTATGATAAGAAGGTGCAATTCTTAGTGTTGTGGTCAACAACTTCATAGATTAAACACATGTCTGTAACATCCAAAGGACATTATCTCAGGGGATGTCTCTTCCTAAAATTAGGGAAATATATGTCCATAGGTTCTTTGGCATAACTATTTTTGGTCTTAATCACATATATGGTTGATGTTATTTGTAAAAAAATGTTTGTTTTCTTGTTAGCCATTTCCTCCAGAAGTTCAGAGGTACCTAGGGTAAGCTTGGATGTTTTTATCTTCCTTATACCCCCTCATGTTCTTGACTAAATTTTACATAGCTTATTGATTTGATCCATAGTAAGTTTATGCACATCTCCTCCTCCCATAAGATGGATGGAATATTTGGTTTCCTTGTCTAATATTTTAAGTAAAATTGTCTCAGTGATGTCTACATGTAACTCATAACTGCTCCATCGATGAAGAAAGAAAAATCTATCCAAATAATCCTCTAGATTTTCATCTTCTTTTTTGCCATATCTGGAAGAACTCTTCTTTCCTATCCCTTCCCTTACAGTAGTCTTAGTATTTATCCAAAAAGACCATCTGTATGAATTCCTAAGAATCAATGGAGTTAGAGGGAAACCCCATGAACCATATCATAGAAGAGTCTTTGAGGGTTGAAGGAAAGAGTTGAGTTTTTGATTGTTAGTTCTATAGTCATAGGTTTGGGAATGAATTTTGAACTCAAACAAGAACTAATTGGGGTCTTCCATAGGCATGCCTCAAAAGATAGGTAAGATGGATGGTGGGATGTTTTTCATGGGTGCATCCTTATCCTCATCCAAGACAATGGGATAAGTAAAGGTTCTGCACAAGGGTTGGTCTCGATTATTCTTGCAGTCCTCCATTTCTGAGTGCTAGTTGGAGGATGCAGGAGGATAAAAAAGGTGGCTAAGCATTGTGTTGGATTCAATGTCACTCTCCATGTTTCCTTCATGTAATCTATTTGGAGATATGTGTTGGATGTTGTCGTGGTATTGTTAGTCCCGTGGCCTATGCATCAAACTTGGTTATTGAAACAAGGGCCAAGACTTCTATTGGTTGCATATGTGAACTCCATTAACACCCATAACATGTAACATGAAAAAATGATGTGGTGTGCTATGGTGTCCCTGGAAATGACACCAAAAATGATGGGTCATTGTATTCTCTAATCATTTAACTAACTAGATCTTTTGTTAGTGTCATTATAAATTTAGGTTCTGTCCTAGGCTGTATGCATTGGAACGTTACATAACCAGTTTTCCTGGGGGGTCCTCTATTGGGGGGTTGTTATGAGATCTTTCTAATTTGGTTACTAATCTACAGAAACTCAATATAAATCTACGAAATTTAGTTACTGTGATGAAATGAAGTTTAAAATCTATACTTAAAAATTAAATGGAAATACACACACCGAATCTAAAAGAGTGAAATTGAAATTGTACACTCATAACTAGGAATTGGTAGAAGTAAACTCACATGCTAACTAAAATTTTCATAATGGGAAACACACATTTTGAGTAGAAATTCCAATAGGGAAATAAAATACGTTCGAACTGAGATTGTGTGAAATATATCGGAAATAGAGATTGTAGTAAAGCTTATCAGAAAACTAGATGCATATGTGAATGTAAACAACGTATTTTCTTGTTGTTCCAGTGGGCCCTTGATTTCCCTTGGGATAGAGGAAATCTCAACAGCTTTAGATCCTCCAAATGATGCGTTATTTATATTAATTCAAATAAGTTCCATCCAATATCCAGTATATGAAAAAGAGAGTGCTAAAAACAACAAGATATATGTTGTAGATTATATCTCAAAAAGAAATAGTTACTATAATGTTTTTAAGAATATTTATTTATATAGACACAAGTAGTTACAAAATACACTATAAGGTAGCCGGCATTAACATATCCCACTAATCAACATTAATCAAGACTCATCAAATTCCTATAGGACTTCTAGAAATAAGTCCCATACTAATCGGTACAAAGATGTAAAAAGTCTTCCGCTTCCACATTCCAACTCCAAACTTGGACTTCTTAATTAGATTGGCAATAAATGTTCATTATTTCCCTGCACAAATCATCACATTTTTCCTCATGAAGGAAGTTAGTAGGAAGTTATACGGTAATCAGGTTGCATGAACAAAAGTAAGGAAAATGCATCAAAATTGATAATATATAACTATACAAAGCATCCCCATGCATTAGCAAATCATATCTTAATGAAAATTTATCAACCATAGGAATGATATAAATTTTATCCAAAATTCACCCCCTCAAGGTACTTTTGAAAACTTGTACGTATATCTGCAGATCTGGGAGGGCAATAATGGTGAAATGCCAAAAATTAGGATGTCTGGGGTCCCTTTCGCTCTTCTCTAACTTCCCTATCCAAGAAAAAAATCTAAGAAGTTACAAAAAATTGAAAAAATCCAAAAACATGGCTTGTTTTGATGTATTGTGGGTTTTGTGGAAGTTTGTGTCCTAGGTGGTCCATGGGACATCGGGACATTCGGGACCCAAAATCCCAAAATATCCGTAACATTTTTAAAGCGGAAAAATCAAACAAAATTATCTCATGTGGTCCATGCGTACATAGGTACAGTCAGGACCCACATTGCCGAAATCACAAAAATGCAAAAGGGAAGAGGCATTTGGAGGAGGTAGAAGTTTTTATTTCCTAGCACTGGTCTGTGGGAAAGTTGGGATATCGGTATGCACGGGATGTGAAAAGGTGAAATAGCCGATCACAAAGTAAATATGGGTGGAGCGGAGGTCAACGGGCCCAACGACCCGGTCAATAGTGGGATAGTTGGGAAATGAAATATCAAATTGAGTGATGTGGAGAAAGGAGGTTTAGACTGTTCGAGTACGCATGGGACATGAGTTCTCTAAAAACCCGTAATAGCTGCAATACAAACGAAATGTCTACTCTTGACCCCCAAAATTCAAACGGTCATAACTTTTTACCCATATTTCCATTTTTCACAAAATTTGACTTTCCAGAATGGGCACAACGTCCTCTATGCCACATAAAGGAAAAATATCCATCTCTGATAAATTAAATTCCCATTCTCATTAAATGACATAAATACTTGGAAGACCCAAAATAACTACCTACACCGAGAATGCCATATCTGTTGCATTTCTCAATGAAGATGCACATAATTTGTACCATTGGAATTGTGGTTCCAATCCCAATGCAGAAAATCAAGAAATATAGAATTTTATGAGGAATCAATTTTGATTTTGCAGAAAACGTGGCTATATTCATAGCAATGTTTTATTTGGTAGTTAGGATGCATTCAATTAAGTATGGGCAGATATTTATCACTACTTCAATTTATGGGATAGTATGGGGGGCCTTTTGCAAGCAACATAACATTAGTTCACTCCATTTATGATATCTTGCAAGTGGTGGGAAGTCAAATTTTGGGATTTCCATTTCTCTCTCTCTTTCTCTCCTCCTCGGAATTCTATAAATTGTAGTGTTGGGCTCATTGTAAAGGGAGATAGTTTTTTTTAGAAGAACTCTATCAAAATTGTTTTGTGAAGCCAATGTGTTGCAGGACCTTGTAGTGGAATGCTTGGATGGTGATCCAGGCCCTTATTTTGTAATAGATTAAACTCTACATATCGATGAAACAATAAATATGAGTTTGTGGATGTATCTTCCCCTGATGTGTTTTTCCGCATTCTCTTGCCCCTCCAATCTCATTGCATATATATTGTGTCTATTTATGCTATTGTAGGGATTCATTATCATTGTGTATGAATTAAACATTATTGTGAATCTATTTTGTAGATTGTGGATAACTGTTATCACCCCTTATAGTATGCACTTTGCTTATATTTTTCACACATTGGAAAACTATCCTCATTCTATCCTTTTCTGGTGTATCACCATTTTCGTGTAGGATATGTTTTCACACACATTCTCTCCCTGGTCCTTTGGAAATTAATATTAGGATAGGGTAGTTTTTCCTGCATTATAGTAGATTGTGCCAGGTAGTTTAGGAGCAAGAACCAACTTTCTCTGGAGGTCTCTCTCAAGTAGTAAGTCCCGTAACTTGGAGATAGTACCCATGTTATCAAGTCACATCGTGAGATGAAGCACACACACTTGTGAAAACCATAGGGTGCTGTGATTTGGTGATAAAAATAAATGACCCAAATGATGAAATCAACATTTCCCCTGCACTTTACGTGTTGCATGTCCCAATGCAACTTATCTACACTCTTCTGTTTGACCAAGATCCTGGGCCATGTCATACTCTTTAAACTGATCAACATATTACTTCCTAGTACCTTTACATCCATGAGTATTGGAAGTTACTTCGACCCAAGCTGTAAAACCCTCATCTAACTGTGTAACATTGTTTTTCCAGGTGGTAGTAGCGCTCAAGAGGAGAGGTGGTCACAATTGAAGTCCTACCCATTAATCATTATACTGCTTGCTAATTTTTTTGAAAACTTTCCTATGATTGTGATGATGGAATCACCTTGTCATATACTCCAAATCAAATTATGAGGTGATATAACCTCCCTTCGCTTCAATGGTAAGCTCAAAATGTCCCATCTCCTATCACAGGTCTGCCTTGCTACCCCAAAGTACTGCTGACTATAGGTTTCAAATTCCCCCACAAATTTCAGTAATATCTTTGAATTTTTCTCTCCAATATCATCTTAGTAGTAAAGAGATCTGATGTTTTTCCACATAGCCACATCATTATGATGCGTAGGCCGAATATAGAATCCTATTGTTTGAGTTTTGTAATTAAAGATATCAATTTGTTCACCCCACATGATTTGATTTCAAAGCAAGGACTGAAAGGATTTTGAATTGAAAATCCCCCACGAAAAAGTTAATGAAGAAGCCAGGGACATTGGGAACTAACATATTATGGAGGTAGATTTCATAGAGAAGAATTTGAATTTCGTGGGTACTAGATTTGTAAATAGATAGGAAAACATTACCAAAAGAGTGTGTTCCTTTTTTTTACCTTTTATATATGTAGATGGAAAATCCTTCAAAATATTAATTTTTATTTACCTTGTCAATAAATAGTTTAACCTTTAAATCTAGTAGAGTAAAGAAAGTGCATGGTTAAAAATTAGACCATAGCTTTATTATGTTATATAAATTTATTTTTTAGGCTATCATAAATTTATACACACACACACACACACACACACACACACACACACACACACACACACACACACACACACACACACACACACACACACACACACACAGAAATGTATATATGTGTATATACACTATTCTACCTATTTCACTAAAATAGGGAAAATACCCATATGCCCAATAGGGAAAATACAAAGAAGAATAAGATTAACAAATAATAAATTTGTGCAAACCTTAGATGAGGGTATAAATGAAATCCCCAATAAAATAACTTTTTGATCCTCCATGAGCTTGATCTTGTCTCCCATGGCTTCCACCCGCTTCTCCACAAACATGCAAAATAAAAAAAGAAACAATAAGTCAAATGAAAGCAAAAATATCCTTTAATAAACAAGTTTCGAGTTTGATGGATCCCTAAATCCAACGGCTCCAAATGAATCCATCCAATGGATGAGATTCATCCGATAAATTTTAAATTTAAACTGCATGGGTAGACTTTATTTGGGGCCACTCAAGTATTTGTAGTGGGGGTGTTATTACTTCCCTAACCCAAATATTTTATTAGAGACCTTTTATTTTAATTTAAACTTTGACCCCTTTTTGGATGTAGTAGAACTTTATTATTTAAATAACTAGATCACAATACCTTTGAAATTAATTGGATCAAGTTTGATTAAGATTGAATTTAATTGTTCGAAAACAAAAGGTAGGGGAGCCCAAGCCTTACTATAGACTAATTAAATTATTAAATGCTATTGTGAGATTTTATTATTTTATTTAAAAGGGACCTAAGGGGATTGTGGACCCTCATTTGGAAAGTGATAATACTAATTTAATGTAATTTTTAAAATGAGAAAGTGTTGAACATAAATTTTAACCTAACGTTGCGAGTGGGTTTTGAAAAAAAATTATTCTATAATTTTTCTAGTATGACCTATGTATGTCTTGGGTTTCATGCAAGTAATTTTTGTGGGCATCACAATGTCTCTCTATGTTCTATGTATAACTAGTGGCTCATGCTCGTCAATAAACTTTAGTTCACAATTTTCACACAAGATCATCATCCATTACAATTATGTCCTTAACTTATAATGCTTCCCATAATTATCTCAGTATGGCATACATAAGCCATGACCTTGATTATCATAATATATATTTAAAATTATTATAAACAATTTAGTTTTATTTCCTACACATTGTGGTAAATCTTTGTTTATAAATAGTCACATGATTCATCCTCCATATCTTACTTCATAAGAACATCTTAGTCATTATTATATCATTATTTAATGAATCGGGGAACATGGTTAAAATATAATTATAATTTGTATCATGTATATCTTTTTTAATTAGCAAACTATTTTTTTTAAGATAAGTCTGTAATAAGGATAGGTCCCTCACACTTTCATTAATATCATAGATAAAGAGTTACAAATATTACATTGGTGCAGAATAATCAAGCTCCTTGGAAGTTAGATAAAATTTAATTAATTTAATACATATATATTATCTTATTTAAATATTGGCATCATGTTACAAGTATTTGAAATATTCTTCCTTGGATACATACAACATAAAAATCCAGTGATTTTGTGAAATAATAGCATACACCTGCAATTCATGTACAAATTATTATACACAATCAATTCCTAAGAAACTTATTGAGAGGACGGTGTTTTACTCACCCAGGAATTTTCACCCATGGGAATTCGAATGGAGGTTTATTCCCATTCCCCAACCTATCTTGTGTGGCCATTGGTAATGAAAAGAAGGGCATGGCATGCAGTGATAATGTAATTTGATGTGGCTGTAAGGTGGGCATGTATGATAAAGAAATTAATAATCCCTCATCTCCTTCCTCCAATATTCACAAAGCCTCCACTCCTCTTCCTCTCACTAAACAATGGATCCCTCGTTTAGGTGAAAATAAAAACAAAAATCAAATTTTCATTGTTATTAACAGGATTGGAAAGGTTAGAGGCTGCTAGGTGAGATCTATGTCTACTAATTGAAAATCCTTTCCTATTTTTGTTAGTGAAAATATAAAAGATGCAAGTATGAGGAAACTTCCCCTTAAACCATCCACAAACATACCTCCTTTGTATATTTAGGATGGTCTTCTCTATAAAGTAGGATATTTAGAGGATGCATATTGGAGGCATGGGATCATCTACAAATCAACCCAAATCTCGCCTTAGCTCCATTAACTACTTGATTGGATCACATAGAATTACATCCCTATAATTAAGGGTAATATTAAACTTTATCCCTATTATAATGCTTATTTCATAATTGTTTTTGATGCTTTTAAGGACCAAGAGGTCATGCATAATTTGTATTGGATTTGGTCTGATCAGTTTGGTCTCATGACCAGACCATGGTATCCTTCTTTTGATCCTTTGAAATATTTATTTTATACAACACCTATCTAGAAAATACTCATTGGTCTTCCCTTGAAATTCTGGGATGAAACTTGTCTTGAAGTCATTGGAAACATGTTAGGTGCTTTAAAAAAATTTAACAATGCTACCTCCCAATAGTTACATATTAATTTTACCTTAATTTTAATGGATGTAGACATCTCCATAAAATTACCAGAAAATATCAATCTTTAGATTGAAGTTAGAACTTAGACACAACATCTTGACTACACAATATTGGCCTTTTTCTATAGTAGACATTTTAGAACTAGACATATAATGGAGGATTGTGGGAATTATATGAAAAATAATGGGACTTCACTATCTTGTTGTAAGGATTCACTCCCTTTACATTTTACATTTAATTCTCATTATAATCTTTCCACTGATTCAACCTCAGATACTTTCCCCTCTAGGATTGTTTCAAATGTTTTTCCTTCTAAGGATCATATCAAGGAATTGGGTGATCTTATCTCTCAAAGGGTTGACCTAGAGATGGTAGCTCCCTCTTACTATGAAAGGCTTGTCTTTTTACCTATTACTTCTCCTGACATTCTTCTTTTGTGCGGTCCTAAAAACATTGACGAGATGATCAAGGAGGAATGGATTTTGGTCTAAAAAAAATAGGATCATCTAAGTTGCAATCAACTCCTCCTCACATGACTCCTAGATCTCTATCTTCCACTTTAAGTTGACTAATTTTTGTTTGGTTGTGTTGTGTTGTTGTTGTTACTGTACATTTGTAGCGTGCTTTTGTTGTGAATCTTCTAAGCTTCATTATCATATCTTGGTTATTTTCCTTTTTATTCCTGCGTATGACACCAATAAAAAAACCTTAAACCTTAATAAAATAGAATCTTATTGAAGATGATGTCAAGGAAAATTATCATGACATTCAACACTTATTTTGAATATATAATGCTCACTGGGGTTTTTAATAGTTTACATTGTAATAAAATTCTAGTATATGAATCTTTCCAATACAAATCTAGTAATCACTCATATGTGGCATTTATTTTGACTCAATATATCAATACACCATGTATTTACTACTACAAAATTATATCCAAATATACAATAATATGTTACTAACTCACTTAAATAATAGATACATGATAAATACATTATAGGGTTATCATGTTCGTAAAGTGTCATATAACACATTAAATCATAAAGGGGTATGAATAGAAGAATTTTTGTAAAATGAGGCCCTTATAATAATAAAATTTAGTGGTAAATCATAAACATGATATGAAAATTCATGAACTATGGTTTTATAGTCTTGTACCCTTCACAAGTTAGGGTCTAAAACTTCTTGTGTGTTTTTCTAACCTATAAATGGCCTTCATTATATGTATTTCTTTCTCACACATCCTCATGATGACCTATAATCACCTAAACTAAATAGATAACCATATAAACATGTATTACACTTCATCAAGGTATTATAAAACTAAAAGGAGTAATTGTGTGTGTGGTTATTAGTGAAGTAATTGTTGGGTGGGAAAATTGTGGAATTTAACCAATGCTCAGGGACTAGGTTACTTTTCTTGAATGGGGTAGCTCCATTTATTGAAAATACATAAACATATATACACCCGAGGATCATATAGGAATACTTCCCTTTACCTATAGAAAAGTGCATATGTGGAATACAAGGGAGGAATAAAATAAAAAATAAGGATAAATTAATGTATTTGACCATCTTCATATTTATATTTTATGAATAAGGTAGAGTATCAAATTATCACATCTTTCCTTTTTTATGTACACTTTGTTTTGCATGAAATCTATTTTTTTATTTATTAAATTTGAATCCTTTCTTTAATTTCTCAGTGAAGACACCTACAATCTTGTTCAAAGTTTATGAATTATTTGAAAAAATATATTTCAATAAATAATGAGCATTTTTGTTTATGAATTTTTTTCCTAGAAATTTTGTTTTAAATGTAAATCAATTCTTATCATTTATTAACTTACATGTCCAAAATGAAAATAAATTTAAATATTAGTACTATAAAATAGAGGAGAGGAGCCATTAGTCAATTTTTTTAAGATAAATTATGTTTTATTAATTACATGAAAATAGAGCCATTAACCAAATATCTCTTATCATTAAATCTCTTACAACAATTAAATAGAGGAGAGGAGAGGGGATCCACTAGGCACACATCTTCCGCTAAAATATGTATGATTCACATCTAGAAGATATTCCTTATATAATCATACAAAGGAATACACCAAACACAACATACATTGAAAATGACAAAACTTGAAGAGTATTTAAAAGTAAGTCTGTCATTTGAACAAAGTTAGGATATTTAACTTTGAAATAAAAACCATTGTGGCATATTTGTGTTTCACAATCCACCTAAATCTTAAACTTTCTTTATTGATACAAAATAAAAACCATTACCAATACAAATATCGTATACTTCATTATGTTAGAAATACATTTTCAATTACATAAAAAAACTCAATCATCTAATTTATTCTATAGATTTAATAAAAATGTATAAATGATTTTTGTATTATTAAATATTATATATATATCGATATTGTTGTGATACACTAAATATATCTAAATTAAATATAAATTATATATAATAGAACAAAAATAAATTAGTAATAAAAATAATATAATAAAAAAAACTACTATTTTACATATAAAAAAATTGAATCTGTATCATAAATTATATAGTTGAAACATTGAATGTATGGAACAACTAAATGAAACAAGATCATATTTAAAATAAAAGAAATTATGATAGAAGACAATATTCGTTGTATTCTTTTTTAAAATTTGAAAGGGAAAGAAATATAGTAAAGAATAGTGAGAAAAATAATTATTTATCAAAAAGTTGAGTGGAAATAATAATCATAAAATTATCTTCCAACTAAATTTATTTATAGTCAAAGAGAAATTTTTACGCCCACAAATTTCTAGTCTCAAACAAAATGGAAACTACTAATTTAATAGTCAAAATTACGGTAAAGCTTTTAGTTATTTATTTTTTAAAAATGAGGTTTGCAAGGTTAGACACTATCCATAATTAATAATTTTTTGGTTAAAGTATTTCTACACAAACTTGTGAAATATGGAATTAAATTAGTAATTAAATATTATTAATTTACTTCCTAAGATATATTTATGGTTTAAAACAATACATTTAGCAAGTTTCATTAGTTTAATTAATTATCATCCACCAGGATTCCTTTATTTTCTAACACAAAAGTTAAATTACTTTTCCTAGCCACTGAGTGGCCCCATTCACCCCATTACCCATGTTATTTTTTTAATTTAAATTAGATTCCCACAAAAGACCTCCAACTTAAGTGAGGCAGGGTTTAGATTGGGTCATTTTATTGAATCTATCCTAGCCCTTAGATTTGGATTTCCTAAATATCCTTATGAGTTTCCTTTTATTTCTATTTTCTCCAAAACAACCTCATTTTTTCATTGTTGTTTTGCATGTTTTGGAAGATGATGAAGAGAAACCATGAGAGAAAGAAGTGCACCCATGGAGAATTTTTCTTGTTTTTAGATGAAAATGGAGAAATCTTCCTCCATCCTTCGCTCTAAAGTTTAGCTTAGGCAAGGGTTTACTATTGTAGATTTCTCATTTTCTTAATGTAGAGATCCCAACATGGATCTACTTTTATTATTTAATGTAAACATCCTTTGAGTTCAACAATTGGGAAAAAACCCCATTTTATTTAATATATGAATTTTACACATTTTGGTGCCCATAAATGGATTGAAAGGCTTAAAAAATTAAATTCAATTAATTACTAGTTGTTGGAAGTTTTATTTTTATGGTTTAAATCTTAGATTTCAATTAAATTTCAATATGGGTTTTACACAGTCGTAATTTTATTTTTTCGTCAAAAGTGACGAAACCATTGCCATACATAGACTAGCAATCCTATGATTGCCTCCCTGTTGGAGGGTTGGTTAATTGATCACCACTATGTTCTGGGTGGCGGTTCTGAAACCACTGCTTTATATAGGGTGGCGGTTCTGTTCCCCGAAAACAAATCCTTAAATATATACATTTTTCAACAATTTTTGTACTTAGGTTCATGTGTAATGCAATATTAATTTTAATTAAGGCATCTTCCATTCATTGGTATTTTAGATTGATAATATATCTAGTTTCATAATTCAAAATTACATAAACATAAACTCATTTCTCTATTCTTTCTTTTGCAATAAAATGTAAAATTTGAGTATAACATCAACTACAATTCATTCTCTTTCACATATTCAATTTTTCCAACAAAACAACAAATAACTCAACAACACTTCCTTTCAATTACATCTTTCTTTCCCAAATATATATATATATATATAGTAACTTTGAATAACATACAAATTTAGGAGAGATTCATTTCAAGTGAACTATACAACTGAAACTTTTTCCGTTCACTATAACATTTGAACATTTTGTCTACTTATATCTTTAAATGTAGTAATTCTAAGCATGGAATGAATTAATGGAATTACCTTTCAACTGGAGACTTTAGGAATGTAAAATCAAGCTAAGGATAATCTTTAAAACACTCTAGTAAAATTTGTTTTTGGAAAAAATACGGAGTTGATGGTTCTTTTTTTAAGGAGCAAGACCGCCGCCTTGTGTAGATCAGAGGTCTCTTAACTTTCGCTCATTCAAGGTGACAGTTTGCTAATTGTCACTCAGGTAAGGTTGCATGTCAGGCCCACTTTTTAACACACACATCAACAATAGTACAAATACCAGGATGATTTTTTTGACTTATAATTCTACTACATAACACCACAAGGCTCTAAGAAGAGAAAATCAACAATGCATAAGACACTTACATAAGTCATCGACTCACATAAACACTTGACAAAACCATATACATAACGATGCCACACTTTCCCAAATGAAAAAAACCTAGCAAAGACCCAACCACCGGAAGAAGGGACCTAAGGTATGGAAATCCCCCACACACACATTTCCATAAATACATCTTAGTTACGATTAGAAATCTAGGATAATCACTCTTCAAGGATAATTTTGTAGTTTTTTTGACCTAACAGTTCAAAATTCATTTCGCAATCAACTTACGTTTCAAACATTTAGGTTATCTCTTTACCCCTTATGAAAATCTCCGTGATTAACATAAGTACTTTCCATATTTCAAAAAGCATACAAAGTTCCCTATTCTCTCATTCTTACAATAATTTTATGCTTTTCAAATATTTATCCAATGTTTAAATTTTACCCTTACTATAAAACTAAATTTGACATGATGCCGAGAAAGACATCTTAGGATTAAGGGGGATTTAGGTTCACGATATATTTTCCCCACAACATTATTCAATCATGGAAAATTTATTTCCCTACCATAGTTAATATAATTCAATCTCTTGTTGAATCCATTCAACATTTCAACACCAATAAATTATATATATATATATACATACATACTTTGTTTTCTTGAAAAATGATCCCACCAAGAAAAATTCATAATCTTTATAAAACATGATAATATTTAATTGAGTTACAAGGACTTCTGGGAGTGTCCTTGGTCCTAATCACAAATCTTATTTTAATCTTAAATGATTGTAACATGGTTTCATTATTAGCATTGTTTTAAAACCAAAGGAGCTACGGAAGTGTTTGTCTAACATCCTCAAGAAGTATAATATTGGAAAACTTATAAGCTACACATGAACCATAAGCGATTTTTGTTCAAGGTAAGATCCCAAGAATCAACATTTCACGATCCCACATGTGAAATTGTCTTTTATTCTTAATGTTGTAAAAAGGGCATAACTCAAGCACACCTACGGACCTATAAACTTCATAATGAACTAGCTCCAAAACTCTTACACATGTTTGCTAATCTTCCAAACTCCATGGAACATAACTTCTTGTTCAAGACTTGGTGACTTAAAAGTTAAGAGTTGATCCAGTCCTTCACTTTACCACAATAATAATATCATGCAATAACCTATGCTCCCTATCATGCATTAAGAAAATATGGTATTCTAAACATAATATATTGTAAAGCAACATTCGTACATTCACAAGATTGGAAAAAGATCCAGATAGGGAGATACATACGATATTCAGTTTCGAGACAAGTCCTCTTTCGTTAAGGAATTAAGATGGGTACAACTTGGGTAACCCAAAATAACAAGATTATTACTTGTACATAACCCTTCTAATATTTAAACTCATATAAATTCTTTGATAAAAAGAATTATATTTTTCACTAACTAGGTCCATCATGAAATCTTGCAACTATATTTATTTTTATCAACCAATCAATTTCATAATAGCTAACTCATTGTTTGAAATAGAATGATATATATTAGTATAATCACATTTATACTTCAATTTCAACCTTAGTATATACTTTACAACAATCATAATATCAGCTACTTTATATGTGATCACTAAGTACATTACTGAATTTAATGACAGAAACGTCTCAATCATCTCCTCATATAAAAATAGATCATGTCCTTAATGTCATGCTCAAATATGAATTAAACAAGTCTTACATTATCAATACAATTTCCAAGTATCAGAGGTGGTTGTTATGTAAAGAAAGCCCCCTTTTGTTTTTACAATAATCTTCCTAGAGTACAAAAGCAAGTAAAATTTTATCTTTCCTTAGATCAATTAAGGTTACAATATTTTCATTCATGAAGTTCATACGACAATTCAAATTTAAGGCTTGTTGATCTTACCACCTGCATGATTAGAACATGTCAGTTTCATGAAACTGGCATGAATCTCCATCTCTTATTCTTATTGCATTGACCAGGAGAAAGAGATATTTTGCAATTTACTATTCTTCCTATGAAATTTTTTACGTTCACATTACTGTCGTAATCAAATGCATAACTCTTAACATGTTATAACAACCAAATGAATAGTGACCAACATAGCTCAATTTACTTCCCAAATAAGTAAAGACATCTTTTTTTTTGACAATAACATTCAAGTTCATAACATTATTTATGCTACAACAGTCAATGAAGAGCATTAATAACAATTAATTTATCAAATGAGAAAATTCAGATTACCCTCCAAATAAATAAATAAACATGTCTTTAATCTTCCATGAGCATCTATCTATACCTGGAACCGTATAAACTATAATATTAATGCCATTATCTTCTTCTCCTAAATACAAGTACATAGTCAAGATTTGAGATATATAGGTAATAAGAATATATATATTCTTAGTGAGCAAGCAACTTGCACACATCTCAACAATTTTTAACCTCACCGAGATTCTAAAAGAACGAAGGTAATCAATATAATATCAACATTCACTCAACATTAGGGGAGATATAGGTGGTTATAGTCATGTGAAGACCCTTAATCAGTATAACGTGCAATAACCCTTAAATTATAATGACTTAGGTCCTTCCTTGTATATTTCATACAGGACCCGAAATTGAAAAGGTGTAGGCATTCTTTTTTGTGATTTTAACCGTATATCATAGATGAATAATTTACCAAAATTGTAAACAATGGCATCTTGAATTTTTTTTGAATTATAAAAAATAATACCTGTCTATAGATATAGGATTAGGTTATATATATATAAGAACATATTTTATTCTATATATATACATAAATTCTTAAAATTTACAGCCACCTGAAAGAGCTAAGCCTTCCATGAAATTTTATTTAATAGGCATGGGTAATTTGAAATTTCAGGCCTCAATTCATATAACGTTTCCCCTCATCAATTCCTTGAAGCTATCAGATCATCTATTTCTACGTATGATAAAAGATTTGACATAATTACTTTCTTGAGGAACACATTTCTACAATTAACATATCACAACTTGTGTTTAATTAAAACATTTAAGATGTGAGTAACAACAACCATGATCTTCATGATTCATAATCGTACAGAAATAAATAATTAAGGATTTCAAAATTAGTAAGGCAAGATGCTATTTCCCAAACCTAGTTTACATCAAATATAATTTTGTCTATGCCTTAAAATAAGGCAATATTTAATACGAACTTAATCTTCAACAAGATTTAGTGACTACGATGTCACGGGCTCAATCCCAGAATTATTATATTGACCTTGTAACACCTAGTAAGGGCTACACACCCATGATAAATCTATTTCTTATACAGTCTCGACTTAGAAACCCCACTTTTGTTAGACCAATTCTTGCTCATCACAATCAACATGGGTTCTTAGCATGGCAGAAAATATTTGTGTCCTAAGTTTAATGCTCAAGGGGTTTGGTTTTCCATTACTTTAGAGCAGCATTTAATAAAAATGAGACTCCCCATGAAGGGTAAAATTACGGCCCAAAACCATAACTCATATTGCTAAAATATTTTCCCTCTAAATCCAACGTACAGGTCAAATTATGAGTGAGAAGCTAATGGCGTACCATCATTATATTATTTAACCAAACACCCAATTATAGGCATTACTCAGATCAATATTCACGTATTTTTCAGATAAAATGTAGACATACATTTAAGAGATAACAAACAGAAGCAAAATAATTATTTTGAGTGAAAATAATCATGGAAATGTAGGTTGTAAAACATTCTCAGAGTGCTAAGGCTACAATGCCTAAATATCTATTTATAGGATGCTCAAAAAAAGGGTAAAACAACTCTGTTCTTACTTTTAGTTAGAAGAAATGTCAGAAGAAACATATTTTCTTTTATCATTGAATTCACCTAGAAACTATTCTATTCATTCGTATTGAATAAACAAGACATAGAAGGGTGAAAAAATGCATTTGAATGTCTCTAATTCCAACATAATAGTAAGCTGCATAATAGTGCTTGCTATAGATGAATACAAATAGGGTAAAAGGTGGAGATCAATGCCTGGAATTTTTTTTTTTCGAGAACCCTCTGTTACTCTCTCTTCAAATCTTTTGCAAAACAACTTCAAAGTTAAGTAGAACCAAACACAATACAAACACAGAAATTAAAATGACAAAGAAAAACACTCCACCTAAAATGCAGGTTAATGGAGTCACTATCTGAATTCCAAGGCCATTAAAGAATTTAATGCTTCATTTATTCTTCCACCGTCCATTCTCCTTCTAAGTTGGTGTCAAAGCAAGCCATGATTAATTTTCATATAAAATTTCTATCCCATCACTCCACGTCTCCATCTTAATTAATCCACATTTCATTAAATTTATTGATCACCTTTTATTTACATTCATTTAGTTTACTCCATTTATCTCTAACATATTTTATTATATTCAAACATTATTATGTAACTATCATTATTATTATCATGTTATACTTCAAAAATATCATACTTTAAATAATTTACGTATTATGACCAAGTATAATAATGTGTAACGCCTGCTAAAATGATCACTCGAGACCCAAGAACAACCTAGGTTTAGATAGGAATCCATAATTTTTTTTTAAAAGCGTAACCACTACCAGGCTTTAAACAACAATTGTCACACCAAGATTCAAAGTCCATTATAATTTAATAAATGAAATTTTTCCTATTGTAACAAGCATTAGAAACACACTACAAAATTAAAGAGTATAATTAATCCAATTATAGTTAAATTTCTCTTAGGAGTTAATAAGTAATTAAATTAACATTATAGTTAAATATTCCTTGATCAATTTTAGAGGGTCAAAATGGCCAAAGGAACTAAATACCTTGGGTATTTAATTCCACCACATCTAAACAATAACAAGGTTCTTATTTGCATGGGATAGAAAAACAATCCCTTATCCCCTAACATGACTCCTAAAAGGTCAACCCATGCTTTAGAGTTAAACATTTAAGTTAAAAAGGGGTAATTTCCCAATTACCCACTCTCAGACTCATCTTTGGACTTCAACCTGATTTTTCACATATTTAACGCACTTAAGGTTTCCTGAAAACATCTCCATTGGATAAGAAATTTCTTCCCCTTTCCAACGAAAATTATTTCTTAAGTTATAGGCCGGCGGGCATGGGGAGGAAATTTTTTCCAAAGGTAGGCATGTGGGCCTAGGGAAGAAAATTTCCCAAGGGCGGGCCAACAGACTTGGGGAGGAAATTTTTTCCAAAGGAGGGTAGCAGGCTCTGGGAAGAAAATTTTCCCAAACCACAAGGGACACATGGCACATTTTTAAGCCAATGCAGGAATTCGGGTCATCGAAGGTAATTTGGCTTTTAACTCTTTTTGTTTGAAATGGAAAAAAAGTTCAACAATCCCCGCACCTCCGCCGATGCCTAGGGATGCCACATGTCTTGCCCAAAATCTCAGGTGGGGAAGTGGAATGTTGGGGAAAACTTAGAAATATTGACTTTTTTCTTACAAAGAAAAAGGTTAAAAACAACCCGCACCTCCTCCGATGCTAAGCAAAGCCATGTGTCAGACCAACAATGACCTGCGGGAAGGCAGGATGACGGGGAAACTTAGGAATTTTTGCCAACCTTTTTCCAAAGGTGATAAGGTCTAAAACCATCCGTGCCTCCATTGAAACCTAAACATGTCACGTCTTAGACCCATAGTGATAGGTGGGGAAGTGGACTAGTAGGAAGACTTAAGATTTTTTGCCCTCTTTTTTCTAAGACTAAAATTTGATGGTGCGGGCCTGTGAAGGCGTTTTTACCAAAATAAAATTGGAGGAGTTGTGGGGCCATGGAGGAATTTGTGAATTTTTAATTTTTTTGCAAAAAGGTGCCCTAAGAAAGTTTTGGGTCCGCGGGTCTGAATTACAAAAAATTCCCCATTTTGTTTTGAACTCAACAAAGTTAAAACTTCAGAAGGCCATAACTTTTGACTAGAAGCTCAAATTTTAGAAAATGAGGACTTTTTGGAAAGGGATCAAACTCCTTTTTGTATAGGAAACATAAAAATTCATTTTTGACACACTTAAATGGGTGAATTTGACAAAAATGTCTTTCCTACCATTAAAATGTGAATTTAACTTTTTAGCTTAACATAATTAATTCAATCCACCTTTTTTTCTTCTTGAACATTCCAAACTAACATGGAGGATTGATCTTGGAAATATTTGGATGGATTTTATAGGGTTTAATTGATGGGTTGAGTTTCAAAACGAGTTTTCCCCAGTTTTACTGCAAAATGTCTGAGTTTTGGTCTAAGTTTAATTAATTGAAGTCTGATAATTTTTTTTGAGAAATTCAACTATTTGAGAAGCACTTTAATATTTCTTATCTTACCTTATTATTTAAATTTGTCTTTCAAGTTGTAAAGTACTCTCTAAATTTTTATGATAAATATCTGCAGTTTTACAGTGAATCAAAATTTAAATCATACTTAAACCCAAATGGATCTAATTTTTGTTATCATCCTCTAAATATTTAAATTCATTCAAATATGATTTACAAAATTTAACTTTACTTCAATCAATACATGAAGACCCAAAATGTAGTTCTATTTTCAAATCATGCATTTCGAATGAAACAAAGAAATGTAATATTTCTTCATAAGTATTTCTTTTTTTCCAATTTTCAAATAGAGATTTCAAAATATATTTCAAACACAAATTTCAAATTAAAACCATACCATTTGTGGTAATTAGCACAACTTCTATTGAACCCAATAAACCTTTTACAGCTTCCTTTTTCATTCATCAAATACAACTTACAGAATATAAAATTTTCACATTCAAATGTAGATTCCATTTCCAAAATAGAGCAACTTTCCACTACAAATAATATTACAATTCCATCCACTTGAAGTGGGAAATTTTTACAACAAGGAAACCCCAAGGGGACTGCAAAATTTGTCTTCATCCTTAGTTCTGGAACAACAACAAGAAGATCCACCATATATATTTTTATCACAAAAAAAGGAGGAGAGGCAACGCTCTCCACCCAACCAAGAATTCCAATGAAGTGGAGAAGCCATTTTCCTCATTTTCCCTTGAGCCCCAACCACAAAGTAATAGGAAATGTATTTCAACTCATGGAAACAAATAGACTTCCACAAAACAAAAAAAAATTCACAAACAAAACATAGTCAGAAAACATACTATAGTTTGCAACCACAAGAAGAACAACAAACAATACTTAGGCTTCATCATGAATAAGAAAAAGGAGAAAGACCTTTGGGGGAAGCTGCTAATACTTCCCCATGGGGAAATGAGTGTCCACCTTAAGATAAAACCGCTATATATATATATATATATCATTTCAAAACCCCTACATGCCTTATACCTCCCCCAAGTACCCCTTATACCTCCCATTCTCTTATGCCCCCCCACACTCTTATAGCACCCCATAATGAGTATATATATATATATATATATATATATATATATATATATTTCAAAACCCCTACATGCCGTTATACCTCCCCCAAGTACCCCTTATACCTTCCATTCTCTTATGCCCCCCCACACTCTTTTAGCACCCCATAACGAGTAAAGAAATGAAAGGTATTTCTTTTACAAGGTGCAACCCAATCCCAAATTCCCTCCACCATAACACTTATACCTCCCCAAAACTATTATGCCTCCACACAAAAGATCCCCATAGTCTTCTCGTACACCATACCTATGAAATCTACCCAACCAGCCAACAACATGCCAAAATATTCAAAGCATTGACATATGCATAAATAAAAGAAGAACATTTTAAATAGCCAAGATCCTACCTCTCCATGGTAGAGTTTAATCCATAAGTTAAACAAAAATGTTTTTTTTTCCAATCTAAATAGTCCAAAAGCTCCAACAATCCACAAGCATTCAACAAGAAATTTCTAACTCACCTCAAAATTACAAGAGCTCAAAACCAAAAAAAGTCACCAAAATGAAATAACCCCAAAACAAGGCAAGGAATTCGAATAAATAGAAGAGGGAGAGAGGAGGATGAGGTGGGTCTATGTAGGATGCCACATCACACATCCTCAACTCCACCTCACTATCGAACTTCGAACTCCAAAGCACAATTAAAAAGGCGAGTGAATAAATGACATTTTTACTTACACACACAAACCAAGTCCACACCCCAAATACCAAAATTAATTTCATGCAATAAGGTGGAATAAAATCTTATATATTTCCTTCCCAAAATACATAATAAGGCCTAATTTTTAATCCCCAACCCATAGGTAGGGTTGGTGTAACAATTTAAGAGGTGTGGGGCAAGTTTAACTTGTCCTACAAACTTCCAAAATTAGCCCCTAAAGACAAATCTGAATTTCAAAATGAAGGTGGAGTGTTCCACACTCAAAGTTACTTACACATCTCTTACAACACAAAATCCAAGAGCCATTCACTCTAATAAATGCATTATTTTGACCCATTTAATTAATTTAGCAACATGATTACTCACTAATCTAGACACGAATAAAATAATAATAAAGGGGAAATATATCACTAATTAAACACATAGAAAAATTAAACAAAGGAACGAAATAAAATAATACACATAACCCCTTGGTCAATTTTTAAGGTGATCCCCCCATGGGAATCCATAGCAAAAATATAAACATACACAAATAACAAATACACGTTGCCATGGTGACCCTTGTTGAGTTCATCTAGAATTCCAATGTGGATGGTCTCCAATCCCCTGATGTTTGTTATGACATGTTTACCTGCAAAAAAAAAATACCTCCTTTGACCTCGTGGCCGCATCGAAACATCCAAAATAAATATAAAATATTACTCCAAATCATCTATATATATGAATAAAAACATCATCCAAGAAAGCAACAATGTCATTCACAATTTCATCCATAACCATATGATCACAAGATTAGTTCAATTTTCCAGGTCTACTCAATATGGCCAAATAACACATGTCCAAAATACATATATACATATAAACCATGTCAATCAACATAATACCATGAGTATGAAATGTATCCAATACCCCATGCACCATATATGAATCAAAATCAATAATAGTCCATGATCTCTAACATATAACATCATATCAAACTAAAAGCTACAATAATGTCCATAAGTTTAATCAATAGTATCATAATCCATATCAAAATGTATCGAAGGAAAGTGGGCACTACATAATGTTACTAAGATTACTATCCAGCCAAACCCAATATGGGAGATAAATTTCTTTAATTCATATATGACATTCGACACCCAGAGAGGTATCATTGTCCCTACATATATTGTGCCTACAACTAAGGACTAACTTATGCCTTGAAATGATATAGAGTCATGTCATAAGACTTACAAAAAATACGGACTGGCCCAGGTCCCTTGCAACTTATTCGAGGCAAGGTGAACTATTCTCTCAAGTATACTAATGGCTAGGTGTGAAGATGGTACCTACACCTTGATGTTTAGGAGCAAGGGAACTGGGCATTACATTCTCCTCCCCTTAAGAAAGCATCATCCTTGATGCGACATGACGTAAAAGAAAGAAAAAGAGGATAAGACAAAAATTAGGACAGATAAAGACAAGGATTCTTCCTATGGTTAAAAAAAATCTATTGTTAAAGCACGAGCATAGCGTAGATTGTAGTGCTCACTTCCCTTCAACCCTTTTAATTTTGTTTTTTATACTGTCAACTATACTTATGGATATTATTGCAGCTTTTTGACTTAGCATAATGTTAGATGTTAGAGATACTGGAACATTGTTGAGTTTGATTCTTATTATTGTTTGTGGATTATTAGAGAAAAATTATATTGATGATGATATGTTGTTGACATGGTTATATATATTTTTACTCATGATAATTTTTTCATTTTGAGTAGACCTTAACAATTGAACTAATCTTGTGATCATATGAATATTGATGAAATGTAGAATCGAGATGTTGTTAGAAATGGTAAATGATATTGTTACTTACCTAGATAATTTTTTGACTCATATATAGATGATTGTGGAGTTATATTGTGTATTTATTTTAGATTTTTTGATGTGGTCACAAGGCCAAAGGTGGTGTTATATGTTTTGCAGGTAAACATGTCACAATAAACATCGACAGGATTAGAGACTAACCACATTGGGATGCTAGATGAATTCAACAAGGGTCACCATGACAACATGTATTTTGTTGTGTGTGTGTGTGTATTGAATTGTTGTTAGGGGGGTCCCAATGGAGGGATCACCTTCTATTGTGACCAAGGGGTTATGTGTTATTATTTCATTTAGTTTCCTTGATTTAATTTTTGTATATGATCTTATAGTGATGTATTTCCCTTTTGTTAATCATTTGATTTATGTCTAGATTAGTAAATTAATTATTTTACTAAATTAATTAAGAATGGATCAAAAGAATTCATTTATTAGAATTGATAGCTCTTGATTTATGTGTTGTAAGTTGAGTGCTTATGACCTTGAGTGTTGTACACTCTACCCCTTCATGAAAATTCAGATTTGGCCTTAATGACCAATTTCAGAGGCTTTTGGGACAAGTTAAATTTGTCCCACACCTCTTAAATTTCTATAGCAAACCTACCTATGGGTTGGGGGATCAATAATAGACCCCAGTATGTGTTTTGGGAAGACAAAAAGATAAAATATTGTTGCACTTTCCTTCTTGAAATTAAAGTTTTTCCTTAGGGGGTGTGGGCCTGGATTTTGTGTGTAAGTAAATTGTCATGCCTCTCACCCACCCATTTATTGTGTATTGGGGTTGAGGTTTTAATTGTGAGGTAGAGTTGAGTATGAGTGATGTGGAAATCTACATGGAGCCACCTCACTCTCCTCTCTCAATTTTCTATTTATTGAAGTTTTTTTTCTCTTGTTTGGGGCTTACTTCATTTCTTTGTGCTCTTGCATTTTGGGAGTTAGAGGATATTGGAGTACTTGTGTATTTTTTGGTGATTGTTTAGGATTAAATAAGATTGATGTGGGAATCTTAGATCAATATCTACCATGGAAAGGTAGGACCTATACTCTTGTAAAATATTTTTCCTTTTATATTGTGTATATGTGCATGTTTTTGAGTGTTTTGGTATGTTGTTGGGTTTTTGGGTAGATTTCTTTAGTATGGTGTAGGAGAGACTATGGGGATCTTACATGTGGTGAGGCCTAAGACTTCATTTCATGTTTTGGAGAGATTTGGGTTGGGTGCCACCTTGGACAAGAAATTTCTTGCATTTCTTGCTTGGTCTATTTTTATGAGGGATCCATAAGAGATAGTAGGGAGGCATAAGAGGTACTTGAGAGAGGAATACGAATGTGTAGGGTTTTTTAAATGTTTATTGTAGGGTTTGTAGGTGGGCACCCATTTCTCATTGGGAGGCATAAGTGACCTCCCCATAGATCTTTCTCCTTTGGATTTTTCATGTTGAAGCCTTGTGTATTTTGTTGCTTTCCTTCTTGTGCTTGTAGTTGTATTGTCTGTGTTTTGGTATGGCTGCAAAATTTTGTATTGTAATGTGGAATCTTGTTTTATTGTCATGAGTTGAATCCATTTTTCATTGCAATCTGGTTGGGGCTCAGGGACCAATGAGGAGGATGGCTTCTTCTCCTCATTGGAATTCTTGGTTGGGTGAAGAGTGTTGCCTCTCCTCCATTTTTTTTTGTGATCAAATGAAGCATGGTGGAGCTCTCTTGTTGGTGATGTGAAACATAGAGAATTGTTGGTATCCTCAAGAAATATTTCCTTATGAGAAAACATCCTCATTATTCCCACTTAGGGTGGAAGACTTGTAATATTGTATTGTTTTAAACCTTCCTTCTTGTAAAAATTTCCCACTCTAAGTGGAAGACATTGTATTAGTATTTGTGAAGAAAATTTTTATTGATCATTGGATATTAAAATAGTGTTGTATGTTTAAAAGGGAAGGAATGGATTGTGTTTGTAAATCTAGTTTTGTAGAACTACAAAGAAGTTTAAAAAGGGAAATATCTTATTTCATTGTGGTTGATTATTTTTCAAAAAAGTGTGTGGATCTCATTAAAAAAAAACTTAGTAGTCCTCATTTAAAACTTATTGTAAGACTTGGTTGTAAGAATGGTTATAAAAAATAAATAAAATTGCTTTTGTAGGAAGTCAACAAATATTAAAGTTCATTATATTACTCAAAGGCATGTAGTGAAATAAGTTGCATTGGTTAATTTTTATGTAGTGGATGAAATATATTTTAAACTTTATTCAAACAAATGGAAATTACTTAAGTTTTAATTAGTCTTGAAATAGGCCAATGAATTGATCTAAGTTATAACTTTAGTATGTTGTCCTTATTTAAAATTCATTACAAGTTAGTAAGGGAAAGGAAATTAAATCTATTTTACCCCTATACAAGTGTTATCAAATTGTTAAAGGAGAAAGAAAATGTAATTAATTATTTGTCAATAGTGCTAACCATATTCCTTTATTAATTTTGATAGTAGGGATAATATTTTTTATCTATATTATTAATAATTACATATTTGATATTAATGGACTTATTAATATTAAGATATATAAAATTTAATATACTATTAATATTATCATATTAATAAAAGTATGCTATTATTATCTATAGCCAAATAATTAATATAAAACATTATATATATATATATATATATCCATGTACTATATGTATCTTATAATAGAAATTTTATTAAAGTAAAAATATTTTAATATGGTAGTTTGTGTAAAGATCCACGGTCATGACCTATGCGTAGGGAGAAAGAAGATGGAGGGGGTGGCCACTCCCCTCCGTAGGGTCTCTAAACTCATTCAAATAAGTGGCCACAGATTTATTCTTTTAGAGTTATATGTAAAAGATGAACGTTACCCTAACCCCGACCTATATATATAGGGCTCACACTTTTAATTTAGGTCCACAATAAGCTAAAATTTAATAAAATAAACATATACATACATACATACATACATATGTGTGCGTGTGTGAACAAAAGTACATACATACACATACACATACACATACACATACACATACACATACACACACACACACACACACACACACACATATATATATATGTATGTATGTATGTATGTATGTATGTATGTATGTATGTATGTATGTATGTATGTATGTATGTATGTACATATTCCTCAACCTAAAATGGAAACACTTATTAAATCTTAACTATATTAATGAAATGGGAAAAACCCATAAGCCCATTTGGGAAAATCAAAGGAAAATGAGCTAAATAAAATATATTAATACATTTAAATCCCTAAATGAGGGTATACACAAAACAAGAAAATATTAAAACTTGTAAGCCTCTTTAAAATCTTTGAATGGCCTCCAATGGCTTCCCATCCTCCTCCAATAACCTGCAAAATCAAAAGAGAAACAATGAGCCAAATGAAAAGAGAGAAAAATTCTTAAGCATGTTGTAGGGTTAGTTTCCATTTTTCCTCATCAAGGGTCCTACATGAATCTATCCAAGTGATGAGATTCATCCCTACAAAAATTAGGTAGAGAGTGGGTGAGTGGAAATTGTCTTTTAATTTAAATGTTTTCAATTTTAAATACATGGGTTGACTTTTTAAGGGGTAACTTTATGGGGTAGGAGTATGGTTATTAATTCTATCCCCATGTCAAATAGGGACCTTGTCAATTTTTATTAAAACTTGCAGGATTAATTAATTCTTAGTATTTATTTATATTCACCCTTTTACCGTTGAGATTTAAAACTTGAAATTTTAACTATAGTGAATTAAATTGTTATTTAAATAATACGTAGGGGGAAATTAACCATCCTTAGTCAAATTAAATGTATTAAATTTTAAATGTGGGGTTTTTAATATTTTTTTATAATGGGAAAAGTTTTATTTTGTATTTTTCAAAGTCTGTCTATGGGCACGTTTCTCAAAAAAATATTCCATAAATTTTCTAGCTAACCCTAGGTTGTTCTTAGGTCTCGTGCAAGCGTTACATAGACATAGAAAATTTGGTAGATTATTTAACTTTCATATTTTTGTGAAGATTGATAGTTATTTCTTACTTAATTATTTAATTAATATCTTTTCCTTTACATTATTTTTAAACTCAAGTCCTTAATATTTTATTGTTGAAGGATTTCAATTTTTTTATTTTTTTGGGTGCCTAATAGGAACAACTACCACAATACTATACCCGGGTCATACACAACACTAATGGTTTATAGGAAAATTTCACATATTTTCACGACTATACTACACCATAAGAGCTTAACAAAACCATGGAAGATAACATACAATTTCCACATAACATAGTACTTGTCACACATCTATGACTGACATATAATACTCAAACAAAAGTGTACTACAACAACAAGAAATTCCCATAATTTCACAGATGAATATTTTACATAACTCAAAACAATAACTGCAGATGCATAGTGTCAATAAGGGCATCAAATCCATATCCAGAACAATAAAAAACATATCCAACTAACATGAGTAACTCATACATCATAGAACAACTCACAAAGCATCACAAAAACTCAACATATCTCCCGAAACATCAGTCACACACACAAATCTCTTATACCTCCCTCAAATCCCTTATGTCTCCCACAATCTCTTATGCCTACCTCAAGTCTCTTATGCCTCCCTAAAGTCTCTTATGCCTCCCTCAAGTAGTAATAATAAAATAAAATTCCTTTTCACTCCCTAAAGAGGTTGGTTTCCCTATGGCCCTAGGAACATAGAGTCTAGGCACCCCTAACCCAAGTGACATAATAACTCATGGTTCAAAAACCCACTAGTTATCTGTAACTCCTTGGGGCGTACCCACATACAATGAAGTAGGTCCATAGGTAATACCATTAAATGGTACATCCCATGACCCTATTCCACACATCACAACAATAGAACAAAAATAGCTAATCAGATCCAAATACCAAGTGGAAAAGTAAAAGCCTTGGGCAAGGTGGTGAAATCATAAAATTTAAAAGAATATCCAAAACCAAGCAAAAAAAATGGCTAAATAGCCATAGTTAGTGTCAAAATCCACATGTTAGTAAAACAAACCAAGGAAATGCCCAAAAATGTAAAACATTGCAATCAAGAAAATTGCTGGTCCTTGCAAAAATAAAGTAAAAAGTTAAATTTACAAAGAAAATACACATATAAGAATAGCACATCATGATGACTATGTGGCCTTCTCTTGCCACTAAGGGGGTACTCAATGAGTTTCTGGCACTTGGAACATCGATCCTCAGCTCATAAAAAAACAAATCAATACTACAACTATCATCATCTCAATCTGAATCATCTCGCCACCACTTCAACAAGGCTAAACACAATCATAGATACACTTAGGTTGCATCCATACAACAACCATGAGGAGAGGGGAGCATCAATGAGCATAGGTCATCATCTACAAAACTAAGGGTCAACTCAAGTTATTGTCCATGGTATGCAATTCCTCACTCCAAACATACAGTTTTACCAATTTCCCTTAGGGATGGTTAGTGTAAGGTTCACAACATAACATAAAACTACATCACTAACATAATGGTGGTTCACACACCTTACCATAGCATGTTACGCATGACACCAATACAGGGTATATCACATACATTACATTCACGGTTTACAACACACCACATTACCACATGCTATATACCCAGAGTGCAATCACTATACAATAGGGATCATATACTCACCATATGTTCCTAAATCATGACATTAATCATTACATATTACATGAATTTAAATATGATGACAAGCACCTTTACAACATACACTCAACTTCCATATAACATGGGAATACACACATTTCAACACAATTGATAATGACATCATTAAGAAATCCAATTCACTACCACCAACCTTGTCGTACAACATATCGACACACACACACATCATAAAAAATGCCAAAAGGATCCAACACTCTGAAATAAACAATCACATTTCTTCCACACACATAACAATACACATGTTTCACTCTCAAATTATTGAAAAGAAGGAAGAATAATCTCATCTCCAACACATCAACATTCTAACAGTTACGTACTAAGTGACATACACAACATGTGCACTCACAATATGACAATTGCAACATAACTCACATCACACATAATTCACATTACTCTTCTATGATCATCCCCACCACCACCATAGAACATCATCACCACTCCAATCTGTCCCAGAGGTTCGAGAGCATGAACCTCTCCTCTGATACCAAGTATCAGGCCCACTTTTAACACACATCAATAACAATAGTAAAATACTAGGATGATTTTTTTTTTGACTTATAATGCTACTACACAACACCACAAGGCTCTAAGTAGAGAAACTCAACAATGCATAAGACACTTACATAAGTCATCAACTCACATAGACACATGACAAAACCATATACATGATGATGCCACACTTTCCCAAATGAACTAAAAGCTAGCAAAGACCCAACCACAAGAAGAAGGGACCCAAGGGATGGAAATCCCCCACACACACATTTCCATAAATACATCTTAGTTACGATTAGCAATCCAAGATAATCACTATGTAAGGATAATTTTTACTTTTTCCATTTAACAGTTCAAAATTCATTTCACAATCAACTTACATTTCGACCATTTAGGTTAGCTCTTTTATCCCTTATGACAATCTCTGTGATTAACATAAGTACTTGCCATATTTCAAAAAGCATACAAGTTCCCCATTCTCTCGTTCTTATGATAAGATTATGCTTTTCAAATATTTATCCAATGTTTAAATTTTACCCTTACTACAAAAGTGAATCTGACGTGATGTCGAGCAAGACATCTTAGGATTAAGGGGGATTTAGGTTCATGATACCTTTTCCCCACATCATTCTTCAATCACGGAATATTTATTTCCCTACCATAGTTAATATAATTCAATCTCTTGTTGAATCCATTCAACATTTCCACACCAAGAAATTTTATTTAGATATGTATATATATGTGTGTGTGTGTGTGTGCATATATATTATATATTTTCTATAAAAATTTATCCCACCAAGGGATATTCATAATCTTTATAACACATGAAAATGTTTAATTGAGTTATAAGGACTCCAGGAGTGTCCTTGGTCCTAATAAAAAAAATCATTTTACTCTTAAATGATTGCAATATGGTTTCATTATTAACATTGTTTAAAATAGAAAGGAGCTACGGAAGTATTTGTCTAACATCCTGAAGAAGTATAAGATTGGAAACATTATAAGCTACACATGAACCACAAGTGATTTGTGTTCAAGGTAAGATCCCAAAAATCAAAATTTCACGATCCCACATGTGAAATTGTCTTTTATTCTTAATGCCATAAAAAGGGCATAACTCAAGCACACCTACACACCTCTAAATTACGTAATGAACTAGCTCCAAAACTCTTACATAGGTTGCTAATCTCCCGAAGTCCATGGAACATAACTTCTTGTTCAGGACTTGGTGACTTAAAGGTTAAGAGTTGATTCATTCCTTCACTTTACCACAATAATAATATGATGCAATAACCTATGCTCCCTATCATACATTAAAAAAATATGGTGGTCTAAACATAATATATTGTAAAGCAACATTCGTACATTCACAAGATTGGGATAAGATCCAGATAGGGAGATACATACGATATTCATTTTTGTGACAAGTGCTCTTTCATTAAGGGCTTAAGATGGGTACAACTTGGGTAACCCAAAATAACAAGATTATTACTTGTACATAACCCTGCTAATATTTAAACTCATATAAATTCTTTGATAAAAAGGATTCTATTTTTCACTAACTAGGTCCATCATGGAATCTTGCAACTATATTTATTTTTATCAACCAATCAATTTCATAATAGCTAACTCATTGTTTGAAATAGAATGATATATATTAGTATAATCACATTTATACTTCAATTTCAACCTTAGTATATACTTTACAACAATCATAATATCACCTAATTTATATGTTATCACTAAGTACATTACTGAATTTAACGGCAGAAACATCTCAATTATCTCCTCATATAAAAATAGATCATGTCCTTAATTTCATGCTCAAATATGAATTAAACAAGTCTTACATTGTCAATACAATTTCCAAGTATCAGAAGGTGGTTGTTATGTAAAACAAGCCCCCCTTTTTTTTACAATAATCTTCCTAGAGTACAAAAGCAAGTAAAAATTATATCTTTCCTTAGATCAATTAAGGTTACAATATTTTCATTCATGAAGTTTGTACGAAAATTCAAATTTAAGGCTCATTGATCTTGCCACCTGCATGATTAGAACATGGTCAGTTTCATGAAACTGGCATGAATCTCCATCTCTTATTCTTATTGCATTGACTAGGAGCAAGAGATATTTTGCAATTTTTATTCTTCCTATGAAAAATTTTACGTTCACATTACTATCGTAATCAAATGCATAACTCTTAACATGTTATAACAGCCAAATGAATAGTGATCAACATAGCTCAATTTACTTCCCAAACAAGTAAAGACATCTTTTTTTTTACAACAGCATTCAAGTTCATAACATTCATTATGCTACAGTAGTCAATGAAGAGAATTAATAACAATTAATTTATCAACTGAGACAACTCAAATTACCCTCCAAATAAATAAATAAATGTCTTTAATCTTCCATGAGCATCTATCCATACCTGGAACCGTATAAACTATAATACTAATGCCGTTATCTTCTTCTCATAAATGTAAGTACATAGTCAAGATTTGAATATATATATAAGTAATAAGAATATATATATATTCTTAGTGAGCAAGCAACTTGCACACATCTCAACAATTTTTAACCTCTCTAAGATTCTAAATGACGAAGGTAATCAATAGAATATCAACATTCACTTGACATTAGGGGAGATATAGATGGTTATGGTCATGCGAAGACCCTTAATTAGTATAACGTGTAATAACCCTTAAATTATAATGACTTAGTAGCTTCCTCGTAGATTTCATACAGGACCTGAAATTGATAGGGTGTACGACGTCCTTTTTTTATGATTTTAATCTATATATCACAGATGAAAATTTACCAAAATCATAGACAATGACAGGTTAGAAATTTTTTGAAATAAAAAACATAATACCTCTTTATAGATATAGGATCAGGTTATATATATAAGAACATATTTTATTATATATATATAAATTCTTAAAATTTACAGCCACCTAAAAGAGATAAGTTGTCCATAAAATTTTATTTAATAGGAATGGATAATTAGAAATTCCAGGCCTGAATTCATATAACTTTTGCCCTCATCAATTCTTTGAAGCTATCAGATCATCTCATTCTTCGTATGATAAAAGATTTGACATAATCACTTTCTCGAGGAACACATTTCTACAATTAACATATCACAACTTATGTTTAATTAAAACATTTAAGATGTGAGTAACAACAACCATGACCTTCATGATTCATAATCGTACAGACATACATAATTAAGGAGTTCAAAATTAACAGGCAATATACTTTTTTTTGTCCAAACCTAGTTTACATCAAATACAATTTTGTCTATGCCTTAAAATCAATCAATATTTAATATGAACTCACTCTCCAACAAGGTTTAGTGACTACGATGTCACGTGCTCAATCCCAAAATTATTATATTTACCGTGCAACACCCAGTAAGGGCTACACACCCACGATACATCTATTTATTATACAGGCTCAACTTAGGAACCCACCTTTTATTAGCCAATTCTTGCTCATCACGTAGTCAACATGGGTTCTTAGCATGGCAGAAAATATTTGTGTCCTAAGTTCAATGCTCAAGGGGGTTTTTTTTTCCATTATTTAGAGCAGAATTTAATAAAAATGAGACTGCCCAGGAAGGGTAAAATTTTGACCCAGAACCAGAACTCATATTGTTAACAGATTTTCCCTCTAAATCCAGTGTACACAGTCAAGTTCTGAGTGAGAAGCCAATGGCATACCATCATTAGATTATTTAACCAAACACCCAATTATAGGCATTACCTAGATCAATATTCACACATTTTCTAGATAAAAATGCAGACATACATTTAAGAGATAAAAAACATAAGCAATACAATTATTTTGAGTGAAATAATCATGATAAATGTAGGTTGTAAAACATTCTCAGAGTGCTAAGGCTACACCACATAAATATCCATTTATAGGATGCTCAAAAAAGGGTAAAACAACTCTGTTCTTACTTTTAGTCAGAAGGATTGTCAGAAGAAACATAATTTCTTTTATCAGTGAATTCACCCAGAAACTATTCTATTCATTCGTATTGAATAAGCAAGATAGAGAAGGGCATAAACATGCATTTGAATGTCTTGAATTCCAACAAATAGTAAACTTCATAATAGTGCTTGCTACAGATGAATACAATCAGAGTAAAAGGTGGAGATCCATCCCTGGAAATTTGTTTGAGAACCCTCTGTTGCTCTCTCTTCCAAATCTTTTGCAAAACAACTTCCAAGTTAAGCAAAACCAAACACAATACATGAACACAGAAATGAAAATGACAAAGAAAAACACTCCACATAAAATGCAGGTTAATGGAGTCACTATCCAAATTCCAAGGCCATTAAAGAATTTAATACTTCATTTATTCTTCCACTGCCCATTCTCCCTCTAAGTTGGTGCCTTGTAAAACAAGGCATGATTAAATTCATAGAAAAATTCTATCCCATCATTCCACGTCTCCATCTAATATTAATCCACATTTCATTAAATTTCACCAAACCACTCTGCCAACTCCTTTAAATGCCCAATCTAATTAATTTATTATTTTGTTTTATTTTATTTAATGTTTTTTTCCCCTTTTTTTTTTTTTTTTTTAAAATATTATTGATCATCTTTATTTACATTCATTTAGTTTACTCCATTTATCTTTAAAATATTTTATTATATTCAAACGTTATTATTACTATCATTATTATTATCATGTTATATTCAAACAATATCATACTTTATATAATTTACATATTATGAACAAGTATAATAATGTTACTAAGATTACTATCCAACCAAACCAGATACGGGAGATAAATTTCCTTAATTCATAGATGACATTCGACACCCAGAGAGGTATCATTGTCCTTGCGTAGGTTGTGCCAACAACCGAGGACTAACTTGTGCCTCAAAAGGATATAGATTCATCTCATAAGACTTACATAAAATACAGACTGGCTCAGGTCCCCTGCAACTTATTCGAGGAAAGGTGAACTATGCTCTTGAGTATACTAATGGCTAGGTGTGAAGCTAGTACCCACACCTCGATGATTAGGAGCAAGGGAACCAGGAATTACACGGTGGTCCTAGGACCACTGAACTTCTTTAGGCGCTAATTTCATTACTAACGGTGGAATAATAAAAATCCGCATCTATGGAAATTTAAACTCGATAAAATTAAAAATTTGAGACTATTAAATATAAAAATAAGACCTCCAACATACTATAGGGGAAAAAATTCATTGTTTGAAAGCATGTAAATCTTTAAATATATGTTTTAATGTACTCAATCTCATACATTAAAATGGAGGTAGGGTTTTTCCCAAATAGAGAACTCTAAATGGAAATAAATTTGTAACAACTCCAGATTTGGATTGGAAACCTCTACAATCTTCAAATGGAAGTCAATACAGCAATAAATCCATAATGTAAACTAAACTAACATTGATTTTGTGAATTCCTGCATGGTTCTTCCTTCCTTTCTCCCATGGCATCAATTTCTCGAACTTGCAAATTAAACAAAAGAAAAGTGACTAAATGAGGAGGCTAGGGCAAAGAAAAATGTTTAATAAAATTTCGTAAGAATAGTTAGGGTTGGTATGGAAACTTAAGATCTAGTGGCCACAATTGATTTTATTCAAGGTTTGAGAATCAACTATAATTGTTAGGTGACAATATTCATATTACGGTTTTAGATAATTTAAAGGTATGTGTAAATGGGTGAATGGGGCCATGTAAATACCCTTGTATGTTAAGTCACTTACTTAGTTCCTAGTATGTTTTAGAAATTAATGAAATGGACATTAAAGATATTAAGATAATGGAACTAGAGTAACTAAGGGTAAGGGCTTATTAAATATGTGTTTGAAAGTTGATTCCTAAGGGGGAAACTATTTAACCTAGTGAAAGGAATTATTGAACACTTTTTTCTAGTGGTGAATATTAAATTGACTATAGAACTCGAGTAAGAACATTTAATTAAAAATATAGAATGGATCCATCCTCTAAAATGTAGTACTTATTGATATAATTTAATTTAAAGTACATTAGGGTTTGATAACCTTGTAACTTAAAACAAAAAAACAAAAATATGTCACTTTTGTGATAATTATTTAAGGATTAATGTGGTTTTAGAACATCAAAAATGTGGGTGTTACACTCTGTATGTGTTTTTTCATTTACACACACACACACACACACGCATATATATATATATATATATATATATATATATATATATATTCTAACAATATTTTTCCAATCTCATTTGTTTAAGTAAACATATGGGTATATATAATCTATTTTGATTTATATGAATTTGAATATAAAAGGTGGTTGGACTTATTGTCTAGGTATACAAGTAAGGAGGTATAGGTTTTTTTTGTCGATAAATATATAAATGCTCAAATTGTTTTATTTACAAGGTTGTACACTTATGACCACAGTCCTAAAATTTCACTATTTGCAATTATTTTCAAGGAGGTAAAAGTGTGATCTTAAAAACTACATTTCCTTGTTTTGCATGCCTAAACAAAAACAAGAAAGATTATTTAATGTAAATAAAAACACATATAATTTTACTAATACTTCTAGTTTGAAGTAAGAGTAAGACCCATTGACAAATAGTATGTAAGATACATTGAAATTGCAGATTTAAATACTACTTTTTAACATATTCATTTCCAATGAAAAGAACTATTTCAAATGAAATAACAAAGAAACTTTAATTAAATTTTAGATTTGGGAGGAGCTGTAACTTCATTAAAATACAATTACAACTTCCTTTGTTCACCATTATAATACAAAATTTGATAAGCAAATTTACAACAACTCCCTTCGAATACATGAATGTATAGGCTTTCCACTCTAAGGTGGGAACAATATGATAACATTTACAATAATAGGGTTCATTATTTGGTCTTAAAATGCATATATCTTCATCTCTTGATCAACTTAAAACTCCATAGCTTCTCTCATTAATCTCTCAATAAAAATAACAAGGCGGAGTAGGCAACACTCACCTCCCAACCTTTATTCCAATGAGGAGGAGAAGTCATCCTCCTCATTGGCCCCTTATCTAAAAAATTAGAGCAATAGAGGATATTTAGAAACCATGACAACTTCTTAAGGGCTTCAACATTACAACACTCATGACACAATACAAGCAACACATTTAAACACCAAAACACAACAACAACAATTACAAATACCAACACATAGGCTTAAAATCTATGCCAAACGAGATAGAATAATTGGAACCACCTCATTTTAGCTCCCAAATGAGTTAGGGTTTCTAACCAAAATACCTATATGCACACATCGTAACTACTCAACATATCCATTTTCTGTCACAATGCAAAATACATAAAGTATAACAATTTTACCATTTTCACCCCCCATAGGTTGAAGTCCATGCTCATGCTCCCTCCACAATGCCTAAAAAATTTCCCATTTCCCTCCCAAAGTGGTACCATTTTCTTTCTCCCACACATCTTAAGGCCATACTACACCAAACCACATACACAAACACATACACACAATCATTTGTAAAACACATAAATAAGTAAATGACAAATAAGGGCATAAATCCTTTCTTTCAATTTTAGTTTCCACAATATTCAATCAAAAAGCTTCAATCCCTTCTAAAAAAAAGTAAATAACCAAAAAAAATCCTCCAAGAAGCTCCAACAAATAAACCCAAACCAATTCCAAAAGAACAAGTGTGTAAAATGAAAATGAGTAACCCCCAAAACTTCAACACAACATCAATAAATAGAAAACCTGAGGGGAGGAGGTGAGGTGGCCCAATGTAGAATGCCACATCCCCTCTCCTCCACTCCACCTCACTTGGTCAAACATCAAAACTAAGGCCAATCAATAGGTAAGGTAAGGATATGACAAGTTTCCTTCTACACACAAACAGTTTTCCCATACTCCAAAGGAGACTAATAAAATAAAGTATAAGAGAGTGAAATTAATTGCCTCTTTTCTCCCCCAAAATGCATAACGAGTCTTAAAATAAGCCCCCCACATCATAGGTATAGTTGGTGGGTCACTTTAAGAGGCATGGGAAAAGCTTAACTTGTCCCACAAGCCTCTAAAACTGGCTCCAAAGTCAAATTTCGGGATTTTATGGGTGGGTTGAGTGCACACATCAAAATAAATTAAAATCAAACTCAAATCCAAAATATTCCAAGGACTATCTACCCCCAATAAATGTCTAAAAATTCACATCCCAAAATTACAATAATCACAAGATTAATTAATTAACAAATCACAGTACCACAATTAATACAAGTTGAGGTAACATTACAAATGAAGCCATCACATAAAGAACAATTAAATAAAATCAAAAAGTAAAAAGGCCACACATTCTCCCATGGTGACATTTTGAGGTCACCGCCCCCATAGGGACCCCCTAACAACTCAAGAAAGAAAAAGACAATCTAAAAGACATGAAATTTCCAAGGTGACCCTGTTGCCAATACCCAACATTCCTCCATTGTTGGTCTCCTAACCCCCTTCTTGTTTTCATAACTTAAATTGCCTGCAACCAATCCAACAATACCCCTTCAGCCTCAAGGCCGCATCAAATACATTGAGAAATAAAACATATATACATATCATCCAACAACATCATATACATATCTATTAGCCACTTCATACAAGAAGCTATATCATCATAATTAGAATTAGGAAGTTCTATCCATTATTTGAAATCCCTAAACATCTCAATTTCATAAATCATAACATTAATAAGATCATAAGGTTATTCCAAAATCCAAACACACGGAATGTGTCACGAATATGATGTTTCAGTATAAAATCAGAACAATGCACATCAACATGTATAAAATTATCCTCTAGTGTAAGTTAACACATCATAAAAAAAAATATGAATCATGACATATCGGTAATCTAAATGTCTATATAGTCTATCACCTGATAATAAAAACATAACAATAATGTATGTATCTCTTGTACACAATGGTGATTTCAGCTTGGATTGGATGGTGCTTGCTTAGGATCTTGGAAGGTTTCGAGCTTTCTTGTATTTTTTACCTCTTCATTTGTAAGGAATATTTTCACCATTGTTTTTCCTTGAATTTTTTTTGTACTCATATGTGTGGATGGTGATTGATTTATTGTTTATGATCGTGGGATATAGATTTTATCCTTAGGTTGTGGGAGAAATGGAAATGGGGGTAAAACTTAAGGGAGGCATAAGAGAAATGTTATTGGGTATTTTAGCAGGGAGTTAGGTTTCAATGTCCACCTTGTTGATAAATATGATTTGTGTTTATCTTGTTATTTTCTTGAGGGAGGAATAAGAGTGAGCGAGGTATAAAAGTGGGTTGATTTCTTGAGGGAGGCATAATAGTGGTGTATCTTATTTGAGGGAGGAATAAGAATTGTTGTGTGTATTGTGATGGAGTTTTTGGAGGTTCATAGGTGGACACCCAAACCCTTGGGAGGCATAAGAAGAACCCCCATGTTCCCTTCTCCTCCTTGGCGTTAGTATGAAGCCTTTGTGTTTTGATATTTGTTGGTTTTGTTGTAAAATTGGTAATGTGTTATTGCATTGAATGTCTTGATTTCTTGTGTATGTGGAGTCCATTTATAGTTTCCAATGGTTTTCTAAATACCCCTCATTGCTTCTTTGTTGGGGCTCAGGGGCCAATGAGGAAGAAGACTTCTCTCCCTCATTGGATATTTGGTTGGGTGGAGAGTGTTTCCTACCCCCCATTTTTTTGTGTGCATTACTTGATGAATATGATGGAACTCAATGGATGAAGTACTCTTGTGGGAGAAAGACATGTGAAGTTGCAACTTATACTATTAATACTCCTCAACTTGTAAATTGTACGAATAGAACATTAAATGTAATTTTATTCTTTGGTTAACTTCTTGTAAATGAGTTATTATGACTTACATCATTTTATCTGAAATGGAAAATCTTGTAATGACTTTGTAATGGAAATAAATTTCTCTCAAATTTAAATTAGTTCTTCGGAGTTGAATTACAAATCTGTTTTTTTTTTTAGAATTGTGTTGTAGGGTGTAAGTGAATGTTGCTCCTCTTGCATGATTGGTAAGTTGTGTTAATAGAAAATGGATAAATTGCAATTAAATTTTTCCTTATGTCTCCTAGTTAAATTAATGGGTAAGTAGATATATTCAGATGATTTTAAACCCAAATTGTAGTCAGTTGTAAAGGAAATCTACTTTAAATACCCACATATAGAATATGAGTGAAATTTGACACATAATCCCTTTAAATATATACATACTTGAAATGACATTGTGTATTTATTTGAATAAAATATACATATAATTATAAATGAATGTGTTGATATGAATTGGTAGTTGAAAATACCTATAACTATACAAGTTTTACAACCCTTGTATTAGTGGAAAACCTAATTAATTAACAAATACTTATTATTAATATACAATAGATGTACACTAATAATATCTAAAGATTAACTTCTATTATTGTAATACCAATATGAAAATGTTATTAACAATTATTATTAATATCTACTTATATATTAACAAATATTAGTTTTTATATAAATATATATATATATACCTGATATATTATATGTTGGGCACATGAATATGTATTATCTAAATTAAAGATAATATTAGTGTGAACTAATAGCCTTTGTATATTCTACCCCCCCTTGGCTAAGCCTTTGTGGGAGTGGGTGTTTTAAGTAAATGATTTTTTTTTTTAAAAAAGAAAGTGGCTACTGTTTTGTGAATGTGGCTATGAAGCTGTCAGCCTACTGCAAATGGTGGCATATAGTTTAAATAGAGGAAGTAAGGTTGGGGGAGGGGCGCCGACCCCACCCACAACCCATATAAATGTATATGGGGTGGGGTGGGGTCAGCGCCCCTCCCCCCAACAATAAATGACCTATTAATTTAAAACATACCCCTTTTAGAGATAAAACAAGTGGCCATTGAACATTATGCATACATGTGTATATTTCTTTGTAAACGTCCATGGCCAAACACTAGGTATATTAATTTCATGGTCCTTACGCGGCTTATGTATCATATATATATATATATATATATATATATATATATATAATACAGTATGAAAATATATATTTCATCTGAGGTTGAATATTTTTATATATATTTAAATATATATAAATATAGATACCAATATATATTATATAAATATATAAATGCTCATAGTATAAATATATGTAATTACTCAAAACATCTAAATATAATGTATTATGTATGATTTATTGGTTATACCCAAATGGGTATACATACAATACTTTATGTTTGGTTATCCATTAAACCTACAAGTAAAATGCCATATAAAAATAAATGTGGAGGGGGAAGAAATACCCACAACCTGATGTGGGTAATCCTTTCCAAATGAGATGCAAAAGAATAAGAAAAAATGACATTTAGAAATTAAGCAAACCCTAGGAGAGGGATGCTAAAACTAACTCCTCTTGTGAGCAATCACCCAAGAACTTCAGAGCTTCTTACCATGGCTACATCTTATTGCTTCTTCCTTAACCTGCGTAAGTGAAAACAAAGGAAATGAGAGATTAGGTTTAGAAAAGGAATATAAAATTACCCTTAAGGATTTCTAGGGTTTCATTAGTCTAACCTAGATCTAATGGCTTAGATAGATTAGATCCAATGGTGTAGGATGAACCCTACATCACTTAAGTGATGGGGTATTTAGGTGGGAATGAAATAAATAAAAATATGTGTGTGTAATGTTAAATGGGGGCCTAAGGGGTTAGACTAAGTTGTGCACCTTTGCCCTTTTGGGATAATGAATTTATTATATTATGCATACCTTTAGTATTGCAAGATTTTTATCCTTGTCTAATTTAATTGAAATTTTATCATGGACATTTAAATAACAAATTCAAATGGGATTAATGGAGTTAAATAATGAAAAGCTAAATGAGGATTATTTAAATAAAATATTTTAGTATAGAAGAGAAAGAACTAAATCATAACATCATTTTGAAATTGGGTTTAAAATATTAATAATTATTTTAGTTCCAACTGCCTTGTAATTGTTTAAAGTTTTATAATCCGGATTAGAATAAATCTTGGCTAATGCCTTGCAACCTTTAAAAGAAAGTATTCCATAATTTTCCCTAATTTTTATCGGGCTTATCATGATTTCTTGTTGAGAAAAATGTGGGCATTACACTTGGTATCAGAGCCGTAGGTTCAGCACTTGGACCCTGGCCGACATTGAAACCCAAAAACTAGTTAGCAAAATTTGAACCTCCATGATTAAAATAATAATAAAATAATAAAATTGTTTGAATTGTTGTACTCGTCCTAGTGGCATTTTATCGAACTTGTGTAACTGAAAATGTTGAATAAGATTGATATTCTTGCAAAATTTTGGTGTATTAGGAACTTGGTTTCCTTGTAAAGATGTTGTTTGATGAGCCTTTGCTCTTTATTTGAGTCATGTGATGTGATGACCCAATTGAGACTCCTTTTGTGGAATGCTAAATTGTGTGGTGTGACTCTTGTGGTTTAGTGCTAGTGGTGTTGTTCAGGAGTCTAACAGAGTAAATTAGAAGTTATTTAGTCATCTAAATCTTCCCTTTTTCCTCAAGTGGTTAGAAAGTTAGTTTTGGTTTCCATTTTGGTGATTTAATCCCCGTATGAGTGAGTGGATATTAGGTCTTGGTGTCATAATTGATCTAATTTTTTGTATGCATTCTTAGATCTGAGCTCGAGGTATAGTACCCCTTTTGGCGGCCATGAAGGGATGAGAAGTGAATGTGGTGTGACCTTTTATGTATTTTATATTCATAAACTTGAGTTATTTTATCAAGGACCAACATCTTATTTTATGATTTGATTGAGAAGATCTGAGGCTCTTTTGGTTATTTATATTTTTACAAGATTTTTAGAGATTACAATTTGGCTACTTAGCCATTTTCCTTGATTGTCGATATTTCTTGGATTTTATTTTTATTGGTGACTCGAAGCTCATTTATCTTGTTGGCTACTTAGCTAAATGTTATGTGATTCTTTCTTGCATGTTGATGAGCTAGTTCTATATTGTTTGTATTGTGATATTTCATCATATGGGGGTACATCCTAGGTGCCTTGAATGTCTTCTAGGTGCTTTAAGTTATGCCTTGGTTTTGGAAGGATAAACCTTGGGTGTGTCTAAAACCTTAGAGTGACTTTTTTGTTACTCAACCTTTATAGAGAGAGTTTCATTGTGTCGTGTGGTCTAGTTGGTAGTTTGATAGTGGTGGTGGTGATTCTCTTCCTATCTAGTAAGAGCATTTTTTCTTGTCAGAGTAGAGGTGTTTTGGATTATGGGCTTATGGATTGTGTTAGGATTGGATTAACTCTTGGATGATTGTAGATTTTAGTGGATAGATGTTTAGGATCAGATTAACTCTTGGATGATGTTCCATCGATGGCATGCTAAGTTTTATCATGGTTTCCTTGTTTCATTATAGAAAGTATTGATTGGTGGATTGTCTGTATCTTGTTAATTATTGCTAGATTTAAGCCTCATTCAGGACAATGTGCTTAATTAAGTGTAAATTTTTTTCTCTCGATGACCCATAAATAGATATACCATTTCCTTAATTTTTTTAAATTGTTATGTATACCAATCTATGACCTAATAGTATTGGAAAATGTTGAGACACTTATGTATGCTTTTGGGTCTTTTGGACCTTGTCTCTTAGAGATGTTAGTTTTATAGATCTTAATATTTTAATCTTAGTTGTGCTTATGTCATGCCCTTATTTTAAAACTACAACTCTTGGTTGTAGATCCATGTTTGGGTAGATTAGTTTGATTATTCCTCTTGCATTTGATGTCTTCTAATGGGAAATGTGGTGTCCTTGGAGTAAAATTTTCCTTGTCATCATCTTGGTTGGTGGTATCTTGTGGAGAAATATGAGTGATGATTGGAAACTTTCCTTGTCTTATGTAACAAAATTTTGAGACTAAACAACAAACATTATTTTTCCTTTCCCAAACCGAATCTAAACCTCTTAAATTCAGATAAATGGAAACCTTTTCTTAACTTCTTATTACTTGTGAACCCACTTGGAAAAATTGAGACTTGAAACAACAAAAAATTAAATTGGTTTTCTTTCTCAAACTTAAAAATGTGATGTTGATTTATCTCTTTTTCCCATAAAATGTGATATGTTGAATCTTCCTTCTCATTAAAATCTATTTGGTAATGTGATTAACCTGTCATAATAAAACCCTAATTGAGGGGCTTGGACTTGAAACTTAACAAGTAAACTGGAACATTAGGAAAAGGAAAATGGTTTCTTGCTATAATATTGGTAGATTAATAGAAGAAATAAAACTATGTGAAAATAGAAAGAAAACTTTGTCCATTTACCTTCCCTAGAAGTAAAATAAATATTTTCCACCTATACAAAATGACGAGATATCATGCCAACATTAGTGGTGCTCCTTAATAATGCAAATATGTGATGTCATAATAGAAGGAAGATTTTAATTAATAAAACTTGTAAGAATATTTCTTAGCAAGTGAAACTATAACTTTTGACTTAATAGTTGGTTTATAAAATGAGAAAAATGTATGTGTATTGAGTGCAATATATAATTGAACCTTTAGTTCTATGCCGCCTACTTAGAATTGTGAAACACCTTGTTGATAGTGATGTGTTCTAGTTGCATAGTACTCCCTTGTTCATATATGTATGTGTTTTTCCCTTGTAGGAGTTTTGGGTCATCAGTACCCTTGTTGCCTCGTAGCTCGACGAGTGTGAGTTGTGACCTTGTTGGAGCGGGTCCTTATCTCTTGTTTTATTAAAAGCAACCTCCTTGTGTGTGATTTAGTCCTTGGTGACCTAGGTTATTGGTGAATCTAAGGCAACATATGTTAAGGATATGAAAGAATTTTGGAAGTTCTTTATTCTTATATTTATTTTCTCTTTGGAAACCTTGTTGATGTTTGTTCCCTTTTGACCTTGGGAAAGAAATTGCATGATGATTTTCATAATTTTTTACTCAAATTTTGGTGTGATGCGCTAGTAGATTGTAGTACACCCTCTTGTACCTATATTTCTATTCTAACTCCCTTGAGTGCTCTTTTATGCTACAAATTAAGCATGTGATTTCTTATGTCTATTTCGAGCTTGGGAAGTATTTAAAATAATTAAATTCCGTTTATGTTTTATAGAGGGTGATTGGTGTCTCTTTTATTGGTTAGTTGGTGCGAGGATTGTCTCCTAAGTGGAAATATTATCTAAGTGTTTAAAGTTTCTAAATAATCAGGTTAGTGTTGTGTGTTCAACTTTGAGTTCAATTTCAAGTTATAGAAAACCTTGTGGTCATGACTTTTCTTAGTTTTATAATGAAAAATTAATTGAATCCTTTTGAGTTATAAAAGTGCTTCCAATGAATAGTTTGCAAGATTGTAAACATTTTGCTAATTTAGGTGTCTTTCCTTGTTGTTAAACCATCTTCCATGTGTGATCTGTAATTTGTGAGACCTTTGAGTAGACTTGTCCTCTCGTAAAAATTGAGGGTCATGATTGGTAATTTATAGCCTTGTTTTATTAACAAAATTTGAAAGTGAAAACTCAACCTTATTTGAAGCCTTAACTTTTGTTATTGCAGTATGTTGTATCCATGGGTGACTATGTGGTCATCCCAAGCTCTCATAGACTCCTCCTATTTTTATTTTACTTTGGTGGTTGTTCTTAAGACTCCTTTGGCTATTTCTCATTTTGATTGTATGTGTTTTAGCTTGGTTGATCACGTAGAGTTACTCTGTAGAATTAAATGTTTGCAACCTTGCTTGAATAAATTTTAGAATTCATGCCTAACATTCTCCCTTCTCCTTAATTAAATAGCGTTGGAAAAAACTTGGGTTCTGTAGACCCACTCTTGTTTGAAGAAAATAAATATCCACAGAGGGTGTGATTTCTATTCTTATGAATTGCTTCCCTACCTCTTTTTATGTGACTTCTAGGAGGAAGTCAAATCTAAGGGGAGGGGGATGTAATGCCCACTCCTCTTCAACACTGATTGAACCATGTTTTCAATTTTGAATTGATTATAATCTTAAACCTTGTTTCTTGTATTCTAGTTAGCATACTAATAAGATGTGTGGGACATCATGATTACTATTGTGTTTTGATTATTATTTTGACTGTATGGTTATATTGTGGACCTTGATGGGAATTTAAGGATATGATGATGATCTAGAATAATTTCCTTGTTTATTGTGACTGATTTTTATGTCTCTGGTCACTCTGTATTGGATCCCTAGACCTTGATATTGTATTATATATTAGACATTGCTAGATCGGGATTCATAAACTTGTTATACTTATTTGATAGACAATACATATGTGTTAGACTTGTGACATGATGTGACTATTGAGATGAATTTTATATGCTTTATTCATATATCATTATTCGATGTTCCAACTATTACTACTATATTGACATATTAGAGGTGATTTACAGATATTTCTGGATGATTTTTGATGTCATGATCTTAGTACAAATTGATGGATTGGTAGAATCAAAATGTTAGAAAATTGAACAATTGGTTGAATTACTTGATTCTAAAATTGGTTTAATTATGATATTCGATGATGTAAATTGTTATGTATACATGCATGTGTTTTATGATTTTGGTGTCATTAATATGGCCACGAGGCCAGAAAGGTATTGTTTGATTTTGCAAGGAAATTATAGCACAACAAACTACAGGGGATAAGAGACCAACAACGAAGGAATGTGGGGTATTGGCAACAGGTCACCATGGCAACTCGTGTATTTATATGTTGTGTATTGTTATTGATTGTTTGGAGGTCCCCATATGGGGGGTGACCTCAATAGTGACCTTGGGTAAGTTTGTGACTTTGTCTTGTTGATTGTATTTAATTGTGAGTTATTGTATTTTTTTTAGTATGTGGAGTCACTTTTATTATTTGTTTAGCACCCCTCTTAAGTTAATTTATAAGTATTTAACTTGTGCTAATTAGGATGTGAAAAAAGGTGGGAGATAAATGTGAGTTGTTAGCCTTGATGTGTGTTGGATGAGAATGAATTTCATTTGTTTTGGAGTAGTGTGTACTATGTCTCTCAAGTGAAATTCGGATTTTGACCTTCTAGGCCATTTTGGTGACTTGTGAGACAAGTTAAGCTTGTCCCACACCTCTTAAAGTGACCCACCCACTAGGCCTATGATGTGAGAAACTTATTTTAGGTCCTATTTTGTGTTTTAATGGAGGAAAAGAGAAATTAATTGCACTTTTCTTACAAGGGTATTTATTTTTGTCCTTGAGGGGTGTGGGTTTGGGTTGAGTGTGTAAGAGGGTGGTCATTTCCCAAACCACCAATTTATTATGCTTTGGGGTTTGGGTTTGACCTTGGTGATGTGGGATGGAAGAAAGATGATGTGGCATCCTACATGGAGCCACATCACCCCTCTCGCCCTCTTTTCTATTTATTTATTTTGTGTGAGGATTTGGGGGTTACTTGTTCATTTTTTGTGGATGCTTGTAATTTTGGAGAGTTTTCTTGAGAATGGTGATTTGAGCTTGGAATGGATGGTTCTTGCTTAGGATTTTGGAAGGCTTGGAGATTTGTTGTGTTTTGATCCTCTTAATTTGTAAGGTAGATCTTCACCCTTGGTTTTACCTTGCTATTTTGTTGTGCTCATATGTGTGGATGATGATTGTTTATTGCTTATGATTGTGGGAAATAGATTTGATCCTTAGGTTGTGGAAGAAATGGAAATGGGGGTAAAAGTTGTGGGAGGAATAAGAAAAATGTTATTGGGTATTTTATGAGGGAGTTGGGATTGGGATGTCCACCTTGTTGATAAATATGATTTGTGTTTATCTTGTTGTTTTCAAGGGAGGAATAAGAGTGAGGGAGGCATAAGAGTGGGTTGATTTCTTGAGGGAGGCATAAGAGTGGTGTATCTTCTTGAAGGGAGGCATAAGAGTTGTTTGTGTGTATTGTGATGGATTTTTTGGAGGCTCATAGGTGGACACCCAAACCCTTAGGAGGCATAAGAAGAAAAAACCCATGTTCCCTTCTCCTCCTTGGCTTTAGTATGAAGCCTTTGTGTTTTGATATTTGTTGTTTTGTTTTAAAATTGGTATTGTGTTATTGTATTGAATGTTTGATTGAATGTGTATGTGGAAGCCATTTTGAGTTGTCAATGGTTGTTATAATACCCCTCATTGCTTCTTTGTTGGGGCTTGGGGGACAATGAGGAAGAAGGCTTCTCTCCCTCATTGGATATTTGGTTGGGTGGAGAGTGTTGCCTACTCACCCATTTTTTTTGTGCATGACTTGATGAAGATGGTGAAACTCAATGGAAGGAGTGATCTTGTGGGATAAAGACATGTGAAGTTGCAACTTGTACTATTAATACTCCTCAACTTGTAAATTATACCAATAATACATTGGATGTAATTTTATTCTTTGGTTAACTTCTTGTAAATGAGTTATTATGACTTACATCATTTTAGATGAAATGGAAAATCTTGTAATGACTTTGTAATGGAAATAAATTTCTCTCAAATTTAAATTAGTTCTTAGGAGTTGAATTACAAATCTTTTTTTTTTTAAGAATTGTGTTATGGGTGTAAGTGAATGTTACTCCTCTTGCATGATTGGTAAGTTGTGTTAATATAAAATTGATAAATTTCAGTTAAATTGTGTCTTATTTCTCCTAATGAAATGAATGGGTAAGGAGGTATATACTGAGTTGATTTTAAATTTTAGTTGGTTGTAAAGGAAATAAACTTTAAATGCCCACATATAGAATATGAGTGAAATTTAACAAATTATTCATTTAAATATATACATACTTTAAATGACATGGTGTATGTATTTGATAAAAAATATACATATAATTATAAATGACTATATTGATATGAATTGGTAGTTGAAAATCCCTATAACTATAAAAGTTTTAAACCCCTGTATTAGTGGAAAACCTAATTAATTAACAAATACTTATTATTAATATACAATAGATGTACACTAATAATATATAAAGATTAACTTATGAATTTTAATACCAATATGAAAATGTTTAACACAACAATCATTAATATCTTCATATTATTGACAAATATTAGTTTTTATATAAATATATAGATATATACCAGATACTTAAATCACACATGAATACGTATTAGAAATTAAAAATAATATTAAAATCTAAGCCTTTGAAATCGGCTAAGTTTGTAAGTGGGTGTTATTAGGTAAATGATTTTTTTTTAAAAATGTGAATGTGGCTATGAATGTCGGCCACTCCAAGTGGGGCATATATATTAAATAAAGGGCATAAGGTTAGGGGGAGGGGCGGTGACCCCACCCCCAACCCATATACTGGGGGTGGGGCTGGGGTCGGTGCCCCTCCCCCCAACACTAAAAACCCCCTAATTATTTTAAAACATACCCCTTTTTATTAAAACAAGTGGCATTAAACACTATATGCGGCCTGTGTATAATTTCTTTGCAAACCCACAACCAAGCACTATCAATACGATTTTAGTCCTTATGCGACTTTTATTTTAATATTCAAATATATATATATATATATATATATATTCATTCAAGAATTTAGTTTATTTACATTATAAATAAATAATAGAAATATATATATATATATATATATATATATATATATTATTAAATACTCAAAACAAAATAAATGTATTGGATTTCTTGTTTCTACCATTAAAATGGGTATATATATACTAATTTCATATTTAGTTATCCATTAAACTTGCAAGTAAAATTTCATATAAAAATAAATGTGGAAGGGGAAGAAATACCCACAACCCGATCTAGGTAATCCTTGCAAATGAGATGCAAAAGAATAAGAAAAATGACATTTAGAAAATAAGAAAACCCTAGGAGAGGGAATGCTAAAACTAACTATTCTTCTTGTGAGCAATCACCCAAGAGCTTGAGCTTCCTTCCATGGCTACATCTTCTTGCCTTCTTCCTTAACCTGCAAGTGAAAACAAAGGAAATGAGAGATTAGGTTTAGAAAAGGAATATATGAGATAACCCATAAGGATTTCTAGGGTTTCATTTTAGTCAACCTAGATCTAATGGCTTAGATAGATTAGATCCAATGTTGTTGGATGAACCCTACATCACTTAAGTGATGGGATATTTAGGTGGGAAATGAAATAATTAAAAAAAGATGTGTGTCTAATGTTAAATGGGGCCTAAGGGGTTAGACTAAGTTGTGCACCTTGCCCCTTTTGGGATTATAATGAATTGTATGCATTTAACAATTGCAAGATTTTTATCCTTGTCTAATTTAATTTAAATTTGATTATGGACATTTAAATAACATTATTTTAAAAAGGGATTAATGGAGTTAAATAATGAAAAGCTAAATGAGGATTATTTAAATAAAATATTTGAGTCTAGAAGAGAAAGAATTAAATCGTAACATCATATTGAAATTGGGTTTAAAATATTAATCGTTATTTTAGTTATGACTGCCTCGTAATTGTTTAAAATTTTATAATCTGGATTAGATTAAATCTTGGCTAATTCCTTGCAACCTTTAAAAATATATATTCTATAATTTTCCCTACTTGCTATCGGGCTTATCGTGTTTTGTTTTGAAAAATGCGGCCTTTACAATATTAGTATATTATCATTTTCATATATCACTGGTCTAAATTACACTCCTTATCTTGACATGAATTCTTGTTTTATCAATTTATAAACTTGTTTCTTTCGTACTTTTAATATTTTTATTTCTTATTGACTTATCAATTCTTCTTGATTTGATCCTAATCTATTTCATTTCCCTAATTTTTCTAACTTCTAAATATTTGGACATTTTCATTGATTGAGGAATGTTTTCATACCATGTGAAAATGATATAATGTTCTAAACATTTTTACCATGTTTTTATGGGACCTTTTTACTCAAACATTGTTTTATGACTTTTATTCTCTATTTTCTCCCTATTTTGTGTATTATTTCATCCATTAGTGTTGAATTTGAGTTCCAAAAACTTAATAAATAAAAAGGTGCACTAGTACTTTTAAGAGCATATAGATATAACACGCTGTAGATACATAATATAATTAAATTTTTAAAAAATAATATATTATTTTTGAAACATCTATATTAAAAAAATAGATTGCAAGCACATTGGTGTATGTAGATGATCATAATTATTGCACACATTAAAAAGATAACACTTGAGTTGATTAGACTACGTAAGGGTGGTTGTGTAATACATTGCACACGATTTTTAATTGCCACATTATTATTCAAGGACATGATAAATATGAAGGAAGATCAATATTATATTTGATTTAAAACATACCTAGAAATACATTTATTTTCTATACATAATACATGCACCTAAAGATCATACCATAATATCATATGAAAAATTTAGTATATTGTTTTGTGGGAAACCTCTTTTAAACTATTTAATTATAATTGAAGATATATTTGAATATTTAAACAAAAAACATATAGCAATCATTCGAAAGAGTGCGAAATGTGAAATATAATAACTAACCTTAATAATTTATCTTTAATTGATTGCATATTCAAACAATATTTATGTGTTTTACTTATTCTTTTGTTTATATAATACATAGGGTCCATACATGCAATAAAAAAAATGAGCTTTATTGCATGAAGAGATTTGAAAAAATTGTTTGTACATTTATTCATTACGAGTTAGGATGCGGCCGAGGATTGCATTTATTTAAATAAAGATTTATATTTTTTAATTAATTTTTATTATAAAAAAACATTTATATTGCATCGTGAAATTTTATTTTTATTATTTTTTAAACAAAGAGCAGTTATTATCCTGCAGAAGGCAGTACATATAGTCTTCAGCATAGCAATTAAATTTTTTTACTTGTTCAATCATATCTTGCCAAGTGTTGTTTACTTTGTTTATATACAATTTTACAAAAATAAATATTTATTTCATTTTACAAAAAGAGTAATTTGATTTTCTAATTGGATGAAATATTTTTATAAGCATATGAAGATTTTTTAATTAGTTAAAAAAAATATTTTTCTTACTGACCATTGAGAAAATGACATGTAACAAATATTTGAGTTTTCTATAGTTCAAACATATAAAAAAAATCTGACAAGTCATAAATAATCTTCACATCTAATGCAAATGACACTACTTCAGCAGTGCTTCAGCCAAGGACGAGTGCAAATGTGAAAAAAACATTTAAATGGAAATGCTAATTTGACAAGAATTTATGCCATCGTACATGTAGTCTTGTTCACCACAATACTAACCATTTGGAAAAGACTTTTGCAGTCATGTTCGGCCACCTATCTTTATATCAATGTGATTTTTTATTGAAAAGACATCATATATTTAATCTCAAAATAACCAAAGTTTGGTATACACACCTTTTGAAGATCATCATTTACTCTCTGGAAGATTACGCTTTGGCTTTGGGAACCAGATTAGAGCTCAGCTCACTTCCTGATTTTATAATGGTAGCCAAAGACGGGGTTGAATCAACCAAACTGGTGACCGTAAAACTTATTTACAGTATAAGTATTGTGATATATGATCGTTTAGTTTTTGTGAATGAAGATTAATGGCGTTGATGACAGGGTGTTGAATTTAAAGTTTGTTATCAGAAGGACAGAGGTCACCTGCAGCCATTTTTTCTCATACTTTTTGGACGCATTGTGACCGCTTTGGGCTCGCGTCAAAAAGGTTTTGGGTATACTACTGCAAATAAGGTTTCGATTACAATGAATTTCAAGAGCTTGAAACACCTTAACATGGATACCAAAACAGAGTTAGACATTTTGATTGAGATTCCTTGGCAACATGCCATCAACCAAATTGAAGTTACGTTTGGACACCGGTAGGTGAAATAATTTCTCTTGCATCTTTTATTATTGTATTAAAAATAAATCAAATTGGGTGAATGAAGTTATGACCTATAAAACATATAACAGAGACGTTCACAATTGTTATCCACTCAAATTCGTCAAGTGTAGTAGACAGGAAAACATTTCCGTATAAAATTGAATCTGTACAACTATGAAAGGGGGCAAGCTCTTCTCGCATTTTGTGGATGCGTTGGAGAAGAATACCATTGAAATTCCGGGTCTATTAGGTAATTACTGAATCTTTAAATTTATTTAGAAACAGATGGAAACAATAAGACTATATTTTCTTAAAAATTACATTGTCAATTCATAAATTATGAGAAATTCATAGATTTAAGCTTTCGCAGGCAAGATCGTTGATTTGGTGTTAAAACGTCGTGAATTTTTTGGAGAAACTAGAATTCAGTAAGGGTTTCGTGGGACACCCCCTAGATATTTGAGTTTCATATGTCAAAAGGGTATGGATCCAAATCTGAAATGTTCTGGATCATATTACTTTGGAGTGAACGCAAGCATCAATTTTCGTTACTCTGCGCCAAAGAGGGTCTTCTACCATCTGAGATTCGGAAATTGTTGGTGTTTTTTCTTCTGTTTCCCAACACTGGAAGATTCATGTCAGAAAAAAACATGCTACTGGTGCACATTAAAGTTGTTCATGAGCTTTCCATTGCCACTGTAACACCGTTGAATTACCAAATAATTAGTAATGAAAGAGTCACTTCGATTGCCATCTCCGACCACATGTTAATTACATCTAATGGATATGGAGACAGTCTCCATTAAATTTCCTTTTAAGGACTTTTATTTCTCTCTTTGATAAAACTTGATAATATAGCCTTATGATACTACATATACTTCTCTATATTGCTTTTCTTTGTGTTTTAAATTTGACTGTTATATGTTCACTTCCTTATCTGAGAGTAAGGAATTGGTGACAAATATCTTTAAAATCCTCAAAAAGACATTATAACTTCCACCTGTTGTGTTTGGTCCTGATGAAAATGTGGCTGGTTCTTATGAAAATGTTTCGCGAATTTTAAGGCTTTTATCTACTCTAATACATTAAATATGCCTATGTAGTTACTAAATATTTCTCTTTTATTATTGCAAGAGTTACAATGGATTATTTTTTCGAAAACCATCACACTATTCTTGAACCAAACTGAAAAACATATTTTAAAGTGCTCCTTTGCCATCAATGTTTCCTACACCACCAGTATCTTTGTAGCTAATTAGCATGAAATCATATAATTCTATACATAAAATACTAGAATATCTTGTTACACTTATCTGATTATTTAGTTCCCTACTTAACAATGCTATTCTTTTGTGATTTTCATGTGTCTTGAAATTAAAATCATTGTTGTCGGGCCTTTTCCCATCAAATACATCAATGTTCAAACCAATCTTTTATACAATGTTGGATTAACATTGTTGTCGTTATCTTCCTCGGTTCATTTTCATACCTAATACCACAGGAGTAGGTCAACTAATCTTATATACATTAATGAAACAACTCCTCAAAATTACAGATACCTATGCAATTAGAACAATTGTGAAAATACAATTGCAACACAATTCATCTTTGAAATTGAATATGGTCAGTCTGTAGACAACAAAGCATGGGTATGTTTACCCCTTTCTATACTCTTCAACATTTTTCCATCTCTTTCATTACTATTCCTTAAACAACACCTAAACATTTCAACACTTTGCTTGATGCAAGGTGTACTTATTTGAGACATTTGCACTATTGTTCAATACAATTCAGCAACAACTTTGAAAAAAAGAATCTCCAATTTATTTATTCAATAACTTAGTCAAGCGAAACAGCCCCAACAAGGCATTAAGGACCCGTCAATCAACAATTATCACTCCTCTCAAAGAAAAACACGAACTTGGAAATATGCATACATTGTTGAATGCAGCATTTGAGGTAAAATAAAAGTAAATTCTGGCAACCTAGACTTCATTTTGATACATTTTGTATATTGTTTACTTCCCATTTACTCTCTCATTCCATATTTAGCTACTTTTTAACACTAATTTCCATCTTTCATCATCGGTTCTCAAGTACAAGTTTCATTTACTGTCTCCAACGGCTACTCCAAGCCATTTTAGCTTGTATGCGGCAAGTGCAAACTTTGGAATTGACAACTTTATTTCACCACAAAAGATAATAATAACATGCACAAAAGGCACAAGTGTCAAATACACTCTTTTCTACCCCCCTCTAGCAAATTGTTATCTCCTCTGATAGATACAACTCCTAAACAATACGCTCAAAACAAAATCTCAGGCACGCACCTTATCCATACTTTCACTACTCAATGAATCTTTACACTCAATCAAGGTAACATCATCCTTAGTGTTAACATCAACATCCAACAAAAAGGTATACAATTATCGACACACCTACACTCACATTTTCGCCATCTACAAAATATTCTTCAAAACATTGTCGAAACTAACATCTCTATTTTTTTGGTCTTTATAGATACATATGCAATGCTCAACTTGCATTTCTGGAAAAAAACATTCACATATGAGAACTATCTTGCACCAACATAATAACAACTTACTTTAACAAAATGCAACTCCATTTCCCTTCTACTTCGACAGGATCTGCCATTCATGGCCTTGTTTCATATATGCAATCATATGTGCAAATTAGCGGGAAAAGCTTCATGACATTCAATCATTAACCACAAAACTGCAAAGCATACATGTGCACAAGCTAACAAAAATCCTTATCTAATATCACCAAATTATAATTAAGAAATTGTAGCTTTTGAAGTTTGAAATTTGTATCTTATAGAATATTTAAAATAAATTATTTAGAGGGAGAAAAATTATCAAAAAATAAAGACATTTTAAGGAAATTAATAGGCTTACATAACCAACAATTTTTCTTCACAGTTTTTTTTAATCATTGTGAAAACATTATTTAGACTACATGTACCCTATTAAAATATCTTCCCTTTCCTTTCCAAGTAATTTATGTTAAGAAAATAGTTCACATCACAAACCTGCTTCTGCATAATTAGATACATACACCCCCAATAAAAGTTGAAAATAAAATACATTGAAATAAAGAATAGTAAGGACATTATCTATCTAGATTTCTCCCTTAATTTCCACTTGAATAAATCATTTTATCACATTGTTATTGATGTCTCCATAATTTGGTCATCCCATGGTGTATAATTCTTATTTTTCATAAATTTTGTTATTGTAACACCCACTAAAATCTGATGTACTAAACCAAGTCAACCCTCATTATATACTTATGCTAAAATTACGGGATGATTTTTTTTTTTTAAATATTATAAAACATTACTTATGATCAATTAATTTCCCATGCACAAATTCTACACCTTCATAATGTAATTGAATTCAAATTAATAATTAAATATTATTAATCTATTTTCCAAAATATTTTTACGGTTTAAAATCTTGCACTAAGTTCCCTTACTTTATTAGAATATTTTCCAAGTACTTAATAATCATATTCCATTAATTTCTTTGACTATATTCTTATTATAAATTATTTAAAACCACTTTAGTTCATTATTTAAAGTTTATGGGGGTTTGCATAACTCTATTTTTGTAATATTTTGTGCTAAATGAGAGATCTACCATATTTCCATTGTAGGTATTGGTTTCCCTAGTTTATTTTATTTCTTTCTTATACAAGAAGATATATATACAAATTTGGGGTCCACACACACACACACACACACACACACACACACACACACACACTACATATTTTATTTGTTAATTTCATAGTGTTGTGCGGTGTGGGCTGCACAGGAGGGAGGTCCACGGCCTCAAAGAGGACAAAGTTCAATACATAGTTTTGTGGGGGGGCTCAGCCCCCCAACAAAAATATTTTAGTTTTTTTATTAATAATTAAATTTTATACTTTACTTTTAACAAATTTAATCCAACTGAATTCACTTTCATTCATTTATTTCTATATATATTTTCTTATGATATTTTATTTACATAATAATTATATTTAATTATTCACTATTTGCAATTCTTTTGAAGGAAGTAAAAGTGTGATCTTCACAAATACATTCTCCCTTTTTGCATATCTAAACAAAAAATCAAGCAAGATTATTTAAAGGAAATCCAAACACACATATTTTTCATTATACTTCTAGTTTGAATTAAGAGTAAGTCTCATTGACAAATAGTTTGTAAGCTACATTGAAATAGCATATTTAAATACTACTTTTTATCATATTCATTTCCAATGCAAACAACTATTTAAAATGAAGTCACAAAGCAACTGTAGTTAAATTTTATATTTGGGAGGAGTTGTAACTTCATTAAAATACAAATACAACTTGATTTGTTCACCATTACAATACAAATTTTGATAAGTAAATTTACAAGAACTCCCTTCAAATACAAGAATGTATTAGCCTTGCACTCAAAGGCGGGAAAAAATATGATAACATTTACAACAAAGCGTTCATTTTTTTAGTCTCAAAATGCATATATCTTCATCTCTTGATCAACTTACAACTCCATAATTTCTCTCCTTCATCTCTCAATCAGAATAATAAGGAATGGGGAATAGGCAACACTACCCTCACAAACTTAATTATTTCAATGAGGAGTAGCCTTCGTCCTCATTGGCCCCTTGTAACGCCCATAATTTCGAAGTTCAAAAAACCATGCTTGATTCTTTATTTTTTTGGCTTGTTTTAAGTTATAAGGGTGACAAACCCTAATATACATTTAATAAATTCCTACTAACAATGTTACATTTTATAGGCTAGATCCAGTATAAATTATTAATTAAGATGTCTTAATAAAATTCAATTTAATTAACATCACTACATAAGTATTCTAATAATTCCTTTCACTAGGTTAAGTAGTTTCCCCCTTAGGAATTAACATTCATCTCACATTTAATCAACTCGTATCCATAGTTATCTTAGTTCTATTAAATTATTTTCCTTAAAGTCCATTTAGATAATTATTAAAAACATACTAGAAATTAAATAATTAACTTAACATAAAAGGGTATTAAAATGGCCCCATTCACCCATTTACACATACCTTTAAATTATCTAAAATTCCATAATATTTACTCTTACCTAACAATTGTAGGGTTGATTCTCAACCCTTAAATCAAATCAATTGTGGCCACTAGGTCTGAAGGTTCCATACTAACCCTAACTATTCTTATGAAATCTTATTAAACATTTTTCTTTTCTCTAACCTCCTCATTTAGTCACTTTTCATTTGTTTAATTTACAGGTTGGAGAAATGGAAGCCATAGGATCTGTAACACCCGTGAAAACGACGTTCAAGGAGTGGGCTAAAACCTAACACTTAAGCATGAAAATTGTGGCTAATTTTTTTTTACTAAAGTTAAGAGGTTACAAGGGTGTTTAACCCTTAGGGTACATTAAATTAATTTACACCACTAAACTCAACTTTACGAGTGCTAGGCCAGTTCTAGTTAAATGATTAAATTATTTCTTAATTTATCTCTAAGGTCCTTTAATTAAAATTCAACTAGGAGAGTACCAAAGTTTAATTTAATTGGTTAATTGTTCTCTTCTTTAGTTGATGTTAAATCCTAATATGGTTAACCTCATACTTAATTAATCAAGTTTTATTATCCTAATTACTTAAGGTCCCCTTTTATTACTTTCCTAAAACATACTAAGAACTAGAAAGGAATTTACACCCCAAGGAAAATAGATGGCCCCATTCACCCATCTACACATATCCTTAAGGATTTAATTTAAATATTTAAAATACATTTCTACCAAAAAAAAGTAGGGTTAATCCTCCACCCTTAGATCAAAACAATCTTGGCCACTAGATCATAAGGTTCCAAACTAGCCCTAAATGTCCTTAGGAATTCTTATTAAAACCTTTCCTTTATTCTATTCCCCTCATTTGGTCTATTTCTTTTGTTAAAATTACAGGTTGTAGAGAAGAAAGCCATGGGAGCAAGAGAGGAAGAACAATGGAGGAGTCTACAAGGAGATCAAGCTTAGATTAGTTTAGATTGTAGTTTTATTATTGTTATGTATTTTATTTAAGGATTGGAAGGGGTTTCCTTTACCAATTTGGTTTTGTTTCAAAGCTATGTGTATTTGGGGTTATCTATTTGGGGCAAACCTTACCCCCATTAATATAAATGAAAAAGAGTGGTTTTAATTTACCATATGTAGGTTTAATTTCTCTATACCACAAGATTTGAGCATTATTTTATTGTTGGTAGTTTCTTAGGTAAACTTGCAACTTTAAAAATTTATTGTATACTAGTAAAAAATTTGTACAGGCACGGATCTGAGAAATTCTTCCGTAAGTGACAGGACTGCGGCCCAGAGCAGGTTGGTAGTCTAGGGAGCTCTGCCCTACTTGGGTGACAAACCATGACCCGTCGCCCTTATGAGTGGTAGTTTTGAGATCACCGCCTTTCCTGAGTGGAAGTTATGAGACCACCACTCTGTACAGGGTGACAGTCTTGTTTCTTAGAAATGAAACCTAAAATTTCGAGTTTTCTAAAAAAAAGTTGCTAAAAGGTACTAGAATGCATTCTGAGCTTAATTTTATACACCTAAGGTTTCCAGTTGTAAGATTTAGTTCCATTTGTTCATTTCTTATTTACAAATACTCTTTTAAAGTATTTTCAATTCCAATAGTAATAATAACAACTACAAGATCTATTCCATTTTGTTCAACTAATTTTCTTTGAATTCCAAGAGTAAAATAAAGGATTTATATCTACTTCTACATTTTTATTTTCATAATACTAAATGCAAAAATTCCCTATCTCAAATTTTTTGTCCCTTTCATTTTCACTACAACTCATATATCCAAAATAACTACAACAACTTTATTATACATTCAAGTCTACTATGCATACATTTTTAACATCTTACAACTTCTATGTTTATTCTTTCCCTTTTACCATAATATAATTTCATAATGAAAGTAAACTTTATTTTCCCATTGAGCATAGCTCATTTATTTTTAAAACAAGGAACTTCCTTTCTCACAATACAACCAAAACTTCAAATAAAGAGAATTACTTTCTTTTCTATTTCACAAGACAAACTTTACAACACTAAGGAAGTTTTATTGCAAGAAGGATTTTCTTAGGGACTCCACCAAAAGCTGCAAGCTTCACAACACCAACAATATATCTCCTTCATAATATGCTTGATCCAAAACAAAATGGGTGGAGAGGTAACACTCTCCACCCAGCCAAAATATCCAATGAGGAGGAGAAGCCATCCTCCTCATTGGCCCCTGAGCCCTAACCACCTTACAATGAGAGGTGAACCCAACACATGGCAACAACAATCTTCCACAACACAACACCAAAATTTTTACAACCATTCCAAGAACATTCAACTCAACTTCAACACAAGAAGGAAAAACAACCAAAATAAACAAGGCTTAAAATGAATGCCAAAGGATCAAGAACCTATGGGGAGGCCACTTATGCCTCCCAATGGGAAATGGGTGCCCACATCAAAAACTTCCAATACATATCCCAAATCCCCTACATACTCTTATGCCTCCCTCATTCTCTTATTCCTCCCTCATGCAAGAACAAGTAATAAATGCAAGCATTCCTTGTCCAAGGTGGGGCACCCAACCCAAACTCCCTCCAAAACATGAAATAAATATTATGCCTCCCTACATGAATTATCACCATAGTCCCCTCCTATACCACACTTAGGAAATATACCCAAGCACCCAACAAGCATTCCAAAACACTGAAAAATAACAAGCACATATACACAAATAAAGAAAAATATAAGCAAGAGTAAATCTCCTACCTTTCCATAGTAGATCCTATTCCAAGAGTCAATCTCTAAGCTCCTTCAAACCCAAAAAATCACCAAAAATCTCCCACAAAGACCACAATCTCTCTAAAATCCTCTAACTCCCAAAATTGCAAGATCACAAAAATGATGAAGTAACCCCCAAACAAGCAAAAGAACTTGAATAAATATAAAAGGGAGAGAGAAGGATGATGTGGCTCCAAGTAGGATGCCACCTCATTTTCTCTCCACTCCACATCACCCTAGTCAACCCCATACTCCAAAGAATAATTAATAAGTGGTTGAAGGAATGACAGTTTACTTACACACACAATCTAAGCCCACAACCCCTAAGGACAAAATTTATTTCAAGAAAGAAAGTGCAATAAACATTTTACCATTTTATCTTCCCAAAACACCTAATGGGGTCTAATTTTGAGCCCCCCAGCCCATAGGTAGGGTTGGCATAGCAATTTAAGAGGTGTGGGATAAGTTTAACTTGTCCCACAAGCCTCCAAAATTGGCCCCTAAGGCCAAATTCGAATTTCCATGAGGGGGTAGAGTGTACAACACTCTAGATCACAAGCACTCAACTTACAATACAAAATCCAAGAGAAATATACTCTATTAAATGAATTCCTTTGGTCACATCTATAATTATTTTAGGACAAGATTAAATTATCTTTAATTAAGACACTATAACCCATTAATAATAAAGGGTAAGATACATACATAAAATTTCAAATAATTAATACAATGAATTACATCACTAAAAAAATCACATACTAACATCAATCAAAGGAAAACTAAATAAAAGACAATACATAACCCCTTGGTCACAAATTCCCCCTAACCATAATTCAAAAACACACACAAATACATGTTTCCATGGTGACCCTTATTGAATTCACCTATAATTCCAATGTGTTTGGTCTCCAATCCCCCCATTGTTTGTTGTGAATAAATTTACCTGCAAACCACATAAATACCTCCTTTAGCCTCGTGGCTGCATTAAAAACATCTATGATAAACTATACAATATAAATCCACAATCATCTATATATGAATCAATATCATCTAGGAAAATACGATACCATTTACAATTTCTAGAAACATTTTTATTCTACATTTCATCAATATCCATATGATCATAAGATTAGTTCAATTATCGAAGCCTACACAGTGTGGCGAAATGTATCACATGTCAGAAATATATATAATAATGTCAATCAACATATCCATGTCAATACAAAATGTCTCTAATCATTCAAACGCATCATATATGAATTGAAATCAACAATAGTCTAGTATATCTAACATTTAACATCATACTAAATCAAAAGCTATAATAATATCCATAAGTATAGTCATCATCCTCCTGGAAGTCACTGGAACGGGTTTGGAAACTGAACTCGTAGCAATGTAGTGTCCTCTCATATAGCTGCAATCTCATCATATCTATTCCACTGAACCCAAACCTGGACAATATCTCTACCATCACCTTCCCCTGACCTTGTACCTATAATGTGGTCCAATATAATACATGAGAAGGATAAAAAATATATCTCCTAATGAAAAAACATGAAACACATCATAGACATGAGACAAGCTATGTGGTAATGCTAGATGATAGGGCAAGGGACTGATTCACTCCAAGATCTCAAAGGGATCCACAAACCTAGGAGAAATCTTAGAACCTTTCCCATAATGGATAGGGATCTTATGTGGTCTGACACAAAGAAAATATTTCGTTCCTACCTCAGAATTATGATTTGTCCTATACTAGTCCACATACTTCTTCTGCCTATCTTGTTCCTCCTACAACCTTTGTCTGATCAAAACAACCTGCTGCTCCATATCCTATAATAAGGCTGGAAAAAGAGAAACCGTGTCCTCTAACTTGTCCTAACTCATAAGTGTCCTACACTCCCTGCCATATAATGCTTGAATAGAAGCCATGCCTATTGAACTCTGGAAACTATTATTGTGGGAAAACTCTACCGAGTACAAATGCTCCTCCCATCTCGACTGGTGATCCATAACATACATCCTAAACATATCCTCCAGGATATAGTTCACCCGCTAAGTCTGTCCTTCTCTCTCAGGGTGATATGTTGTGTTGAAATTGATCTTCGTTCTGAGAGCATGTTGCATGGTGGTCCAGAAGTAGGAAGTGTATAAAGGATCACGGTTACAAATGATTTTCCATGGAATCCCGTGTAATCTAATAATCTCATCAAGATACACCCATGCCATTGCACTAGATGTGTAGGTGGTCTTCACCAGAGAAAAATGAGCCACTTTCATCAATTTATCCACAGTGATCATGATGGTGTCGTGGTGGTATCTCGACGTCGGTAGCCCAATAATGAAGTCCATAGAAATGGTGTCCCACTTTCAATCCAATATAGCATGAGGAAAGAGAAGGGCAGCTGGATGTTGATTCTTAGCCTTCATCCTCTCACACTCTAAGAATTGTGACATAAACTGAGCCACGTCTCTCCGAAGTCCTCTCTAATGGTACAACTATCTCAAAGTGGTGTGCATCTTCTTTACCCTGGGATGGGCTGAATAAGGTGCATGATGAGCCTCTGTCAAAATGTCCTGTCTCAAGCCTCCATCTCTAGGAACACATATCCAACCTCTATGTCTGAGAAGACCATCTGCCTCTAATTAAAATCCCTCAAATCTACTCTCAAGAGGTCTCTAGGACTCAATCTCTTCTTTGGCTGCAAGGTAGAAACTATCATGAGGAAATTACTACAAAATCCTTCTCCACAAACATGTACCCATTGAAGTAGCCAAAGCCACATGTCTCCATCTACTCAAGGTGTCTAAAACCACATTATCCTTCCCCTTCACATGCTCTATCACCATATCGTACTCATAACAAAACTCCATCCAATGCCGCTGGTGTGCATTAAGGTTAGGCTATGTGAATAGGTGGCGAAGACTCAAGTGATCGGTCCTGAGTGTAAATATACGGCCAAGAAGGAAGTGTCTCTACTGCACAAAGGCATGTAAAACTGTTGTAAGCTCAATATCATGAGTCGGATAATTGAGCTCATAATCCTCGAGTTTGCGAGACTCAAAAGAAACTACTCTGCCCTCCTCAATCAAAAAACCTCCAAGTCCTACCAAAGAATCATCGGTGCAAATGTAGAACATGCCCTAAGGATCTGGCACTGCTAGAATAGATGTTGTCATGAGACATTCCTTCAGTGTCCTAAAATCCTAATCACATTAGTCTGAGAAAACCAACTTATTCCATTTTCACTAAAGGGAAGTGATGGGGTACACAATCTGAGAAAAGTTCTGAACAAATCTCCTATAATATCCTGTCAAACCCATGAAGCTGTGCACCTCAGTCACAGTAGTGGGTGTTGGATAATCAATAATAGTTTGATTCTTGGAAGGATCGACTGTAATACCTTCCCCATAGATGATGTGGCCCAAATATTGCACCTCTTCCTGAAAGAACACACACTTCTCAAGGTTCCCGTAAAGATGTTGCTCATGAAGACAATAAAGGACCTGGAAAAGGTTCTCCTCATGCATACGTGAGTAAATTAGAATGTCGTCAAGGAAGATGAGCATGAAGAAATCAAAAAATGTCCTGAATACCCCATTAATCAAGATCATGAACATTTTGGGGGAATTCGTCAGACCAAAAGGTACCACTGTGAACTTGTAGTGGCCATATCTCATACAAAAGTTAGTCTTATGAATATCTACCTCCATGATCCTAAGTTGGTGATACCCTGACTTAAGGTCTTTCTTGGAGAAAATGGTAGATCCCCTCATCTGATAAAATAAATCATCAATGCGTGGAAGGGGATAACGATTCTTGATCGTTAATTTTTTCAACTGGCGGTAATCAATACATGACCACAACTTTCCATCCTTCTTCTTCATGAAAATCACCAGTGCACCCCAAGGGGATACACTATGATGGATTAGACCTTTCTCTAGAAGGCCCTCGAGGTATAACTTGAGCTCATATAACTCAGGATTAGTCATCCGATAAGGTACTCGTGAGATAGGCTTTACATCAAGAACCAGATCTATGTGGAAATCTATCTCACTTGGGGGAGGTAACCCTAGTCGCTCCCCTAGAAAAACAACAGTAAACTCTCTCAAAATGAGATGGTCATCAAGGGATGGTCCACTAGAATCATCCTTAGATCTGTCACTAACCGTAATAGCATACATCTGATAACCACATCACACACACTGCTTAAGATGCATAGCAGATATGGTGCAAATGAAAATGGGCCTCCTAACTCCTGTTATCACTGACTCATATTTAAATCATTTGTACAAGCAATAGTCTTATGGTAATAGTCCACTCTAGCTTTGTGTATAGATAACTAATCCATGCCCAAAATGACACCATATACACCCAACGGAAGGATTCGAAGATCCAAGGTAGTGGTGAAGGGTCACAAATCTACTACAAACTCCTTAACTAAGGAGTCTACAGAAATTTTGGCTCCAGAAGCCATCTCAACATCCAAACTATGACCCTACCTAACTGCCACCAGCCTGCAACGTTCTACTAAGGATGGTGGAATAAAAGAATCAGAGCAATCAGAATCAAACAATATGGAGGTTGAAATACCACCCATACTACTTGTCGTCTCTATCACGGTACTTTGGTGCTTAGCCTGGTACTAGTTCTTGACCCCTGCATAAATATGATGGCTCCATCCCATATCTCTAACAATAGGCTCTGATATCTATGTCTTACCATTGTTACTAGGGTTATGTGGGAACTCTCTCCAATGATTTCCCATAATTCCATAACCATAACCACTACCTGGTCCTCTCTAGTGAGATGCAACTCCAGCCGGTACTCTACAGGTCTCAGCTGTGGATCATGATGACCCACCTATGGAATTCAGAGGTCTCTGTTGACAAGATCTTGTTGACTAACCTCTCAGTGAACCTTGTGTTCTGATGGGACCCCTAAGAGGAGGCCCCATACTCTACCCCCTATGTGCATCAAATCTATGAGGAGGTCTATAAGGTGGGTGGATTTGTTATTGTTGCTACTGCTGAGGTGGTTACTATGGTGGCCTAAATGAAGGTTGTCTTGAACTTTTTCCACCAAGAGGAGGAGGAAATGACCCCCTCGATCTACCATCTTGCATCTGCTACATGCAGCTCCAAACTCTGTCACTAGTCTGCTGCGTATTACCCTGTGTCTCCTCTATAATATAGGCCTTCTCCACTGCCTCTATTAATGTCTTTGGGTAGTGAATGTGCACTGCGCCACCCAAATCCAAGTTTAGGCCCCTCATGAACCTGTGAATCTGTACCTTCTCATCCTGCATATAGTGTACATACTGGAGTAGGTCCAGAAAGTGACTCTCATACTTAGCTACGGTCATAGATTCCTGATGGAGGTCGTGAAACTTTTCTCTCCACTGCTAAATAAACCTCTTAGGAAAATATGTCCTCCTGAAATGCTCCTCAAATAGATACCAAGTAACTACCTTTGAATCAACATGGAACTTCTTCTCCTCGTTCCTCCACCAGACTTCTGCACCATCCCTCAGAAGATGGAATGCAACATGAGATTTCATGTTGCTTGTACAAGGAAAGAGCTTGAAGCATCCATTCAAGCTCACTAACCAGGCCTCTTCCTAAAAACCGCATGTATCTCCTGAATAGTAAGATGGTCATAGCTTTAGGATCTCCCTAATATGTTCCTCATATGATGTCTGGATACCCCTATGTATCTTTTCATGCTCCTCCCTCTGTCTTGGGCTCCGAGATCTGTCCTGATGACCTGAAACCTTGTCTCCATGTCCCCTAAAAATGACTCTTTCCTAGCCAACTCCACACAAAATCTCTCTACCCTGTACTCCTCTCTACATCGAGGGGATGCATGGGCCTCCACTGATGGCTCCATGTCATGTCTAGTAAGTCATCCTCCCAAGGACCCTCCATGTATAGCGACATTGACGTCCTGAAGCGTCTGTAGAATCTGAGGTAGGATGGCCGCTACAACCTGATCTTAGAGTGGTATATCTAGGTCTATGTGAAAATAACCCTCATCTGATATGTGCCTCTTGTATAGACCAAGGCAAGAGTTAGTTCATTGTTCTAGGTCTTGTTTCAGTTTTCTATGTTATCTACATTATACAATTATAAGACAGTGTGGTTTTCGAGGTTTAAAGGAAACCAATTTTGTGCTAGGACAAAATGTTAATGTCTCATACTTTCTAGTGTGCCATAGGGTTAAAGCTTTGAACCCAAGGCTCTGATACCAAGTGTAATGGTTGTAAAAATTACGTTCAAGGAACACGCTAAAATCTAACACTTAAACGCGAAAATTGCAGCTCTTTTTTTTTTCTAAAGTTAAGAGGTTACAATGGTTTTTAACCCTTAGGGTATGTTAAATTAACTTACACCACTAAACTCAAACTTATGATTTGAGAACCAGGTATAAATAAACTATTAAAATTTTTCTTAATTTATTTTTAAGGTCCATTAATCAACGTTCAACTAGGAAGGTTCCATATTTTAATTTACTTAAATAAATGTTTTCTCTTCTTTAGTTGATTTTAAATCCTAATATGGTTAACCTCATACTTAATTAATTTAGTTTCATTATCCTAATAGCTTAAGGTCCCCTTTTATTACATTCCTTAAACATACTGAGAACTAGGAAGGACTTTACACCCCAAGGAAAATAGATGGCCCCATTCACCCATCTACACATACCTTTAAGGATTTAATTTAAACATTTAAAATACATTTCTACCAAACAAAAGTAGGGTTAATCCTCCACCCTTAGATCAAAAAAATATTGGCCACTAGATCCTAGGGTTCCAAACTAGCCCTAAATTTCCTTATGAATTCTTATTTAAACATTTCCGTTATTCTATTCTCTAAATTTGGTCTATTTATTTTGTTAAAAATTGCAATTTGTAGAGAAGGAAGCCATGGGAGCAAGAGAGGAAGAACTATGGAAGATTATACATGGACATCAAGCTTAGATTAGTTTATATTATAGTTTTATTAATGTTATTACTTCCATTCAAGGATTGGGAGGGGTTTTCCTTTACCAATCTAGTTTTGTTTCAAAGCTATGTGTATTTGTATTCTCTATTTGGGGCAAACCCTACCCCATAAATATAAATGAGAAAGATTTTTTTCTTTAAATATATCATTTGTAGGTTTAAATTATGTATACAACAAGATTTGGGCATTATATGATTGCTGGTAGTTTCTTAAATAAATTTACAAAATTAAAATTTAGTATCAACAAGTTAAAAACTTACACAGGTGCGGATAACCTAAAATCTGAGATTTTCAGAAAACCAAAATTTACTACAATGTTCTAAAATACATTCTGAACTTGATTTTATACACCTAAGGTTTCCAATTTTGGGATTTCATTCCATTTAATCATTTCTTAGTTAAAAATACTCATTTTAAGCATTATTAATTCCAATAAAATCACATCTACTTACAAGATCATTTCCATTTTGTTCAACTAACTTTCTTTGAATTCCAAGAGTAAAATAAAGGATTTATATCTACTTCTACATTGTTATTTTCCTAATACAAACTGTAACAATTCCCTATCTCAAATTTATTGTCTCTTTCATTTTCACTACAACTCATATATCCAAAATAACTACAAAAAATTTATTATGCATTCAAGTCTACTATGCATACATTTTTAACATCTTACAACTTCTATGTTTCTTCTTTCCCTTTTACCATAATAAAATTTCACAATGAATGTAAACTTTCTTTTCCCATTGCTCATTTATTTTAAAACAAGGAACTTCCTTTCTCACAACACAACCAAAACTTCAAATAAAGGAATTTACTTTCTTTTCTATTTCACAAGACTAACTATACAACACAAATTTTACTTTCTTTGTTTCTTTCAACATATAATAAAACTTTAATAACAAATATTTGAATACAATTTTCCTTCACAAGATCAATACAATGTCATCCACTTAAAGTGGAAAATCATACAAGAATATAAGTAAAATAATGGAATACAATATTACAAATTCCTCTACCTTAAGTGGGATTAACACTAAGGAAGTTTTATTGCAATAAGGATTTTCTTAGGGACTCCACCAAAAGGTCCAAGATTCACAACACCAACAAGAGAGTTCCTTCATGATATTATTAATCCACAACAAAATGGGGGGAGAGGAAACACTCTCCACCCAACAAAAATATCCAATTAGGAGGAGATGCCATCCTCTTCATTGGCCCCCAAGCCCCATCCACATGATAATGAGAGGTGAATCCAACACATGGAAACAACAAGCTTCCAAAACACACCACAAAATTTTTTATAACCATTTCAAGGACATTCATCTCAACTTCAACACAAGAAGGAAAAAAAACCAAAATAAACAAGGCTTAAAATGAAAGCCAAATGATCAAGAACCTATGGGGAGGCCTCTTATGCCTCCCAATGGGAAATGGGTGCCCACCTTAAAAAAAAACCTCCAATACATATCCCAAATCCCCTACACACTCTTATGCCTTCCTCAATTACGTCTTATGCCTCCCACATACTTGTATGCCTCCCTCATTCTTGTATGCCTTCCTCATACAAGAACAAGTAAGAAATGTAAACATTCCTTGTCTAAGGTGGGGCACCCAACCCAAACTCCCTCCAAAACATGAAATAACTCTTATGCCTCTCTACATGAATTCTCCCCATAGTCCCCTCCTACACCACACTTAGGCAATCTACTCAAGCACCCAACATGCATTCCAAAACACTCAAAAATAACAAGCACATATACACAAATAGAGAAAAACATAAGAAAGAGTAAAGGTCCTACCTTTCCATAGTATAGATTGTTCCAAGAGTAATCTACAAGCTCCTTCAAACCCAATGAATCACCAACAAGCTCCCACAAAGACCACAAGATCTCTAAAATCCTCTAACTCTAAGAAATGAAAGATCACAAAAGAATGAAGAAACCCCCAAACAAGTAAAAGAACTTGAATAAATAGAAAAATGAGGGATAAGGATGATATGGCTTCAAGTAGGATGCCACCTCATTTCCTCTCCACTCCACATCACCCTAGTCAACCCCATACTCCAAAGCATAATTAATAAGAGGTTGAAGAAATGACATTTTACTTACACACACAATCTAAGCATGCACCCCCTGAGGACAAAATTTATTTCAATAAATAATGTGTAATAAAGATTTTACACTTTTTATCTTCCCAAAACACCTAATGGGGTCTAATTTTGACCCCCGAAACCCATATGTAGGGTTAGAATAGCAAATTAAGAGGTGTGGGACAAGTTTGACTTGTCCCACAAGCCTACAAAATTAGCTCCTAAGGCCAAATTCGAATTTCCATCAAAGGGTAGAGTGTACAACACTCAAGATCCCTAAGAATTCAACTTACAACACAGAATCCAAGAGAATCTACTATAATAAATGAATTCCTTTTGTCACATCTATAATTATTTTAGGACAATATTAAATTATCTTTAATTAAGACACTACAACCCATTAGTAATAAAGGGTAAAATACACACACCAATTTCAAAATAATTTATACAATGAATTACATCAGTAAAAATCATATGCTAACATCAATTAAAGGAAAACTAAATAAAAGACAATACATAACCCCATTGTCACAATTTCCCCCTAACCATAATTCAAATACACACACACAAATACATGTTGCAATGGTGACCCATGTGGAATTCACCTATAATTCCAATGTGGTTGGTATCCAATCCCCTCGTTGTTTGTTGAGAATAAATGTACCTTCAAAACACATAAATACCTTCCTTCAGCCTCATGGCCACTTTAAAAACATCTAAGATAAATATACAATATAAATCCATAATAATCTATATATAAATCAAATATCATCTAGGCAAATATGATATCATTTACAATTTCTAGAAACTTTTCTATTCTACATTTCATTAATATCCATATGATCGTAATATTAGTTTCAATTATGAAAGCCTACAAAGTGTCATGAAAGGTATCGCATGTGAGAAATATATATATATATATATATATATATATATAATAATGTCAATCAACATATCGATGTAAATAAAAAATGTCTCTAATGATCCAAACACATCATATATGAATTGAAATCAACAACAGTACAGTTTATCTAACATCTAGCATTATACTAAATCAAAATATTTAATAATATCCATAAGTTTAGTTGAAAGTATCAAAAACAATAACCAAAAAGGGTGTCGAAGGAGAGTGGGCACTATAGGAGAAAGGAAGGAACGATGTAAGAAGTGATGAAGGAATTCACTGGAACCAATCTTATTTTAGTTTAACATTGTCGGTTTCAGAATTATGTATACAACAAGATTTGGGCATCATTATATGATTGCTTTGTAGTTTCTTAAATAAATTTACCAAATTAAATTTAGTGTCTCAACAAGTTAAAACTTCCCACAGGTGAGGATAACCTAAAATCTGAGATTTTCAGAAAACCAAAATTTACTACAATGTTTCTAAAATACATTCTGAACTTGATCTTATACACCTAAGGTTTTCCAATTTTGGGATTTTCATTCCATTTAATCATTTCTTAGTTAAAAATACTCATTTTAAGGCATTATTAATTCCAATAAATCACATCTACTTACAAGATCATTTCCATTTTGTTCAACTAACTTCTTTTGAATTCCAAGAGTAAATAAAGGATTTATATCTACTTCTACATTGTTATTTTCCTAATACAAACTGTAACAATTCCCTATCTCAATTTATTGTCTCTTTCATTTTCACTACAACTCATATATCCAAAATAACTACAAAAAATTTATTATGCATTCAAGTCTACTATGCATTACATTTTTAACATCTTACAACTTCTATGTTTCTTCTTTCCCCTTTTACCATAAGTAAAATTTCACCAATGAATGTAACCTTTCTTTTCCCATTGCTTCATTTATTTTTACATACAGGAACTTCCTTTCTGCACAACACAACCCAAACTTAAAATAAGGAATTTACTTTCTTTTCTATTTCACAAGACTAAACTATACAACACCAAATTTTACTTTCTTGTTCTTTCAACATCTAATACACTTTTAATAACAAATTATTTGAATACAATTTTCCTTCACAAGATCCCAATACAATGTTCATCACACTTAAAGTGGAAAATTCATACAAGACTATAAGTAAAATAATGGAATACAAATATACAAATTCCTCTACCTTAAGTGGATTAACCCTAAGGCAGTTTATGGCAATAAGGACTTTTCTTAGGGACTCACCAAAGGTTCCCAAGATTCACAACACCAACAAGAGAGTTCCTTCATGATCTTATTAATCCACAACAAAATGGGGGGAGAGGAAACACATCTCCACCCAACAAGAAATATCCACTTAGGAGGAGATGCCATCCTCTTCATTGGCCCCCAAGCCCCATCCACATGATAATGAGAGGTGAATCCAACACATGGAAACAACAAGCTTCCAAAACACACCACAAAATTTTTTTATAACCATTTCAAGGACATTCATCTCAACTTCAACACAAGAAGGAAAAAAACCAAAATAAACAAGGCTTAAAATGAAAGCCAAATGATCAAGAACCTATGGGGAGGCCTCTTATGCCTCCCAATGGGAAATGGGTGCCACCTTAACAAAAAAACCTCCAATACATATCCCAAATCCCCTACACACTCTTATGCCTTCCTCAATTACGTCTTATGCCTCCCACATACTTGTATGCCTCCCTCATTCTTGTATGCCTTCCTCATACAAGAACAAGTAAGAAATGTAAACATTCCTTGTCTAAGGTGGGGCACCCAACCCAAACTCCCTCCAAACATGAAATAACTCTTATGCCTCTCTACATGAATTCTCCCCATAGTCCCCTCCTACACCACACTTAGGCAATCTACTCAAGCAACCCAACATGCATTCCAAAACACTCAAAAATAACAAGCACATATACACAAATAGAGAAAAACATAAGAAGAGTAAAGGTCCTACCTTTCCATAGTATAGATTGTTCCAAGGAGTAATCTACAAGCTCCTTCAAACCCAATGAATCACCAACAAGCTCCCACAAAGACCACAAGATCTCTAAAATCCTCTAACTCTAAGAAATGAAAGATCACAAAAGAATGAAGAAACCCCAAACAAGTAAAAGAACTTGAATAAATAGAAAAATGAGGGATAAGGATGATATGGCTTCAAGTAGGATGCCACCCTCATTTCCTCTCCACTCCACATCACCCTAGTCAACCATACTCCAAAGCATAATTAATAAGAGGTCTGAAGAAATGACATTTTACTTACACACACAATCTAAGCATGCCACCCCCTGAGGACAAAATTTATTTCAATAAATAATGTGTAATAAAGATTTTACACTTTTTATCTTCCCAAAACACCTAATGGGGTCTAATTTTGACCCCCGAAACCCATATGTAGGGTTAGAATAGCAAATTAGAGGTGTGGGACAAGTTTGACTTGTCCCACAAGCCTACAAAATTAGCTCCTAAGGCCAAATTTCGAATTTCCATCAAGGGTAGAGTGTACAACACTCAAGATCCCTAGAATTCAACTTACAACACAGAATCCAAGAGAATCTACTATAATAAATGAATTCCTTTTGTCACATCTATAATTATTTTAGGACAATATTAAATTATCTTTAATTAAGACACTACAACCCATTAGTAATAAGGGTAAAATACACACACCAATTTCAAATAATTTATACAATGAATTACATCAGTAAAAATCATATGCTAACATCAATTAAAGGAAAACTAAATAAAAGACAATACATAACCCCATTGTCACAATTTCCCCCTAACCATAATTCAAATACACACACACCAAATACATGTTGCAATGGTGACCCATGTGGAATTCACCTATAATTCCAATGTGGTTGGTATCCAATCCCCTCGTTGTTTGTTGAGAATAAATTTACCTTCAAAACACATAAATACCTTCCTTCAGCCTCATGGCCACTTTAAAAAACATCTAAGATAAAATATACAATATAAATCCATAATAATCTATATATGAATCAAATATCATCTAGGCAAATATGATATCATTTACAATTTCTAGAAACTTTTTCTATTCTACATTTCATTAATATCCATATGATCGTAATATTAGTTCAATTATGAAAGCCTACAAAGTGTCATGAAAGGTATCGCATGTGAGAAATATATATATATATATATATATATATATATAATAATGTCAATCAACATATCGATGTAAATAAAAAATGTCTCTAATGATCCAAACACATCATATATGAATTGAAATCAACAACAGTACAGTTTATCTAACATCTAGCATTATACTAAATCAAAATATTTAATAATATCCATAAGTTTAGTTGAAAGTATCAAAAACAATAACAAAAAGGGTGTCGAAGGAGAGTGGGCACTATAGGAGAAAGGAAGGAACGATGTAAGAAGTGATGAAGGAATTCACTGGAACCAATCTTATTTTAGTTTACATTATGGATTTATTAGTGTAATGTCTTCCATTTGAAGATTGTAGAGGTCTCCATTCCAAATCTAGAGTTGTTATAAAGTTAATTCCATTTTTTTATTTTCTTACATGGGAAAAACCCTACTTCATTTTTAATCTATGAGATTGAATGTTTCTAAATACCCATTCAAAGATTTACATGTTTAAAATAATGAATTTATTCCCTTATGGCTTACTAGTGATTTTCTCTTCAAATTTGCAGGCTTAAATTTTTAATTAAACTGAGTTTAAATTTACACAGATGCAGATTTATAGTTTTCCATCTTCAATGATGAAACTACCACCTAAAGAAGGATGAAGTTCTTAGGACCACTGCCCTATGTGGGTGATGATTCACAAACTTCCACTCTGATCTGAATGGCACTTCAGAGAACGCCTCTCTACATAGGGAGGTGGTCATGTTCTTCGAAAATAGAACCTTCATTTCCGTAATTTTATCAAAATAAAATTTTGCTAGAGTGTTTTACAGATTATCCTTATCTTGAATCTACATTCTTAAAGTCTCAGGTTGAAGGGCTTAACCATTTATTCATTCCATTTTTAAAATTACTACATTTAAAGATATTTTATTTATATAGTAACAAGAAAAACAACTATAAGATCATTTTTATTTTCTTTCAACAAATTTTCTTTCAAGTTCAAGAGTAAGAAAGAAGCTTAACCTATTCCTAATATTATTGTTTTCCTTTCCACAAAAATATAAATTTGTTCAACATAATAACTTAAAATTTAATTGCATCTTTCCATTTCTTCTACAACAATTTGTTCAAGTAACTATAAACAACTTTATTCCACATTCAAATTTTCTAAGAATACATTATTAATTTTTTACACTTCTATGTTCTTCCTTCATTTTTACAAAAATAAAAACACTTACAATAACAATGAAATTTTCTTTTTCCCTTAAGCATGACTCATTCTCTTACAAGGAAAATAGTTTCCTTTTCAACAATGTATTACAACTTAATAAACCAAAATATGCAATGCAACTTTTCTTTCAAATATAATACTACTAGTCTTCCACCTTAAATGGGAATTACAAGAAAGGTTTTCTAACAAAGAAGGTTTTCTTTTGACTTTATAACATCTCCAAGTGCAAATTCTTCAACAAGAGCTCTACCATTTCTTCACTTGATCACAAAAAAAAAATGCAGGAGAGGCATCACTCTCCACTAAGAAGATAATCCAATGAGGAGAAGAAGTTGTCCTCTTCATTGGCCCCCAATCCCCAACTGAAATGCAATAAAGGATGGATCCAACTCATGGCAAAAAAACAATGCTTCAAGATCATAATAAAAAATTTCATAACCATAAAACACACATTCCACACAAGAAAACAATCACAAGAATGCAAATTTTAAAATACACAAGTCTTGAAATGCAAACCAATGGAGCAAGGATCTATGGGGAGATCACTTATGCCTGCCAATGGGATTAGGTGCCCACCTTAAATCCCTTAAAAACACAACTCAAAACCCCTACACAAATCTTATTCCTCCCTCAATACCTTCTTATACCTCCTTACAATCTCTTTTGTCTTGCTCATAAGAACCAAGTAACAAATGCAAGCATTTTATTATCTAAGGTGGGGTACCCAACTAAAATCCTTCCCAAAACATGAAATAAACTCTTATGCCTCCCTACATATAAAATACCCATAGCCTTCTCCTACACCATACTTAGGCATTCTAACAAAGAACCCAACAAACATAGAAACCATTAACTAGCATACAAATATACACACATAAAATAAAAAAAATAAAACAAGGGTGTAGTTCCTACCTTTACATTGTAGAAGTTGATCAAATAATCACCCTCCAAGCTCCTACAAGCTCAATAAAACTCCAAGAAGCTTTAAAACTTCAACAAGCAATCAAAAATTTCAACTCCTAAAAATACAAGAGCAAAAAATGAAATGAAGTAACACCCATAAAACAATTAAACTTGAATAAATAGAAAAAGGAAAGAGGAGGGTGAGGTAGCTCCATGTAGGATGCCACATCACTTATCCTCAACTCCACATCACAAGTAAAACCTCAACCCCAATGCATAATAAATTGGTGGTTGAGATGAATGACATGCCTCTTACACACATAATCCCAACCCACACCCCTTAAGGAAAAAATTAAAAAAATTCATGTAAGAAAAATGTAATAAATATCACATTTTTTCTTACAAAACACATAATGGAGTCTGTTTTTGAATCCCCAATCCATTGGTAGGGTTGGTATAAGAAATTAAGAGGTGTGGAACAAGCTTAGCTTATCCCATAAGCCTAAAAAGTAGCCCTTAAGCCCAAATCTGAAATTCCAAGGTAAGGTAGAGTGTATAACACTCAACTTCACTTACACTCAATCAAAATCACCAAGTCCTAAAAACCAACAACTCTAATAAACCACCACTTTTGTCACATCAAAAAATAACTTAATAACATGATTTATTTACTTAATAAAATCACATTAATCAATAATGATTAAATAAATTACATCATAACTAAACCACATACTCTACAATAAATAAAATTAAAAGGGAAAAATACACACAAATCCAATGGTCAAAATTGGAGGCCATCCCCCATGGGGACCCCCCAAAAAAATAAAATAAATAAACATTACACAAGTTTCCATGGTGACCTTCGTTGTATCCATCAAATATTCCATTGTGGTGGGTCTCCAATCCCCCTTTTGATTTTTGTGATATAATTACCTACAAAATCACACAATACCTCCTTCGGACTTGTGGCCACATGAAAAACATCAAAGATAAAATATACACACACAAATCAATAATCAACCTCATATGGCTAAATCATTGTTTGAACTAAATAATGCTATCATTTGTCTAAAATTTCAACATCTCAACTTTGCCTTTTATCAATATCACAAGATCATGAGATTAGTTCAAAAGCTAAATCCTAGTCAAAACGAAGAGAATTTTGAATGTCAGTAATATACATGGCAATAACAAATCATTATCATCAATATAAATATCTCTCTATGTATCTAAGAATCCACACAACCATACTATGAATCACAATCCATCAGTAATAAAAATATATCTATCATATAACATCAAGATAAACCAAAATGATACAATAAAATCCAAGTATATAGTCAACAATAATTGAAATCAAAATTTAATAAGTTTTGAAGAGGAGTGGAAACACATCCCCCTCCCCTTAGACTCAAACTCCTCTTTGAAGTCACTGAAATAGATGTGAAAAATGAACTTTTAGTAACGTAGCATCCTCCCATATAGCAGCAATCCATCATACCTATCCCACTAGAATCACACCTAATCAATCTCTCAGCCTCGAAGGCCATGGTCCTACAATCTAAAATATGCACGGGCTCCACCATCATCTTCCCCTACTCTTCCACTTGTAATGCGGTTCAATCAAGTACATGAGATTGATCTAGGATATATCTCCTAAGAACATACAAGTGAAACACATCATGTACACGTGAGACAAGATGGGTGGCAAAGCTAGATAATAAGATAAGGGACTGATCTACTCCAGGATCTTGAATAGACCCACGAATCTAGGAGACAACGTAGAGTATTTTCCATAATGAATAGGACTCTTATGAAGTCTAACATGAAGAAACACCTTCGTTCCCACCTCATAACTATGGTCAAATCTCCTCTTGTCGACTTACTTCTTCTTCCTATCATGTGTATCCTATAACCTCTGACGGACCAAAACATCCTACTGCTCCATGTCTTGTAACAAAACTGGTCCAAGAGATACTCTATCCTCCAATCCGTCCTAACTCAATGGTGTCTTGCACTCCCTGCCATAAAATTCCTAAAACAGTGCCATGCCAATTGATCTCAGAAAAATTGTTGAAGGAAAACTCAACTAAGTAAATGTAATCCCCCCACTTCGACTGATGAAAAATGACATACATCTGAAACATTTCCTCTAAAATTTGATTCACCTGCTCTATTTAACCATCTGTCTCTAGATGATAGGTTATGCTGAATTTGATACTCATCCCAAGGGCCTATTGCATGGTAGTCCAGAAGTGTGATGTGCACAAAGGATCATGATCTCAAATTATATTTTTCAGAATCTTGTGTAGTCTAATAATCTCATCCAAGTACACTCTCACTACTGCACTAGTTGTATATGTGGTATTCACCAAAACAAAATGAGCCACTTTCGTCAATCTATCCACTGTGACCATGATGGCATCATGGTGGTATCTTGACGTCAGTATCCCTACTAATAAATCCATGGAAATGGTGTCCCATTTCCACTTTGAGATAACATGTGGGTAAATAAGGCCAGTTGGACGCTGATGCTTGACCTTCACCCTCTGACACTCTAAACAACACGACAAAAAATGAGCTACATCTCTCTGAATACCTCTCCAATAGTAAAGTTGTCTCAAGGTAGCATGCATCTTCTTCATCCCTGAATGGGATGAATAAGGTGCACGATGAGCCTCTACCAAGATATCCTATCTCAAAGCTCCATTAGTAGGTACATATATCTAGTCTCTATGTCTAATAATTCCATCTATCACTAATGGATAACCTTAAAACTTCCCCTCAAAGGGTCTCTAAGACTCGATATCTGATCTAGATGTAAGGTAGAAACTATTGTGAGGAAGTTGTCACAAAATCCTACCCCACAAATATATACCCATTGAAATAGCCATATCTAAATGTCTACATCTACTCAAAGAATCAGAGACAACATTCTCCTTCCCCTTCACATGCTCTATCTCTATGTCATACTTACATAGCAACTCCATACAATGCTGTTGATGAGTGTTGAGATTGGGTTGCGTGAAGAGATGACGTAAGCTCAAATGGTTTGTCTTGAGAATGAATATCCTACCAAGATAGAAATTTCTCCATGTAATTAAAGCATCCAAAATGGATCCAAGCTCAAGGTCATGAGTCAGATAATTGAGCTCATGATCTTTGAGTTTGCGAGACTCAAAGGTAACCACATGGCCCTCCTGCATAAATACAGCTCCTGGTCCTTCCAAAGAATCGGTGTTGATGTAAGGTATCCCTTCAATGTACTGAAGTCCTTCTCACATCCATTAGAAAAATCAAAATTCTTCCCTTTTCGCTAGAGGGAAGTGATGAGGTGCACAATCTGAGAGAATTCCTTAATATATCCCCTATAAAAACCTACCAACCCCATGAAACTACACACCTCGGTCTCACTAGTTAGCATGGGCCAATCTATAATAGCTTAAATCTTGGAATGATTAGCAACAATAACTTCCCAAGAAATTATGCGACCTAAGTACTACACCTATAAATAAAAGAATGCACACTTCTCTAAGTTCCCATAAAGCTGCTTCTCATGAAGACACTATAGAACTTGGAAAATGTGCTCCTTTTACTCCTCACAAATACATGATTAAATCAAAATTTCATCAAGAAAGATGAGCACGACACGATCCAATTTTTTTTGAAATCACATATTCATCAAACTCATGAACTGGGGCATTCCTTAGACCAAAAGGAAATATTGTGAACTCGTAGTGGCCATATCTTGTATGAAAGGATGTCTTATGAATATATACCTCTGTTATCCTCAGCTGATGGTATCCACACTTAAGATCTATCTTAGACAATATTGTGGCCCCTTTCATTTAATCAAACAAATCATTAATATGTGGAGGGGGGTAATTATTCTTGATCGTTACTATGTTCAGATGACAATAATCGATAAAAAATCATATAGATACCTCCTTCTTCTTTAAAAAAAACACTGGTGTACCCCAAGGGGATACACTAGGATGAATTAAGCCTTTCTCAAGAAGGCCCTCCAACTACAACTTGAGCTCACAGAGCTCAGGGGTATTCATCCTATAATGTTCTCGTGAGATAGGCTTTTCTCTTGTAACCAAATCAATGTGAAAATCTATCTCATGTGTGGGAGGTAACCCTGAAAGCTCCCCTAGAAAAACATCTAAAAACTCTCTCAAGATATGATGATCATCATGTAAAAGGCAACTAAAATCATCCTCAAATCTATTGATAACCGTGACAATAAACAATTGATAACCTCACCGCACACAACGCTTAAGCTGTATAGTTGATATGGTGCAAATAAAGGTAGGTTTCCTAACTCTAACTATCAGTGACTCTACTCCCAAATCATCTACACATGATATTACCTTACTGTAATAATCAACTCTATCCCTATGTGTAGATAACTAATCCATGCCTAGAATAATCCTGTAATAACCCAATGGAAGGATACGATGATCTAAGGTCATGGAAAATGGTCCAAAGTCCATTATTCACTCCTTGACTAGGGATTACACTTTGAGATTATCTCTAGAAGAAATCTCCACATCCCAACTAGGGCTCTACCTAACTGCCACTATCTTACATCTCTCTACTATAAATGGAGAAATAAAAGAATCTGAGCATCCTGAATCAAATAAAATAGGGATAGAAATGGCATCAATGCTACCTATAATCTGAAACACCATGATCTATTTGTCTTCCTAGTAGTTATTAACCATTTTATATATCATGTGGTTCATAGCCATGTCTCCAATTGTAAGATTTGAAACCGGTGTCTTACCCTTGTTATTACGGTTTTGAGGGCACTCTGCACCCATAGAAACTAATAGGTCCCCTCCAATGAGAAGTGGCTCCTATAGGTAATCTACTAGTCAGTGTCATGGATCCTGATGATCCTGCTATGGACTTTTGTGGTCGCAGCTAACCAAATTTTGTTGATTGATCTTTATGTGGTGCTTGAGTCCTAACTAGTACCCTAGGAAGAGGCCCCATACTGTGTCCCCTCTGAGCATAAAATCTTAGTGGAGGCCTAGATGAAGGGCGAGTTAGCTATTAGTGCTACACAGGTGACTGTTGTGGTGGTATGAATGAAGATTGTGTAGAACCATGTCATCCATAAGGAGGAAGATATGACCCACTCGATATTTTATCCTGCAACTACTAGATGTGACTTCACACTCTATCGCTAGCATGTTGCATCTTTCCACTAGTCTCCTCCACAATTTAGGCCTTCTCAATGACCTCTGCTAGAGTTTGTAGGATATGAATATGTACTACCCCTCCAATGTCTAGGTTCAAGCCCTTGATGAGCCTGTGGATCCTCACCATCTCATCATGCATATAGTATACATACTGAAGTAAGTCCATGAAGTGACTCTCACACTCTGCCACCGCTATGGACGCTTGACGTAGGCCATGGAACTCATATATCCTCTACTGATTGAACCTCCTAGATAAATATATGCTCCTGAACTGATCCTTGAAGTGCTCCTAAGTGACTGTCTCGGAACCCACATGGAAATTCCTCTCCTTGATCCTCCACTAAACCTTCGATCCATCTCCCAGAAGGTGAATGGAAACACAAGCCTTTGTGTGGCTAGTACATGGACATAACTTGAAGCATACATTAAAGCTAACCAACCATGCATCTACCTGAAATCAGCATGCATCCCCAATGAAATAAGATGCATGGAGTTTTAGGATTTCTCTGATGTGATCTGTCGTTATATACTATCTACCACTAGGTCTCTCCAAACGATCATCACACTACCTAGGGCTCTTTGATCTATCCCTGTGTCTTGTATCCCTGTCTCCATGACCTCTCGGTGGTGAATCTTTTCTAAATGACTCCATGTGGGATTTCTCTCCCCTATTCTCATCACTATGTTAGGAAGGTGCACGAGCCTCTACTAATGGCTCTTTGTCCTATCTGTTGTGTCTCCCTCCCAAGAATCCTCCGTATATAGCAGCATTAACAACCTGTAAAGTCTAAAGTATTTGAGGCAATATGGCTACTACTTCCTGATCTGGAGGTGGTAAGTCTAGATCCACATGTAATAACCCCTTGTCTTGTCTGTGACTCCTGCATAGACCCAGGTGAAAGTTAGTTTACTACTCTAGATTTTGTTTTAAGTTTTTCAAGTTTCCTTCATTTAAAATATCATACAAGTTGTGTGAGGTAGGTTTAAAGTTACGCTATATTTTCTTGTTATGTCTTATGTTTCCAAGTGTGCCCGAGCTTCAATCGTTAAACCCATGGCTCTAATACCAAATGTAATGCCCAAAATTTAGACGTTTAAAAACCATACTTAATTCTTAAATAATTAATTGGAAAGTTGTGGCAATTTTTTTCTGTTTTTAGTTATAAGGGTGTCAAACCCTAATATACATTTAATTAATTCCTGCTAGCAATGTTACATTTTATAGGCTAGATTCATTCTAGATTATTAATTAAAAATTCTTAATCTAGTTCTAAAGTTAATTTAATTAGCATCACTAGAAAAGTGTTCTGGTAATTCCTTTCACTAAGTTAATTAGTTTCCCCCTTAGGAATTAACATTTAGACCACATTTAATCAACTTTTATCCATAGTTATCTTAGTTCTCTTACATTATATTCCTTAAAGTCCATTTAGATAATTATTAAAAAATACTAGAAACTAAATAATTAACTTAACATACAAGGGTATTATATGGCCCCATTCACACATTTACACATACCTTTAAATTATCTAAAATCCCATAATATTTATTCTTACATAGCAATTGCAGGGTTGATTCTCAACCCTTGAATCAAATCAATTGTGACCACTAGATCTTAAGGTTCCATACTAACCCTAACTATCCTTATGAAATATTATCAAACCTTTTTCTTTTCCCTAGCCTCCTCATTTGGTCACTTTTCTTTTGTTTAATTTACATGTTAGAGAAATGGAAGCCATGGGAGCATGGAAGGAAGAAGCCATGAAGGACTTCACTAGAACTGAGCTTAGTTTTGTTTACATTAGGTTCTCTTCCATGAGTTACATCAAACAGCAAGTAAGATCTCAAAACAGAATCTTTGTAAATAAATTTCATCAGGTCTGTTGGTAACACTCTCACTGTCACAAGGTCGATTTAGATAAAAATATCTTGCAAGAGAATCCAAATTTGAGGATGCAGAGATACAGAACAGAAAACAACAAAGTTGGACAACCTGCTTGTTGGAGGCACTCAAAAAAAAACTTCTTCCTTACTGATACGTGCCTGCAGTCTGGCTGAACACTGTGGCAGGGCTCTGCTGTGGATCCCCGACAAGAACACACCTCACAGCGCCCCAGGAAGAGGAGGTAATACGCTACTTCACCAGCTTGCGGCTTCATCTATAACCACCATATCTAACCCATGGCTAGGCGCTGGAAAACTTCCTGTCAGTATTAGAAACATTAGTGAATGAAATCTTAGCCTCACTTGCAAAACTTGCCTCAAGATTTGATCGAGCTTCTTCCATGTTAGTTTCACCACCTGGACAGAAGTGACTTCCAAAAAGAAAAGGCAAGACAGCTCAACTAAAGCTTTACTTCATTCTTCTACTACAGCTGCAAGATTTTGCAACGGCAGATCATGACTGTGGTCGCGCGCAACCAGAACATCAGGTTCAGCACCAATGGTTCCTTGGGATCGCCCTGCAGCATCTGTCGCACTCAACTCTCTCTGGAGGCCACTGGTTTTCTGAGATAAGTTTACCTCTCGACCCTGTAGCTGCTGCATACAGCCAAATCTTCCTCACGGCCCTCCCAGGAGAAAAAATCAGTTCTACGCTCCACGGAAGCTGCCTGTACAGCACGATTTTGAGGATCCACAACCACCCACACAACATCAGGGCGACAGACCTTCATTTCACCATCAATGAATCCACTGTCCAGAGCACGCTGAAGCAATTCATCTGTTTCAGCATTTGATGGAGTGCAACAAGCATTCGTGGTTTTGGGCAGAAACAGTAGGTAGACCACGTGACAGCAGGTGGAGTCAACAGAAGATTTGCAAATCCAAAAATTTAATCAAAGGAGGATGCGCCCAACACTCCACCGACTCCCACTGTCCCACGCCAAACAGGAAACATAAATTGCCACCTAACTGCCAGCTAACCATAGCAAAAAAATTTTATTTTATCTTATTTTTGGAGCCCCACGCTTTGGGGACAAGCCACTTGCCAGGAGTAAACAATGAACGGGCATTACAGAATCCTTCTTTTCAGATTCATGTTGGAAGAAGATCTTCTTAATGTGATCAACAGAGGGCCCTGGCTATTTGGTAAAACTCTTTTGCACACATGCAGATGGTGCCCTAGTCTAGATTTATGGAGCATGGTACCTTGTGTCTTCCCATGGGATAATGAAATATTAAAGGTGTTGGATTTTTAGGGGGGTTCGAGATATAAAGATTATGTGAGGAACACATTTGGCCGTCTGGATCGTGAAGCAGAATTTTTGAAGGGCCAACTAGATGATGGATGGAGCCGTGTGGTGCCTAGGAAATTGAGGCATAAATTATTGCGGCGAAACACGATTGTCATTCATTGATATATTGTTGTTAGTTCTGTGGTGCTCTGATCTGGTTTTGGGCTAGTCTTTTTGTTTGTGCCAGTTGTTTTTGATGTTTGGTCTTGTTTTGTTTCTTGTTATGCTTATCGATATATCTCGATTGTATATTCCTTTTGTAATACGGTAGGGCTCCTGCCAAAACTCTCCTTTTACCATATATATATATATATATATATATATAATGTAAACCTTAAATTAATAATTGATTTATAAGTTGTAGTCATTCTCTTATAGGTTTCTTTGCTTTAATTGCATAAAATATAATAAAAGTTAGAAAATAATTCTCTTATAGGTTTTGATATTGAGTTCGGATGTGTGGGATTGAAGTTGTAATACGTATGACTCTTAAATTAGAATAATATGTATTGTTCATTGTAACTTTTGTCATTGCTCTCTCTCACCATTTTTAATAATGTTGTTGTAGATTATGATATTGGAACATGAGAAATCACTTAATACATATCGCTCGAGAAAATGTATATAACATTTATTGTATATAATAATTTTAAGTTCTAAACTATTCATATCTCAATATTCTCATACCTAGTTCCAATGTTTGACACTAGAACAAAATATTCTTTAAGAATCTTATTTTCAAATATTCTTTTTACCATGTAAAAATATTATAAAACAAAAAATATAAATAAATTAATACCATAACAACTAACTAATTTCAGACGGGCATATCAGAGATATCCTTTTGAGGGGGATTTGTCAGAAAAAAAGTTATTTCCGCTGGGTGCATTTTCTAGGCATGGTTGATTCTATTTACTTGTCCATACTAAAATTATTACTTTTATTTACACATTTCCACCCACATAAATAAGAGACAGACCATAAAAATCTATATCTTTCGTGCTATTTGCTTATTATTACCTCTCTACCATGCTACAATTCACTTTTATATGGTTCATATATATTCAAAAAAGGAATTAATTTCACTTTAGGTTTGTTAGTTTGGATGGATCAATATACACATGTCATTTCATATTCCTCCACACAGTGCAGAGAAGCTGCATAAGTTTTAATCAGAAAGCATTATTACACTGATAACTGGCATCCAAATTGGACCGATTCTTGCAAATATTTACAAAATATAGATATCATATGGCTATGTATCCATTAGTTGATGAAGTAAGCATACTTTAGAATTGTCCATCTGGCTTTATTAACTACCATTATAGTGCCACATCAGAAGAAAAAAATGTAAATTAAATGCAGTGGTTTAGTGGGGAGTGGCGTGTGCTGGCAATGCTGTGTGGAAGGAGTTCTGGAAAGGTATGGGCGGCTATTCAGACTTGTCATTTTCCATGCATAATAATAGAAGCGCTTTATTTGAGATGCAGAGGTATTTATCACCTGAAACCCAATTCAACGTTGTAAATTTAGCAGTAGTTAGATAGTTACAGCGAGGGAAAATTTCACAGATGGGAATTAGGTTATGCACAAAATGGTTTTGTGAGATGGCTTTAGAAACTTACAAGAAAATAAAACGAGCATGCATAAACCCAAACTTCACAGCACTTGCACATGTCCTCACTATCTACACTAAATGGGATACAAATCAAGTGATGGGTAGGCTCTGAGCTATTGGGTAGAAGCCATTTATGGCTTGAAATCAACGAAGATGTTATTCTTTTGCATTAAGACTGTTGTGTTTTCTCTCGTTGTAAGGTGAGACTCGTATACGGATGAGAATCTTATTTCACTTGCATTAAGAAGTATATTGCTTTCATTGATGTGAGATTTGGAAAGGGTATGGGCATCCTCACGAAGTTGTGTCGTTATCTCACCAAATACAACCAATAGGCACCCACAATATTGGTATAACTTTTCTTGCATACTCTCAGCCTATGTTAAAATAGGAACTTTTAAGTAGGGCATGGACGCACACCAGACTATAATTGTAATGCCTGATCGTTTCACCTTATGGACGCAAATGGGAGATCGTTTCTTCAGGAGGGGTACCGAATCTTCTCGTCGTGCGAATAGCTTCCATTTAGCTCATTACGCGATCACCACAACGTATGCACACATTTGGCCTTGGTGCATTGTCAGAAATTAACAACTCGCAGATAAACCCTAGTCCGGCTACCTTGTCGATCGCCACCGGGATGAACTTTGTGCCATTTAAATAACGTCAAATTCTGCATTATGGTTACACTTGGATGGACTGTTACCCCATGATGGTGTATGATTCGTTGACAATGTTGTAAAGCTTCGGTATTACTCAAAGTTTGTTGGGAGGTCGCTATTGGGGAATTCGACCAAGTCCGGTGAGGAGAGACGATTTTGATAAGGTTCCGGTCTAGTGAGATTGTAATGCTAAGGTTACAGCATCATTAACGAAGATATTAACAATTAAAATATATATAATTGGTTGTAAAATAGTGATGATAATGTTGTTTTACATAATTAAAAGGGAAGGTAGAATTGTTATGTGGTGGGTACACCCTCATCCTCACCGCAAATTGTTGTTTGGTCAACCTTGGGTAATTTTTTATTAACTCCAGCCAAAAGAAAATTTTAATGTGCAGTGGGCACCAGCCCATCCTGTTGGAGAGTGGGTGGAGGAGCTTTTATTGTTCCAACTGATGCGCGTTCATGCCCTTGAAAGTTGTGAAGCTTCTTATAGAAGCCACCTAGCCCGCAACCCCGTGCCTTATCCAAGGTATTATGCTCTGAGTTTTCTTGTAAAATGACCTCTTCTCCTTTCATTTTCTCCTCCTCTACAGCTTTGGCGATGGTTGCCTCTTGTTCTTCGGCATTTTCAGCTTTCACTGGCTTTCCCATAGTCTGGCATGCATTGGATGGGTGTGGGATTTTGGGAGATCGTCTAGAGCATTGGAAAAGGTAGGGGGTAGTGTTGAATAAAGGCGCACAGGCATCAGCCATTTTACCTTCCCCAACTTTTTCATTTGTATTAATTACATGATTATTGCTTGTTCTCCATGTAAATTGTTGCTATGTTATTTTTTGGTAGCTCTGCATGGGAAAATTTTCATTTGAAATGTTGTGTGGTTGTTATTTGACTTCCCTATATAGATTGCAGTCTTATTTTGCTAAGATTTGCATGGGGATTTTCTTGATATGTTTGTATTATGCTTGTGGGAATAGTATTGTCCTGCGACCTAGTATTGGACCCCAATGTGGCAATGACTTCTTGATTGTTTAAGTTTTGTTCCTTTTTTAAAACTGCGATGAACATTCTTTTGTGTAACCATTTTGTTATAGAAGGGGGTAGGTAATAAAATTCAGGCTCTCACCAGTGGCTCGTGTATTGCTTTACATATTTATGATATCACGGTCTGGTATAAGTTCGGTTTGGAAATGATGTTGGGAAAATCCTGGCTCATCATTTTACCAATACAGTTTTGGTATTCAGGGTGCAGTTGGCTTAGAGTCGACTCTTGGTTGAAAATTGATTTAAGTAATCTTCTAGTTCCCTCTAATGGCCAAAATTGGTATTGACTCATTCCAAATTCAGACCTCGGAAGTCGGATGGAAGGCTGTGACATAATAACTTTCTAATTTATTAAGAACACATAACGTGATCTATGTAATATGCTCACCTAATTTGACTGAATACAACTTGATAAATTGGGTTTTACGAGATAATCATATCAATACTTTCATTTTCCTGAATCTAGCTTACATACCTCACTTAAGATGACATTAAAATTTCAGTATCTTGGGCAAGGGATACCATTGTTAGTCCTACACTTGGATTGATTCCCCTAACTTGATTTATAAAAGGCCCACCGAATTCTTTGCGATGGAAAATCTGAGGGATTATTCTAAGGAAATCCTTACTCAATCCATTAAGGAGAATACTTTAGGTATTTGGGGCACTCACTATTTAAACTGGGATATCCTATGCACTTGACACAACTTTAGAAGTTTTCCTAAATTTTATAATTATAAGAAACCTTTATTTTGTCGAAAGCACCCACGGTAGTGGGTGCATTAATGTTGTTTTACCCTTCCAAGTAATGAACAATGATGTCTATGTTGGAGATGTTGTATACATAGAATTAAGATTTACATGTGAGATGCATTGGAATCTCTGAAAGGTAAACTACATTTACCCCAAAACAATAATTTTGTTATGAAACTTTTCTTCATTAGTTTAATAAGTCAGTTAAATTTGTACATCATTGAAATAGTTACTATGTTGGGAATGAAGAGTTTTTCGTTGAGGAATGTGTCGATTTTTGTAATAGTGGTTTTATAGTATCTATTCAAACTTTATCTTATCTTATGTAAACGTTGTTTAACCTTGTAAATATATATATATATATATACATATATATATATATATATAGATATAAAAATTGGGTATATTACTTGGAACAACATGTGCATTATTTAAGGTGTATGCATGTGCAATGTATTCCCTATCATAGGATCTTTGGATCGGTATTTTTGAGTGGTTATAATACCCCGTAGGCTCCAGGTTTTTTTTGGTGGGCTTGTGTGGCACTCTTGTATTCAAGTAGGGATGTTCGAAAAAATTTAATTAGTTATATTCCTTTTGTAATTATGAAGAGATTTTACTATTACATATTGGGTAGTTGTCGTATAATTCCCTTATTCAGTTTTGTGATTGTGAAGTTGGTATTGTTATCATTACTTTAAATAAAAAAATAAAAATAAATAAAAACAAAAACATGTAATATGTGGAAAATATGTGATAATTGGAATGTATGGTGGAAGAGTAACTTTGGATAGAAAATACACATTTTAGCCTTCATACATCATGCATTTGTGCCTTTTGTTAACTAGGTATCTATTATGTATGCATCCATATTAATTTCATATCGGTTATGTCATCGAATGGAAATCATGCACTAGTCATTTAATTAGTTTCTGAAGAGATATCTCAGGAAAGGGAATGCATGTTCATGCCAGTTGTCCTAAATTGACAACATCTGAGCGTGTTTTACATAGGTTGATTATCTAAGCTCGAACACGAAAGAACTGGTTTCTATAATTTTCATAGATGATAATCATTAGGGTGTTTTCACACTTTTTCCTTGGTTCACAATAAACACACACACACACACACACACACACACACACACACACACACACACACACACACACACACACACACACACACACACACACACACACACACACACACACACACACACACACACACACACACACACACACACACACACACACACACACACACACACACACACACACACACACATTTTTGTTGCTAGGATCGATCATAGAATTTGTCTTTGATGTTTTAGGGGCTCAGAAATTGAAGGCAAAGACAGAATAAAATGTAAAAATGTTATTATTTCAATACTGTAAGAACTTTTGAAAAGAGCTTAACACATCATTAATTTTGCATAGCTAGAATATTATAAAAATAATGTACTATATTTTAGACATTCCGTACTTATAACATACTTTTTTATAGTAAACAATAATCAATTGGAGTTTATTTCCTTTCACATCAAATTATAGTCTCTTTATTCTAAGCTTGCCCTACTTGGCACAAAATCCAATGTCATAAATATCTTTCTAATGGAAATCTGATCAAGTCTCATGACCATGCGAGACTCTTAGTTTACATTTCATCATGATAGAGCACCCTAACCGTTTAAGGCTTAGTGGAAAATGTTAGCTCTTACTTTCTCTTCAACCTCTAGTAAAAGAATAAAATCTAACATTAGCTTTCCACCACCAGGCTCCAAACTGGTAAATAGACCTTGTATACTATTAGGAGATTTGAGACATGTGAAAAATTCTAGGAATTATTCCCTATGTAATTTCTTTTTAAAAAATAGATTCGAACATGTGTATTAGGTTTGCCATTTGGGGTTTTGTTCTTTGATACTGTATCTTTGCAAAATAAATAAATAAATGTTTTAATACTTATCGCCATTGTAAATTCCTTGAAGGGAGGTTCACAATTCAATCATATAATTCTAATGAGCGCTTAAATTTAAAACAAGTAATTACTAGTACACAAATCAGAAAAGTAGAAACGTAAATAATTTAATTAATGTATTTAAGCCATTTTGTGTTATGGAGTTAAACATGGAGGTGGAATTTCAATGTGATCCTAAGTTCCCTAAATGATGAATTAAACCCCTTTATACTTTTGGTGCTCAATTTTATCTCGCCCTATTTGCTCTAAAAATTCTTTAATCTACGCGTTGGTGTCGTATTTTCTATTTCCCCAAATGGATGCAAGAAATTTTTTCTTCATTTGTATGTTATTGAAAGATCCTTCTCCATGGTCTTCGATCACATTTGGGCCTTATATCATTTCCAAATTCATTTTCCTTAAAGAAAAATTCATTTATGAGTGCACAAATGGTGATGTTCAACCTGCATCTTACTATTTGATGGGCATGTTTTCCCTGTAAACACTATATCTCTAATGTCTACAAGATATGTGTTCATTCTTGATTAGATGTGGCTCAGCATGGGGAATTTGAAACTCTAAGGCTCACTTCAACTCAACTTCTTGTCCACGTCGAGGTCCTATGATCATCTAAAAATTCACCTCTTGGTTTGACCTTTGCAAGTGCGCCAAAGAGACACGTGGAGGTTTCCATTGGCCCTGCCCAAACTTAAACAATTTTTTCATTTGCGACCAGTGTAGCTTTGTTAGAACATGGACACGTGGAGGGATTGGAGCTCATTTAAGGTATCTACCTCTGAGTCCTACCTTAGCAGTTGCACCAGGGAGACATGTGGAGGATTACGTGCTAGCTACTCTCTATACTTCATAATTTTCAAGTAACTTTCGAAGGCCTGGGACATGTGGAGGGGCCCACCCCTATTTGGGGACGTACCGCCTGTACTTTACTTTTGAATGACACGCTAAAGGGGACACTTGGAGGTTTCCAATGGATCCTTCCCATACCTAGACTTTTCAACGGCCAAAGAAACTCTCTCAGACCCTAAACACATGGTGCCTTCTGCTTGTCCTTAAACGTTTACAAAAACTCTACCGAACTGAGACATGTGATGAGTCCACACTTGTTTAGGGTCTCCACTTTTGGGAACCATATCAAAAGTGTGCCAAAGAGACACATGGAGGGCCGACAGCTATTTGGGGGACCAGCCCCTGACTTTTATTTTTGAAAGAGTGCCATGGAGACATGTGGAGGATTCCACTGGCTCCTTTTTATACTGAAATTTTTTCAAAGGCCAAAAGGAAATCTTCTTGGGCCCAGGGCACATGGAAGGCCCGCAATTTTTTGGAAGCGTGCCTATATGCTTCACTTTTTCATTTTCAGCAAGGAAACATGTGGACGACTCTAATCTAAAGTTGATAAAGGGAAGAATCAATGGTTACTATGCTTTGCATCTAATTTTGCCACCATTTTTTCTCCAAGACTTTGGGAGATGCAAATACGCATTGTTTTTCATCTTTTTTGATGAAATTCCTTGTCATTTTTCTCTACACAAGCTACAATTAAATTGATTTAGTGCCTAATTTGTGATTCCAAGGATTGTAATGGTTGATAGTTTGAAGTTGGAATTGTTCGGGCACTTGTAATAACTCAAATTACCAGAGAAGCTAGATGTAGAGCAGAGTTGCAGAGGAAAGAATGGGAAAAATATGAAATAACGGAGGTTACAGGCAAAAAGGAAGAAAAAAAGTGTTTCTAGAGGAGATGACTAGGTGTCCGAGCTAAAATAATGATGTTTCTAGAGGAGATGTCTGGAAGTATTTTTTCTTCTTTGTATTACAGTCTCATGTTAAAATCACTCTGAATCACATAGGATCTCATCCTTGTGATAGTTTAATGGCATTTACAATTTCATTATGAGAAGAGCCTTCATCATATAATGAGATAAATGTTTTAAAATCACTTTACTATCATTTTGTTGATAAATATTGCCTATAAGACTTTAATTATATCTTATGCATCATGAGTCAAGGGTATTTAATGTCTAATTGAGTCTTTAGCTTGAGCCTTCGTGTTAAATTCTTGGATATTGTGTAAAAACTGTACAAATCTGGGCCTCCATTTGATGCACACCTTCTAGTTGAAGGAATATTTTAGCTCTTCTGAAGCATTTTATCATTTAGTTTTCCAATTGTTAAGAAGTTTCTCAAAGATCTTTCAAAATCAAGTTTATCCTACTTAGTCTCCCACCAAAAATTACTCAAAAACAATGAATCCTACCTGAACTACCCTTGTTTTCCCTGTATGTCCACAAATGAATAAATTCTACTATAAAAATATGTAGAAGCAATCGGGATTCCGTAATGTCTTTAACAACCTTAACCCTATATAGAAAATATCACCGTTCTTTAGAAGTTACAACTACGTGAGAGTTAAATTGTGGTGCATTGATCATATTTTCTCAATGTTTCCTTTCAAGTTTGTGCAAAGAAGGATATCTTCATTATCCTTCACCAACAGAGGTTAGCAAATTGGGTCCTCTCACCCTGGTTGAGATGCACAACCTAAAGTAGTGAGGATAGATCAAATCCTTAATTAAGATGCTATCCATATCTCCGATGCTCGAGTGCCAAAGAGTCATATGAATCCCCTCCTATGCTAAAAAATGACTCATAAAATTATCTGTATATCTCTTAGTGTCTTGTTAAATCTGGGATGTTGCTCAGTTTCTAAGGGAGAATCAAGTTGGATACAAACACCAGATTGACACCATTATCAGGAATGATTTGAGTTACATAGGACTTATTAGTGTGGCAACAACACTAGATTGACACCATTTTCGGGGATGTTTTTAATTACAAAGAACTTAATTGTGTGGCAACAACACCATATTAGCACCATTTCCTAGGGAGCTATGTGAATAAAGGTGTACACATACTATCCCTACTAATGTTTCTTACACGATCTAACTTCCAATATGTTGTCTAAATGTCATCCTTTGTTGAGATCTATAAGATTTATGCAATTTACAAGTTCTATGTGTGCAATATTTCAAATTTCTGTTGGTTTTTGCATTAAGATTACATCATCAATGTTAAATATGGGTAATGGAATGTAATATCTATGAAGATTTTCATGAATTTAGTGTTGACATACTTTTGACAAATCAATTTTAGTGTTTTTGCGCAATTAAGGTGAAAATCCTTAGTGGTTACTCTATGTTGAATTAATTTTTGATAAATGCCAATGTCTTAACCTCTGTCAATTGAAATTTATGACTAATCTCTGCACAGAGCTAGAAGGAAGAAGATATCTCTTTTTTGAAGACCCTACTAGAAGGTTGTTTCCAGAATTGGGAAAGACAAATTCTGAAGGAAGAAGAATCTGGACAGTTTTTCGAGATCAGAATTAAAGAAAGGAGTTATCAATTGTAGAAACTGATCACCCTATCATTGAAAATTTCCAATACTTCCTCAAGTGCTTCTGCATCAGCTATTCTTTTTTTAGATTAGAATTATCCATCTGGAGAGGGGACTTCATGTTTGTATTGTGAAAAGTTAAAGTCTCTTTCTGTCCATGTGTTTCCCAAAACTGATAGGCTCTTCCAAAAAAAAAAATTTTTAGAGAACATTCATTATAAGAATTGCATTCGTGTGCCCCACAGACCCCTCCACTACCCATCATTTTTTTATCCTATAAGATCAACTCCCCAAAACAATATGGCCTAGCCCCCACCCAAGCTTCTATTTCTTTTGAACACTTTCGGTTCCTACAGATTTCATACGTATGGCTGGATATCCAAATTTTGTGCCCCAAGATGTTAGAAACAGATTGCCTAAATTTTAAGGGAAACAATGCTATTATTAGTGATCAACACTTAAATCTTTTTGTCAATATGATGGAAAACTTTGAGATCAAATTTGAGGATGTGTACATAAATTTTTTTTATTCATACTCTAGAGGAGGATGCATGGGACTAGTATAAATATTTGCTAGACAAACTCCATTTAGTCATGGATAGAACTGAAGAATGCTTTTAGATTACAGTATCGAGATAAAAACAGAACCTAGAGTTTCTTTTATCAGATATTTGAAAATATTAAGAAGAATCCTAATTATTATGTTTATGACTTCAATACTCGGTTCAATAAGACCCTAAATAGGCTACCTGTAATCCTAAGGCCAAGTGATGTTTCTTGTTTAATAAAATACTCTAATGTTTTTGATAAGAAGGTTGCCTATTATTTGAGGGATAAGAACCCAACAACATTGAGGCAGGCCTTCACCATGGCTTTGTAGATTGAAAACAATATCAAAGCAGTTGGTAAGCCTTCTAAGAGGGAAGGTATCAAGCTGATCAATCCAGAAAAGCCTCAGTCACGTAATTCTGTGGATCTAGAAGAGGTTGTGAAAACATTGGCCGGATGTAATGTCCCCATTTCTGAAGACCCTTAGCCTATACGCCCCCGTGGGCTTCAGGATGTGTAAGGGGAACATTTTTATTAAATAATTAAATATTATTGCCTAGAGTAATAATTATTTAATTATTTTATAAAATTTATTTAATTTAATTCCCAAAATATATAAAATTAAATGGGGAATTAATTAAATAAAAGTTTAGGTGGCTTTCATTGTTAAAATCACCCTTTCCAAAGGGGACGCCACACTTAGGGAAAACAAACTACTTTTATTTAATATTTTCCCTCTCCTAGGGTTTTCGAATTTTGTGCCTCCTTGCTTATAAAAGGAGTGCTAGGTCATTATTATTATTATGCTATGATGAACTTATTTTGATACTCCATGCTTGGATTTGGGATGCATGCCCATTGATGTTTTCTCTCTCTCTTGTGTGGGAGGTTCTATTGTGACTTGTTATTGAAGATTAAATTGAAGGAGTTATATGAGAGATCCATGTTTTTGGCTTTGGCAAATATATGGTCAAACTAGCAAGTGAAAATCTGCATTTGTACTGTAGCGAATCAATGTAGCATCGTCACTGTAGCAGTTGGTTTTGTGAGTGTTTTACAAATTGACTTTTGGTGAATAATTCCTCCAAACCCTAGCGATTTCTATTGGTTTGATTATGGACTGTTTGCATGCATTTAGTAGTGTGGATTGATCAGCCTTTTGCATGATACTATGCCCTTACTGTAGTGACTTCTCTTACTAGTATGTGGACTGATTTGGATGCATTTTGTTGAGCTGGCTATTGGGTATTGTTACTTCCATTGCAGTGACTAGTTTGACAAAGTTTGGGTACTAACTCCATGTGTTTAGGGAACTGAACTCCATCTAAATTTATTTTTGGTCCATTCTGTATAATAGTGACTTCTTTTAGACAGGTTTTGCACTAAACCTTGGTGTGTTTTGACTAGTTATGGTTGAATCTAGGTTGTTGTTGCTGCCTCTAAAATCTACGACTTCATTATAGTGGATATTCACTGTTTGTTACAAGTTTAAAATCTTATTTTTCCAAGAAAATTAATAGATATTATTCTAATAACTACAGTGATCACATTGATGTGTTTGGTTTGCTTTTTGGGTTCAAAATATGTTGTTGTTATTTCCTTCCTAACAGTGACTAGTTTGAGAGTAAATACTAAATATTTAAATACATGTTTGAGCTTCTCTAGATCTGTAAACCGTTAGCATTGCTGGTATAATCTTGGCATCAATATGTGGTGTGCAAGCATCAAGTTTTTATCAATTTCCATGCATATTGGGTGCCTCTAATGTCTGAGTGAAGTGACTGGATTTAATACATGATTTATTTCTGGTTTGAAGTCTCATGGCCAGCGAACTATGGATCATCTGGTGAATTGGTGGAGAGAGGCCATTAAACCCCTTTAAATTGGGTTTACCTAAGTCATCCAGGTGTATGGTTCACATAGTTTTGATTAGGTTCTACCATTACCGTTTGATTGGAGTGTTGAAGAGTTGTTGATTTGCATATTTTCCATTGATCCTAGAAGTGGGATATTATAGTGGTATTAGAGCTACCATCCTCTATTCATGTGGGTCACTTTGTGTGTGCAAGGTTTGTGATTCTAAGTGCAGAAATTAGAGATCATGGAGTTGATGAGTGATGGTGAATGAAAGGAACAAATCAAGCATAATATTGAATCCTATTGCTAAGAGTACTTTACACTAAGTCAAGAGACCCAAGCCCTCTTGACCCTCCAAGGGTTTTGTAACCTGAAGAGTAAAAGAAGTGGATCAAAGCAAAGAAAGACTTCGGTTGATGAATAATGGGATAAGCTCGTCAAAGAAGTCAAGGGCCATATAGAAACACCCATCTTCCAGAAGCAAGAAGATGAAGAATGGAAGGAAGAACAAGGTATAAATTCTTTGGTGTTTGGTGATTGATATCTAATGCTTGTGTGGGACATGGTACTTGTACAAAGAAATCAGATTTGATTGAAGGGGTTCCTTTGCATTTTTTTGATTACTTGCATGGTGATGAAGTAATCATGGAGGAATATAAGGGTACTACATGGCATAAAGGTATGATGGGCAGCCCTAAGCCTTTTGTTTCAGTTTTGTTGCTCCCTTACATAAGGAAAAACCATGAGCTCATCCAAGAAGCTAATGGCAAGGTGGAGTCACCCGCATTTCCTCCCACAAGAACCATCCATACCAAACCCCTAGGGAAGGAAGAAGAGGAATTGAAGGAAGAAGAACCACTTGATGGGAATAAGAAAGTTAAAGGTTCTTTGTTGATTGAAAAAGTTTATTTTTCTTCTAATGTTTGCATGCATAGTGAAGTAATAGAAAAATTAATCATGGAGGAATATCTAAAGGAGGAGGGATGGCTTGATTCACAACTTTGCATGAAAAATAACCTAAGAAAAGAAGAACAAAAATATTCAGATCTACACATTGAAAATACAAGTTTGGTGGGTGAAACACCACAGGAGGATAGTGGTTTTCCACTTGTGCATTTCAGATCAGCCACACTTGAGAAGCATACACGTGTGCTAAGTTTTTTGTTGTATGCATTTCCATTTCAAAAAAAAATTCATGTGGGAAACAATGGTGACACAAAGAATGAAGATAGAAAAAATTGGCAACGAGATTCCTTGGTTCAAAATCCCCTCCATGGGCACCCTAAGGTATGGAACGTAAGTGATTTCCTACATTGTAAAAAAGGTGTCAATTCTGATTTTGCGATCATTATGACTGATGTTCAGAACATATGTGCAAGCTTAGAGATATTTTTGGAGGGCATGAGTATTGGATGGCATTCGGGAGATCCATATTCCAATCTAGAGGGCCAACACCTTCTAGATTTGAGTATAAACAAAGGTAAAGGAAGAAAGTGCATGACTCCATGTTGTGGTAAGCTACTTGAATTTGTTTCTACTCAATTCAGTTTTGATAGCATTATAGGGGCCAATTCATGTGAAGAGAAAATTGAAGTTACATGGGAAAAAGGTTGGTTGCTAGAAATTACACATGATAGGGCAGCAATCTTCCACTTTCATATGTATCAAGTTTTATTTGACAAGCATGTGTATGAAGGTGCATTCTCTTGTAAGCATTTTCAGATTTTCACTCTTCGATTAATGGCCAAGTTTGTGCACTCAATGTGGACACTTGGGGTACTTTAGCTCAATCTCACACTCCATGACAAAGAGGGTATGGTGGGAAATGATGCAAAGGCAGCTTTGGAAGGTAATAATTTGCAGTTATGCAAGTTTCATACCATCAATTTTGAGTTGGGATTTATTGATAACATTCGAAGTGTAAATTGGGTGAAGGAAAATTGTTGGAACAACTTTACAATTGTTGGTTATATGAGAATAATCTCAGGGACTTCCACAAAGGATTGGAAGGAGAAGGAAATAGTTGGTATGAGGTTTCTTTATGGTAATATTAATTCTATACTTTCAGCTCCTACACATTCTTCATTTCATGAGTATTATCAGTCCTTCATTTGTGTGTATGATCTTAGAGAGGGCTTCCTAAGAAAGGTAGTGTTCAATGGGGGATACTGCATGTTGAATAATGATCAAAAGAGGAGATATATTGCAGCCCCTAAAGGAGAAAATCAAAAGGGACTTATTGGTGGAAAGAAAGATTCTTCATTTGTATCCTATGACGAGCTATTAATTGACATATACTTTCAAATTTTATGGTCTACATATATGCATCATTATAGCAGTAGATGGGGCAGCTGGGTGACATTTGGGGACAGCCTATACATGAGGACATGTGATTCCTTCACACCTTGGAGACTTGATGAGGAAACAAGAAAAGTGTTCTTCAACACTTGTTTTCCTAACATGTTTGTTCCATGCGCAGGTTTAAAGAGAAGATGGTAGCTGAAGACATTCCACAATTTCAAGAGGAAGAAGCAACACAAGTTGTTGTAAGTGCTCCTTCACTTGATGGGTGCGGGAGCGAGACTTTGGAAACACCCACGCATTGTATCCAGATGCATGAGTGTCGTTACTGTAGCAGTTGGTTTTGTGAGTGTTTTGCAAATTATTTTTTGGTGAATAATTCCTCCAAACCCTAGCGATTTCTATTAGTTTAATTATGGACTATTTGCATGCATTTAGTAGTGTGGATCGATCAACCTTTTGCATGATACTATGCTCTTTCTATAGACACTTCTCTTACTAGTATGTGGACTGATTTGGATGTATTTTGTTGAGCTGGTTGTTGGGTATTGTTACTTCTACTACAGCGACTGGTTTGGCAAAGTTTGGGTACTAACTCCATGTGTTTAGGGAACTGAACTCCATCTAAATTGATTTCTGGTCCATTCTGTATAACATTGACTTCTTTTAGATAGGTTTTGCACTAAACCTTGGTGTGTTTTGACTGGTTATGGTTGAATCTAAGTTGTTGTTATTGCCTCTAAAATCTATGACTTCATTAGAGTGGATATTCACTATTTGTTACAAGTTCAAAATCTTATTTTTTCCCCATAAAATTAATAGATATTATTCTAATAAATATAGTGATCACATTGATGTGTTTGTTCTGAGGTTTGGGTTCAAAATACATTGTTGTTCTTTCCTTCCTAATAGTGACTAGTTTGGGAGTAAATACAAATATTTTAATACATGTTTGAGCTTCTTTGGATCTGTAAACTGTTAGCATTGCTGGTATAATCTTGGCATCAATGAGTGGTGTGAAAGCATCAATTTTTTATCAATTTCCATACATATTGGGTGCCTCTAATGTCTAAGTGAAGGGACTGGATTTAATACATGATTTATAGCTAGTTTGAAGTCTCATGGGCAACGAATTATGGATCACCTAGTGAATTTGTGGATAGATGCCATTAAACCCCTTTAAATTGGGTTTATTAAGTCATCCAAGTGTGTGGTTCACATAGTTTTGATTAGGTTCTACCATTACTATTTGATTGGAGTTGAAGAGCTGTTGATCTATATATTTTCCATTGATCCCAGAAGTGGGATATTACACTGGAGCTGTCAAGGAAATATCCTATAAATTGGCTAGGGAAGAGAAGGGGATTGGAAAAATTTCCCAACGTTAGCATAAAACACAAGGTCAATAAATATTTGCAAAGGACCCATGGGATCAGGAAATAGACAGCCCCAATCCAAGGAAAATAAATTGGTGCCTGCTTTAGCTTCCAGAGTTCTTGTTGTTGATGAAGCTCATGAAATTGAGTGGTGTGATAAATATTTTTTGCCACATTCTCCATGTGTTGTTGAAAGGGGAGTTGAGGAAGAAACTAATGATGATGAGATAGATGATGATGCATGCATGATGGATTCCTCTACAAGTTCACAGTAGGGAGCAACCTCAACTGAGTTGATGAGTGCCAGAACTATTGAAAAATTTTGGGATTGCATTCACTTGGTATTGTCTCTTCCTCCCATTAATGCTTTTGAGATTGATATGGTACAAGATTTTGAGTTGCCTAATAATGATTTTGAGTACTTAAGGGCATTAATGATTAAGAATTATGATGGAGTAATTCCTTCAGAGGAGGACAAACAATTGTTAATGAATGCAGTAGTTGGCCATGAAAAAGAGTATAATACAAGGAGTAAAGTTTCCAAAGGGGCAGGGCCTCAAGCCAAACCAAAAATTACAGTTCTTACCAGTATCCCTAAAAATCCCCTAATAAATATGCATCTGGAAAAATCTTTTTCACCCCAAATAAAAATTGTGTCCCTACCCATGCTCAGACCATGAAACATCCAATGCCATCAAATGAATTTGTAAACCTTCCTCCTAGCACTGCATTATCCAAATATGTTCCTTGTGACATAGCCCAAATCTTGAGTCAGATAAAGATTTTTGTTCCTATTTTTTGAATTTCTTAGAATTCCTGAGCATAGGAACAGATCATTTGTATATTTGGGATTTAAAGAAGAAAAGGTCACCCAAGGTAAAAATGTAAAAAACATAGAGGTTCCTCATGTCATTGTAGACTTGGAAAAACCCCAAGTACTGGAAGAACTAGGTGAGCCACCTGAAGTATATTTGGGAACATCCTTGGTAGAGTCGCAGTTGAAGGTGGATCCAATTTTCACTACTCTGATTATTAAGGATAAGTTGTTTCACAACTGTATGCTTGATTCTGGAGCATCATGCAATGTTATGCCTCTTGAGGTCATGAATGAGTTGGATCTCAAAGTACCAACAACTTATGGGAAGTGCACTGCCATGGATTCTAGAGAGGTTCCATTGGTTGGTTGTGTTAAGGGTTTGATAGTGCAACTTGCAGCATACCCAGGAAAGAACTTAAAGCTAGATGTTCTTATTGTTGATTTCCCTGCCGAATGGGGAATGTTGTTATCAAGAAAATGGGCTTCTAGTATGGGTGGAAGTGTGCAAATGGACATGTCTTATGCCACCAGACCAATTAAGGGAAGCCTTGTGAAATTACTTGGTGAAAAGAAAATGTTATATCTCATTGAGGACCCTGAAAATGCTTCTTATGAAGTATTGCATGCAAATATTGATAATCATAACTCTGTGAGTGATGTTGTTTTCAAGAAGTATGAAATTGATCAATGCAAATATCCTTAGCAGATTGATTTTCCTAGAACTTTGATTTTTGGTGCAGCCTTGAGAGATGTTGAACAACTTGACATAGGCACAAAGGATAAGCCTAAAAAAATGTGGTCAGATAGCAACTTGGATGGAGAAGAGAAACAATCATATAACTAGTTCTTGAAGACATATCAAAATTGCTTAGCATGGCCATATCCAAAATTGAAGGCACTTGAAAATTTTCCCGTGATTATTTTCTCTGAATCAGGGTGCACACCATTGTATAGTGTATAGTCTTTTGGTTTCGTTCTGCTTTCATTTTTTTGTTTTGGTTCATCCTGGTCCTCGATGACCAATTTTTGTTGGTTCATCTATTCGTATTAGGGGAGTTGGTTATTGTCTTTATTCTTTGTAATCTTGTTCTCGACTCCATTTCCCAATGGATTTTTGGCACATGGTTTGCTCTATTTGTTCTTGCGGCACTCGCAGGGAGTTTCCATCCCTGAGTTGGAGCCAATGTTGGTGCTCAATTTGATCTCACCCCGTTTGCTCTAAAAATTCTTCAATCTATGGGATTTGTCGTATTTTCTATTTCCCTAAATGGATGTGTGAAAATATTTCTTCATTTGTATGCTGTTGAAAGATCGTTCTCCATGGTTTTGGATCACATTCGGGCTTTATATCATTTCAAAATTCTTTTTCGTTAAAGAAAGATTCATTTTCAGGCACAAATGGTGAAGTTCCCCTACATCTTACTGTTCAACGAACATGTTTTCCCTATCAAAATTTATTTCTAACGTCTATAGATACGTGTTCATTTTTTTATTGGATGCGTCTCAGTGAGGAATTTTGAAACTCTAAGGCCTATTTCAATTCAATTCTTGTCCACGTCGAAGTCCTGCACTCATCTGAAAATTTGCCTCTTGGTTTGACCTTTGGAAGGGCTCCAAGGAGACACATGGAGGTTTCCGCTGGCCTTGCCTAGACTTAGACATTTTTTTCATGTAGTCGGTGCAGCTTTTTCAGACCATGGACACGTGGAGGGCCGACACTCATTTGATGATCCACCTCTGAGTCCTACCTTATCGGTTGCACCAGGGAGATATGTGGAGGCTTCCGTTGGCTCCTCTCTAAACTTCAACATCTCACACAACTTTCTAAGGTCTGGGACACGTGGAGGGCCCACGCCTATTTTGGGACTTTCTCATGTACTTTACTTTTGAAGAAGTGTCGAAGGGACACTTGGAGGTTTCCTCTGGATCCTGCCCATATGTATACTTTTCAACAGCCGAAGAAACTTTCTCAGACCCTAGACACATAGCGCCTTCCACTGGTCCTTAAAATTTTTCAACAACTCTATCAAACTAAGACATGTGGTGAGTCTGCACTTGTTTAGGGTCTCCACTTTTGGGCACCATATGAGAAGTACACCAAAGAGACATATGGAGGGCCTGCACCTTTTTGGGGACTTGCCCCTGAATTTTATTTTTGAAAGAGTGCCATAGAGACACGTGGAGGCTTTCACTGGATCCTTTTTATACTTAAACGTTTTCAAAGGCCAAAAGGTAATTGTCTTGGGCCCAAGGCACATGGAAGGCCCACGCTTGTTTGGAAACTTGCCTCTGTACTTTAGCTTTGTATTTTCACTAAGGAAACACATGGATGGATCTAATCTAAAGTTGAGAAAGGGCAGAATCAATGGTTGTTGTGCATTACATCTAATTTTTCCACTATTTTTTCTCCAAGACTCCTGGAGATGCGAATACGCATTGTTTTTCATCATTTTTTGATGAAATTCCTTGTCATTTTTCTCTACAAAGTGTGATTGAATGGCTTTAGAGCTTAATTTGTGAGTCCAAGGATTGTAAAGGTTGATATTTTGAAGTTGGAATTGGTCGTGCACTTGCAAAAACGTGAATTACCAAAGAAGATGGATGTAGAGCCGAGTTACAGAGGAAAGAATGGGAAAAGGATGAAATGATGGAGGTTGCAAGCACAAAGGATGAAAAACATGTTTCCGGAGGAGATGACTGGGTGCCGCAGTTAAAACAATGATGGAAATATTTGCAATGATTCAACTTTTTGAACAACTAGAAAAATTTTGTTGTAAGTATGTTAAACTTCATTTTCTAAAAAGCATGATCGAATATGTAACAAACAAAGTTTCCTTGAATATTCTTTTCTTAGGGGGAAAGCTTGTATGTAAATTGAGTGTTCTAAAAACAATTCTTTAGTCATGTAAAAGGTTGAGGGTTGAATTCTTACGAGAAAATTTAAGAAAGCCCATCTTCCTGAGAGACCATCTGAGAAACCTATTAATTTCTTATGTTTTAGATTTGATCATGTCAAGTTGGTTGCAAGTGTACAACCTTTGAAAAGCTCTGATATTGTTCAAAGAAACTTTCCCCTGCTAATGAATCTAATCGAATTTTAATTAATCTGTGTTAATCTTGGGGAAATTTGTGTCTTCTTTATTTCAGAACATGTCTGCAAGTAGTTTTTCTTGTTCCTATTACAATCTTGTGTTAAAATACCTTTGAATCACACAGGATCTCATTTTATTGATAAATATTGTTTGTAAGCCTTTGAGTGTATCTTAGTCTTAAGCAACTAGGGGTCTTTAATGTTTAATTGAGTCTTTAGCTCGAACCTTCGTGTTAAATTATTGGAGATTGTGTGAAACCGTGCAATTTTGGGCCTCCATTTGATGCACACATTCTTGTTGAAGGAATATTTTAGCTCTTCTGAAGCATTCTGTTATTTATTTTTCTAATCGTATTGAAGGTTCTCAAAGATCTAGAAAAAATCAATTTTATCCTAGTTAATCTCCAACCAAAAATTACTCAAAAAAAACGAATCCTACATGAACTATTCCTATTTTTCCTGTGTGTGCACAAATGAATAAATTATACTACCAAACTATGTAGAAGCAATCAGGATTCCATAATGTCTTTAATAACCTTAACCCTGTTTAGAAAATATCACCATTATTTAGAAGTGACAACTCGTAAGAGTTAAATTGTGGTGCATTGATCATATTTTCTGAAGGTTTCCTTTCAAGTTTGTGCAAAGAAGGATATCTTCATTGTCCTTCACCAACATAGGTTACAAAATGGGTCCTCTCACCCTGGTTGACAGGCACAACATAAAGACTTAGTGAGGATAGATCAAATCCTTAATGAAGGTGCTATCCATTTCTCTGATGCCCGAGTGACAAAGAGTCAAACGAATCCCCTCCCCGACTACATAACGACTCATAATATGATGTTTATGTATCTCAATGTCTTGTTAAATCTGTGATGCTACTCATTTTCCAAGGGAGAATCAATTTGGATACCAACACCAAATTGGCACCGCTCCTAGGGATGATTTGAATTACAAAGGACTTATTTTTGTGGCAACAACACCATATTGGCGCCGTTGCCATGGATGATTTGAATTATAGAGGACTTATTTGTGCGCCAACAACACCATATTGGCATCGTTTTCGGGGATTTATTTGAACAAATGTGTACACATACCAACCCTGGTAATGTTTCTTACATTATCTAAGTGTGAATACATTGTTTAAACACTGTCCTTTGTTGAGATCTGTAAGATTTGTGCAAGTTACAAGTTCTATATGCAATATTTCAAGTTTATGTTGGTTTTTGCACTAAGTTTACATCATCAATGTTAAATACAGGTAAAGGAAGTTCAGATCTGTGAAGCTTTGCATGAATTTAGTGTTGATAAACATTTGGAAAATAAATTTATTACATTTACACAACTAACGTGAAAATACTTAGTGGCGACTCCGTGTAGAATTAATTTTTGATAAATGTCAATGTCTTAACCTCTGTCAATTTATCACTAATCTCTACAAATCTGGAAGGAAGAAGATCTCTCTTCATGCAATAACCTACTAGAAGGTTGTTTCCAAAATTGGGAAAGACAAATTTTGAAGGAAGAAGAATTTGGAAAGTTATTGGAGATCAGAAATCAAGAAAGGAGTTATCAATTGTCGAAATTGATCAGCCTGTTATTGAAGATTTCCATACATCCTCAAGTGCTTCTGTATCAGGTATTCATTTTGTAGATTTGAATTCTCCATCCGGAGAGGGGCCTTTATTTGTATTTGAAAATTTTGCATCTCTTTTGGTCCCTGTGTTTCCCAAAGCTGATAGGATCTTCCAAGAAATGGAATTTTTATAGAACATTCATTCTGAGAATTACATTCTTGTTCCCCATAGACCCCTCACTCCCCATCATTTTATTTCCCCTATAAGATCACCTCCCCAAAACAATATGGCCCAGCCCCCACTCAGGCCTTTATTTATTGTGAACACTTTTGGTCCTATATATTTCAGAGGTATGGCTTGATATCCAAATGTTGTGCCCCAAGATGTTAGAAATAGACTGCCTAAATTTCAAGGAAACAATGCTATTACTGGTGATTAGCACTTAAATATTTTTTTCAATATGATGCAAGACTTTTAGATCGAATTTGAGTATGTGTACATAAAATTGTTTATTCATACTCTAGAGGAGGATGCACAGAACTGGTATAAATCTTTTCCAAACAACTCCATTGATTCATAGATAGAAATGAAGAATGCTTTTAGATTGCAGTATGGACATCAAGTAGACCCTAGGTTTCTTTTATTAGAATTTGAAAATATATAAGAAGAATCCTAATGAGTCTGTTTATGACTTCAATACTTAGTTCAATAAGACCCTAAATAGGCTACTTGTAATTCTGAGTCCAAGTGATGTTTCGTGTTTAAGTAATACACTCTAATGCTTTTGATAAGAAGGATGCCTATTATTTGAGGGATAAGAACCTAACAACATTGAGGCAGGCCTTCACCATGTCTTTGAAAATTGAAAACAATATCAAAACAGATGGTAAGCCTCCTAAGAGTGAATGCATCAATCTGATTAATCCAGAGAAGCCTTATTCAAGTAAGTATGTGGATCTAGAAGATGTTGCGAAAATATTGGCCGGAGTTGTCGAAGAAATATCCTATAAACTGGCCAAGGCAGAGAAGGGCATTGGATAAAGTTCCTAAGGTCAGCATAAAGCACAAGGTCAAGAAATATTTGCAAATAATCCTATGGGTGATCAGAGATCTGATGATAGAGACAAAAGACCCATGGGATCAAGAAATAGAAAATCCCAATCCAGGGAAAACAAATTGGTGCCTAATCCTTTAGCTACTAGAGTTGTTGTTGTTGATGAAGCTCTATAAAATTGAGTGGTGTGATAACTGTTTCTTGCCACATTATCCATGTGTTGTTGAAAGGGGATTTGAGGAAGAAACACATGATGATGCATGCATGATGGATTCCTTTACAAGTTCACAACAGGGACCAACCTCAACTGAGCTGATGAGTGTAAGAGTTGTTGAAAAATTCTGAGATTGCATTCACTAGGTAATGCCTCTTCCTCCCATTAATGCTTTTGAGATTGATATGGTATGATATTTTGAGTTTCCTAATAATGATTTTGAGTACTTAAGGGCATTAATGATTAAGAATTATGATGGAGGAATTCCTTTAGAGGAGGACAGACAGTTGTTAATGTATGTAGTAGTTAGCCACAAAAAAGAGTATAATACCATGAGCAAATTTTTCAAAGGGGCAGGGCCTGAGGCTAAACCAAAACTTTGAGTTCTTACCAGTATCCCTAAATAAGCCTCTAATAAATATGCATCTGGAAAAGGATTTTTCACCTAAAATAAATTTGTGTCCCTCCCCATGCTCAGACTGTGAAAACTCTTGTGCCATTAGATGAATTTTTAAACCTTCCTCCTAACACTGCATTACCCAAATATGTTCCTTGTGACATAGCCCAAATCTTGATTCAAATCAAGATTTTTGTTCCTATTGTTGAATTTCTTAGAAGTCCTAAGCATAGGAATAGATCATTCAAATATTTTGGATTTAAAGAAGAAAAGGTCACCAAGGGAAAAAATGTAAACAGTATATAGGTTCCTCATGCCATTGCAGAGTTGGAAAAACCCCAAGTACTGGAAGAACTAAGTGAGCCACCTATAGTATATTTGGGAACATCTTTGGTTGAGTCTCAGCTGAAGGTGGATCCATTTTTCACTACTTTGATTATTAAGGATAAGCTGTTACAGAACTGTATGTTTGATTCTAGAGCGTCATGCAATGTTATGCCCCTTGAGGTCATGAATGAGTTGGATCTCGAAGTAAACAACTAGCTTATGGGAAGTGCACTACCATGGATTCCAGAGAGGTTTCAGTGGTTGGATATATTAAGGGTTTGATAGTGAAACTTGCAGCATACGCTGGTAAGAACTTAAAGCTAGATGTTGGTATTGTTGAATACCCTACGAAATGGGGAATGTTTTTATCAAGAAAATGGGTTGCTAGTGTGGGTGGAAGTGTACAAATGGACATTTCTTATGCCACCAGACCAACTGAGCGAAGCCTTGTGAAATTAATTGGTGAAAATAACATGTTATATCTCATTAAGGAGCCTCGAAAATACTTCCTATGAAGTATTATCATGCAGATATTAATATTGATAAAGTCTATGAGTTATCTTGTTTTCAAGGAGTATGAAATTGATTAATGAAGATATCCTGAGTAGATTGATTTTCCTGGGTCTTTGAATTTTGGTGAAACCTTGAGAGATGTTGAAAAGCCTAACATAGGCACAAAGGATAAGCCTAAAAAAATGTGGTCAGATAACAACTTGGATGGAGAAGAGAAATAATCATATGACTAGTTGTTGAAGACGTATCATAAATTCTTAGCATGGTCATATCGAGAATCGAAGGCACTTGAAAATTTTCCTCAATTTTTTTCTCTAAATCAGGGTGCACACCATTATATAGTGTATATTATTTTGGTTTCATTTTTCTTTCATGTTTTTCTGTTATCGTTCATCTTGGTCCCCAGTGACCAGTTTTCTGTTGGTTTCTCAGCTCATCTTGGGGGAGTTGGTTATTGTCTTTCCTGCTCTGTGATCTTGTTCTTGACTCCATTTCCCAATGAATTTTTGGCACATGGTCTTCTCCATTTGTTCTTATGGCACTCACAGGGAGTTTCCATCCCTGAGTCGGAGCCAATGTTGGTGGTCAATTTGATCTCACCCCATTTTCTCTAAAAATTCTTCAATCTACGGGCTATGTCGTATTTTCTATTTCCTCGAATGGATGCGTGAAATATTTTCCTTCATTTGTACATTGTTGAAAGATCCTTCTCCATGGTTGTGGATCACATTTGGGCCTTATATCATTTCCAAATTCTTTTTCCTTAAAGAAAGATTCATTTTCGGGCACAAATAGTGAAGTTACCATGCATCTTACTATTCGATTGGATGCGGCTCAGTGGGGCATTTTGAAAATGTAAGGCCCTGCTTGAACTCAAGTCTTTTCCATGTGGAGGGCTTGCACTCATCTGAAAGAATTACCTCTTGGTTTGACCTTTGGAAGTGTGCCAAGGACACATGTGGAGGTTTCCACTAGCCTTGCCCAGACTTAGACATTTTTTTCATTTGGTAAGTGCAGCTTTCTTAGACCATGGACACATGGAGGACCGGTGCTCATTTGAGGATCTACCTCTGAGTCCTACCTTAACGGTTATGCCATGGAGACACGTGGAGGCTTCCGCTATGGCTTGTCTATATAGTTAAACCTTTCAAGCAAATTTCTAAGGCCTGGGACACGTGGAGGGCCTGCGCCTGTTTGGGGACCTGCCCCTATACTTTACTTTTGAAGAAGCTCTGAAGGGACACTTGGAGATTTCTGTTTGGATCCTACCCATAATTAGAATTTTCAATGGATGAAGAAACTTTCTCGGACCCTAGACACATGGTGCCTTCCGATGGTCCTTAAACATTTTCAACAACTCTGCCATATTGAGACACATGGTGAGTTCGCGCTTGTTTAGGGTCTCCACTTTTGGGCACCATATTCGAAGTGTGTGAAAGAGAAACATGGAAGGCCCACACCTATTTGGGGACCTGTCCTCTGATTTTTTTTTTTGAAAGAGCATCATGAATACATGTGGAGGTTTCCGTTGGTTCTTTTTTATACTCAAAAATTTTCAAAGGCTAAAACGCAATTTTCTTAGGCACAGGGCATGTAAAAGGCCCACGTTTGTTTGGAAACTCGCCTCTCTACTTCACCTTTGTAGTTTCTCCAAGGAAACACATGGACAGATCTAATCTAAAGTTGAGAAATGGCATAATCAATGGTGGTTGTGCATTGCATCTAATTTTTCTGCCATTTTTTCTCCAAGACTCCTGGAGATGCAAATATGCATTGTTTTTCATCATTTTTTGATGAAATTCCTTGTCATTTTTCTATGCAAAGTGCAACTGAATGGATTTAGATCTTAATTTATGAGTCCAAAGATAGTAAAGGTTGATATTTTGAAGTTGGAATTGCTTGGGAACTTGCAAAAATGTGCATTACTAGAGAAGCTGGATGTAGAGCAGAGTTATAGAGGAAAGAATGGGAAAAGGATGAAATGATTAAGGTTGCAGGTGCAAAGCATGAAAAATGTGTTGCTAGAGGAGATGATTGGGTTCCTTAGTTAAAAAAATTATGGAAATATTTGTAATGATTCACCTTTTTGAACAACTAGCAACTTTTTGTTGTAAATCTGTTAAACATCATTTTATGAAAAGCATGATTGAGATATGTACCAAAAAAAGGTTCCTCAAATATTCTTTTCTTAGGGGGAAAGCTTGTATGTAAATTGAGTGTTATAAAAGGCATGATTTAGTCATGAAAAAGGTCCGAGGTTAAATTCTTATGAGAAAATTTGAGAAAGCCCATCTTCTTGAGAGACCATTTGAGAAACCTAGTTAATTTCTTATGTTTTAGATTTGATCATGTCAAGTTGGTTTCAAGTGTACAGCCATTAAAAAGCACTAAGACTATTCAAAGACACTTTCCCCTGCTAATGAATCTAATTAACTTCAAATTAATCTATTTTAATCTTCGGAAAAATTTGTGTCTACTTTATTTCAGAATGTGTGCAAGTAGTTTTTCTTGTTCCTATTGCAATCTTGTGTTAAAATCTCTTTGAATCACATAGGATCTCGTCACTGTAATAGTTTAGTGGAATTTACAATTTCATTACGAGAAGAGCATTCATCCTGTAATGAGATAAATAGTTTAAAATCACATTACTGTCATGTTGTTGATAAAGATTGTCTGTAATACTTTAAGTGTATCTTAGGCATGAGGAACCATGGGTCTTTATTGTTTACTTGAGTATTTAGCTCAAGCCTTCATGTTAAATTCTTGTAGATTGTGTGAAACAGTGAAAATATGGGCTTCCATTTGATGCACACCTTCTGGTTGAAGGAATATTTTAGCTCTTCTAAAGCATTCTGTCATTAAGTTTTCTAATTATTGTGAAGGTTCTCAAAGATTTGGTAAATTCAAGTTTATCCTGCTTAATCTCCACACCAAAAGTTTCTCAAAAACAATGAATCCTACCTGAACTACCTCTGTTTACCCTTTATGTCCACAAATGAATAATTTCTACTATAAAATGTAGAAGCAATCAGGATTCCATAATTTCTTTAGTAACCTTAACCCTGTTTAGAAAATATCACCATTCTTTAGAAGGGACAACTCGTGAGAGATAAATTATGGTGCATTAATCATATTTTCTGAAGGTTTCTATTATCCAAAATTCACCCCTCAGGGTAATTTTGATAACATGCATCAAAATTCTTCAGTCCCTGAGTAAGTAGATTGATAAGGCCCGAAATCATGTTTTTGGCGGCCCCCATCGGCTTCTCTAACTCTCTCATCCAAGAAAAAATTCCAACGAGTTAAAAAGAAAAAAATGCAAAAGATAAGGTTGCAGGATTGTTTTAAGCATTTCAGGTCTAAAGGTTAAGGATCATACTAGTGCGGGTTGTACCGAGGTTCGTCATCCAAGTTCGCGGTCGAAATACAAAGAAAATCAGCTAAGTCAGACATTTTTGTCCCAGGCGGTCCGTGGGACAGTTGGGACGTCAGGACGCGCAGGACACAAAAAGGCGAAATGGCCGCAGGCAATTAAAATCGTCAAGTTTTTTATTTAGTGTAGTTTTGGACAGTCGGGACAAAAGTACGCGCAGGACGTGAATCGGCCGATTTGCTTTCTATTGCGGGCAGTGTGGAGATTTTCGTCCGGGATAGCCGGGACAAAAGTACACGCGGGACGGAAAAAGATGAAAAGGCCACAAAAGGGGACAGGAAGCCCAAATCGGATGATGCGGGAGAATTCAACCAGGATAGCCAGGACATGTGGACCCGATTTTGTCAAAAAGCTGCAGCAAAGAAGAAAAGTCAACGTTTGACTCCCGAAACTTCAAACGGTCATAACTTTTGACTTCAAGCTCTAATTTTCACAAACATTATACTTTCTGGAACAAGCACGACAAATGACAGAAAACACCAAATGAAACATATTCAGCTCCAGTCAGTTAATGCTCATTCCCGTTAAATGACAGAAAACGCCTGTCAGACCCAAAATAGCTGTCCGCACTCTGAAGGCCATAACTTTTGCATTTCTCAACGAAATCACACAAAATTGGTACCGTTGGAATCGTGGCTCCAAGCCCAACATACAGAAATCAATAAATTACATATTTGATGAGAAATAGGTGGGTATTCTCACCCTGGTTCATAACAGCATTTTATTTGGTAGTTGGGAGTGCAATTAAGAGGCATGGTCACCATTCTTTCTCTGTTGTAGCACCTGGGAAGTATGGGGAGCCTTTTTAAAGTAATATACAATCATTTTACTCCATTTAATGCCTCTTACAAGTGGTTGAAGGATAGATTTCAATATTTCCATCCTTCGCTCTCTCTTCTCAATTTTTCTATAAATTGGAGTGTTGGGCTCATGTAAAAAGGGGGTAGTTTTTGTAGCAAAGCTCTACCAAAATTGTTTTTTGAAGCCAATGTGCTGTAGGCCCTTGTTTTGGACTCCTTGCATGGTGATCCAGGCCCTTATCTTGTAACCGATTGAACTGTGCATATCAGGAAGCAATAAAATATAAGTTTGTGGATGTATTTTCCCCTGCTGTGTTTTCTTGCATTCTTCTTGCCCCTTCAACCTTGATTACAAGAGTATTGTGTCTATTATTATGTTCTTGCAGAGATCCATTATCATTGTGTATGTTTGAAGTATTGTTGTGAATACATTTTGCTATATTATGGAGAACTGTCATCACCCCTTCTAGTGTGCACTTTGCTTCTGTATCTCACACATTTGAAGACTACTCTCACACCCTCCTTTTCTAGTGTATCACCGCTAAAGTCTAGGATTTCATTTTATGCATTCTCTCTCCCTAGTCTCCTTGGAAATTTAGATTAAAACAATGAATAGTTAGTTTCCCCTGCATTAGAGTAGATTGTATAGTTTAGGAGCAAGAACCAGCTTTCTCTGGAGGTCTATCTCAAGTAGCAAGTCCCACAACTTGGAGATTGTACCCTTGTTATCCAATCACACCGTGAGTTCAAGTATATGCACTTGTATAAACACAGGGGTGTTGTGATTCGCTGATAATAGTTTCCTTTCAAGTTTGTGTAAAGAAGGATATATTCATTCTCTTTCACCAACAGAGGTTACAAAATGGGTCCTCTCACCCTAGTTGAAGGTAGAACCTAAATTAGTGAGGATAGATCAAATACTTAATGAAGGTGTTATCCATTTCTCTGATGCCTGAGTGACAAAGAGTTAGACGAATCCCCTCCCCGGCTACAAAACGACTCATAATATGATGTTTCTATCTCTCAATGTCTTGCTAAATCTCTGATGCTAAAGAGAGAATCAATTTGGATACCAATACCAAATTGGTGCCACTTCCAGGGATGATTTGAATTACAAAGGACTTATTTGTGTAGAACAACACCAGATAGGCGTCTTTACTGAGGATGAATTGAATTACAGAGGACTTATTTTTGTGGAAACAACACTAGATTGGTGCCATTTCGAAGGATTTATTTGAACAAAGGTGTACACATACCGAACTTGGTAATGTTTCTTACATGATCTAAGTGCAAATACGTATTTTAAACATCATCTTTTGTTGAGATCTGTAAGATTTGTGCAAGTTACAAGTACTGTGTCCAATATTTCTAGTTTCTATTGGTTTTTGCACTAATTTTACATCATCAATGTTAAATACGAGTAAAGGTAGGTCAGATATGTGAAGATTTGCATGAATTTAATGTTGACAGACATTTAACAGATCAATTTTAGTGCATTTACACAACTAAGGTGAAAATCCTTAGTGGTGACTCTGTGTTGAATTAATTTTTGATAAATGCTAGTGTCTTAACCTCTGTCTTTTTAAATTTATCACTAATCTCTGCAAATATGGAAGGAAGAAGATATCTCTTTGTTGAAGACCCTACTAGAAGGTTGTTTCAAGAATTGGATAAGAGAAATCTTAAAGGGAGAAGAATCTGGATAGTTGTTGGAGATCATAAATCAAGGAGTTATCAATTGTTGAAACTAATCAACCTGTCTTTGAAGATTTCCATGCTTCCACAACTTCTTCTATATCAGGTAGTCTTTTTATAGATTAGAATTCTCCATTTGGAGAGGGGCATTCATTTGTATTTGAAAATTTTACGTCTCTTTCTCTCCTTTTGTTTCCAAAGCTTATAGGATCTTCCAAGAAACATAGTTTTTAGAGAACATTCATTTTGAGTATTGTATTCATATGCCCCATAGACCCCTCACTCCCCATCATTTTGTTTCTCCTGTAAGATCACCTCCCCAAAACAATATGGCCCAGCCCCCACCCAGGCCTCTGTTTGTTGTGAACACTTTTGGTCCTCTAGATTTTAGTTGTATGGCTTCATATCCAAATGTTGTGCCCCAAGATGTTAGAAATAGATTACCTAAATTTCAAGGAAATAATTTTATTACTGGTGATCAACACTTAAACGTTTTTTTCAATATGATGGAAGACTTTGAGATCAAATTTGAGGATGTGTACATAAAATTGTTTATTCATACTCTAGAGGAGGATGCATGGGACTGGTATAAATATTTGCCAGATAAATCCATTGATTCATGGACATAAATGAAGAATGCTTTTAGATTGCAGTATGGAGATAAAACAGACCCTAGGTTTCTTTTATCAAAATTTGAAAATATTAAGAAGAATCCTAATGAGTTTATTCATGACTTCAATACTCAGTTCAATAAGACCCTGAATACGCTACCTATAATCCTGAGGCCAAGTGATGTTTCTTGTTTAATAAAATACTCTATTGCTTTTGATAAGAAGGATGCCTATTATTTGAGGATAAGAACCCAACAACATTGAGGCAGGCCTTCACCATAGCTTTGCAGATTGAAAACAATATCAAAGTAGTTGGTAAGCCTCCTAAGAGGGAAGGTATCAAGATGATCACTCCAGAGAAGCCTCAGTGAAGTAAGTTTGTGGATCTAGAAGAGGTTGTGAAAACATTGGCTGGAGGTGTCAAGGAAATATCCTATAAACTAGCTAGGGTAGAGAAGGGGATTGGAAAAAGTTCCCAAGGTAAGCATAAAGCACAAGGTCAAGAAATATTTTCAAATCATCCTAGGGGTGATCAGAGATCTAATGACAGAGGCAAGGACCCGTGGGATCAAGAAATAAAGCCCCTAATCCAGGGAAAACAAATTGGTGCCTGATCCTTTAGCTGTCTGAGTTGTTGTTGTTGATGAAGCTCATGAAATTGAGTGGTGTGATAACTATTTCTTGCCACATTCTCCATTTTTTGTTGAAAGGGGAGTTGAGGAAGAAACTAATGATGATGAGACATATGATGATGCATGCATGATGGATTCCTCTACAAGTTCACAATAAGGAGCAACCTCAAATGAGTTGATGAGTGCTAGAACTATTGAAAAATTCTAGGATTTCATTCACCGGGTATTGCCTCTTCCTCCAATTAATGATTTTCAGATTGATATGGTTCAATCTTTTGAGTTTCCTAATAATGATTTTGAGTACATAAGGGCATTAATGATTAAGAAGTATGATGGAGAAATTATTTTAAAGGAGGATAGGAATTTGTTAATGAATGCAGTAGTTGGCCATGAAAAAGTGAATAATACCATAAGCAAAGGTTCCAAAGGGGTAGGGCCTCATGCCAAACAAAAAATTCCAGTGCTTACCAGTATCCCTAAATAAGCCCCTAATAAAGATGTATGTGCCAAAGGCTTTGTCACCCAAATAAAACTTGTGTCCCTCCACATGCTCAGACTGTGAAAAATCCTATGCCATCAGATGAATTTGTAAACCTTCCTCCTAACACTGCATTACCAAAATAGGTTCCTTGTGACATAGCCCAAATCTTGAGTCAGATAAAGATTTCTTTTCCTATTGTTGAATTGTTGGGAATTCCTGAGCATAGGAACAAATCATTCGAATATTTTGGATTTAAATAAGAAAAGGTCACCCAAGGTAAAAATGTAAATAATATAGAGGTTCCTCATGCCATTGCAGAGTTGGAAAAACCCCATTTACTGGAAGAACTAGGTGATCCACCTATAGTATATTTTGGAACATCCTTGGTTGATTCTTAGCTAAAGGTGGATCCATTTTTTACTACTATGGGCTACTAGTGTGGGTGGAAGTGTGCAAATGGACATGTCATATGCCACTAGACCAATTGAGGGAAGCCTTGTGAAATTACCTGGTGAAAAGAAAATGTTATATCTCATTGAGGACCCCGACAATACTTCTTATGAAGTATTGCATGCAAATATTGATATTGATAACTCTGTGAGTTATGTTGTTTTCAAGTAGTATGAAATTGATCAATGCAGATATCCTGAGAAAATTGATTTTCCTGGGACTTTAATGTTTGGTGCAGTTGTTGAAAAAATTTACATAGGCACAAACGGATAAGCCTAAAAAAATGTGGTCAGATAGCAACTTGGATGGAAGAAAAAAAAATCATATGACCAGTTTTTGAAGATGTATCAAAACTGCTTAGCATGGTCATATCCAGAATCTAAGGCACTTGAAAATTTTCCTTGATTGTTATATCTGAATCAGGGTACACACCATTGTATAGTGTATAGTCTTTTTGTTTCATTCTACTTTCGTGTTTTTCTATTTTGCCTCATCCTAGTCCCCAGTGACAATTTTTTGTTGGTTTCTCAGTTCATCTTGGGGGAGTTGGTTATTGTTTTGCTACTCTGTAATCTTGTTCTTGACTCCTTTTCCCAATGGATTTTTGGCACATGGTCTTCTCTATATGTTGTTGTGGCACTCGCAGGGAGTGCCCATCCCTGAGTTCGGAGCCAATGTTAGTGGTCAATTTGATCTCGCCCCGTTTGCCCTAAAAATTCTTAAATTTGCTGTCGTATTTTCTTTTTCCCCGAATGGATGCATGAAAACTTTTCTTCATTTGTATGCTATTGAAATATCCTTCTCCATGGTCATGGAACACATTTGGGCCTTATATCATTTCCAAATTCTTTGTATTTAAAGAAATATTCATTTTCGGGTGCAAATGGTGAAGTTCCCCTATATCTTACTATTCGACGGGCGTGTTTTCCCTGTCAAAATTTATCTCTAACGTATGTAGATATGTGTTCATTCTTGATTAGTTGTGGCTTGGTGAGGCATTTTGAAACTCTAAGTCCTACTTCAACTCAAGTCTTGTTCATGTGGATGGCCAGTGCTCATCTGAAAATTTGCCTCTTTGTTTGACCTTTGGAAGTGCGCTAAGGAGAAACGTGGAGGTTTCTGCTAGCCCTACCCAAACTTAGACATTTTTTTCATTTGGCCGGTGTGGATTTGTCAGACCATGGACACATGGGGGGCCGAATCTCATTTGAGAATTTTCATCAGAGTCCTACCTTAGCGGTTGCACCAGGGAGACATGTGGAGGCTTCTGCTGGCTCCTCTATATACTTAAAATTTTCAAGCAACTTTCTAAGGCCTGGGACATGTGGAGGGCCTGTGCCTATTTGGGTACCTGCCCCTATAATTTACTTTTGAAGAAGCACCGAAGGGACACTTGGTGATTTCCACTAGATCTTGCCCATACTTAGACTTTTCAAAGGCCAAAGAAACTTTCTCAGACCCTAGACACATGGCACGTTCCGCTAGTCCTTAAACTTTTTCAACAACTCTGCTGAAATGAGACACGTGGTGAGTCTGCGCTTGTTTAGGGTCTCTACTTTTGGGAACCATATCAGAAGTGCACCAAAGAGACATGTGGAGGGCCCATGCGCTGGTTTAAGGATCTACCCCTGAATTTTATTTTTGAATGAGCGCCATGGAGACACGTGGAGGCTTCCACTCACTCCTTTTTATACTGAATTTTTTTCAAAGTCCAAAAGGCAATTTTCTTTGGCCCAGGGCACGTGCAAGGTCCATGTGTTTTTTTGGAAACTTTCCTCTAATCTAAAGTTGAGAAAGGGCATAATCAACGGTTGTGTGCATTGCATATTATTTTCCCACCATTTTAACTCCAAGACTTCTAGAGATGTGAGTACGCATTGTTTTTCATCTTTTTTTGATGAAATTCCTTGTTGTTTTTCTCTATAAAGTGCAATTGAATGGATTTAGAGCTTAATTTATGAGTCAAAGGATTGTAAAGGTTGATATTTTGAAGTTGAAATTGATTTGGCACTTGTAAAAATGTGAATTACCAGAGAAGCTAGATGTAGAGTAGAGTTGCAGAGGAAAGAATGGGAAAAGGATGAAATGATGGAGGTTACAGGTGCAAAGGATGAAAAATGTGTTGCCAAAGGAGATGACTAGGTGCCCTAGTTTAAAAAATGATGGAAATATTTGCAATGATTCACCTTTTTGAACAAAAGAAAACTTTTTGTTGTAAGTCTTTTAAACGTCATTTTCTGAAAATCATGATCAAATATGTAACAAACAAAGGTTCCTCGAATATTCTTTTCTTGGGGGGAAATCCTATGATGTAAATTGAGTGTTATAAAAATCATGCTTTAGTCATGCAAAATTTTGGGGGTTGAATTCTTACGAGAAAATTTGAGAAAGCCCATCTTCCTGAGAGACCATCTGAGAAACCTGTTAATTTATTATGTTTTAGTTTTGATCAGTGTCAAGTTGGTTGCAAGTGTACAACCATAAACAACCTCTGAGACTGTTCAAAGAAACTTTCCCCTGCTGATGAATCTAATCAACTTCAAATTAATCTGTGTTAATCTTGGGAAATTTTTTGTCTACTTTATTTCAGAATGTCTGCAAGTAGTTTTTCTTGTTCCTGTTGCAATCTTGTGTTAAAATCCCTCCGAATCACACAAGATCTCATCCCTATGATAGTTTAGTGGCATTTGAAATTTTATTACGAGAAGATCCTTCATCATGTAATGAGATAAACAATTTAAAATCACTTTACTGTCATTTTGTTGATAAATATTGTGTGTAAGCCTTTGAGTGTATCTTAGGCATGAGGAACCAGGGGTCTTAAATGTTTAATTGAGTCTTTAGCTCAAGATTTTGTGTTAAATTCTTGGAGATTGTGTGAAACCATGAAAATCTGGGCCTGCATTTGATGCACACCTTCTGGTTGAAGGAATATTTTAGTTCTTCTGAAGCATTTTATCATTTAGTTTTCCAATTGTTGTGAAGGTTCTCAAAGATTTGACAAAATCAAGTTTATCCTACTTAATCTCCCACCAAAAATTACTCAAAAACAATGAATCCATCCTAAACTACCCCTGTTTTCCCTATATGTCCAAAAATGAAAAAATTCTACAGCTAAAAATATGCATAAGCAATTAGGATTCCATAATTGATCCGAAAACGGGTGTTTTATTTTTTCCACTTTTAAACGCTTTTAAGGATCTTCAATTTTAATCAACTTAAAAGGATTGTATACTTGTAAAAACTGATCAACATATGATTTATGGACTGAATTCGGAACTGAAATTAAGTTTGCAATTTACTCAAAATTTCACTATTTGATCAAAGCCCCAAAAATATTATTGTCTTAGATTTAATTGATTTTTCCAATTTTATCAATTATGATTATAGTTGCATCCATATTCATATTTTGAATTTAAATTACTTAAAATATCAAAAACTGAAAAATAAAATCTAGAACACAACACCAAATTGTTTACGGGGTTTGGAATTCCTACGTCCCTGGGTTCGTGGTGAACCGATCCATTAATAATGTTAAAAAATGTAAATACAATAACATTTACATTAACCAATAATGAATCAAAAACCTGCAAAAATGTGTTTTAGACCTTCAAAGGATGTTAATGGAGCTCAGCCTATGTCCTTCACCTTCCTGATCCACTTGTAGTAGTGTCTCCCTTTGGTTCTACGCCTTTGTGTGACTTCAATAGAAACATAAATCTATCACAAAATCTCCAAATCAGGAAAATGATCATACCATCATGATCTTCTAAAATTCTGAGCAACTTTCATATATAACTTGAGATCTAGTTTTGAGTGGAAGTGCCTCAAAATTTAGCCTGAATGTAAACTACCTCTTATCCTCCTTGACACAGACCTAGCACCCCCTTTACATAAGTTACAACGATCCATTTTATAACCAAGTGAGCCCCTTTTGGCTATCCCATTGTTTTAGAACTATGGGTCGGCAAGTCAAATCCTGCGTGATGTGTTTGGGATTTTCCCAAAGTTAAGGGTTCAAAATCCCAGCGGCGCTTCTCGTGTTTGGCCGTAGTTAGATAGGCAGTTGGGATTTTATCTATGAAGTGGGATATCTCACATTTGGAGGTGGGATAAGGTTTTAGGCTTATTAAAGCCTTTTTCCATGCATGAATAGTGGTCAAAGGACCACTTGAGGCTTAACCACCCCACTTCCCACTCCTCTCCACATGGATTTCCAAGCATGGCATTTACACCCCCTACAACCTCTTCATCTCCTTCCTTTCACATGGACTTAGCAAAAGGTATGGGGTTAGTGGTTATGTATGGTTTAATACTAATGTTTAACATTAATATATGGAGGTTTGACATATATGCATGGCATTTGGAAATTGATTTTAAATTTGACCCACATGAAATATGACGAGTAAGACCACCTGTCAACCCGCGATTGGAAAATTGAATGAATTCAATTTGTGGTAGCATTTTTATCCTTTTGCCACTTGCCTGATGCTGACTGAGCCACTTAGCCAATTGTGCACGTGTCCATGTCACCATGGACCTGTTGACCAATGTTGACCTTCTGGTTGACCAAACTTTGACTGGACATATCTTGAGCTCAGAGTGTCCATTTTTCACGTTCTTATAGTCATTGGAAAGCTCTCTGAAGTCTCTATTGCACTATCATGGTTTAAGGAAGTTTAGGGAACTTTTAACACTAAAAAATATCCCCTGATCACTCCTCCCCACTGAGAAGGATTTTTGTCCACAAAAAGTTGTTTATCAACCCACAAATAATGCTATCTCTTCTTGCATTGCACAAACACATACAAGAACCCAAAATAACATTATAGGTTAAATAAATGTAAATAGTTGATTAGCTAGTCACATAACAGATCAGATAATAACACCCAATTAAGCTAGTGTTCAACTGAAATGTTGCAACCTTGTCAACTCTACACACAACTGTGAACTGCCATACCCCACTTAATGCCATCACAAATAACTGACCAGATAATAACACCCATTCTATTATGAAAATCTAGTGTTCAATTGTCACTTTGTGATACGGCCGATTACTTAAATTACAATTTCATAAACACAGATCAATATACCAGACATTTAAATTTCCCACAATTAGGCTAGTGCCCACTGTCCATCCCAAACTGTAACAACTGCAAGTATTCACTATCTAGAATAAAATAGACTATCAACGCCCAAAAATAGCTATAGTCAACAACTGAATCCACGTGAATCTGCTAAAAACATTGTATCGCCATCACAAATATTAAGTCAGATAATAACACCCATCTATAATGGAAGCTAGTGTTCAACTGACACTTTGTGATTATGTTGATTACAACTGCAAATATTCACTATCCAGAATAATTAAACCATCGACGCCCAAAATGGCTATAGTCAAAATTTGAATCAACGTGAATATGCAAATATTCTATCCATACACTGAACTGTAAAGGGATATATTATAAACTGTATGCTTACCCAAATTGGTGAACTTGCCATAATCTACAAAATGATCACCTGGTGCCTTTGCAAACCAATTTGTTAGTGTAATAAATTTACACCCTAATTATAACCACATCTAATAGTTAGAAAAATCAATTTTTTCCCAAAATAAGGGTCTTATAAATTAGTGCAAATAACACATGTGGATACAACAAGTTTGTCTATTTATTACAATATCAAACAGGTGCCCAAATGGGTCTTATAAGCATCCATAATATTTTCACAAATGACAACACTATAAAACTGCAAGTTTCAAAATAGACATTCTGATGATGCCCATATCCATGCATACTGTTGTTAGAAATGGAATAACCAACCAAAATGTGAGAAGATGAATATGAGTATGATGAACCTATCACTCAAATATTCTTTACAGATGCTTCCAAATTATTTCAAATCTGAATATAAACATAGGATCAAATCCCTAAAATATAGCTTTGAAAATGTTTGCATACTATCACCAGTTACTACAATGCATACATAAAGTTGAGGAATGTTTTACCCATCCAATTACTTGGATTTCTCCATTTAGGTGGTTTTATTTCCCCAGTACCAGAATGATCATTTACATGAGTTAGATCAATAAATTTTGGTTTGACATTATTTTCCTTTTTAACAACTTTCCAATGTTGCACTGAAGGAACATACCAACACATCTTAACATCATGACCATTCCTTTTACAATGGGAACAAAATTTAACTTCCTTATTTTTAGGAGTCTTACCCATTTTTCCATTCCCTTGAACTCTGTCTAGGAAAATGATTTCTCTATTTAGGGGAGGTAACCTTTTTTCCATTTCTCACCTTACCAGAGTGAGATTGGTCTTTAGCACCTGCCTTATCATTCACAAAAGGCATTAACTTCTTTATCATATTTTTCCTCTTCCAACAATATGTTGCAGAATGATTAGTACCTTCACAAAACATGCAAGGAAAACCATACTTTTGTCTACCAAAGCTATATTGTTCAAACTGAAAGAGTGTTTTAGAAGTCTTAGGATTTAATTTCCCCTTAGTGCTATTTTTAGTGTAAGTGGTAGGAGGTGGAATTTCATTACCTTGTTTACCTTCTTTCTTACACCTTTCATTGTTCCTCTTGATGGCAAAATCCTGCAATTCTAGAGGCATAGATCCTTGGCTATTGGAAGCTTATCTTCCTTCAGTTGCTTTGGAACTTTCTCCAATTTCCATTTTCCCACTAGAATAACCCAAACCTACAAACCGAGGCTTATCCTCTACATGTATTGGGTTAGCATCTCCTTGTCCATTTTTACCAAGGCCTTTTCCGTTATATCCCATTTTAACCATTAGCTTAGACCCAATTCCCTTAGTGTGTTTTTCAAACTAACCCAAAGGAATATCTGAAACTAAATGAGAGGAAGAATTAACATGTGAACAACTTACAGTGCATTTTTTTTCATAGTACCTGTATCTAATTTGGAAGGCATTTCCTTCTTGTGTTCACCTTGTTGCAACTTTTCCAAGAGGGCATCCTTGGTCCGTATTTCTTCCTGCAACTCTTTAACAAAAACCATCAACTTCTTGCTCTATACAAGCATCTCGTTGACATATTCCTCTTTCTTGGTTATAGAGGATTGTGGCTCATATTTTAACCACACTATTTCCTCTTCCAAGGAATAAAAATTAGCTCTCAGGAAAGATTTTTCTTCCTGGAGTTGGTGGTTTATGGCTTCAAGCTCATCCAGTTGCTCCTCGTTTGGATGACTTTCCCATGATTCCTTATTCCTGCAAACACAACCTGTACTTCCAAAACTACACACTACAAAAGAAGTATTAACAAGCCCCAAAATGTCTACACACTGAAAACTGAAATCGGTACTAAAATTGAAGCCAAATTTTCAAACACAATTAGAAGCTAATCTGGAAATCTAACTGCTCTGATACCAAAATTGATTCGAAAACGGGTCTTTTATTTTTTCCACTTTTAAACGCTTTCAAGGATATTCAATTTTAATCAACTTAAAAGGATAATATACTTCCAAAAACTGATCAAAATATGATTTAGGATTGAATTCAAACTAAAATTAAGTTTGCAATTTACTCAAAATTTCACTGTTTGATCAAAGCCCCAAAAATCATTGTTTCAAATTTAATTGATTTTTCCAATTTTATCAATTACTGATTATGGTCGCATCCATATTCATATTTTGAATTTAAATTACTTACAAATATCAAAAACTAAAAATAAAAATTAGAACATAACACCAGATTGTTTACGGGGTTCGAAATTCCTACGTCCCCAGGTTCGTGGTGAATCCATCCATTAATAATGTTAAAAAAATGTAAATACAATAACATTTACATTAACCAATAATGAATCAAAAACTTGTAAAAGTATGTTTTAGACCTTCAAAGGATATTAATGGAGCTCAGCCTATGTCCTTCACCTTCCTGATCCACTTGCAGCAGTGTCTCCCTTTGGTTCTACACCTTTGTGTGACTTTAACAGAAACATAAATATGTCACAAAAGCTCCAAATGAATAAATGATCACACCATCATGATTTTCTCGAAATTTTGAGCAACTTTTCATATATAACTCGAGATCTGGTTTTGAGTGGAAGTGCCCCAAAATTTAGCCTGAACGCAAACTGCCTCTTATCCTCCTTGACACTGACCCTCTCTTGTACAAGAGTACAAAGCTCTTTTTATAACCAAGTGAGCTTGGGTGAGTTCTATCCCATTATTTTAGTTGAGGTGGGGAGTAAATCCTACCTGATGTGTTTGGGATTTTCTTCCAAATTATGGGTTCAAAATCCCATATTTATCGCATATTCATTTGGTAGGTGTTTGTTTTATGTTATGAAGTGGGATATCCCACATTTAGCGGTGGGATAAGGCTTTAGGCTTATTAAATCCTTTTCCATGCATGAATAGTGGTCAAAGGACCACTTGAGGCTTAACCGCCCCACTTCCCACTCCTCTCCACGTGGATTTCCACACATGGCATTTACACCCCCTACAACCGATTCATCTCCTTCCTTTCACGTGGACTTAGCAAAAGGTATGGGGTTGGTAGTTATGTATGGTTTAATACTAATGTTTAACATTAATATATGGAGGTTTGACATATATGCGTGGCATTTGGAAATTGATTTGAAATTTGACCCACATGAAATATGACGAGTAAGACCACCTGTCGACCCGCAATTGGAAAATCATGGTAGCATTTTTATCCTTTTGCCACTAGTCCGATGCTGACTGAGCCACTTGGCCAATGTGCATGTGTCCACGTCACCATGGACCTATTGACCAATGTTGACCTTCTGGTTGACCAAACTTTGGCTGGACATATCTTGAGCTCAAAGTGTCCTTTTTTCACATTCTTATAGTCATCGGAAAGCTCTATGAAGGCTCTATTGCACTGTTATGTTTTAGGGAAGTTTGGGGAACTTTTAACACTAGTAAATATCCCCTGATAAATAATGTCTTTAGTAACCTTAACCCTGTTTAGAAAATATCACCATTCTTTAGAAGTGACAACTCGTGAGAGTTAAATTGTGGTGCATTAATCATATTTTCTCAAGGTTTCCTTTCAAGTTTGTGCAAATAAGGATATCTTCATTGTCCTTCACCAATATAGGTTACAAAATGGATCCTCTCACCCTGGTTGACAGGCAAAACCTAAAGACTTAGTGATGATAGATCAAATCCTTAATGAATGTGCTATCCATTTCTCTAATGCCAGAGTGAAAAAGAGTCAAACAAATCCCCTCCCTGGCTACAAAATGACTCATAATATGATATGTTTTTCTCTCCGTGGCTTGCTAAATATGTGTTTCTACTCAGTTTCCAAGGGAAAATCAATTTGGATACCAACATATACCAAACTTCATGTTATGGGGTAGTGGGTATATGTGGTGAAAATAGGGAATCATGTGCTTGAGGCTTTGGGTGTAAACTCTCTTTAACCCCTTTAACGATGGTTGTAGCTTGTTAAGAGAGATTGAATGCATCGTTAAATTTGTAAGGTTTGTTGTAGGGGTGTCTAATAACTTCATTTAGTCCTCAACAAGGTGTGAGGTTATCTAATCTAAAGTCTTCTTGTTTTCAACGTTATTTTGTAATTTTCCCTTAAACCCAAATTCTTAGTGGAGTGTGGAAATCTTCTCCTTAGGGCCATGTTGTTTTAAACCCTAAGTAAAGTAGAAAGAAACTCGTTAAGTCGTTATAATCTTACCTACAACCAAACAACTTTGTTTAATATGAAAAAAAGAGAAACATACAAATTAGAAGAAATCTCTACAAGTTAAGTGGTACTGAGAATTAAATGTTTACAACCTAGTTTATAATAGAATGATGAACCACAGTGGTAAGGGTTTTGTAGCTTGTTTATGGCAAAGATTGAATTATAAGAGTAATATTTTCAATAACCAAAAAAATGATGTCCTCCAAATGGGCCCATACATATGTTTACTCTGTAGTCAAGCATTTTGGTTGAGACAATCATTGGGGAATGTTGTCTTGATGTGCATCGTGTTCTTCCCATTTTACGATCGTTTGAAGATGTCATGTAAGCATCTCTTGTGTTATGTCTTACTTTCTTTAGCGACCCCATGTTTGACATGTGTGTTATTTTGTGGGAAGTAAAAAAAAGTTATTGTATTTTCACTATTGTTTTTATGTGTTCTTTTATGGGTATTTCCATCGAAAACTCAAAAATAATATAAAACTTTCACAAAATCCCTAAAATTTTGAAAACATCACATAAATCAAAAAATCAGTAAAAAGAATGCACGCAGCTAAAGCCTATATCACATGCATGGTACTCAAACATTGAAAATCATCCTACAAAACATATTTCTTAGATTCTCACCTGGTCTTGTGTAGGATTCACAGATCATTTGGATCTACCTTCCATTAAAAAAAGATAGTTTGCTTATTATGTATGTTTTCCCTTACACGAATGTGTTGCTTAGCGCAGTATCATAGTGCGTGATTGATTTTCCATGGGACCCCAGCATCCTCTGTATATTTCCCTCGCATGTATCTTTACTTAAGGCACCATCGTTAACCCTTGTCATTAATTTACATACGTCAAAATCAAATCTTGATAATAAAAAATATTTAAACAAATGTCTTGAACGTTATTTGTTTGATTATGTGTGTTTGTACTTGTTTTCCCTGTTAAGTTATCTTGTTTACTTTCTCGTATTACATTAAATTTTGTATGTTTCAAGGAGTTAGTGTTTTGGCAATGAAAAAAAATTATCATCATAGTTTTTCATGTTATTTTACACATTTTTTGTATGTGTACATTTTAAAAAGGATTGATTATGTAGATCATTATAAATATGATGAAATAAAGTTGTTTACATTAGCTGGATGCAAGATATCTCCATATCCTTCATCTTCTTTTTCTTGCATATCATTCTTTTCTATCAACACTATTCTTCCAACTCACTTGGGGAAATAGGGAACACCTGTTACAAATCATTTCTACAGATTTGTTAAGAAAATCATATCTTGCACTTCACAACGATAACCACATGAAATTTTTTAACAAAAATAGTTTGTATTGGTATTATGTGGGGATCAATGCTCGCATCTCTACTCTATATCGATATCTTGTATGTCGTCATTTATCTATCGTTGCAATGAGCTTTTCCCCCACTTTGGACTTTCCTCTTCAGGTTTTCAATCGTCGATCGACCTCTTTCATCACCCCATCAATACTCGAGGGGGAATCCTTCATTTTACTAATTTTTCTTCTACCCCTTCAAAACTTACTTGCATGTACTTATCTACTATATTTAAAGTGGCATTGTTTACGCCACCCCAAAGAGGGGAAAATGTATACACATAAAATCCGCTTATGCAGTTTAATAATTAAATTGCACTATCTTTACTTCCTCTCGCTTTGTTTAAATAACGACATTTCATTATCTAACTATGATTCTAATTCATGCAGGATTCCAATTAATGACATTTTGATTAGTGATAATCCTCTTAATTAGTTATCTATATGTTAATTAAGCCTCTAATATTGCATTTAACCAATAAACATTCTTATTGGTTAAATATTGCTTCCAAAACATCAAAAATATATCAAAACCACTTCCAAGTGCTCTCAGAAAGCTTCCTAAGCCTACTTATGATCTTTAGTTAATCCTAAAATATTAATTAGCTCCTAAACTAATAAAAAAGTGCATTGACTTGTAACATTCTATTTTTGGCTTTTTCTTTTGTACCACATGCACTCGAATTATAAAATTTCCCAAATGGAAACCTATAAATACATGTCTAATGCATCCCTTTCAAATTTACATCATACTTTTGATAGTATCTCATATAAAACATATGATCTTGAGCCTTACTTCCATTGTTGGAATAACATGCTCACCTTGCATCCATTCTTCATGTTTGGTTAGTAGAGGAATATCTAACATGGCCTTGTAGTCATTGTTTAGAGAGATCCTTTCACCAGCTTGAACCAAAAAAAAAATTCCAATTTTGTTGTTATAGGATCTAACTAGGTTCACATTTAGTTTAACAATCTAAAGAGTAAAATGGCTTATCATGTTAGTTGTTTCATTCATATTTCATGCAAAGAATTTATTTTTCTAAGCTCTTATCTTGATGTTTTTATTTTATCTAATCATTTCTTGAAGCTATTAGGTGTTAGTTTCAATTCTAATGACATAGTTAGTCTTTCATGCATACAACGACACATATATGTATAGGAAAGTGAATCACTCAATAATTTAGAGACCATATTTCAAGTAGGTCCAATACCAAATAGAAGGGTTAGAACCATATGAATGACATTGTTTGAAGTACACAATTTTGATCAGGCTTAGTTTTATATCATAATTTCATAGGTGAAGCATTTCTAGTTTTTACATCTACCTATTATTTTACTTAGATCACTTAGAATCCTTCAGATCCATATATGATTAGATAAGTGCACTCTCTCTCTCTCTCTCTCTCTCTCTCTCTCTCTCTCTCTCTCTCTCTCTCTCATGTTCTGACACTTGTTGGTTCTCTCAGCACTTTCAAAAGCATTATTCTTATGTGAAAAGTGTTAGGTCACGCGTCACTTTGACACTTGTTAAGTCACCTATAACATTATTCATCTTTTCTATACATGTTAAATAAAAAATTCAAAAATTCAAAAATGGTGAAATCATTTAGTAAACATTAACCCTCGCTAATCAAACATCCTAGACCTAACTCTAGTTGCATTAGAGTTTCACTTTTTTATTTCTTCACGCTGATATGATTGATAGCACTTATATGGATTTCCCTATTTCTCTTTATGACTATCTTAAGCATGATTTTTCCTATAATCAATCATCGTTCGACAAGCCTCTCCAATATATTCTGATAAACCCTAAAAATGATATTTCTTATGTTCCCCTACTTGTTCCTAAATGTCTCATATTTTAAAAAGACCCTATTTCCTTTGATGTTACTAATGATATAGTAATTGTACTTAAAAAATTTCATACACATATACCACATTATTCTCATGATTATAGGTATGATGATGATCTTAGTACACACTCTATTAACAAGATATGTGATGATTCCTTTCCTACACTTGATCAATTAACATCACTTAGTAAATATAGTTTTCACCTACCCATGCCATAACACACAATTACCATAAAACACCTTCTTCTATGGATAATACTACAATAGACACCACAACTCATGTTGCTACTCTTTTCTATATCTCTCTCATGAATGATAATGCAAACACTACTTACATTGCATAGCATTTTCCTATTGTGATGGACTATATTGCTACTAGTTTACATGATGAAATTTATATTTAAACCCATGATACTCCTCCCACTATGTCTCATTATAATAAAAATGATGCCCACCCCCTAATGTGTATTGTTGCACACTTACCTATATCTATTAATTCATCCCCAATAGTGGTTTTTACATCTACAATACCTAAGATGTTGGGAGAAACCATATCCCCCTTCATAATGTCACCATGACCATAGATTTCAAATATGTTTCTTGGAACACCTCTCGATTTAAATTTAATAATATTATGCTTACTGAATCCAATAGTACATCATTTGATCCAACTTCCCCACCACAAGTAGGAACAAAATGTGTTGATTTGATGATACTCTTCCCTCACTCCCTTTTCATAGTTCTATGCATGAATCATATAATATTTCTACACATCATTTTGTTACATCAATGGAGGAAATTAAACCACCTTTTTTCCACATTTATGCCTATGGTTTCTCCTATACTCATATGGGCTACTAAATACGGTTCTAATGTTTCCAATCTTCCCATATTGTACCTATTGGTTATGATAAGTCATTGTATCTCAGGATCTATTACTTGAGGTTGATACTAATCAGCCTTCTAGCACTACATATTTTACACATCTCTTAACTCACACATTAATCCTTATGTTTTTACTAACTCTTACCACTATTGAAAATAATCACAATTTTCAACCTATTCTAGTTGTTTCTAATGAACACACTCTTATTGTTTATGTCATTACACTTAGTACCTATGCAGTTAGGATCTTGGATTATATAGGGTTATCCCATCAGTTTTTGACATTTTTTTGGGGTATCTCTTGTGTTACCCCGTCTTCTATGTACATAGTTATGTGATAAAAAATTCTAAAAACATTGGTATATTCATGAAAAATACAAAACATTCACATATATTCAAAAACAAAATACTTAGGATCCCTTTCTATGGCATAAATTGTTTAAAATGTATATTATACATATTGTTTATTCCTTTGGTTTGATAGATATAATTTATTCTTTATGCACATATGTTCACATGGTATATTTAGCATGATGCACAACATACACAAAGTTATACACGATGACAAGTATTGTCCTTCCCTTTAGCTAGTCTATTACCCTCTGAGGGCATATGATTTTACATACTATATCTAGGTCTTATATTTTCATTATAGTTCATTCCTTTCCTCATTACACTTGGTTACATATACATATTATGTATTTATTATCTTTTGTAATAACATGTGCGTTTTGTGTTGTACTTACAGTTATTGCTTCACTGGTTCTTTTTTTATTGTACGATATGTGTTTTTCATCAAATTTGGATACACTTACTTTTCATACATTCTTGATAGTTTGTGTGTGTATTATTGTTTGGTAATTTTTTTTGTGGTGTAAGGGCCTTAATTTTCTTGCCATAATGTAGGTGTCCTATATTTGTGGTATCATACTTTATATGTGGTTCTGCATTTCTTATTTTCAAGATCAAGGGCCTTGATTTTCTTGTGACACCATGGGTGTCCCATGTTTTTAGGAACTTCACCCTTTGTATAGCACATTTCCACTTTCTTCTACATTATATGTGTTGGTTCTCATTTTGAGCCCTCCCTAGTTGAGTTGTCTAAAGAGATACCCCTTACCATCTAAGGACCCATGTTTGAATATATCATCTTGTCACTAATTGTTTTTCAAATATCCATGACCATCCTTTCCCATGAAACTAAACAAATTAAAGGATGGACATGACTATTCAACTCTACGGAACCCGCAATGCATCAACTTGGTATTCCAGGGAATAGTGAACTCAATGCTCTGGGGGTTGCAATGTAATATGGGAATAAGAGAGGATGTCGCAAATGAATAGTTTTAAGGGATAAGTAAATATTATGGTACACTAGTCGTGACACACTGGAATAATGTTTGGCAGGGTTTAACAAGGAGGGTAAGAACCCCACGGATTCCAAAAATTTACGGGACACTCAAAAACTCTACCAAAGGGACATGGAACATCATAAATTAATTGAAAGTCCACGAGTGAAGGACTATAAGTAAGAGCCACATGATGGTTTATCACAAGGGTTGGTACTCCACATATTCTAAAAAATTCGTGGGACATTTTGAAAATGAAACATATTTCATCAATACTTTTTTGCAGGTTTTCAAATCATATAATATGAATTTAGAGATGATTTTTTGTGTTATCCAAAGGTAAATTCAGTTATAGGAATTAAGTGTTGAGTTAAGAAATGAAGTAAAAATAATCATCTATACATATTAAGAACAAAATGGGGATTCTATAGGGGCTTCATCCCTTAAAATTCACGTAACTAATAGTATGCATATACAAAAAAGGAAGGTTCTTACGAAAGAGGGACATTATCAATTGATGGTTACACAGTCCTCTCTAAAGGAAGGAATCTTATTCAGTAGTTTCTTCATCCTAAACTCAAATTCTTTATGATCTTAGGCCCTAATGCACAGTCTACTCCTATCTCACCTTCTCACACACATCTTGCATGACCTCATCACTCTATTAGTCCAATGCACCAGTAAAGGCCCATTCGTAGGACAGTTATTACATCTCAATGTAAATCACAACCTCGTTTTATTCCATGTAGGTTTCCATCACCATTGCATTTTGCTTCGCATAGATCTCCATCACCGTTGCATTTTTCTTCGCATAGATCTTCATCACCTCTACTTGATAAAATATAAATTTCTCTAATAAGACGAGACCCATTAAAAAAGGTTAGTCCCACCTTTCAGGTAGACCTTAGTACCCTGCCAGGTAGTCGATTTTTGATTTGAACATTACCCAGGAACATCAATTAGTTCCACAGGGATAGATTAAGGTTTTTCCGCAGAGATGGGATGACTTGCACAAGTTGGATTAGGTATGTCCCATCTACGTCTCCTCAAGGAAGGTGGCTAGACTTCAAGGGCCTTCGTAGAAGAATATTTCATTCTTGTTTTCTCAACACGAATGATTATTTTCTCCATCGTAGTGATTTTGCAATAAATTGATGATATATCTTCCACACGATCATCAATAGACATTTCATAAGCATCGAGAGGAATTTATTTCTCCATCAATTCTTCATTAAAGATTAAAAGAGATATATCAATGATATTTTTTTGATGTCATGCCGACAACAAAGCAAAAACTTCTTCAGTAATTCAGGAGCTTTCTGGTCCTCCGCATGGAATAAATGATAATACAAAACCTAAAACATGGAAAATAAAGGGTTCATCTTGATAATCCTCTATATCAGTGCTACCTGAACCACGTGAGATGTTGTGGCCCATCAGTCTCCACCTAATCTTCAATCTCGAACAAAATTCACACAAAAGTCTCATCAGGACCAGAAAGGCTGAAGATTTAATGCAATGTCTCTGAGGAAAGTTCCTTCAAACTGGTTCCTAACGCCACATCCGCCATTGCTTGAGAAGGACACACACTAATTCTATTTTTACTCAGAATGCTTGAAGGAAGATGTAATTTTATGAGAAAAATATGTGAAATTATAAGAGGATAAATTTTGGGAATAATTATGTGAGGTGTTGATTAACTAAAATGTGGTATATTCTAATTTAATATAATATTAATAATAATAGTAAATAATAGATAAATGCATAAATAAAATTACCCAAGAAACTAAGTAAATAGAAATGTGAAACCCTAATTAGAAAATAGGGTTAAGAGGAGCTTATTTGATTCGATGAAAGTGTTGGACTGTGTCATAGTGTGAACCAAGAAAAAAGGAGGAGGAAACGGTCACACAAAAGCCTAAGAAAGTGTTATGTCCAAAAAGTAACACCCTAGGATTTGCACTTTACAAAACCCTACTTTTGACTAACATGGGATTTTCTCAAGGTGTGGGACTCTTGCAATCGAGACAAACCTCTAGAGAAACTTGGTTATTGACCTATTATAATGCTAGCCTACTTCTAAACTACCAATTCTAAGGGACCAGAGAGAGAGAAATACATAAATGTAAACCCTAAACTAAGGGAGGCAATAGCACCAAAACAAGATTAGAGAGATTCATAATGAGTGAAATTGGAGAGAAATGGGGAAGAAGAGGGTAGATAAAATTCCACATTCCCAAAACACATTCAAACTTCCAATATCGTGGAGCAAAATAAATTTAATCCATGCAAAGAAACACAATATGCACAATATACCTACAAAATATAATATAAGGAAAGAAATGCAATATAAATCAAGCTAGGGAAAGAAGAGCCATAAAACACTAATTTTATTGCTTAAAATGATGCACGATCCATTATAGTATATGTACAAGGCAATAATCCTTCAAAAAATGCATAAATTTGAGGCCAGCAACTCAAAAAAGTGTTGCAACAATTTTGGCAAAGTTCCTTTACAATTTCAAAATCCCTCCCCCCTTCAACTGAAGGGAATTTAATATATATAGAGAAAAGGAGCTACCAACCAACATACTTCATTAAATGACTATACGTGGGTATGGGCAGCCACGATGGTTCACTTTTCAATGGTAATTTTCTTGCACGGAGAATAGGGATGCCATACCTCATTAATATCATTGTTGAGCTACCTTGTACGGCATCATTAATGTTTGGTCGTATCTGAAAATCCTTGTTTTTCACCCAATGGAAACTACTAGATAATGCACGACGAGAAGTGAAGAGTCGTCATTGATGAGGGAAAGACTTGTCATGTGATAAGAATAAATGTTTTCACATGATAGCGAGGGGAGGTTGACGCGCTATAGGAGGTGATGCTGATGCGTGATGAGAGGGTGGCGGCAATGGGGAATATAACCACATGCGAGGAGGGGGTCTTGTCACATGACAAGAAGGTATGTTTTCATGTGCGAAGAAGAAACAGTTGACACACGACATGAGAGGTGGTTATCATGTGACAAGAAGAGGTTGTTGTCACATGAAAGGAGAGATAGTTGTCGTACAACAGGAGAGGAGCATTTACATGTGACAGGAGAGATGGTTAACGCATGACAGGAAGGAAGCATTAACTTCTCAAGATCAGAAAACTCACATATTAGCTTATAGGAAACTCAAACAATTTATTTATCAAGATAAGATCAAACATTCCAAGAGTTCCAAAGTAAACATGAATTCAAATGGTCATAAAGTTCATAATCAAATGCAGTAAAAGAATGCACAGTAACACAACCTTGAGTATGGAAAAAATTGCATAAACCTGTAGACAGGAAACATAAGCTCCCACATACGAAATCCATGTTTCAAGATAAATCGCAGTCATTTGTTGAGTATGAGCTCACCATGATTATCAAGATCAGAGATAATACGACTCTTTATAAGAAAACATGCTTAATCTCCCTTATCAATTAAATCGTAAACATTGTTATTGGATCTTATCACGCAGAGTGACATTGTTGGTCCCAAAAACATAAAATACAAAAAAATGAGAAAACATTAAAAATCAAAGGTATAAAGATCAAACATTGTAATCAGGTATTGTGTACACATGGTTGTTCTTTCTTCACTTTCTTACCATCCCTCTGCAATTCATCCACCATTTTCATCCTTTTGATGATATTTTGGTTAGTCTATTCGCACGCATTTTGCAACATTTATCTCTATGGTATCTGTTTGACCTTGGTCTTTCATCACCTTGGTAAATTAAATAACAACTGACATTCTAGAGATCCATCACTATCTACATGTAATAAACTTGTTGTGAAGAAATTTTGGACATATTTTTTGACACTAGCCAATGTCGTCATCACAATCAATTCCACATCCTTCTATCAAGCCATTTGTATTTTTTCACCCCTTGTCAAAATAATCAAGAGAGCTAAAATAAGTTTTTAGAAACCAAAAGAATCAAAATCAATCAAAAAGAAAAGGTAAAAAGTAAATTGATATATAACTCTCTCTTGGGGTATTTTTAATAATCTCTACCAGGGATATGGACATCTCACTGGAAGTATAGAAAAGTTGTGATTAGAACAAAATACACCTTCATTGAGGCTATGGATGCTTGGATGGTAGAAGAGCAATGTACGGCTATCCTTCCACCCTTCATTCACAAATAAACTTTGAAAATAAATCATTCCTACATATTGGCTATGGTGTCTTCACTTGTTGTCTATCAAATCTTATCTCTTAGAGGTAATTAAATTCCACATGTACACACTGGTTCTCTATGAGAAAACAAGATTAGTATGTTACCAAGTGTCTTTTTTTGGAACTTGTTCAGAATCTTGCTTTAGTCCATATCTCATCTCACAATTTGTGTCTGTGGATAATGTATTTTTATTCGCGAGGCTTCTAGCTACATTTTCCATGTCCTTACATAGTATTCATGTTGTTCTTTTACTTCGTTTAGAACATCCATGTATATAAGATTTCCTTTTTACCATGTGTGAGGGAAATTTTGTCCCTTATTTCAATAAACAATCTTCTACTTCCTTTCTATCATTTGCTTCTTGGCCATCTCACGCTAGGGGCATCCTTTCTCCTTATCACTTCATTGACTTGCGTTCATCATCATGTTGAACCTATCTATCTTGGCCTTGATCCAAATTCTGTGTGTGAAGAGTTTACCTTTTTATATTTCTCTCTATCGTTGGGGGAATTTTCACATATACACCTTCTTGTACATACGTGTGGCATTCTACCCTTTTACATCCCATCTATCATTGGGCACATCCATGTTCCTTTCCCTTCATGTACATAGTTTCGGAAAACTTTTTAAAATACCAAAAAACATTCAAATATGTTTAGAAAATCACAAAAACATACATATAAATTTTGAAAATCCCAAAACATTCAAATATGTTAATTGGGAAAATAAAAACATTCAAATAAATTTCCATCGAAAACTTAAAAATAATATAAAACTTTCACAAAAATCCTAAAAATTTGAAAACATCACATAAATCAAAAAATTAGTAAAAAGAATACACGCAGCTGAAGCCTATATCACATGCATCGTACTCAAACATTGAAAATCATCCTACAAAACATATTTCTTAGAATCTCACCTAGTCTTTTACAGGACTTACAGATCATTTGGATCTACCTTCCATTAACAAAAGCTAGTTTACTTACTATGAATGTTTTCCCTTACACGAATGGGTTGCTTACGGCAGTTCATAGTGCATGATTGATTTTCCATGGGATTCTGGTGTCTTTTTTATATTTCCCTCGCATGTATCCTTACTTAGGGCACCATCATTAACCCTTTTCATTAATTCACATAGTTCAAAATCAAAGCTTGATAGTAAAAATATTTAAACAAATGTCTTAAACGTTATTTGTTTGAGTATGTGTGTTTGTACTTGTTTTCCCTGTTAGTTTATCTTGTTTACTTTCTCATATTACATTGCATTTTGTATGTTTCAAGGAGTTAGTATTTTGGCAATGAAAAAATGTTATTATCATAGTTTTTCATGTTATTTTACACCTTTTTTGTATGCGTACATTTTAAGAAGGATTGATGATGTAGATCATTATCAGTATGATGAAATACAATTATTTACATTAGCTGGATGCAAGATATTTCCATCCCCTTAATCTTATTTTTCTTGCATATCATTCTCTTCTATCAACACTATTCTTCCAACTCACTTAGGGCAATAGGGAACACCTGTTACAAATCATTTCTACAGATTTGTTAAGAAAAGCATATCTTGCACTTCACAATGATACCCACATAAAAATTTTCAACAAAATAATTCGTATTGGTATTATGTGGGGATCAATACTCACATCTCTACTCTATATCAATATTTTTTATATCGTCATTTGTCTCTCGTTGCAATGAGATTTTCCAAAACTTTGGTCTTTCCTCTTCATCTTTTCAATCGTCGATCGACCTCTTTTATCACCCCATCGACACTCAGGGGGGAATTCTTCATTCTATTAATTTTTCTTCTACCCCTTAGAAATTTAATTGCATTTACTTATCTACTATATTTAAAGTGGTATCGCTTAAGCCACCCCCAAAGAGGGGAAAATATAAACACAAAAAATACGTTGATGCAGTTTAACAATTAAATTGCACTATCTTCACTTCCTCTCACTTTGTTTAAATAACAAAATTTCATTATCTAACTATGATTCTAATTCACGCAGGATTCCAATTAACAACATTTTGATTAGTGATAATCCTCTTAATTACCTATCTATATGTTAATTAAGCCTCTAATCTTACATTTAACCAATAAACCTTCTTATTGGTTAAATATCGCTTCCAAAACATCACAAATATATCAAAACCCCTTCCAAGTGCTCTCAGAAAGCTTCCTAAGCCTACTTATGATCCTTAGTTAATCCTAAAATATTAATTAGCTCCTAATATAATCAAAAAGTGCATTGACTTGTAACAGTCTATTTTGGATTTTTCTTTTTTAGCACGTGCACTCGAATTATAAACTTTCCCAAATGGAAACCTATAAATACATGTCTAATGCATCCCTTTCAACTTTACACCATAATTTTGATAGTATCTCATTTAAAACATATGATCTTGAGCCTTACTTCCATTGTTGGAATAGCTTTCTCACCTTGCATCCATTCTTCATTTTTAGTTAGTAGAGGAATATCTAACTGTTATATATATATATATATCCCCTGGGTAAATATAAACAACAACACAAAGGAAATATGTCGGAGAGGTCCAAAAACCCGACACAAAGGAAATATGTCGGAGAGGTCCAAAAACCCGACATAAAGGAAATATGTCGGAGAGGTCCAAAGACAACAACACAAAGGAAATATGTCGGAGAGGTCCAAAAACCCAACACAAAGGAAATATGTCGGAGATATCTAAAAACCCGACACAAAGGAAATATGTCAAAGAGGTCCAAAAACCTGACACAAAAGAAATATGTCAAAGAGGTCCAAATACCTGACACAAAGGAAATATGTCGAAGAGGTCCAAAGACAAAAACACAAAGGAAATATGTCAGAGAGGTCCAAAAATCTGACACAAAGGAAATATGTCAAAGAGGTCCAAAAACCTGACACAAAGGAAATATGTCAGAGAGGTCCAAAAACCCGACACAAAGGAAATATGTCAGAGAGATCCAAAAATCCGACACAAAGGAAATATGTCGGAGAGGTCCAAAAACCCAACACAAAGGAAATATGTCGGAGAGGTCCAAAAACATGACACAAAGGAAATATGTCGGAGAGGTCCAAAAACCCGACACAAAGGAAATATGTCGGAGAGGTCCAAAGACAACAACACAAAGGAAATATGTCGGAGAGGTCCAAAAACCTGACACAAAGGATTTCAGGTTTTGGGAAACATGAGACATGAAGCATGAAAATCGCAATGCATGTCCTGATGCTTGGGAGTTCCGAAAACCTGAAACACTACCTAGGAAAATTGGGTTTTGGAGTTGGGAAAGCATGGGGCAAAAACCTGTTGAGGCACCCTCCAAATCCGATGCAAATGCAAAGGAGAACCCTGAACCCGACTGAAAATAGACCTTGACTTGGGGAATATTCAAATGGCCATAACTTTTCACAGGGAGCTCGGATTCATGCAAGGTTGGAATTTTCAGAAAGCTCTCAGTGTCCTCTAGCCAACTGCTACTAGATATATTTATTTAGGTGAGAAAAAATTCTTCAAAAATTCAAAATACAGCTCACCATTTTTTGGGTTTGCTAGGGTTCTTGCCTACCGCCATAATGAGATGAATTAAATGTAGTCTGGAGGTGGTTGGGGTTGATTTCGTTCCTCTCTTCTCCCTCTCTTTTTCTTCCTATAAAATTTAAGGAGGGGCTTCTTTATAAAGGTTGGACATTCTTGTTTTTTCCCCTCCCTTCTTCTCTTCAGCAAGTGGATTTGTGGAGTTCAGACCTCCCATTCAAATTGTTATGCATGTTGTGCCTCTTGGCCAATGTAATGGATTGTGTCAATATTTGGAGCAATAAAAAATAATTTTGTGGATGATTTCAACCCTCTCTTATATACATTGCATTCAAATGATCTCTCATTGCATTCTTGGTTACCTGGGCATGTTTATTGTATTACGTTTTTATGGTTTGTGTTTATTGGCAAAACAGTTGTTCATCATTCCTTTGGTGCATCACCTTGGTTAGATTAGGTTTATTTTCTTGCATTTTATCAACCTCGTCTCCTTGGAAAGTTAGATTAGGTTTTAGAGTAGACCCTCTACATTTTTATGTGTGCATCTGAATAGAGGAATAGGAACCGGCGTTCATCTAGAGAGTTTTCCCGATTCACAAGGTCCCACACTTGGGGAAAGCTCCATGTTATGCAATCACACTAAGAGTCTCAACCCATCGCGTTGCAGACATTCAGGGGTGCTGTGATTCACCATCAACACTAACATAGCCTTTTAGTCATTGTTTATAGAGACCTTTCACCATCTTGAAGCAAAACAACAATTCCAATTTGATTGTTATAGGATCTAAATAGGATCACACATAGTTTAACAATCTAAAGAGTAAAATGGCTTATCATGTTAGTTTGTTTCATTCATGTTTCATGCAAAGAAGTTATTTTTCTAACCTCTTATCTTTATGTTTTTGTTTTATCTAATCATGTCTTGAATCTATTAGGTATTAGTTTCAATTCTTATGACATAGTTAGTATTTCATGCATACAACGACATAAATATGTTTATGAAAGTGAAGCACTCAATAATTTAGAGACTATATTTCAAGTAGGTCCAAAACCAAATAGAAGGGTTATAACCATATGAATGACATTATTTGAAGTACACAATTTCTATCAGGCTTAGTTTTATATCATAGTTTCAGAGGTGAATCATTTCTAGTTTTACATCTACCTATTATTTTACTTACATGACCTAGAATCCTTCAGATCCATATATAATTATATAAGTACACTCTCTCTCTCTCTCTCTCTCTCTCTCATATTATGACACTTGTTAGGTCCCTCATCACTTTCAAAAGCGTTATTCTTATGTGAAAAGTGTTAGGTCACTCATCACTTCGAGACTTATTAAGTCACCTATAACATTATTCATCCTTTCTATACATGTTAAATAAAAAATTCAAAAATTCAAAAATGGTGAAATCATTTTGTAAACCTTGACCCTCTCTAATCAAACATCCTAGCCCTAACTCTAGTTGCATTAGGGTTTCACTTTTTTATTTCTTCACACTGATATGATTGAGAGCACTTATATGCATTTCTTTATTTCTCTTTATGACTATCTTAAGCATGATTTTTCCTATAATCAATCATCGTTCGATAAGCCTCTCCAATATATTCTGATAAAACCCTAAAAATGATATTTCTTATGTTCCCCTACTTGTTCCTAAAATGTCTCATATTTTAAAAAGACCATATTTCCTTTGATGTTACTAATGATATAGTAATTGTACTTGAAAAATTTCATACACATATACCACATTATTCTCATGATTATAGGTATGATGATGATCTTAGTACACACTTTATTAACAAGATATGTGATGATTCCTTTCCTACACTTGATCAATTAACATCACTTAGTAAATATCTTTTTCACCTACCCATGCCATAACACACAATTACCATAAAACACCTTCTTCTATGGATAATACTACAATAGACACCACAACTCATGTTGCTACTCTTTTCTATATCTCTCTCATGAATGATAATGCAAACACTACTTACATTGCATAGCATTCTCTTATTGTGATGGACTATATTGCTACTAGTTTACATGATGAAATTTATATTTAAACCCATGATACTCCTCCCACTATGTCTCATTATAATAAAAATGATGCCCACCCCTAATGTGTATTGTTGCACACTTACCTATATCTATCGCTTCGTTCGCAATAGTGGTTGTTACATCTACAATACCTAAGGTGTTGGGAGAAACTCGTATCCCCCTTCATAATGTCACCATGACCATAGATTTCAAATATGTTTCTTAGAACACCTAACTATTTAAATTTAATAATATTATGCTCACTAAATCCAATTTTACATCAATTGATCCAACTTCCCCACCACAAGTAGGAACAAAATGTGTTGATTTGATGATACTCTTCCCTCACTCCCTTTTCATACTTCTATGAATTAATCATATAATATTGCTACACTGTTAGAGTAGGTATGTACCTTAGCTCATGTTCACCTAGGTACTTTATTTACCTTTATTGTATTTATCCTCACCCACTTATACGTGTGGATATTTATTTTATCTTATTTAGATATTAGGAGATATTAGCTAGTTGTTAGGTATAGTTATTTCCTTGATTTATGGCTTGATCTACGACCTTGACTGGTTCTTAGATTGTTATTCCTTTCCCATTTAAGCAAGGCCCATTCTCAATGTATTTTTTTTAGTTCCATTATAATATATGATATTGTTGCTCATTTGTTTGTAAAGGTTATATGTAAATCTATTCTGGCGAATTGATTTCATCTTATTAATCATGGTGTTTAATTAGCATCTATGTTCTTCATTTGGTATGATCTGGTTATCATTCCTTTCATGGTATCAGAGAAGGAGATTGTTGTTGACATCTGTCTGTAAGTTTTATTTTGTAAATAAAATCTTTGTATATTCATATATTTGGGATTTGGTTGTATGTTGTTGTTGTGTGTGGTTTTATGCAAAATAGAGGCTTCCATTGGATCCAGAAGGTGTGAAAACCCTAAGATCAACTGTAAACTTGGTCATTTCTGTAGGTAGTCAATTTTTTGGGTTTTTTGTTATTGCAAAGAAGCACACTAGTTCACCTCAGAATTCGTGCCCACCATAAAAGAAAATGTGGGATTATTTTTTTGGTCTTTTGGGTTTCTCAGGATCTACACAGGGAAATTTTCTTTTGCGACATAGCCGTTTTGGTTTGTGCGCATGATGTTTTTTGGATCTTTCCTTTTTTGGCAGGGATGCACGAATCTTGTGCACAATTTTTACTATTTCAGGAAAATCCGTAGGTTGCTATTTTCGGCAAACAAAGGTCATTGTCAACATAGTCCAGAAATAGAATTTTTTACAGAAGTGGCAGTTGGATGTGACTTTCTCGAAAACACACGACACGCCCCAGAATAGTAAAAACACCCATTACATTCCTACTAATAAGTGCTTAACTTCAGCCCCCTTTAATTTTATGTGTGGTGAAGACAACTACAATTTATTTTGTTTTAGTGGCAACTAAAATAAATACTAGAGAAAATATAAAAAATCTTGTAACCTTTGATCGGTAACTCGGTTTTGAGTGTCGTTTTTTTAAAAAAGTACTTTTTTTGTGATCTTTCCATTGGAAATATTTATTTTGAGACTTGCACTATAATTATAAAGTGCCAAATATGGAGGAGTGTTGTAATCAATTGTGGACATAATTTCGGCTGAGGCCGATGTCCTAAACTTTTGGGAGTTGCATTTTATATCTATCATGGATTCTGAGAATGATATATTTTTCTTTGAAGTGTGTGGACTTCAAGAGGATATTGTAAAATTTGTGGAAGAAAATAGATCGCTCAAGAAGTGAAATTCTCTTCTATAATCACTCATTCATGATAGGGATACAATAATCAACTCCTTGCAGTAACAACTTGCTAGCTTATAACATCACCATGATATTGTGGACAGCCATATCCATGCTCCTAGTCCACTTGCATCTATTGCTCCTATACCCACTAACATTGATTTGTTAGTCTTTGAGTCTGTTCCTGCTCTTGATGCTCCTAAACCTATGAGGCTTGTTACTGCATGTTCTTCCACATATGTGCCTATTACAGTACCACATGTTGTGTATCCTCTTTTTTCTCAACCGCATGGCCTTTCTGAGAAGCATACCACCGCATTCAGTTCTCGCATGCTCTGTTCTACGGGTTTCACTGGCCGAGGTATTGGCAAACATTCATAGGGTATTGTTTCTTCTATTCCACATGTTAAGTGGAATTCTCACCATGAAATTGGTTTTCATGTAGATATTTCATTGGAATCACACATTGACAGAGCTCATTTGTTTGTTCACTCGACTCTTTTTGAGGATCATGAGCAACACATGAGTTCTGCATCTTCACTCAGGCTTGAGAAACCTAAGATTTCAGCTGCCAAACATGATCAACCTGACACACATTCTAATGTTCTTTTGCATGTACCCATTATGCATTTTGCAACAAGTCATATGCAGGCATCTTCTTCATCCATCCGTGTTGATTTGGGGTGGGTATCTGATCACTCATGGTGGCAACATAGGCATTCATTGAGAGGACTCTATAGGGATGGCTCCTCCATCATTCGGCCTCTTACTCCACTTACTATACCTTATACATTGTGATGCTTCTTGTTTTGATAATTTTTCTTTAGAAGGTGTAGTATATCTCTCTTGTTTGTTGAGAGATTTTGTATCTGTATTTTCAATACTTTTGGCATGTTGACAGTATCTCTTGGGGGATCTATTCTGGTTCAGTCCAGTGTTAGTTTGTCAGTGTTTGAGTAGTTTTTTTGACACCTTATACATATTTGTAGCATCCCTCCACCCATTCAATAGTATGGGAGGGTGTAGTGTTGATCCAGCTTCTTCGGGTTTTGTGTCCTTGCCTTGTTACATTGACTTTTCTTGGATCGTGATACTCTTGATTTTGTGTCCTTGCCTTGTTGCTTTGGTTATTGTTCTTGGATCGTAACACACCTATTTACAGTAGTTGTTCAAATTTTGTTTTGTATTTTTTTACACTTTTGACATCACTTCGTTGACAGTCTCCTTGTATGGAGCTATTTTGGTGAAGCCCAGTGTTAGTTGTTTTTTAGTTTTGTGATCAAGTAGTGGATTCAAACCATAGTGCACACCAAACTTCTTCAGCATTGTACAATTTTTTTGAGCCAAGCTTCTTGGGATGCCTTGAAGCGGGTTTTTTACTCTCTTTACTTTGTTGTTACTAGTTTTGAGTACCTTGAGGTGTCTCTTTTCCCAGTTATCGTACATGAGTACCTCCTAAGGTCTAGTTATCGAGACTCATACTATGGACATGCCAATTCTATTTTGGCCCCTAGCTTCACTTGAGGGTGGGTGTTAGAGTAGGTATTTACCATAGCTCATGTTCACCTAGGTACTTTATTTACCTTTATTGTATTTATCCTCATTCACTTATATGTTTGGATATTTCTTTTATCTTATTTAGATATTAGGAGATATTAGCTAGTTCTTAGGTATAGTTCTTTCCTTTATCTATGGTATTGACTAGATCCTTGATGTCTAGTTCTCTCCTAAATCTATGGTCTTGACTAGTTCTTTGATGACAAGTTATTTCCTTGATTTATGGCTTGATCTACGACCTTGACTGGTTCTTAGATTATTATTCCTTACCTATTTAAGAAAGGCCCATTCTCAATGTATTTTTTTAAAGTTCCATTATAATATATGTTATTGCTACTCATTTGTTTGCAAAGGTTTTATGTAAAGTTGTTCTGGTGAATTTATTTCATCTTATTGATCGTGGTGTTTGATTAACATCTGTGTTCTTGGCTTACTACAATCTGGTTATCGTTCCTTTCATACACATCATTTTGTTACATCAATGGGAGAAATTAAATCCCCCTTTTCCACATTTATGGCTATTATTTCTCCTATAGTCATATGGGCTACTAAATATGGTTCTAATGCTTCCAATCTTCCCATATTGTACCTATTGGTTATGATAAGTCATGTGTATCTCAGGATCTATTACTTGAGGTTGATACTAATCAGCCTTCTGGCACTACATATGTTAGTACACATCTCTTAACTCACACATTAATCCTTATATTTTTATTAACTCTTGCCACTATTGAAAATAATCACAATTTTCCACCTATTCTAGTTGTTTCTAGAGAACACACTCTTGTTGTTTATGTCATTACACTTAGTACCTATGCAGTTAGGATATTGGATTATATAGGGTTATCCCATCAGTTTTTGACATTTTTTTGGGGTATCTCTTGTGTTACCCCCGTCTTCTATGTACATAGTTGTGTAATAAAAATTCTAAAAACATTGGTATATTCATGAAAAATAAAAAACATTCACATATAGTCAAAAACAAAAATTTAGGATCCTTTTCTATGTCATAAATTGTTTAAAATTTATATTATACATATTGTTTATTCCTTTGGTTTGATAGATAGAATTTATTATTTACGCATATATATTCACGTGGTATATTGAGCGTGATGTGTATCATACACAAAGTGATACACGATGACAGGTATTTTTCTTCTCTTTACTTAGTATTTTTTAAGAAAATACTCTTTGATCATAATAATAAGTGAGCTACTTGTTTTTTATAAAAGCATAGAGAACTAATGTTAGTGAATCATATTTTGGAAGAGATTTACTCTTACTCTAAAAAAATTTAATTCATAGCTTCTTGATAAAATTGTGGTAGTCATGCTAGCCATGAAAAATATGTGTTATGTCTTTATTTTATTGTTTTATTCATTAATTATGTATGCATGTTTGTGAGTGCTTGTATTATAGGTATTTACAACGATAATGGAGAATACAAAAAAAAAACATTAATATGGTATTAAAGTAATAGAAGCTTCACGTTATTTCACATCAAAATTTATAGATTGAAAATATGTTTTTATGGAAGAGAGACGGAAGCCTCATGTGTTTATTGATGTTCAATAAAAATCAAATACAATAGAGAGGGCTGAAATACTTATAGGTATTGAACAGCAGGATACAGACAAACAAGATGTTACACAGGTGCAACAAAATATACATACATGTACACAAAATTATGATTATATGGTTTTAACAATATACAACCATATAACAATAAAACATCCCAAATAATGAAAAAAATATGATACAGGAATACTCTTCCCAATTACAAACAAAATAATGTTTACAACCACACCATAACAACTTACAACAATAATAATATAATTACCTATTAAAAATTAACCTACGTAAATGATGTTTTACCTAACATTCCCCCCCCCCCCCTTAATTTTGCATTTCCTCAAGGGATGAGGAGAGGAACTCTCTAAAAAATCAAACTTGTCACGTGCAAGTGACTTTGTGAAGATATTTTCTTGTTGTTCAGCTGTTGGGAAAAACTGAAGTTGTATGTTCTGTTTAATGACATGTTCATGTATGAAATGAACATATATCTCAATGTGCTCTATTCTCTTGTGAAAAACTATATTTTCAATAATTTTGAGAACAAATTCATTGTCAACATGCAAGGTGATAGGTTTTTCATGTGGTATTCCAAGTCCTTCTAGTATGTGATGTAGCCATATCACTTCGTAGATAGCTTCACCTGCAAAACAATATTTGGCCTCTGTAGAAGAGTGAGAAACAAAGTGTTGTTTCTTGCTTCCCCATGATATTAATCTAGATCCTAGAAAGAATACAAATCCAGAAAATGTTTTCCTGTCATCAATGTTACCAACATGATTTGAATCCAAAATATACAGTCAAGAAGAAGTTATTGTTCTTCTTGTACTTTAGACCAAGATCTATTGTATCCTTGAGATATCAAGATTCACCTTGCTTCCTTCTAGTGACAAATTATTGGTTCCTGCATAAACCTAGAAAGATAGCCTACTGCCAAAGCTGATATCTAATCTAATATAAGTTAGGTAAATGAGACTCCCAATTAAATGTCGATAGAGAGTTGCATCTACCACAGGAGATGGATCTGAATGAGATAATTGCAGTGGTCATCTCCATAAGTGTAGTAATAGGTGTTCAATCCATCATCCTAAATTTCTTCAGCGTTGTCTTGGAATACATTAACTAATAAATAAATATGTGATTCTCTTTTTTCCATACTTCCAATCCAAGACAGTAGTGCATGAGCCCGAGATCTGTCGCGTCGAACGGTCAGTTAAGATATTTCTTTGTTGCATCAATCATCTTCACTAAAGTTCTAGTGATGACTAGATCATCGACATAGACAACAAAAATCATAATCTCCCCATTTTGATTTTTTAGGTAGAGATTGGGATCTTATGGATTTATGACGAATCAATGTTAAACAAGATGCTCATCAATTTTGATGTACCAATCTCGGGGTTCCTGTTTAAGGCCATACAGATATTTTCTGAGTCTACATACCTTTGTTTCTTCTCCAGGTACAACATAACCCTCAAGTTGAGTCATGTAGACTACTTCCTGTAGATCTCCATTTAGAAAGGCACTTTTTACGTCCATCGGATGGACTTTCCAGCCAAACTATGTAGTGATAGAAAAGATCATCCTAATCATCTCGATCTTAGAAGTGGGGAGAAAGTTCCTTCTCATAGTCTATGCTTTCCTTTTGTGCATACCCCTTTACTACCAGTATTGCTTTGAACTTGTCAATGGTCCCATCTTCTTTGTAATTTTTTTTTAATATCCATCTGCAACCAATGGGTTTCTTCCCTAGAGAAATATTGACAAGCTATTAAGTGTTGTTTTTCATCACTAACTTATATTCAGCATCCATCGAATATTTCCAAGATTTCGACTGTAGGGATTCCTAGATAGTATAGGGCTCAAAAAATTCAAAAACTCTACTCATTAAAGAAAAGTTTACTTCTTCTTGTGTTATACTATGAGTTCATGGTTTAGTGGTGGTTATATCTGGTAGAGCATCCAATTTTGCACCTCGTATCATGTTAGTATACTAATTGGTCATACGGTGTACTTCTCCCATGGGTTGTGGTCCTATCTGATCATCACCATCATTCCCATCATCATTGTCATCATCAGCAGGAACATTAGCTTTTGTTTTCACAAAAGGGTGAAATATCTACATCAAGTGAGCCCCGAGGAGGTGTCTCCGCTCCTTTCTTCTCAAAGAACTCGATATCTATGTTGGTGTAGACTTTCCTAGTCTTTGGATCCATCAATTTGTACCCAAGATTCTCTTCACTATAGCAAATGAATATGAGTTTGTAATACTTCATATCCAATTTATTTCTATGTTACTTGGGTATTTGCATGCTATATTTACACCCAAATACTCTGAGGTTTACAACAGATGGCTTCCACTTCGATCATGCTTCATGTGGCATCACTCCATCAAAAGTAACTATGGGAACTCTATTCAACAAATAAACTAATGTCTTTGTTTTCTACCAAAAAATGTCCTCACTAATCTAGAATTATCAATCATGCAACACACCATTTCCATGATATTACGGTTTCTTCTCTCAACAACACCATTCTACTGCAGTGTGTGTGGAGGAGGAATTTTTTGACAAACCCCGTGAGCTTGTAGGTAGGCTTTAAACTCATTACAAGTGAATTCCCCCCCTCGATCTGAGTGGAAAGATTTGATGTGATGACCATTCTTATTCTCTATAGTCACTTTGAACTTTTTAATGTTACTTTTCTCACAAAGACAAAATATCCACATTTTCCTTGAATAATCATCAACACAAACCATGAAGTATTGAAATAAAAAATGACTCGGTTGTATCAGACTGCAAAGATCTACATGAACCAGATCAATCCTACCATGAGCTCGATAAGAACTCTTCTGGAATGAAGCTTTGTGTTGTTTTTCTACTAGGAAATGAGCACACTTATCTATATCCTTCTAGAGAGTTGGTAAGCCTCTCACCATGTTGTACCGACAAAGTGTATTGAGATTCTTGAAATTGATGCGACCAAGTATCCAATGCCACAACTGTCTTGATGAATAATTCTTAGCCACAAGTGCTTGATCATCCCTATGGATAAATTTAAGCTAGAACATACGTCCCAAATTGGAGGCTTTTGCAACAATTTTTGAGCCTCTTGATTTGTCTCGAATTAAACACACTTTCTTACCAGAATCACTATCAAATTCAATCTTCATATTGTGATCTAGAATTACCTCACTGATAGTACATTTTTTGTTAATCCAGAGATATATAATACATCTGATAGTCTATAAATCCTTAAACCAAGATGTAGAGAAATGTTCCCAATCCCTTGTAATTTGTACAAAGAATCATCACCTAACAAAACATGATTTTTTGAAGGTGTTTCCCTCATTGTAATAAACCAGTATCTGTGCCTTGTCTTGTTTCGAGTGCCTCCCATATCAACATACCAAACATCACTAGATGACATGGAAGGTTCGTTGGAATGAGAAGTGTACAAGAAGCCCTCATTTTCTGAATGATCTTCTTGCTCGGCTATACTAAATTATTGATGGGGTTTTCTTTGCTAGTTCCCCTTCTTCTACCCTTTATTATAGTGTCAATGTCCCTTATGAGATTGCTGATTTTGAGGTCCAGAATTACTTAATGAACCTTTCTTGTTTGTATTGTGCCAACAATATTTCACATCGTGTCCTATGTTGTAGATAGGACACTTCATCTTTCACTTTTCCCCATGCTGATGTTGATGTTATTTTTGGGACTTTTGAGAAAAATGAGATTTTTCTTTTCCTTTTCATTTTTTATGAGAAGGTAGTTCTTTCTCCTCTTCATCATATTTGTTATACATAGCTTCTTCTTCTTCTTGTATTAGATTCACCAGTTTATCAAAGCTAGTTGTCTGATTTGATAAGTTGAGTGTCATTAAAAAAATGTGGTATGAAAAAGGGAGTAATCTTAGAACAATGGGAACAATAGCTATATCATGACCTCTTATCCTAGTGCTAGAAGTGAATCCCTTAATTCTATAACTCTTCTTAAGAAAGATTCCACTTACTCGTTATGTTTGAATTTTAATGTTTGTAACTAACTCTGCAAATTCATAATTGTGTTCTCCTTTTTATCTTTATATATGGTGCTCAACATATCCCACGCTTATTTGGTTGTTTTGGCATATTGAATGTGTGGTTGCACATCATCAGATGCTGCAAATAAGATTATGAATTTTTCCTTTTGATTGGCTTTGTCAAACGGCCTCTATTGAGTAGCATCCTCTTGTCATATTTTTGCAAAACCATTTACAATGGGACAAATCTCCTCAAAATCAAGTTATGTTCTGATCTTAGCCTTCCATGAAGAATAATTATCTCCTATTAGGATTTGTGAGTCTAGAAGACATAACTTTTGGGCATTGGTTCCCATTTTCTGAATTCACTAACAAAGGGTAAGGCTCTTATCACTCTAGGTATATGATCTCCCAATTTATATATCGTCATTCATATATAGCAAACCTTTCTATATACACGCCCTTCTTATATACTCATCGGTACATGTAATAAGCTCACAATTTTTATATACCTAGTGGTACATGAAAAAGGTGTTAACGTACATGAAATAATATGATAGGTGGTACCAAGACAGTACTGAAAGGGGTCTGTGTGATTATTGACAGTGGATCAAATAAATATACTCATACACATGCATAAATTTATGTAAATATAGCATGGAAAGAATCCCCCAAATCTAAAACCCAAGATTTAGTAATATTGTGCAAAGAAAGAATCAAAGCATCCTGACATACATTACCCGTTGCCACATTTGTCTCTTTGTTTTCTTATTGTTATTTCTTCTTGTCCTGAAGTTCCCAATAGTCCTTCTTTGCATGCCCATACTTTCCACAGTTCCAGCATACTATCTTGCTTTTGGATTTTGACCTTGCCCGATCCTTTGATTTTCCACGGCTTCCTCTATCCTTTTTTCTCCCTCTAGTTTCCACTGTTAAAGAATTTCATGAAGTAGAAGATTATCCAGAGCTTTTTCTTCACATTTCCTTGCTTAGAATCACTCCTACAACATCCTTAAACTTCAACTTTGAATTAGTTGCAACCAAGTTGCTTACCACCATTACCAGGCTATTCCAACTCTCAAGTAAAGAGCACATAACTAATAAATCCCTGACTTCTTAATCAAATTATATTGTAACCGAAGCTAGCATAGTTACAACAGTATTAAAATCATTTAAATGATCTTCTACTGAACCATTCTTAGACATCTTCATATTAAACAAATTTTTCATTAAAAAATATTATTAGAGGTAGAGGGTTTTTTGTACAACTTCCCTAATACTTCCATCAGTTCTTTTATAGTCTTTTCCTTTGAAACATTAAATAATACCAAAGATGCAAGACACGGCCAGATTGTCCCAAGTGCCTTCCTATTCAGCAAATCCCATTCCGCATCCATCATGCTCGAGGTTTTGTTCACCTTCTCAGATAGTGGAATATAAAGATCCTTCTGATAAAGGTAATCTTCCATCTGCATCTTCCAAAGACTGAAATTCTACCCATTGAATTTATCAACCCTAGATCTTCCATCATCTACCATAGCTCCCACTCAAGATAAAACTTTTCATGCGATTCAATACTTCAGCAAACCAAACTAGGCTCTAATACCAATTGTTAGGAAATAAGGGATAAAATGTGGGGAATAATCCCTCACAGAATCGCAACAATAGAAACTAATATGTAGAAAATATTACTGATCTTAAATAAAAGTGCAGAATAAAATAACACAACACAAAGAGATAGTATTTAACATGGTTCACCCAATTTGGGCTACGTCCACCAAGAATCACTTGCTTAGATTTTATTACAAGCCACCTCTCTCTCAATATAATACCCAGATTTGTTTGGAGCTATGCTCTACAAACTCTATAGAATTCACACCTGAATTCAAAACACATCTGTAATGTTACATTATCCCTACCATATGCATAAAACCATACAAGTAGACAATTGCTTAAGCAGTTTTACAAAACAGTGGGTATCAAAACCATGGGCCAAAACCATCCCATAAACCTATGGGTCAAAATCCCACCCATATGAGAAAAAACACATTTCCCGATATATCATGCACGTTTTAAGGCCAAAAAAATTCTTGGGGGTTGCACCCTCGAACCCCTACTACCGGGGGCTGCCACCCCCAAACCCCTGCTCGAGTCCCGGCCCGTCCCTAAACCCCGGTGAGACAACTGTGGAAAGTGTACGGTACTCTTAGTGTATAGTCTTCAATACTTTCTCACATGAAAATAGGCTCCACAACCTAACACTTTTAAAGACGAGGTAGCAATATCCTAGTTGTCAAAGTGGCTACGTGCAGGGAGGGGGAAGATTTAGGTTATTCTGTTCAACAAGATCTATGTTTTATATATCTCCTTTTTCTTTGTGTTTGAAACCTCTAAGCTGCATTTTATTTATCTTTGATCTATATTATTCTTTATTTCCACTGTTGCTTCATATGTGCTTTGGAATTGTTTTATTGATCTTCCTTATTCATATTTGATCGGCCTTTTGAGATAGATCTTAGTGGGTGTCAAGACGGCTTGTATGAGAAGATCAGGCCTGGTTCGGTCTTGGAGGAGCTCATTTGAATGAAATACTCACCAATGTGTATACACAAATCAGTCACTTGTGGATGTAGAGCACCATTCGGCTCTAAATAGAAATATTGATGGCTCAAATCCAGGTGGATTAGTGGCTTTCTCAATGAGAGACTTTTTCGTTTGGTTATATTGTCTCATCACTCTATCTTGGGAGACTCGGACCTATTGAAAAGAGATACACCTTTACCAAAAAAGCAACTTGGCCTTCAGCTCGCTCAGGAGCTCGGGCTTCAATACAACTCGCCCTTCAGAGATACATCTCGCCTATTGGCTCTGTGGGTGACTCTGGATTCAACTCAGTCAAGAGAGTTGCTCAACTCAGTTGAGATCAGTCCCTCCAAATTTAGATAGTCTGCTAATTCTAGCAGTGTAAAAGATGGGCAGCTAGATTTATCTTAGAAACCCTTAATGGGGAAAAAATGAATTTTTTGTATTCTAATTTTTTTTAATCAGAATCAGCTCCAAAAGTAAATTTTTCTTGGTGCAGGGGGCACTAGTGCAAAACATAAATATTTCCAATCACCTGGAGAATGAATAATAGGTTGTGGGGATGCAAGGATGTTCTACGAAGTTGTTGGAGGCAATGCAGGCTCTCCTGAAACTTAGATTTCTTCTCCAAGATTTTTTAATCCTTCTGCAACCTCTCTCCAACCTACAAGCTCTCATATCCTGCTCTAATACCAAATATGGAAGAGGTGCGGAAGCCTCGTATGTTTATTGATGTTCAATAATTATCAAATACAATAGAGAGGGTCGCAATACTTTTAGGTATTGTACAGCTGGATATAAACAAACAAGATGTTGCATAGGTGCAACACAATATACATGCTTGTACACAAAATTATAATTATATGGTTCTAACAATATACAACCATGTAACAATAAAACAACCCAAATAATTATAAAAATATGATATGGGAATATGATTCCCAATTACCAAAAAAAAAAAAATTACAACCACACCATAACAACTTACAATAATAATAATATAATAACCTATGAAAACTTAACCTAGGTAAAGTTTTTTCAATATTTTTATAGGTACATAGATCAAATGTGTAGTTTTAATTCAAATTTATCACAGGTTTCTAATGATATTCTACAATTACCTTCCAAATATAATACCATCTTATTATGATTAACTAATTGTATTCTCTCACATTTCCCTTGATATGATCTTGATTGATTATAAATTATTGAAAGTGGTGGGATACTTTGGATTAATATCTAAGTATTTTCTTAGATATCTACACTAAGTAGAACTGTATTTTAGTTGTTTAAAACCTTAGGAGGAGTTGTTTTGTGTAACTTTTTATATGTTTTAATTCAATCATTATTTGAATGGTATTGCCCCAATACTCAATGTATTAACCAATATTGTGTATGGATTTTATATTTCATGTACCTAATGGTATATAGAAAGTGCATAGAATTTTTTAGTTTTTCCAATAGAAAGTTTTTCATCCATTTTTTGGTGGTGCACCAGTACTTGAGGTTATTACTAAGAAGTAATTATTTACATACCTCGAAAAAGTGATACTAAGGTTATGGAAATGGTCAATTTCTTCATATTCAATAGCCTAAAACATTGGTCTAGTTCATTATATATGAACGAGATAAGTATACGAGAGATGCTATAAACAAACACATCTTAGCCTAGTGAATCACTTGAGTTTATGTGGAAGTTCATCATAATATTTTTTAGATCTAGTATTTCGTTTGTATTCATTGTATGCTTTTTCTATCAATTCTAGTAGATAAACCCAGTCAAATACAATACATAAATTACTTATTTTAATTTTAGTTCAAATCCTCTATTCAATTCTAGTACAAATTCTAGAATAGATGAAGGATAGCTTATATCTATATTTTTTAGAACCCTAGATGTAGTTGTAGTTGAATTTTATTTATTTTAAAAATTCGCAAAGTAGTAAGAAGGGTGTGTTTGGAAGATAAGAAAGGGATATATCTTTTAAATTGGGTGGAATTGTGTCTTCCTGACTAGATTTTGGATGCATAGGGTTTCAAAACAATGTTTCCAATTCTACGATAACTATATTATAGTGCTCACATTATTGGGAATTAAATATGGGTAGAAAATAATATTAGGTGAATATTATTGTTATGAGTTGTTTTAATAGCTCACGTATATAGAATTTTGTGGAGATAATTGTGGCATAAGTTGTTCAGAGAAGCTCCTTGTTTATAGGATCACTTATACCTATATAATTGTATGGATTTCTCTAGTTGATTAACGAAGTATTATTATTATTATTATGTATTCAGTGTATAATCCGGTATTGTGTTTTCATTTGACATCAGAGCGATGTCTTGATCTATGATAATTTCATATAGAATAAATGTTGTGTTATTTCTCTGTCATTTCCTTGAGCAACAATTATTGGCGTTTAAATTTTTTCCTCATCCCCTGACATCAATCATTATTGTTTTTTATTTTTGTTTTAGCATACCATTCCAATTTTTTACAATCCTCTTGAATTGGGCATAATGTCTCCTTGAGAACTTATTATGGAGAATGCATTTAGGATGGCATTCAGGGTGGCCCTCACATTGAGCATGGCATGATCTACTCAATTGAAAGTTGTTGCAGGTCCAAACGAGTGACTACAAACATCATTTTCTACATTATACTTTGTGTTCATACTCTCTCCGCCCGACTTGTAGTTGTTGCATTGGACGTTGTACATTTTGTGCTTAGATTTTCATGGTCACTGACCTATATTCATTTTTGGATTTGGCTTCACTATTTGCACTTTCATTAAAGTGTGATATTATCCCACCAAATTGCATTGTATTTAACATATCGACTTGGCCGAGTGGGGCCTCCTTAGAACAATTCACAATCTTGCCCTTCATAGCTGTCAACATTATTCTCTGTGAAAAGGCGTGTGCGTTCACTCAAAATACTCGTGTTCTGTCCGAAGAATTTTCAAAACGCTCATTCACAACAAAATACCTCGACTCGCAATGGATTTATCATTGGGCCAAGTTCAAAAGACTTGAATTATTTCATCTTTTTAAAGACACGTATCCATACACAGCATTGGCATCTCATGCATAGGCTCATAAATCATTATTGATTCGACTCCATGCATAAACTGACGTCGTCTAATACCATCTATCGACTTGTAATCTTAGGATCAATGCATGTGTAAAGACTTGTTGGCGTGATAGCTTCCTGGTCTGTTATATTGATCTCAAATCTATATTGGTTGAAGTCTCTCTTTCTCCTGGACACGTCAGTCAATAAACCTCCACGTGAAGGATCATACTCATAAAGGTTTGGCTTAGACATTGTCGTATTAAGTACAGATTTAAGTCACTTGAAACTGCCAAAAAATTGTTCTAAGTTTGTTTATAGGGCTTCATTCAATATTGTCTATTGTGTAGGATTGAACCATGTATTAAAAGGTTTAATAGAGTCATTTGGTAGATCTTGCATACATGTTTCCCATGACAAAAGAAGAGTCCAAAATTATTTTATAGGTCATAGCATTAGAATCGACATCATGAATATTGACATTAGAGTTTAGAGTTATTTTTTATTTTAATTTTTTTATTCCTTGTATTATCAAATAATTGTGATGTCATGATCATTGCTCCATAAAAACTGTGAATATAGTTTTATTGTCAAATTTTGTAGTCATCGTCAAAGTGACAAGTAAACAAATATTGTATTGTCAAGGGTCATTATGTTTCAAGTGTAAAAGTAAAAAGTTGTGAACATAAAAATAAATCACCTCACTTTTAGCGAGATGCATTTTCGGTGTAACCTGACATATGAGTTGAGAGGAGAGTTGTAATTGTGCTCCATGATCAAATTCAGCTAAACTAACAGCATGACACTAGAGGATGGAGGATACACAGAGGATGGAGGTCAATTAGTGACCCCTCCTCAGTCACCAACGATGGGTCCACATATTAGTTATGGTGGCATTTTTGTGGTGCATGTGTTTGCTTTCATTTTAGGTAGTGTGTTTCCTGCTATGTGACTGTTTGAAGTGTTCCTGTTTTCAATAAATGGAAATTTCACATTAAAGGGGGGAACATGATCCAATGTTCCATTTCCATTTTTTCAGTTTGTAATGTGTGTATGTGTAGCAAAATTTCCTATGTTATTCCTTGTAGTGAAATGTGACAAGGGTTGATAATAGTACTTGGCACATCATGATGTGGTTATAGGTAAACCACTTGAAAACCTTCTTTTTTTGGTTTGTGGTAAACCAATTTGCAAAACCACCACTTTTGGTTGTTGGTAAACCATATGCAAAACCATCACCTTTCTGGTTTGTGGTACTCCACTTTGTAAAACTGCCATTCTCAATTTGTGGTCAACCATATGTAAAACCATCTGTCGTGTTTTTTATCATCCTGTGAAAATCACCAAATCATGAAATTATGTGCAAGTACAAAGGAAGGTTTTTCCCATGTTCACACTAAGGGGGGGAATGTTAGGAAAAATATATTATAGTTCTCACATTATTGGGTATTAAATATGGGTAGAAAATAATATTAGGTGAATATTATTGTTATGATTTGTTTTAACAGCTCACGTATATAGAAGTTTGTGGAGAGAATTGTTGGGTAAGTTGTTCGAACAAGCTCCCTATTTATAGGAGCACTTCTAACTATATAATTGTATGGATTTCTCTAGTTGATTAATGAAGTATTATTATTGTGTATTCAGTGTATAATCTAGTGTTGTGTTTTCATCTAGGTGATTTTAGAAAATTTCAAATATTTTATTTAAATTCTTAATGATTACCTACACCAGCATGATTTTCTATGTGAGATGATCAATTTAATGACTACTTCAACTTCATGATAAAAATTTCCATATAAAACTTTGTTAAGGGTCGCATTCCTATCGAGAAGTTTCAGTTATTTTTCTAATTCTTGTGGAAGAAGGTAATGAGGAATGGATGGTGGTGGACAAGTGCAAGAAAGGACAAATCAAACCAAAAACCACCATATTTTTATACAAGGTTTGAGTCTTGTCTTTTTTATTATTTTTATTATTTTATTTGGGTTGGAGGACTGTTGTATTTGTGTTGGGTTCAGGACATTGGTTGACAGCGGGTTGTCTATGCACCTACTTTTTCCTAGTTTTTTTATGTTGGCTAGTTTGGATGTTGTTTTCTTGGACCTTCATTTCCTATTTGGGTTCTTCGACTCTTTCTCTTCTGCTCTTTCTTGTAATACCTCGGTTTTGACCCTTTTGTTCTCCTAGGGTATGGTCCCCTTCAAAACCATTTACCAATAATTTAAAAAATCCATATAATTATCTCTTTTGGGATATTTTTGTTAAAAAAAATTGACCTTTTTCATAAAAAAATTACACCATTTTTATTTTTTCATTAAGGCAATCATTTTAAATACTAATTTTAGAAACACTTATTAGAAAAATATTTTGGGTTATTTTTTTAGCAATAAAAAAGTTAAGTGGTCATTATAGATTCCTAAAGGTTAACTCACACATGATCTAAGTGTTTCATATGGAAAACATACATTAATAATGTCCTCCTTAGTTGTATTTTTACCACATTACATTGAATTGTGAAGAAATGCCTACTAACCCTACAAAACATTTCTAATGGAATAATAATTATGATGAAGCTAGAGGAATTATTAGACATTCTATATCCCCTTAGCTAAAATTTCATTTTTTAGGTGAAATGGATCCTTATAAAGTTTGTACTATTAAGGATAACCTATTTGGAAAGTACAATAACATGCAAGCATGCCAAATGAAAAAATATATTTCTACACTTTGTAACATGAATTGAAGATTCTTCAGTCAAGTGAAGCAATTTTGGATTAGAGTTTCTAAACTTGGGGAAATTGTAGACACTCAAATTTGGAAATCTATCATTTGATACTCATAACTTTGACAATGCACACTTGTATGAAAAAATTCACTCTCCTCACTCTTTCTTTACACATCTTGATAGCACTTCATGTATTTGATTATATTTGCACGCCTTTTGTCAATAATTTTTGAAATATAATTTCACAAAATACATATAAAGACATCCATGCCTAGGCCCATAAAGCGAGAATGTGTTTTTCTCTCTCTTGGTAAAAACCATTGATTTCAATCAAGCTGTGAAAATCACATACTGACACTACCTTACGGTTTTTTTACCAACATGTTGTGTATTAATTATTTCAAGTCCATCACCATCATACAAAAAAACATGCCCCTTAGGTTGTCCTTTCATGTCATAACACCCTTCAAAAGCATATATAAGAAAGTAAATCATACCTCATTTAAGGATATGATACGTTATGAACAGCCCATGAAAATTATAGCACTAAAGGAATCTAAAACCCGCTAAACAACAAAATAACTCAAAAAAAATCCTTAGGGAAGCACCTTTTACTAGTATGAAGTATCCTTCAAGGTTTATGATTCTCTATTTTCATCATACAAGAAAGAAAAGTGACCCTTCCCAAGAATTTCAGCAATTTTGAAACTCAAGCAAGGCATTGTCAAAGTACGGATGTCAAATTCTAATTACACTATGGTATATATCACATGCTAGGTGGAGAAAGATGTTTATTTGAGGCATCTTTAGAGTAGTGTGTATGTTAAAAGTGTATGGAGGTTCCCACAACCCAACTAGATTTGTTCTTTAGTAATTCCTTCTTACAGTACAATGATTTGAGGGTTTGAGTAGAGTTTGCAAATTCATTCTAAAGGTGAGCGAAGAATAATGATAGATATCGACTGTAGACACCTAAAATCTGCTTATGCAGTTTAATACTTAAATTGCACTGACTATCTTCAATTCCTCTCACTTTGTTTAAATAACGACATTTCGTTATCTAACTATGCATCTAATTCACTCATGATTCCAATTAACGACATTTTGATTAGTGATAATCCTCTTAATTAGCTATTTATATGTTAATTAAGACTTTAATATTGCATTTAACCAATAAACCTTCTTATTAGTTAAATCTCACTTCCGAAACATCTAAAATCTATCAAAACCCCTTCCATACGCTCTCATAAATCTTCCTAAGGATTCTTCGGATCCTTAGTTAATCCTAAAAGATTAATTAGCTCATAATCTAATCAAAAAGTGCATTGACTTGTAAAAGTCTATTTTGGATTTTCTTTTTGTCCCACATGCACTCGAATTCTACACTTTCCAAAATGGAAACCTATAAATACAATCCTAATTCATCCCTTTCAACTTTACACCATACTTTTGATAGTATCTCATATAAAACATATGTTATTGAGCCTTACTTCCATTGTTGGAATAACTTTCTGAGCTTGCATCCATTCTTTATGTTTGGTTACTATAGGAATATCTAACATGGCCTTGTAGCCAATTTTTAGAGAGATCCTTTCACCATCTTGAAGAAAAACAACAAACCTAATTTGATTGTTATAGGATCTAACTAGATTCACATTTAGTTTAGCAATCTAAAGAGTAAAATGGCTTCGCATGTTAGTTTGTTTCATTCATGTTGCATGCAAAGAAGTTAGTTTTCTAAGATCTTATCTTGATGTTTTTTTAACTAATCATGTCTTAAAGCTATTAGGTGTTAGTTTCCATTCTTATGACATAGTTAGTCTTTCATGTATACATTTGGCACGTGCGGTGGGACTAATCCCTAGTCCTTTGTCTTTTATTTCAAGCTTTGTTTCAAAGTTATTTAAACTAACCCTCTTTTGCACTTTTTATTAAACATAATCTTTCTTAACTAGTTTAGTTGGAATTACTTAGGTTTTATGTTCTTTGTAGGATCAAAGGAGGTAAAGTGCTATCGAATTTTGACTAAAAAGACCATGTTTTGATATTTTGACAATTTTTTGCTAAAAATATCATGTTTTTAGTGATCTACAGGAAGAGGGTGTGCATACACTCTAAAGGGTGCACATACGCTCTAATTTGTGTGCATACACCTCTTTGGCCATGTATATTCTTATTTGACTGTGTTTTTTTAATCAGGGGCGTGCATACGATGTCAGGGGGCGCTCATATGCTATTAGGGGCTCATATACGTTGAAATGTGTGCATAACCTATCTTCCAAAGGCCATAATGTTTTCTTCCGAACTCAAAATGACTCCATTTTTTTCCATTGGAAAGTTATAGAAGTGAACTACAGAATGGAAACATAAGATTAAGTTTTTTACTTACATAAAATTTATGGATTCTTTATTAGAAAGTTACTCATTTTCTAACATGTCTAAATGTTTTACAAAATTTTGATCCCTCTGATTTTCTAACACCTTATAGGGCTTTTCTAAAGGATAACTATTGATTTGAATGGTATATTTGATCAGTATTTGTGTTAATGTTTTTGGTTAAGTTAATGAACGTTGTAATTTTCATTTATGAGGCTAGGATCGTGTATGCTCTTCCCTTGCACCTTTTAGGTGATCTTGGGAATCAGAAATGACTCTAAACCTTTTTCATGCTTTCAAGAAATTTCATTAAAAATTATTATCAAGGGAATGAACTTAAATTTGGCTAAAATTAATTATTTGTGCATTTAAGTTAAGTTTTTTCCATTATTTTCTACTAGTTGGATTTATCATTGAGTATGATCTTGTCTTGTGTCTTAAGACGATCTTCAGGATTAGAAACAACGTTTTATCCTCTTTTTATGATGATTTGATCATTTAGAAAACTACTAAATTTCTCATGCAGGACATAAATATGCATGTCCAAGAAAGGAGAATCTAAACAAAAACTACTAATGTAATTTGATGTAGGTTACCAAACGGCATACGACAAAACCTCATTAAGTTAAAAGATAATAAAACACACCACATTCAAAACACCTGATATACAATTTTAGATAAAGTGAACCCATTTGTGTTAAACTAAGAGAAGTACCCTTTGGCATAAGCCTTAAGATAACAAGAGGGATGCTCCTATGAACCCTAAAGTAGTCCATGCAAGAGGGAACCTTGTGGATGAAACGGGAAGCACTTCGCTTACCTACTTGATTAGTACACACTTGTGAGAGTAAATTCAAAATTATCTTCACACGACTCCAGTGAAAATACAATTAAACGCAATTTATTGTTCATTATATTGAAGGGGTAAAGTAAAGTTAGGACACTCCAAGGTTTAGTCAGTGATTATTCTATAAAAAACTGAGCTCCCAGAGATAGTTTGTGATACCTAGTTTAGAGAACCAAATAGGAAGCCATTTCATCTTGGATCCAACTTAACTGACTCAAACCAATCATATTTCATAGAATTTTCGCAAAGTAAAAACTTTTTTGGAGTCAAAACCTTGTTATTTGAACAAGGGGAGAGTCCATCAAAGTTTGATCTATGAATCATTCATCACGAAATTTGTGAAGCATTAATTTTTCTTAGTTTTTCACTTGTCATAAGAAGAGGCAACCCCATTTTATCTACTCCTTTGTCTTTTGGTTTCCCATTTAGGGATAAAAGAAACAACACGCATAGATACTATTAGAAATAATCATGTCCACCACTTTTGTAGTCTACTTGCATGACTAGGTTACAAATTCAAAATGCAAGTGTTGAAAGTGTGAATGGTACGTGTTATCCAATTTTTCCCCTCAAGAAAAATTGAACAAGCAGAACCCCACATAGAAAAAATGAGGGATTAATTCAGCCATGGGAGCTCACGTTTTTATCTCAAGCCAAGAAAGTCAATGAAGCAGGCCAAGAACATTACAGAGGATTCTGGGAAATGAAGAAGTTTCAAAGTCTGAAATTCAAACTTAAGAGGTGTGGTCATTCAGAGGTAGGCCGAAGTGAAATTCTGGGACTCGGTGGAAAGAAGCATAGAAAAAGGAGTGCAAATCTCTAAAATTCGGAGGTCAACGCATAAAAGGTAGGTCAATTCTAGATTTTCATAGTATTGGGAGCTCACGGTGAACAGTGCCACACGAAGAGGAGAAAATTCTAAAACCCGAAGTCTGAATTTGGACTTCGGGTTTTTGGGAGTTCAGAGTTGACAGCAGGGTCGAGTGGATGAAAATCCCGAAACCTGAGTCCTTGAAACCTGAAATCCTGAAACCCCGAAAGTCTTGAATCCCTGAAACTTGAAACCCTGAAATTCTTGAATCCCCAAAACCCTGAAACCTGAACCCCCAAAAACCCTGAACCCTGAAAATCTTGAAATCCCTGAAAACCTAAAGGTCCAAAACCCAAAGTTTGAATTTCAGACTTCGGGGCTTCGGCATTTCAGAGGTTTCACGAGCTCAGACAAATGAATAGTAATGGTGATCTCCAAATCACAACCTCCTGAAGCTTTGAATCCTAAAATTCTGAAATTTTAGATTTCGGAGGGTGTGATGTATTTTCGGAGTCAAAAAAGGGCAGATTAACCACTGGCATTTATTGCATTATGGGACCCTCATCTTCAGATGGCCATAACTTTTGACTAGAAGCTCATATTTCCACAAAATTGGAATTTTTGGAAAGATCTCAGTGTCCTCTACACAATTACATTTGGTTTTCATATTTTTAGTAAGATTAAATATTTAAAAATGAATAAATACAATCCACCATTTTAGAGGGTGTTTCCAAATTTCTCACCTACCAACATGATGAGGTATGGGCTTCCTTTTTTCTTCAACAAGGAAAATTACATTAAGGCGTGGGTTTTAAAGTGGCATACATCATTATTGCAAGTGATTTTAATTCTTTTTTGGGTGGTCGAATCAAGATTTTGAATTCCTTTTCTCTCATTCTTCCTATATATTGTAAGGAGGGGCTCATTTCAAAAGGTTGGAAAACTTGTATATGCCCCTCCCTTCTTTCTTTTCTGTAAGAGAATTTTGGAGATTTCAAAACTCCCTATTGAATATTGTAATGAAAAATATGTGCCTTTGGCCCTAAATGTGATGTATTGTATCAACTTGGAGATCAATAAAAATCAGATCCGTGGATGCTTCAAACCTTCTTCTGTGTCATATTGTAACTTTATGATCTTTCACTGCATATAAGGGTATTGTGTATTGTTTTGTTTTCATTACAAGGGTATAGTAATCTTGTGTTTATTATGAATTTTGTGCAACATCATTCTTGGTGCATCGCCTTCCCTTAGAGTAGGTTTTAATTTTCATGCATTTTTATCTATCTCTGTCTCCTTGGGAATATTAGATTAGGGTTAGATCTACAACTATTTACACTTTGGAATAGTTGGCACAAGGTTAGGATAAGAATCCTTCCTTCTCCAAAGAACTTTCTCAATTGAAAATTCCCACACTTCAGGAAAATATCCATGTTATGCAATCGCATTGAGAGTTCCATTCATTCAAGTTGCAACAATCAGGGGTGTTGTGATTACGCATCAAAAATACGTCTTCATGTTCTTGTAGGCCCTTTGTCTCAAACCAATATTGAGATGCATTATCATCATAGCTAGGCTTTATTCATAATTTTTTTTCCTTTGAAGTGTTCTATTTCTTATATCCCATCAAAACAATTTCGATACTTACATATTTTTTCTCGTAAACTTGACCTAAGTGTCTAGATTGTAACGTTACGCTACGTGTATCTTAACACGTCCTTATTATACTTTGGCCTTGTTTATTTTCAAATGCTACCTAAACCTTGAGAGGTGTTTTTTACATTTTTCGCATCATACCAATACCATTTCGATACTAATACCTTACTTTTTCAAAATTCTTGGTTAAGTTATCTAGTTGATATTCTCATGTTGCTCGCATTTGTAACCTATAAGTTTTTAGATTTATGCCTCGTTTGTATCTAAATTGATTATAATATCCTTTGATTTGAAATCACATCAGACACTTGTTAATACTTATGCCTTGTTTATATTAAACTTGACTTAAGTATTGATGTTGAGTTGATCATCTTGTGTCGAACTACCTTTGAACACAACATTTGCATGGGGAGTAGTTACTTGTTGAGTGATTGGTTTACCAAAACTTGCATGATTACCTATCTTGAAAACTTGTTTTCTGGGACAATCCTTTGATCCATTGATTCACCATTGTTGACATTATTTTACAACCTTGAAAATTGTCACACATGTTACTTAGGTTTTTTGTATGCTTGAACACATTAAACAAAACCTTTATAGCCTTTATGTTGATAGAATTTTGATCAATCATTTTCACACTTACACTTGCAAAAAAAATTCCAAACCTTGTTAGATTGTCCAAATTATGTCATTGCAATGTCTATTTTCCTTAGACCTTATTTTAAAAATCACATGAGCATCCACGTATCTGTAAAATGTCTAGTTGGATGTTATTATGCTTCCCCGAGTCAACATGGAACTTCATTCCCTTTGAAGGAGTTCAATCAAACTATCTAGGTCTATGAATTTGTATCTAAACAACACCAACAATGATTGACTATCACATGTTTCCTCACAGCAACAACAATAAAGAACCAAGGTTTAGGCCTTCACATCAATATATCCCCATCAGGACTAAACCTCATTTAGTTCCTCACGTTGGAAAAATCGTTTGATTACCACTTTCCCCGCCTTCATCTCATGGTCAATAGATAGATTTTGATGGGTCCAATCCAAACATTCTTTATGATGATTCTGATCCAAACTATTCTTCTTATTCTTCTCAATCTTTTGATGCTTTTGATCCGAACTATTATTTAGATTCCTCTAATTTGACTCCTAAGTCAGGATCCTCCATTTCTCTACAGGACTCCCTTTATCAGTTGCCACTATGAAGTATTCCTCCTTTGGAGATTCGTAAGACTCAAATTCCTTCTAATCCATCATCCAAGGCAATTCCTACGTCACAATTTACTAAATTTCTATGCATTCCTATCTATTTACTAGTACTATATCATCTTATACGTAAACCAATACCATCTTTTGCTACTCGCAAGACATCCAAATCCAAATCTACTTCATCTCTCGAGTCATATTCTTCTATCAATCAAAATCTTATCCCTTTTTGGCCCCTAATTCATTTTGATCATGCTTTAGTATATATTCATCCATTTTCTAAAGATCAATGTTTGCGTCCACGTCAAACAATTTATAAGAAATGATGTGCTAAGATATCTTTTCAACGCACTATCCAATTCCTTTGTGGATACAACAAGGTGAAACCTTCTTTTCATCTACATCATCAAGCATCTTCTAAATATTCCAAACTTGTTGGACCTCTTTCTTCCAAACAACCTACTATGGTTGAAGAACAAAAACCTATATCGATCGATTTCTTTCATAATGAAGAAGCGATCAACAAATTCATGGGATTACATGGTGACATTTTCTAGAGGACTATGAGAAAGGATTCTCTTTATACCTCAATTCATTCACGTATTGTGGAGAAGAGGTTGATTCCTTTTGTCAGAAAATAGAGGAAAACCTTGGGATCATCCCACTTGATGCTCCTCCTATTCTTCCATCTTCACATTCTTCATTACATGGAGAAATTCCTAGGTCTAGAATTGATCCATGGCCTATCTTCTCAATGCCTAATAATTCTTTATCTATCATGATTCCTCAATCACAATCTCCCGTTAGCTCACCACCTGGTAGCCCATTGTCTTCTTCTATATGTGGGCCACCTCCTACTAGTCCTTCATCATCTATTTACCTCTAATTTACCTCCTACTAAGTCCTTCATCTATATGTGGGCCACCTCCTACTAGTCCTACTACAAACTAGATGCAATACATCTAATTTACCTCGACCAATGTCCATGAAATTAGGTATAACTACAATTATTTTAAATGCAATGACAATGACATACAATAACTATTTGAAGACATAAGGTTAATCTTGCGCATTCTTTTAGCAAATTTGGATTTTATTGATAAAAATGTGGTGAATGAAACTTGTTGGAGAGAAAAAAATTCAGGTGGTTGAATTTGTGGGATTCTTTCCAATGCTCTAGTAATCGAAGTCCCTCTACTTAAACATTGTAGCTTTTGTGTCTGCATGCACGTGAAAGGTGCATTTTCCTAATGTCCTTGTAGCCAAGAATCCAACAGGTCCACTAACCCTATGGAAAAACTAGAAATTTTTTGCTAGAGAATGAGGATGAGAGGTAGGATAACTAATTTTGCAAGTATAAACTCAAATTCGTGCACACACTAGTTAGAAATTTCAAAAACTACATTCAAGAGAAGATAACAACAAGATTTCAAAGCTACCAGCTAGAGGAAACCATGCATACAAAGATGCACACATTAATATTCCTTAGAAACCATAAACTTCTTCCTTCTTTAGCATTTAAAATCAAGACTTCAACATGATAGGAGAATGGCGGAAAATAGAGAGGGGGAAATAATAGAAAATGTCTAACTCTTTGTTCTTCCACAAGTAGGAAAAAGCTCTCTCATGAATTCATAAATTTGCAGCCAACAAAATTTTGATAATGGGAGGTATTTTTCTTTTATAATAAGAGTGATGAATCTTCATATAACCCCTAATGACTTTTCATATGTCCTCGTGTGACTTAAAACTTTTCAACTTACTAGGAAAATATTAAGTCCCTTTTTATAACATAAAGGTGACTTTTACTTTAGAAACATAAAGTTGTTTTTTTAATTTCATTAAGGACATATAAAAATTACACCCCCAATGAAGAATTATAACATTGAAGAGAGATAAAGTTGGGGGAAGGTAAGAGTAGAGAGAGAAATAGAGAGAGAGAAGAAGAAAGAGGAAGAATCACTTAGAAGAAGAATAGGCCACTCCTGTGAACTTGATTTCACTACCTAACTGGTCTCCATCCCACGCCACTGAGAATATCTCTGCTCCCTTGAATTCCTTACTGAAAAAAGCTATAGAAGATATCACTTGATTGGTGTGAGGGACACGCACACAGCTTAGAGTCTCTATTTAACCATCGGAAACATTGGTTATATCTTTGCACTTTTCAAACCAAGATGGGTGTTTTTCCGTAATGAGTGCAATGTCAGCACGAATCCCTGATAGGGACTTCATACTATCCTTATTAAAGGATAATGGATTGCCCACCTCCTTCTTGACATGTTCTTTGAATGGCCCAATCAACTCCTCAATAGTTGTTCTTTCTTCCATCGCAAGCACTCCAAGTTTCTGGATTCAGTGATTAATATTTTCATGCAACTTGTACTCCAGTTATTATTTTTCATCCAACTCTACAAGGTCTTGATTGATCGGTTCATATCTATTCTCTAGGATCCTTTCCCACACACATGACAAGTCCTTTGAAGGGGTGCTAAAAACCTTCTTGTTGATCAGCTCCTGAGAGCGAGTGTTGCTCATTTCCATTACTAATGGATGAAGAGGGTCCCAGTGATCCTTTTCATTTTCCATATATTCCCTAATCATCTGTCTAATTTTGTAGTTGCACACATGTAGGAGAATATTTTTACTGCCTCCTGAATGAATGACTTTCCCTTTTCAACAATTATACTAATCCATTCGCCATTAGCCTATCCCTACACTGTGAACTCTTATGTCCTCTTGATGGATCCTAGATTAAAACCACTTATAGGAGAAACTTCCTCAACAAGGATCTTCAAGGAGCCTAGGATTCTAGATGAATTTAAAATATGGCATTTGAATATGACTTGTATTTTTTGAGATATAAATATATTTTTATCGAGAGACTTCGTGGTTTTCAGGCAAAAAATCTTCATTTTTATTTTTTTTTCCACTATTTCGATCCGTTATTTTTGTGTTTTTTAGTTTTTTATATGAAGGATGATTTCATAGAGTCAATAAAATTCAAAATATTTGTTTTTGTAATCTAGAGAAAATTTGGTAGAGCTTCAGCAGCGTTCGGAGGTGTCGGGAGGAAATGGAAAAAACTAATGATAATTGTTGGTATTTATAGTGTTTGAAATGCAAAGGGTAGGGATGGGATGCATTTTTCTGTCCCTTTAATCCATTTTTGAAAGGTTCAAAGGGGACATAAAATTTTGTGTTGTTTTGGGCTTGATACTTGGCATATTTTTATTCATTGAGTAACTTAAGCGGGGGGGTCAGTTTTAGCACCTAAGAGTTAGTTTGTGGTCGCATTGAGAACTAGAAGGCACAGAAGGGGTAGGGAAAATTTTTATTTCCCTTTCATTCCTTTGGAAAAGGTATAAAGGGGACATGAAATTCCACTTCATTCTGGTGAGGACATGTGGTGGGCATGTAGTGGTTGGTGGGTGCACAGCTCAAACTAGTCGACGGGGGCTAGTGGATGAGTTTTTGGTAATAGTGGTGACCTGGGGGCTTAAAAAGGGTAGGGCAAATTTTTATGCCCATTTCATCCATTTTCAAAGGGATGAAGGGGACAAGTAATTGCACCTTCACCACAAACTACCACATGTCCACCTTCAAATTTGGCTAAGTATGGGAAAACACACCTTGGGACCGACTTGCGAAGACCATATCTCAGGCTCCTGGATGAATTTTTGGGTGAAATTTTATATGATTCCACCAAAAAACAACCCTCTGAATCCAATGGTGATGGTAAAAATATAAAATTTTGAACTTAATTCCTCCAAATGGTTCCTTTTTTCTCTAGATCACTTGTGCACCAGAAGAATGAGTTGCCTAGAATAATGCATGAGGTTTCAAGAAGTCCCATTTGTTCGACCATGGAAGACATTGAAAAAAAAATCCATTGATACTTTTTTAGGATTTAAAATAATCATGGGTCTCCCAGAATCTTTCTTTAGAGCTCAGACCCTATTTCACGGTGCATGCTCCTTCAAACCTGAAAACACGCTTCTGGTGAATTGGTCTCAACACCTCTTAATCTCCTTGAATCTTTTAAAATCATCTCCCTAATGTTCCCAATACATGAATAATCCTCTAAAATGAGTTTTTCTCCTCTGATCCTATCTGGGGGTGGTGCACTTTACCTAAGAAGGCTGATGGTAGCCCTTCCCAAAACTGTTCGAATACTTGAATGTTCTAGAAGATCCTAAATCACCTAGGGGAATACATGACATTCACTTTGGGATCAATAGACTAACTGGATAGGATTGGAATTACGGATGGACTGACATAGGGGTGTCTTAGGAAGGTATTACATTGAAAAATTTTGATACAGTGGTATCATTGTCCCACTTTCCAATGAATATTTCCTTTACAAAAACATAGGACACCAGCTAGCTCTAGCTTGGGGGCATGTTATGGACTAAGTGCAGCAGAGACGTGACATGAGAAATCCTAGAATCTCAGCTTGCAATACATTGACCAGTATTTTATCCATTGGGCTTTATAGGAGTTATATATAACTTGCAAGAGATATCCTGAAATGAAGAACACACACACACACACACACACACACACAAAATGACAAAAGAAAACACACAACACAGGAAAAGGGAAAACACACACAGCATGAAGGGAAACACACACCTAAAAATCACCTATGGTACAGAGTGGTGGACAACCCGCTTTCACTAATGATAGTGGTTCAGTTATTGCCCACTGCGAGGCAATTCCAACTGCGTCTCGTACATATATGAGAGTAGGAATGCATTTTCACCACAATTCTCACAGATCTGGAATGGACTGAGCCACAATGAATGGAACTTGCCATGGCTCCCTGTTGGTTCTCTCCTCTTGTCCCATAACAGAACAAGGTCTCCAACTTTGAATTTTCTTGCCTTGGCCTTTTTTTCAAAAATCCTTTTTGCCTTCAACTGGTGCTCTTTGATATGATCTACCACTCGAAATTTGTTCTCTTCCATCTTCTCAAGAAATAGGATCCTCTTATCAATCGAATCCTTATATTATGCATCTTCTATTCCTAGGAGCAATTTAAGAGTTGTAATTTCAACCATGATGGGAATTTCCTCTTCAATTCCATTTAGCAACTGGAATGGTGACATTCCAATTGATTTCTTCAGATTGATCCTCTCTGCCCATAATGCATCATATATCTTCTTGTGCCAATTCCTCTGGTTCTCATCTATAAGCTTACGGAATATGGTCACAATGTTCTTGTTACTTGACTCATCTCAACCATTTCCTTATGGATAGTAATTTGATGAGTTGGATAGGGAAATCCTATAGCCATAGTATAATTATGTCAACTCCCTCGAGGAAAATTACGTGGCATTTTCTACCATGATCTTCTATGGGACCCCAAAATGGATGATGATATTTTATTTTATGAAATTTCACACCGTCTTAGTGTTGCCTTGCTTGACTAGGATGGCCTCCACCCAGTTTGTTAAATAATCTATTAATGTGAGCACATAGGTGTGACCTTCTCTTAAATGAGGATTCAAAGCACCAATGAATTCCAGTCCCCACTACTATAATGCTTCTTCGATGACAATTGGCCTAAGTGGTAGTGCTACGAGTTGTGGTCTCCCAAAAAATTGTTGACATGCTTTGCACTTGGAGACCCATTCTTGAGTGTCTTCGAAGAGGGTAATCCAATAATATCTCCCCTAGAGAATCTTTTGTGTAGTGACCATTTCTGAAAAATTTCCACCGCAAGCTTAGTTGTGATATGCCTTCAGCAACTTCTCTTGTTGTTCTTTATCGACGCACCTAAGAAAGCATCCATTGAGACTTCTCTTATAGAGTGCATGGTTCCAAATTACAAACTTTGTCACCATTAGCTTGAACGTTCTCCTCTGCTTATAGTCAAGGTGAGTAGGGCACTCACCATAGGTTAAATAATAAGCAATATTTGCATACCATTCATCAGTGGTGTTCACAAAGAGAACTTGTGTCCTATCTTCAAAACACTTGGGGAAAAGACAATCATCCTCATCATGTCGAGCTTTCATAAACTACAAACTTGTTCTAATTTTTTTAATGTAATTAATTTATTTTACCCTATTCACCCAATGTTGTCTGGATTCAATAGCCCCCCTTTAGTCCTTAATAAACCTAGTTGGTTTATAATAGGGTCCTAAGTAATAATTATCACACTTAAACTAATTAAAATGAATCTTATTAGGGGTTAACAATTTTTTAGACCGTAGTGAATACAAAGGCACTTTATTTAAAATCACTTTCCTAATTTACCCATCTTAAATAATTTTCCCCCATTTAAATTTAATATTATATTGATTTATTTAAATTCTCTTAATAAAATTAAATACCCGCATAACTTAAATGAGTTAGTTAATTTTAAAACACCCCCTTTCCATTTATTAAATTTACCCCACACTCATCTAAAATATTTATCCCTATGAGTTAATTACAAGCTTACCCCACCCATGTCATGTTGTAGGAATTATTAAGAGCCCTTAGATATTTTTAATCTTGGCCCTAGATCTTATGGATTTCCAAAAATCCCTAATCTTCACTTTATGCTTTCTTTTATTTCATTTTGCATCATTTTTTCTTTCTATTTGGTTTTGTGTAGGAAGGGTTTGGGAGGAGAGGCCATGGAGCATTTTTAAAACTTTATTACATGGAGAGGGAAGATTTAATCTTTTTTTGTGTAATCATAACCAGAGATTTTCTGGTTTCTTTTATTCTATGTGTTATTATATATACATATATATAGATTCCTAGGTGTGTGTGTGTGTGTGTGTGTGTGTGTGTGTGTGTGTGTGTGTGTGTGTGTGTGTGTGTGTGTGTGTGTGTGTGTACCATAAATCTTTGCAGGGGTTTTAGTTATACAAAGGCAGGCTGTGGGTGAGGGCAGAGGCGGTGCCATGACCTGCTATCAAGAGAAAGATATGTGGTGTGGGGAGAAATCCAAGTAAGCCAAAGGTGTGATCCGACCATAGGAAACCTTTGGCTTACTTAGATTTATTGTTTACTCTTCCCCATTGGTGGGAAAATGTGGATTTTTCTCCCCATGTGTTTAGTGGTCTTCCTTGGTGTTTTGTGTGTTAAAAGGTGTTGCATTGTATTTTGGATTGCTTGTTCATTACCCTACCCACTTGTGCATACTTGAGGATTTCTTTCTCTCTCTCCCATGGGATTAGAGGGAGGCTAGAACGTCATCCAAATTTTGGATATGGAATGTGACAATTCCAATAGGTTGGGAGGAAACAGGACATATATCTTTTTGTTTTGAAGACTTTATGGAATGGAAAGCATGCAAAATTTTAGATCAAGATTGTTGGAGAAGATTAAATACTTGGTTATGTCATCTACCCAAATTTGTAAAAATATTTGTCACTTGATTCTTGTTAAATATTGATTTAATCTCCTTTGTAAGTCTCCCATTTTGGGAAGTATGGATATCTTGCACATGCAAGTGTTTCTTCAAGTTGTGTTATCCATTTATTTGAATGTGGTTTGAAGGTTGTATGTAATGGGTTAAATCCTACTACTCTTCAGGAGAGGAAATGTCATTGTGTTGGAACTTTGTCTCCCTCATATTGTGTTGAACTCTCACTTTTTTTTGTAAATTTTATTTCAAAGAAAGTTGTAAGAATGTCTTTCTCTACTAAAAGGGCAGTGTAAGAGTTAGAAAGTTTGAATATGAAGCTTGCACTTTTACTTTGTATTGCAAGAAAAATGAGTTTAAATTCTTTGCAACTTCAAGGATGGTTGTTGTAATAAATCTTGATGTTTCATATCAAAATGAAATTTGCATTCCTTATTCTTGAAAAGATTGAAAAAAATTAGTTTTGAAGCTAGGGTAAACTATCTTCAAATTGAAAGGAGAGCTTGTATTATTTTGAATGTTTAAAATAATATTTGAGGAATAAAATGAATTATTGTGCTCACTTACTTTTTTACTATCATCTTTGTCTTAATGTTGTGTTAAGAGAAAGGATGGCATCTCCATTAGTTTCATTTTTCTTACGAGTGAGAATTTTAGCTAAGCTTAATTTCCTTTTTGAGTGTTATTGTTAAATCTAGATTTTGGGGATAGGATCTTGTTTTGTCTCTCTTGGTGAAAGGAAGGAATTTAGAAGAAAATTAGTTGCATTTAGCAATGGAGTACATTGGAAAATCTTCTTTGAGAATTTTCTTAGTTTATTACTTGAATGTTGAAATAAAATTTATGAGTTTCCTCATTCAATTTCCAAAAGTATGTATATTTGTTTCCTTGGTTTGAAAATATCTCTTTAAGCCATGAAGATGATCAAATGGATACCATTTTGGAACTTTCAAACTAATGCGCTCAAATTTCGCTTTAGGATTTATTTTTTAATTTTATTTAGGGACAAACAGTAACCCACTACCTCTTCACACATATGTATATTTTCATATATATATATATATATATATATATATATATATATATATGGACCTGTATTGATATGCATTTATATATTTAATTAGAGCTATATATATGTTTGAACTGTGGGAATACGGTTATAGTTTTTTTTAATAAATGAATTTAAATTTTTAAAAAAAAATACATATGGGTTAGGGGGTGGCCAACCCCCCCAACCCCCCCCCCCCCCTCTCTACCACTATTATGAAATGATGTGGTGTGGCCACGGACACACCACATATCCTTCTCTTTATGTCAGGCCACGGCGCCCCCTCTATTGCCTCCCACAGGCCGCCTTTGTATAACTAAAACCCTTGCACATATTTACAGTATATATATAACACACAGAATAATAGTACCCTGGAAATATATGGTTATGATTAAACAAAAAAACATTAAATCTTCTTTCTCCATGTATTAGAGATTCAAAAATTCTCTGCAGCCTCTCCTCCCAAACCCTACCTGTACAAAACCAAAGAGAGAGAAAAAATGATACAAAATGAAAAAAAAAAACAAAATAAAACAAATCTTAAAGTGAGGATTGAGGCTTTTTGGAAATTCCTAACATCTAGGGACATGATTAAAAAGATCTAAGGGCTCCTAATAATTCCTACAACATGACATGGGTGGGGTAAGCTTGTAATTAACTCATGTGGATAAATATTTTATATGAGTGTGGGGTAAATTTAATAAATGAAAAATGGGTGTTTTTAAATTAAGTAACTCATTTAAGTTATGTGGGTACTTGTATTTCTTAGGGGTTTTTAAATAAAACAATATAATATTAAATTTAAATGGGGGAAAATTATGTAAGATCGGTAACTTAATAAATTGATTTAAAATAAAGTGTCTTTGTATTCCCTATAGTCTAAATAAATGTTAACCCCTAATAAGAGTTGTTTTGATTAGTTTAAGTGCAATAATTATTTTTTGGGACCCTTTTATAAGCCAACCTAGGTTTACTACTTGTATTAAAGGGGGGTTATTGAATCCGGACATCATCGGATGAATAGGGTAAAATAAATAAATTATGTTTTAAAAAAATTTAAAAAATTAGACCAAATTTGTAGTTGTCTTTAGGTGTATTTTAATGTCGTAAAATAGGGGCATTACAAGAATCATCTATATATGGGACACCTCTAGGTATCCCTTCATCATATTCTATACATGGGCTATATCCTAGTAGCTCATCGCCTTCTATATATGGGACGCCTCCAGGTAGCCCTTCATCATCTTCTATACTTTGACCACACCCTAGTAGCCCTTCACCTGCAGTCTATGGGACACCTCCTGGTATCCCATCCTCTTCAATTATTAGATTGTATCCTTTTCATGCATCATATTATCCTTCTATCAATGATTATGGCAAGCCCACTGTCATTTTCTCACATCAATCCCCAACGTCCACTTTCTTCTCACACTTCTCGAGATCAGACAACTTACATATTAACTTATAAGAAACTCAAACAATTTCTTTATCAAGCTTAGATCAAACATTCCAAGAGTTCTAAAGTTCACATGAATTCAAAGGGTCATAAAGTTCATAATCAAAATCAGTTAAAGAATGCACACCAACGCAACCATAAGTATGGCACAAAGTGCATAAACCTCTAGACAGGAAACTTAAGCTCTCGCATACGAAGTCCATGTTTCAAGATAAATCACAGTCATTTGTTGAGTATGAGCTCACCATGATCATCGAGATAGAAGATAATATGACTCTTTATAAGCAAACACACTTAATCTCCCTTATCAAGTAAATCGCAAACATTATTTTTGGATCTTATCACGCAAAGTGACATTGTTGGTCCCAAAAACATAAAATACAAAAAAATGAGAAAAAATTAAAAATCAAAGGTATAAAGATAAAACATTGTAATCAGGTATTGTGTACACATGGATGTTCTTTCTTCACTTTCTTACAATCCCTCTGCAAGTCATCCACCATTTTCATCCCTTTGATGATATTTTGGTTAGTCTATTTGCACACATTTTGCAACATTTATCTCTATGTGTAATTCCACCTCAATTTAAGACAATGAGACGCCTTTGTCAGAGAGTGGCAGGTAGAAGGGTCTGCGTCCTGTCAATTTCTTGGCATAATAATACAAGCACTTTATTTGAGGTCCAGAGACATTACTCATGAGGAACCCAAGTTGATGTTTGGATTTTAGCAGTGATTTGATAGATGCACGCAAGAAGCTCTCCCCATCAAATGGCCCACTCTAAAAGATGAGCCTTTTCGCTTCACAGACCTCAAATTTCTCAAAGAATCCATAATGCAGGTGACCTCGGAAGGAGAGTGAGATGGAAAATGCATAAGCTTGTATAGTTACTTAATCCAATACAAATATATTTATAATTTAATATAAAAAATAAAAATGGAGGAGGGCGAATAAGCTCAAAAAACATGCAGTTAGGGTTTTTTTGTCTTTTTGCTTTTGGAATAGGCGAGTTTGGAGGGGGGCGGTGGCAGAGCAAAAATAGATATGTTTTTGTCATATTCTCCTCCATTCACGCATAGGGTAGGGAAATGTTGTTTCACGGATTTCCATGGTCGCAGGTTTTACTTGAATCGTTGTGCTTGGGCGTTTTTCTTTATTTTTGTCAAAAATGCTTCGTCAAATGTCATCTCATGGAGTGCCATCACTGTTGGGCCTCCTCCCAGCCTCCTAGCCATGCCAACATCCTCCCAGCCTGTGCTAAACATGAGTTTGTTTTTTTACCTACGTGGGTTTGTTTTCAATGCATAAAAAATAGATGGATTCTGTCAGATGTTGTAGTTGCATATACTTTGGGGGGCACTTTTTAGTGTTTAACCAAATGATAGAACGAGATAGCTCCTCGTGGAATATGTATGCTACTGTGTGTGGGAGGATGTGGGTCCCTCATAAGGTAGTCATGTTGTTTCATCGTTTACAGCAAACAGGGTCCCAACCCAATCAGTTACATCTGCCAGGATACTTCCAGCCTATAGCCAAAATGGAATCTTTAGAGCAGGGTATGGATATCCATCAAAGCATAATGGAGAGAGGAATATTGTTAGATGTTGTAGTTGCAATTGCCCTGGTAGACATGTATGCACAAAATGGATGTGTAGAAAAGGACTATGATCTGTTTGATAGAATGCCTCAAAGAAATGCGGTCTCATGGAATGCCATGATGGCAGCCTATGCACAAAATGAATTTGTAAAAAAAAGGCCTGTGAACTATTTGATAGAATGCCTCAAATAGATGCGGGCTCATGGAATGCCATGATGGCAAGATATGCACAAATGGGTTCTTGAAAAGGCTTTAGAAATTTATGGGAAAACCGTAACTGGCAGATCTAAAGCCCGTTTCCATAACCTTTGCTAGCATCTCTCGTCCTATGCCAGATACGAGTTATGGAACACATTGGACATCCTTCAAAGTATAAAGAGTAGAGAATTGGTTTCAAATCTGCAGTTACAAATTCTTTGATAGATGTGTATGCAAAATGGTGGAACTATGGATGCTCGTGAACTGGTTGGTGAAGTGCCTAAGCGAGATGCTAAACCGAAGCCTGCAGTTTTGACTGACTTCATTCTCCAGGCATGGTTCATCTTCCCTTACCTCTCATAATTCTCATGTTTTAGCTCTCTTTTTCAACTTAATAGAACTTTAAAATATTAGGATTTTAATACCGTCAAATGTTTATTTCAACTCATTGCAAAAACAATGTAATGTCGTGTCGAAAACTCACTAAGCCAAAATAACCCGTTTGCATTAAAACATGAACTTCCTCCCTCATTCTGAGGTGATTTATAAAGTTTCCTACCTAGTTAGATCGCTACAATATTGGTATATCGACAAGACGAGTATGACTTCCCAGTAATATTGTTGACCTTCTTCCTATTAAATAGTTTATTTTTGCATTTTTCGAAGACTCATTAAGTACCCTTTGGAACTCTGAAAATGAGATGTTAGGTTTCATTTACGTACCTTGTTATGTGAGGAGTCACCATGACATCTGGATTTACCTCGAACAAACATATTTGATCTTTTTAATGCTCTCATAGGAGCCCTATTACACTGGTTTACAGCAGTAGAAAGCTATCAAATCTAGAAAGTTGGCTTTCATTTTGAACCGTAATTTGAAATCTGAATAGAGAAATTAATTTCCATCTTCGCAAACCTCTAGTGTTTATACTAGACAATTGCATGGAAAATTCAATCTAGGGAAAAACACTTTTCTGGATAGTTTGGCAAAGCCATTTTGTAGGCCTCCAGTCGTAGTTTGACGAGGTTCAACTGGACCAATTGTGACTTGTCGCTTCAGAAAACGTGTCGCCATTTGAAAGTGGTTTTCTAGTTCTCAGTCCCATCAACTCTTATGAATTATCCTCATATAGGGAAACTTGTAGGAAGTGTCTCGTTGCGTGCTCATCCATCGAACGTCAGTTATGGACGCAGTTTTCTGGGCCCTCAAGCTAAATTTTGTTCATTTGCAACTGGGTCAACTACGACTAGTGGCCCTGGAGAACTAGCCGCCAAACACAAACCGTTCACTTTTCCCAATTCCGTCAGTTGCTATGAACTCTTGATATATCTGGGGACACGTAGAAAGTTGATCGTAGTGTGCATTCTCATTGGAAGATAACTTTTGGAAGCTGTTTCTTAGCCTCCGAGCTTGTTTTGTATGTTTTTGTAGCTAGTAAGAAAATATAAAAATAGAAAGTTGTGGACCCTCATAGGGTTGCCAGACCACCCTGTAAACTCTTAACACATGAAAATAACTGTTTAAAACTCTATAGTGGAACCTGTTGTGTGCATTAGAGCTTTTGAAAAAATGGTGTCACCTCTCTCTTCCCTTCTCTTTCTCTCTCCTAGATTACAAAATGAAGAAAAATGAAATGTAATGAATACATGTCTCTAAACCTTTTTATTTTCTATTGCAATTGTAATTATTATATGAAAATGGAAAACTGAAAAATGATAATTATGTTAGATTAGGGAGGATGCCATACCAATGATTTATCACTGATATCTTGCTCACGTGGTTTTTGCAGGATGAAAGAATGATGACATAAAGGCGTTGAGTAATTCTTTGTTTATTTTTGGTAATATATTGAAAGACTTATTGTGGAAATTGGTAGTATGTAAAAGTCGTTAGATTATTAAGTGCTCGAGAAATTGGTATTCTTTCATGGATGTTATTTTTTATCCCAAAATTTTTTATGGTAAAAGTGGAATACAAATGTCAAAAGGAATTGAAATTATTACCTTGTAGTGAACTTTCATTGTGCAATTATTGGTTTAATAATTGGTGTTGCGCTTCTTACCTTGAAAATGTAATAAAGGAACCTAATCACAACAATCAACCCTAGTTCAAAATTTGTATATAACTAACCTGCCGATGTTAATCCCTTAGCGTAGAAAACTAGGACCTTCAAATTAACCTTTACACTCGATGGAACATCCTAGTTTTAGGCAAATATGATCCCAAGAAAGGGGTTTATCGTCCTAGTAGGTGCATTTAGTGACATCGACATAAACCAAACATATAGGAATAACACAGTCAAATAAATCTTTTGCATCGAATGAATTTCTTATGGGATCCAAATGACATCATGGAGCTAGTGAAATAGTGGTTCTATCACTTAAAAATTTTCTGATGAATAGATCCTCTTAGCTATAGGTGCTATCTTTGGCTAGTGATAATATAGCGCTTTGATCTTTACAGAGGGTTTATAGGGTGAATATGTTTTGAACCTTAATCTAATATCTAATAGAGTGTAAAGCCCTCAGTGAAAATTGGAATTAAACTAAACCCTAGTTGATTAGGATGTTAACTTGTGGGTAGAAAACTATAATTTAACTCCTTGCATACAAAATTGTTTTGAAAGATGTTGATTTTAGAGAACTTTAGAAAATGAAATCTTGTCCCAAAATCCCTTGTTATGTCATTTTATGGCATTAAGGAATAAAGAATATTTCTTATGCGGAATCATGAAATGTAGAGACATGGAGTCTTCATGAACATAGGTCACTTGTGGTTCATGTGTAGTTTATAATGCTTCTTTATACTTTCTTAAGATGTCGGACAAGTGCTTTCATAACTCTTTTGTTGTAAAACGATGGTAAAAATGCGACCATAATGTGATGTAAAAGTAAAGCATAGAAGAAAAAAAAATGAAATTTGAGGTTAGGAATAATGTCACACTTGGAGTCCTTATAACTTAATTTAAACATTTCCATGTGTTACAAAAAATACGAATTGCCAAATGGTCTGATCAAACTTCGAGGAAACAAAAGATATATACCTATAAAGCTTTTTTTGGAATTTAACAAGTTATTGAATTGGAATAACTATGGTAGGAAATGATTATCCCGTGATCAAGAAATGTTTTTGGTAAAAAGCTACCTTGTTTCTAAATCTCCTTTAAATCCTTTTATTGCGTTATGGATATCAAGTCACTTTCACTTGAGTTGTAAGGGTAAAACTGTAGACATTGAATAAATGTTGGAGAAGAATATTCCTAACATAATAATAAGATAATTAAGTACTTTATATGCATTTGAATTATGCCAAATAAGTATGTAAGTTATGGAAAGTGTTGTAAAGGATAAACAACCAACTTAGAATGGTCAACCTGCAAATTAAATGTGGAATGAACTTAAGGTTTATGTAGGTGGATAAATGAAGAAATTTATCCTTGCTCAATAATGTTCTTAGAATTTTAATCATAACTAAAATACAATTAAGGAAATAGTATATCGTGGGTTTTCCCATCCTTGAGTCTTCTTCTTGTGGTTGGGGTTTTGCTAGTATTCGTTCATTGGGAAAAGTGTGGCATCAACATGCCTATTTTTTTTTCATGTGTCGATGTGAGTCGATGACTTATGTGATTGTCTTATGCGAGTCGAGTTTCTATACTTGGAACCCTTGTTGTGTTGTGTGTAGTGAGCAATGTAAGTCAAAAAAAAATATCCTAGTATTTTACTGTTGTAATTGTGTGTGTAAAATGCAGGCATGACACTATGGTATTCGTTTGACCTTGATCTTTCATCACCTTCGTAAATTAAATAACAATTGACCTCGTAGAGATCCTATCACTATCTACATGTAATAAACTTGTTGTGAAGAAATTTTGGACATATTTTTTGACACTAGCCAATTTTGTCATCACAATCACTTCCACATCCTTCCATCAAGCCATTTGTAGTTCTTAACCCCTTGTCAAAACAATCAAGAGAACTAAAATAAGTTTTTAGAAACCAAAAGAATAAAAATAAATCAAAAATCAAAAGTAAAAATCAAATTGATACAACTCTCTCTTGGGGTATTTCCAATAATCTCTACCTAGAATATGGATGTCTCACTGGTAATAAAGCAATGTTGCAATTAGAATCAAATACACATCCATCGAGGCTATGGACGTCTGGCTAGCAGTGGAGTAATGTATGGCTATCCTTCCACCCTTCATTCACAAATAAAATTTGAAAATAAATCAATCCTACATATTGGCTATGGTGTCTTCACTTGTTATCTATCAAATCTTCTCTCTTAGAGGTAATTAAATTCCACGTGTACACATTGGTTCTATATGAGAAAACAACATTACTATGTTACCAAGTGTCTTTTTTTAGACCTTGTTCAGACTCTTGCTTTAGTCCATATCTCGTCTCACAATTTGTGTCTGTGGATAATGTCTTTTTCTTCACGAGGCTTCTAGCTACATTTTACATGTCCTTACATAGTATTCATGTTGTTCTTTTACTTCATTCAGAACATCCATGTATATAAGATTTCCTTTTTACCATGTGTGAGGGTAATTTTGTCCCTTCTTTCAGTAAACAATGTTCTACTTCCTTTCTATCATTTTCTTCTTGGCCATCTCACGCTAGGGGCATACTTTCTCCTTATCACTTCATTGACTTGAGTTCATCATCATGTTGAACCTATCTGTCTTGGCCTTGATCTAAATTCTATGTGTGAAGGATTTACCTTTTTATATTTCCCTCTATTATTGGGGGAATTTTCACATATTCACCTTCTTGTACATACGTGTGGCATTCTACCCTTTTACATCCCATCTATCATTGGGAGCATCCATGTTCCTTTCCCTTCATGTACATAGTTTAGGAAAAAAAATTAAAATACCAAAAAACATTCAAATATGTTTAGAAAATCACAAAAACATACATATAAATTTTGAAAATCCCAAAACATGCAAATATGTTAATTGGGCAAATAAAAACATTCAAATACATTTCCATCGAAAACTCAAAAATAATATAAAACTTTCACAAAAATCCTAAAAATTTGAAAACATCACATAAATCAAAAAATTAGTAAAAAGAATGCATGTAGTTGAAGCCTATATCACATGCATCGTACTCAAACATTGGAAATCATCCTACAAAACATATTTCTTAGATTCTAGTCTGGTCTTGTACAGGACTCACAGATCATTTGGATCTACCTTCCATTAACAAAATCTAGTTTGCTTATTATGTATGTTTTCTCTTGCACAAATGTGTTGCTTAGCGCAGTATCATAGAGCATGATTGCTTTTCCATGGGACCCCAACGTCCTCCGTATATTTCCCTCACATGTATCCTTACTTAAGGCACCATCGTTAACCCTTGTCATTAATTCACATAGGTCAAAATCGAACCTTGATAGTAAAAATATTTAAACAAATATCTTGAACGTTATTTGTTTGATTATGTGTGTTTGTACTTGTTTTCCCTGTTAGGTTATCTTGTTTACTTTATCATATTACATTACATTTTGTATGTTTCAATGAGTTAGTGTTTTGGCAATGAAAAAAATGTATCATCATAGTTTTTCATGTTATTTTACACGTTTTTTGTATGTGTACATTTTAAGAAGGATTGATTATGTAGATCATTGGCAATATGATGAAATAAAGTTTTTTACATTAGCTGGATGCAAGATATTTCCAAACCCTTCATCTTCTTTTTCTTGCATATCATTCTCTTCTATCAACACTATTCTTCCACATCACTTGGGGAAATAGGGAACACCTGTTACAAATCATTTCTATAGATTTGTTAAGAAAATCATATCTTGTACTTCACAGCGATACCCACATGAAATTTTTCAACAAAATAGTTTGTATTGGTATTATGCGGGGATTGATGCTTGCATCTCTCTCTATATCGATATCTAGTATATCGTCATTTGTCTCTCGTTGCAATGATATTTTCCCTCGCTTTGGATTTTCCTCTTCAGGTTTTCAATCATCGATTGACCTCTTTCATCACCCCATCGATACTCGAGGGGGAATCCTTCATTCTACTAATTTTTCTTCTACCCCTTCAAAATACCCCTTCAAAATTTACTTGCATGTACTTATCTACTATATTTAAAGTGGCATTGCTTACGCCACCCCAAAGAGGGGAAAATGTAGACACATAAAATCCACTTATGCAGTTTAATAATTAAATTGCACTATATTCAGTTCCTCTCAATTTGTTTAAATAACGACATTTCATTATCTAACTATGCTTCTAATTCACGCAGGAGTCCAATTAATGATATTTTGATTAGTGATAATCCTCTTAATTAGCTATCTATATCTTAATTAAGCTTCTAATCTTGCATTTAACCAATAAAACTTCTTATTTGTTAAATATCACTTCCAAAACATCAAAAATATATCAAAACCCCTTCCAAGTGCTCTTAGAAAGCTTCCTAAACCTACTTATGATCCTTAGCTAATCCTAAAAGATTAATTAGCTCCTAAACTAATCAAAAAGTGCATTGACTTGTAACAGTCTATTTTGGCTTTAGCTTTTGTCCCACATGCACTCGAATTCTAAACTTTCCCAAATGGAAACCTATAAATACATGTCTAATGCATCCCTTTCAACTTTACACCATACTTTTGATAGTATCTCATATAAAACATATGATCTTGAGCCTTACTTCCATTGTTGGAATAGCTTGCTCACCATGCATCCATTCTTCATGTTTGGTTAGTAGAGGAATATCTAACATGGTCTTATAGTTATTGTTTAGAGAGATCCTTTCACCAACTTGAAGCAAAACAAGTCTAATTTTTTTGTTATAGGATCTAACTTAGTTCACATTTAGTTTAACAATCTAAAGAGTAAAATGGCATATCATGTTAGTTTGTTTCATTCATGTTTCATGCAAAGACGTTATTTTTCTAAGCTCTTATCTTGATGTTTTTGTTTTATCTAATCATTTCTTGAATCTATTAGACCTGTTAGTTTCAATTCTTATGACATGGTTAGTCTTTCATGGATACAACGACACATATATGTATAGGAAAGTGAAGCACTCAATAATTTAGAGACCATATTTCAAGTAGGTCCAATACCAAATAGAAAGGTTAGAACCATATGAATGACATTGTTTGAAGTACACAATTTTGATCAGGCTTAGTTTTATATCATAATTTCATAGGTGAAGCATTTCTAGTTTTACATATACCTATTATTTTACTTAGATCACTTAGAATCCTTCATATCCATATATAATTAGATAAGTGCTCTCTCTCTCTCTCTCTCTCTCTCCTCTCTCTCTCTCTCTCTCTCTCTCTCTCTCTCTCTCTCTCTCTCTCTCTCTCATATGTTCTAACACTTGTTGGGCCCCTCATCACTTTCAAAAGTGTTATTCTTATGTGAAAAGTGTTAGGTCACTCATCACTTTGACACTTGTTAAGTCACCTATAACATTATTCATCCTTTCTATACATGTTAAATAAAAAATTCTTAAACCTGGACCCTCTCTAATCAAACATCCTAGACCTAACTCTATTTGCATTAGGGTTTCACTTTTTAATTTCTTCACGCTAATATGATTGATAGCACTTATATGGATTTCCCTATTTCTCTTTATGACTATCTTAAGCATGATTTTTCCTATAATCAATCATCATTCGACAAGCCTCTCCAATATATTCTGATAAACCCTAAAAATGATATTTCTTATGTCCCCCTGCTTGTTCCTAAATGTCTCATATTTTAAAAAGATCCTATTTCCTTTTATGTTACTAATGATATAGTAATTTTATTTAACATTTTTCATACACATAAACCACATTCTTCTTATGATTATAGTTGTGATGATGATATTAGTACACACTCTATTAACAAGATATGTGATGATTCCTTCCCTACACTTGATCAATTAACATCACTTTGTAAAGATATTTTTTCACCTACCCATGCCATAACACACAATTACCATAAAACACCTTCTTCTATGGATAATACTACAATAGACACCACAACTCATGTTACTACTCTTTTCTATATCTCTCTCATGAATGATAATGCAAACACTACTTACATTGCACAGCATTCTCCTATTGTGATGGACTATATTGCTACTAGTTTACATGATGAAATTTATATTTAAACCCATGATACTCCTCCCACTATGTCTCATTCTAATAAAAATGATGCCCACCCCCCTAATGTGTATTGTTGCACACTTACCTATATCTATCGCTTCGTTCGCAATAGTGGTTGTTACATCTACAATACCTAAGATGTTGGGAGAAACTCATATCCCCCTTCATAATTTCACAATGACCATAGATTTCAAATATGTTTCTTGGAACACCTCTCGATTTAAATTTAATAATATTATGCTTACTAAATCCAATATTACATCACTTGATCCAACTTCCCCACCACAGGTAGGAACAAAATGTGTTGATTTGAAGATACTCTTCCCTCACTCACTTTTCATAGTTCTATGCATGAATCATATAATATTTCTACACATCATTTTCTTACATCAATGGGGGCAATTAAACCCCATTTTTCCAAATTTATGCCTATGGTTTCTCCTATAGTCGTATGGGCTACTAAATACGGTTCTAATGCTTCTAATCTTCCCATATTGTACCTATTGGTTATGATAAGTATTGTGTATCTTAGGATCTATTACTTGAGGTTGATACTAATCAGCCTTCTAGCACTACATATGTTACACATCTCTTAGATCACACATTAATCCTTATGTTTTTACTAACTCTTACCACTATTGAAAATAATCACAATGTTCCACCTATTCTAGTTGTTTCTAATGAACACACTCTTATTGTTCATGTCATTACACTTAGTACCAATGCAGTTGGGATCTTGGATTATATAGGGTTATCCCATTAGTTTTTGACATTTTTTTTGGGGTATCTCTTGTGTTACCCCGTCTTCTATGTACATAGCTATATAATAAAAATTCTAAAAAACATTGGTATATTCATGAAAAATAAAAAACATTCACATATATTCAAAAACAAAAAACTTAGGATCCCTTTCTATGGCATAAACTGTTTAAAATTTATATGATACATATTGTTTATTCCTTTGGTTTGATAGATATAATTTATTCTTTATGCACATATGTTCATGTGGTATATTGAGCATGATGCATAACATATAAAAAGTGATACACGATGACAGGTATTGTCCTTCCCCTTTACCTAGTCTATTACCCTCTGAGGGCATATGCTTTTACACATTATATCTAGGTGTTATATTTTCATTATAGTTCCTTCCTTTCCTCATTACACTTGGTTACATATACATATTATGCATTTATTATCTTTTGTAATAACATATGTGTTTTGTGTTGTACTTACAGTTATTGCTTCACTGGTTCTTTTTTATTGTATGATATGTGTTTTTCATCAAATTTGGATACACTTACTTTTCATACATTCTTGATAGTTTTTTTTTTCAATTATTCTGTGGTACTTTGTTTGTGGCATAAGGTCCTTAATTTTCTTGCCATAATGTAGGCATCCTATGTTTGCGGTATCATACTTTATATGTGGTTCTGCATCCCTTATTGTCAGGATCAAGGGCCTTGATTTTCTTGTGACACCATGGGTGTCCCATGTTTGTAGGAAATTCACCCTTTGCATAACACATTTTCACTTTCTTCTACATTATATGTGTTGGTTCTCATTTTGATCCCTCCCTAGTTGAGTTGTCTAAAGAGATACCCCTTACCATCTAAGGACCCATGTTTGAATATATCATCTTGTCACTAATTTTTTTTCAAATATCCATGACCATCCTTTCCCATGAAACTAAACAAATGAAAGGATGGACATGACTATTCAACTCTACGGAACCCGCAATGCATCAACTTGGTATTCTGAGGAATAGAGAACTCAATGTTTTGCGGGTTGCAATGTAATATGGGAATAAGAGAGGATGTCGCAAATGAATAGTTTTAAGGGATAAATAAATATTATGGTACAATAGTCGCAACACACCAGAATAATGTTTGGCAAGTTTAACAAGGAGGTAAGTACCCCACGGATTCCAAAACTTTTTGGGACACTCAAAAACTCTACCAAAGGGCCATGGAACATCATAAATTAATTGAAAGTCCGCGGGTGAAGAAGGACTATAAGTAAGAGCCACATGATGGTTTATCACAAGGGTTGGTACTCCACAAAATTCTAAAACATTCGTGGGACATTTTGAAAATGAAACGTATTTCATCAATACTTTGTTGCAGGTTTTCAAATAATATAATATGAATTTAGAGATGATTTTTGTGTTATCCAAAGGTAAATTAAGTTATAGGAATTAAGTGTTGAGTTAAGAAATGAAGTAAGAATAATCATCTATACATATTAAGAAAAAAATGGGGAATCTATAGGGGCTTCATCCCTTAAAATTCACATAATTTTTAGTATGCATATACAAAAAAGGAAGGTTATAACAAAAGTGGAACATTATCAATTGATGGTTACACATTCCTCTCCAAAGGAAGGAATCTTATTCAGTAGTTTCTTCTTCATAAACTCAAATTCTTTATGATCTTAGGCCCTAATGCACGGTCTAATCCTATCTCACCTTCTCACACACATCTTACACGACCTCATCACTTTATTAGTCGAACACACCAGTATAGGCCCATTCCTAGGACAATTATTGCATCTCGGTGTAATCACAACCTCATTTTATTCCATGTAGGTTTCCATCACTGTTGCATTTTTCTTCACATAGATCTCCATCACCTCTACTCGATAAAATATAAATTTCTCCTATAAGACGAGACCCATTAAAAAAGGTTAGTCCCACCTTTCAGGTAGACCTTGGTACCCCTCTAGGTAGTAGATTTTTTATTTGAACATTACCCAAGAACATCAATTAGTTCCATAGGGACAGATTAAGGTTTATCTGTAGAGATGGGATTACTTGCACAAGCTAGATTAGGTATGCCCCGTCTACGTCTCCTTAGGGAAGGTGGCAAGACTTCAAGGGCCTTCGTAGAAGAATATTTCATTGTTGTTTTCTCAACACAAGCAATTATTTTCTCCATAGCAGTGATTTTGCAATAAATTAATGATATATCTTCCACAGGATCATCAATAGACATTTCATAAGCATCGAGAGGAATTTATTTCTCCATCAATTCTTCATTAAAGATTAAAAGAGATGTATCAATGATATTTTTTTGATGTCATGCCGACAGTGAAGCAAAAACTTCTTCATTAATTCAGGAGCTTTCTAATCCTTCACATAGAATAAATGATAATACATAACCTAAAATACAGAAAAGAAAGGGGTCATATTGATAATCCTCTATATCGGTGCTACCCGAACCACGTGAGATGTTAGTGGCCCATCAGTCTCCACCTGATCTTCAATCTCAAACAACATTCTCACAAAAGCCTCATCAGGACCAGAAAGGTCGAAGATATAATGCAATGTCTCTGAGGAAAGTTCCTTCAAACTAGTTCCTAATGCCACATCTATCATTGCTTGAGAAGGACACACACTAATTCTATTTTTACTCAGAATGCTTGAAGGAAGATGTAATTTTATGAGAAAAAGATGTGAACTTATAAGAAGATAAATTTTGGCAATAATTATGTGAGGTATTGATTAACTAAAATGTGGTGTATTCTAATTTAATATAATATTAAGAATAACAGTAAATAACAGATAAATGCATAAATAAAATTACCCAAGAAACTAAGTAAATAGAAATGTGAAACCCTAATTAGAACATAGGGTTAGGAGGAGCTTATTTGATTCGATGAAAGTGTTGGACTATGTCATAGTGTGAACCAAGAAAAAAGGAGGAAACGGTCACACAGAAGCCTAAGAAAGTGTTATGTCTGAAAATTAGCACCCTAGGATTTGCACGTTACAAAACCCTACTTTTGGCTAACATGGCATTTTCGCAAGGTGTGGGACTCTTGCAATTGAGACAAACCTCTAGAGAAACTTGGTTCTTGACCTAATATAATGCTAGCCTACTCCTAAACTACCAATTCCAAGGGACCAGAGAGTGAGAAATACATAAATGTAAACCCTAAACCAAGGGAGGCAATAGCACCAAAACAAGATTAGAGAGATTTATAGTGAGTGAAATTGGAGAGAAATGGGGAAGAAGAGGGAAGATAAAATTCCACAGTCCCAAAACACATTCAAACCTCCAATCTCATGGAGAAAAACAAATTTAATCCCTACAAAGGAACACAATATGCACAATATACCTACAAAATATAATAAAAGGCATAGAAACGCAATATAAATCAAGTTAGGGAAGGAAGAGCCAAAAAAATGCTAATTTTATTGTCTTAAAATGATGCACAATCCATTACAATATAAGCAAAATGTAAGAGTCCTTCACAAAATGCATAAATTTGAGGCCTGCAACTTACAAAAGGTGCTAGAACAAATTTTGGCAAAGTTACTTTACAATTTTGAAATCTCTCCCTTTTCAAATGAGGGAAATTTACATATATAGAGAGAAAATGAGCTACCAACCAACATCCTTCATTAAATTCCTATATGTAGGTATGGGTAGCCATGATCGTTCACTTTTCAATGGTACTTTTCTCGCACAGTGAAAAGGGGGTGCCATACCTCATTAATATGGTTGTTGAGCTACCTTGTGCAGCGTCATTAATGTCTAGCCGTATCTGAAACTCATTGTTTTTCACCTGATGGAAACCACTAGATAACGCACGATAAGAATTGAAGAGTCGTCACTGATGAGGAAAATACTTGTCACACGATAAGAAGAAATTTTGTTGCACGATAGAGAGGGGAGGTTTACGCATGATAGGAGGAGATGCTGACGTGCGATGAGAGGGTGGCGGAAATGGGGAATAGAACCACGTGTGAGGAGTGGGTCTTGTCACATGACAAGAAGGTATGTTTTCATGTGCTAAGAATAAATAGTTGACATGCGATAGGAGAGGTGGTTATAATGTGACAAGAAGAGGTTTTTGTTGCGTGAAAGGAGATATGGTTGTCGTACAACAGAAGAGGAGCATTGACATGTGACAAGAGAGATGGTTGATGCATGAAGCGAAGGAAGCATTGACGTGTGACAGGAAATAGCGGTTGATACATGACAATGAGGGATTGATGCATGATAGGAAAGGGTTTTGATGTGTGTTAACGAGGGTGTTGATGCACAACAAGAGGAAGCATTGATGTGTAATAGGAAGGAGTGGTTGACGTGTGTCAAGAAGCATGGTTGATGCGAGAGAAAAGGAGGGTGGTTGATGCACGACAGGAGGAAGTGTTGACATGTGTTAACAAGGATACAATCTGTACATTTTTCTAGTTTGACTATTGATGCAAATCTTGCTTAAAACCTTCATCATGGCTTACAAACACGCCGCAAGATACCTTGTAAAATGATCCCATTAACTATTAATACCCATACCTATAGGCTAGTCCATTTTGTAAGGGGGGGTGCAAAAATGGATAACAATTAGAAACTTATGGTGGTAATTTGTCTACTAGATCCTGAAATACCAATTATTTTGAATCAATTGGGCACGAAGTCATTCTGATTGCTGAAAATATTCTGATGTCTAAAACCTCTTGTTTCTCTGAAAAAATGCTAAGACATTACTTCATCATTGGACCTTTCCTGAAACCGGAAAGTGGAGAACTGAACAAATCACGACTATGTACAAATAAAAAAATGATACATGTCCTAACATGAAACATGCAGAGAGTGCACAAGAACTTATATAAAAGTAAAACCTAGCTACAATAGAATGATGTTCTGCAAACACTTGGAGGAATTATAAACTCTACACTAATATTTACAAGAAAGATACCCCCATAAGTAATAATGCTTGAAATAGATGCCATTGACTAGAATCTATAATTCTTCTTTGTCTAACTTTTTCAACTAGAAAGTATTGTTTTCTTTACATCTTGAAATCAAGTAAGGGCCACTCCATATTGCATCAAACTTAAAGCACCTTTCGGCATTTAGCTCTATCTTCATCCCATTTTAGAACCAGGTCTCATTCTTGAAAATTTCTATTTTTTTGGCCTTTCTGTCAAATCTCATCTTAATTTGAGCTTGATCCTTCTCCATTGTTTTCATGGCCTTGTTCCTTAGCTCTTCCAGATTCCATGATCTTTGCATACCTGAATTCCATATCTAGGAAACTCGAGACAAATATAGCTTGTTTTATAAGCTCCAATGCTGGTAATTCAAGGGCTATTGGAAGCCTTTCTTCCCTTTCATACACCAACCTGAAAGGAGATATAACTAGCCTGATTTCTTGGGAGTGATTATATCAGCCCACAAGGCTCATTTAAATTTGGTATGGCAAGCCCTCTAATTCTCATCTAGGGTTCTTCTTATGATTCTTAGCAAGTTCTTATTCATGGAATATATTTTTTCCATTATCTTCAAGCTAGTAGTTTGAAGAAGTGATCAAATAGATATCATTTCTAATAGACCAATTAGATATCTTTTGCTCCAAGAAAAGCCAAGGCATTATATGATATTATAGTGGAAGGAACACAAAACCTTGATGCAATACGTTTGTAGAAGTCCAAAATGCTAGCTTCATTTTCTTCCTTAAGTGAAATTGCTTCTCTCCATTTAGTGAAGTAGTATTGTGGCTGTAAGAATCCATTTGTGACCTAGGCTTGGAACTTGAATTGATCATCCCAATAAAATCAAGCCCCCACTGCAAGAAAGGATGCTCAACTAAGATATGATGGAGTAGAAGGGATGTTAGCTTTTGTTTACCTATGAAGAAGGAAAACTTTTTACATTTCTTGATCAATGAATAACAATCATTTAAAATATCAGGCCAACAATAACCAACTTTCATGATTCTAATGGTTATTATTTTTGGGTAAAAATGACAACTTTCTTCTCCATCATGAAACTCATGTAGTACCCTCTCTATCCAATCTGTCCTTGATGCACCTCAGGAGGACACCATTCACATCCCTTTTAAAAAAAATATTATCTACAAGAAAATATAGGATGCAATGACGTTTGAAATGCCTCCTTTTGGGCTTACTCAATCCTTGAGGATATTTGACTTGTTTGAAGTAAATGTACAATATCTTGATTCCAACAAGGAATGGGTATGCCACCTGAAGTATCTTTTTTATTATCTTGCAACAGCATAATAGCTTCCACCTCCACTCTTGATTCACCATGCTAGTTCGAAGCTAGGTTCTCACACAACCATTTTTTGTTAACTAACTTTGGTCACATTTATATCAATAACATACTCTATGACCTTGGTTATCCAACTAAGATCTCTTTTCATTAATGTCCTTGTTTTAGAAGAAAATATTTTACACTAGCATGTGAAACTGAATAGATGAATTCTATTATTTAACACTAGATGTCTGAATTTATTTAGAAGTTCACTACATAACAGTAATTTCCCCATTCTTTTTCCTAACTGGAACCAATATTCTCTACCTCATGAAGAGTGCTTGATTGGAAAGATGTTCCTTTGTTTGAATGAGTATGATTGAGTTCTACTTTTCATGAGAGGCTCGATATAAGGATTGAATGGCCCTTATCCAAGTCCTGGCATGGATATTAGCATCCCGAATCTAGTTCAATCATGAGTCATGCCAACTTAGGATTAAAGTCATTTCAAGAGATCTGGATTGCTCCAAGAAAAGAGTCATCTAGAAATGGCTTGGCAAATTTGTATAAATTTAGATTTATATTGTTCAATTCTTACCTTGCCAATTTGCAGTGTTTTTATTTCTCCAACTTAACCATTGGTTCTAAATCCTCACCTTTGACCTGAATTTTTTCTCTTTCCCTATGGAAAAGTTCGGAACAAACCTCCTAGGATTGAATATTGAATCTACAGTCACTAAACCCTTTGGAGATCCTTGTTATGTCCTCAGCTAAACCACTGGCAATGCTTAAATAGCTTCATACCCTTTTTGGATCAATTACAAACCCTTCCTTAGACACAATGTGGCCTAATATTTTAACCTTCATGAGCTAAGAATATGTGCTTTTTCAGATATTAGAGACACTCCAAATCTCCAATGATCTTTGGAATACATTGTCCGAGGTGAAAGAGATACCTGTGCTAGGTTCTTAGTGAATACAGTATTATCATCTGGCATACACAAGAAATATCTTCTTGATCAGTCCATTATAGTCACCAATCAAATGTGTTTGCGCTTTATCTCTTCTTAATACTATTTGGCACCACATCAAATGTTGCTCCAATTGTTGCAAGCCTATCTGCCAGTCCTCATTCTTCTTTCTTGGTATGGCTTGAATATTGAACGCTTCAAAATCATCAATTCTTGAGCAACATACCTGATGCTTGTAGAATTTGAGAAGATCATTCTTGGCAACATGTTTTCCCCTAATCTAGGTTGGATAATTAACTCACTATCCCCAAACACTTACAAGTTTTTTATACCCCTCTTTATTTCCCAATTTAATCCATGTATCAAAGCTATTCATACTTAGTGGTAATGTTTTAAAAAGTAAAATGAAAATAGAAAAATGAGTAGTAGTTCATACCTTGCGATGAAAAAATCATTGCTCCTCCTCCAACACCTTGCCTACTCCTTGAGCCATAACAAACTTAGCTGTCATACTTCATTATCACCCTTATCATCTCAGTTTGGTGAGGCTAGGAAAGGATTTGTTTTCCTCGTGTAAACAATAAAATCTCAACTCATCCTCCTCTATTTCATTGTATAGATAATATTCGTGACTTTTGTTTTCACATTCATCAAGATTCAAATTTGGGATGCCCTCAACTTTGGTATCTATGTCCTGAGTGTTTGGGCAATCCTTTTGATCAAAGGCTAAGCAATTTACGTTGATTAAGACTTGGTACACGAGGATCAATATGAAATTTCGCAATAGGTTCAGACCGGATTGTAGCCTTAGCTCCATACCTTGTTCTGAAGAGCATATGTGACCAATCAGCTGATAAGTAGCCTCCAATTTTGGCAGTGAAGTCTCTTGACAAACACACTGTAAAGAGTGGTGGCAAGTCAATCACTGATGTATCCTGGTGAACTATGACATTAGGACATGTTTAAAATGTAAGGTTCAAACCTTTTATGATCCCAACAGTCCCCACTGTTGTCCCATCTAATTGTACCACTCCTTTGGAAACCAAGTCATATTTCAGGCCTAACTGATTTGCAATTTGTTTTGGCATTACAAAACTGCTAGCCCCCAATTCAATCATGCAGTTGTGTACAATATTGTTCCCAATAACCAAAGATATATAGAATGGATGAGGCTTCATGATTTTACCTTGTTGACCTCCATGAACTCCCTCTTTTGGAGCTGCATTAGTGATCACCTTATCTCTTGATTCCTGGACAACTCATTTGATGCTGACCAATTCTCCATGGTTGTTTGTAACAAATCTCATTGGCCTAGAATTTTCAATGATTCCCACATAGAAATTTATATATTGGTCTTCTTCATTTGATCAAAAATGTTAAAAGGAGATTGATTCTCCTTCTGTTGCCCTTTACTACAACATGACTTTCTCCTGCACATGGGCTGTTGCAACCGGCACCTGAGTTGTCTTAGAAGGTAGTTTGGGTTGATCTTGAATGTTTGTGGTTACAGTTGGATTTCTAATACCCCAAAGTGTGATAAAAGGTTTATAATTACTTGGATTAGATGATTTCCCTTCCTCTATATTTCTCTTTCTTAGACCTTGTATTGGCTGCCACACTTTGAGAAGGGGACTGATTTATTCCACAAAAATCCTCAGCTTGTCCAATTCACAAGTGTTGTCTCATTTGGAGGTGCTCCCTGATTAGCTACCTGCTACTCACTTTCTTCTTGGTTTGGTTCTTGAGGAACACCCATCGTAGTCACCATCAATGTTTGATTTAAAGCACCATTGAAGCATGTTGCTTGATTATGCGGTTGGTTGCATGGGAAACACCATTCATATTCTTGTGTTATGTTGTTTTGAATTGGAACCAAGGCCCTAGATGTTGAAACTGCATTAGGGTTATATGCTTGGAATGGCCTAGCAACTTAGGATTGTCCTTGGTTCTGGTTAGGATCTTGAATAGGTGACTTGTTTGGCTGATATGGAGGTTTATTATGTTGGAACTGAGGTTGATAAGGTCTAGAATTTTGAGCTTGTTTCCTCTTAAGAGTTACCTACTCATTTCCTAAGTTTTGTAATTGTTTCATAACCTCATAGAGTTCATTTGAATAACTAGAAGAAGAAGTGGAAGCTTCATTTGAACTCTGATTTCTTACAGCATGGATGGGAGCTATTGTAGGTGTTTGATTAGGATTAGGATTATCCATATCTAAAAAGAGAGGCATAGGTGGCCTAGGTGCAAGTTTACCGGCTTGAATTAGGAAATTCTCAACCCTAATGGCTATGGCATAGGCATCCGATAGGGTTATTACCCCCATAGATTGTATCATAAAAGATATATCATAATTTAGAGATTTAAGAAAATAGAGAAATGTACCTTCAGTTGTTGTTCTGACCAGAATTGGGGATCCTTTCCCATGTTCTGTGAAATATGGAATTGAAGTATGTCATTTACTCAATTGGTGCCCTTTTGATTGTAGTCATCTACTCCAAAAGGGATAAGTTGTCAGCCCTCTCCCCAAACAAGCCACAGAAAGCTATGCACAATAGATCCCAATTCTGAATCGATCCTCCTCCCAAACATCTAAACCACTGTAACACTATATTCCTTTAAAAGAAGAAGCCAACAACTTGACCGCAACATCCATCTTGGCAATCTTATGTATTACACAAACATTTGCAATGTCTTGAATGTGGTCGATGGGAGTTATATGATTTTCTCAAGTGAAGTATGGGATATTTTTTAATGCTACTATCGGGACTGGATTTTTGGCATTAAGGGAAAGTGGAGTGCTTCCTATGAAATTTTCATAGGGGTTTGGAGGTGGCTGATTTGGTGTTTGTAGATGAGCCATTCTGAGTGGTCTGAGAACCCTAGTCGATTGAAGAAAGGGTCTTCCTGGTGGAGGTGTGGATAGTTTCCTATTTGGTGGAGATGGAGACCTTTGAGTTCTTCTTCCCCTTCTTTCTCTATCTGGGGATAAGTGTAGATAGAACAAATAGCCCCTCTTCTTTAGTTCTTGATCTTGTTTGGATTCTTCTCATGAACTTGATAAACGGGCTATCAAACCACTGGATTTGAGTGTGTTGCTATTACAAATCCTCCAAAGGCTATAATTTCACCAAGAAAAACACCCAATCTTGATAAAAATGAAAATATTTACTTTTTTCCCACTGGGCGTGCTATAATTGTTATATCATAAAAGTAGAACCCTAGGATTTGCACATTACAAAACCCTACTTTTGACTAACATGGGATTGTCTCGAGGTGTGGGACCCTTGTAATTGAGAAAAACCTCTAGAGAACGCTGGTTCTTGACCTATTCTAATGCTAACCTACTCCTAGACTACCAATTCCAAAGGACTAGAGAAGAGAAATACATAAATGTAAATCCTAAACTAAGGGAGGTGATAGCACCAAAACAAGACTAGAGAGATTCCTAGTGAGTGAAAGTGGAGGGAAATGGGGAAGAAGAGGGTAAATAAAATTCCACAGTCCCAAAACACATTCAAACCTCCAATCTCATGGAGCACAACAAATTTAAGCCCTACAAAGGAACACAATATGCACAATATACCTAAAAAATATAGTATAAGGCAAAAATGTAATATAAATAAAGTTAGGGAAAGAACAGTCAAAAAACACTAATTTTATTTCTTAAAATGATGCACAATCCATTACAGTATAGGCACAAGGAAATAATCCTTCACAAACTGCATAAATTTTAGGCCTGCAACTCACAAAAGTGCTAGAACAATTTTTGGCAAAGTTCCTCTAAATTTTTGAAAGATCTCTCTCCCCTAAAATGAGGATAATTTACATATATATATAGATAAAAGGAGCTACCAACCAGAATCCTTCATTAAATGCATGTATGTAGTTATGGGCAGCCATGATGGTTCACTTTTCAATGGTACTTTTCTTGCACGGTGAGTAGGGGTGTCATACCTCATTAAACCAGTTTTTGAGCTATTTTGTACGGTGTCATTAATGTCTGGCCGTATCTGAAACTATTTGTTGTCACCCAATGGAAACCACTAGCATACACATGACAAGAAGGGGAGATTCATCACTGATGGGGAAAATACTTGTCATGTGAAAAGAAGAAATGTTTCGCATGACAGTGAGGGTAGGTTGACGTGTGACAGAAAAAGGAGGTTGACGTGGGACAAGATGCAAGCATTGACGCATGACAAGGAGAAGGGTGGTTGATGCATAACAAGAAGCATGGTTGACACATGACATGAATAGTTGGTTAACATGCACCAACAAGGTGTGATTGATATGCAATAGGATGAGGGTGGTGTCGTGCGACAGGAAGAGGGTGTTGTCATATGACAGGAAAAGGGAGTTTTCATATGATAGGAAGAGGCATTGTCATGCGACAGGAAGAGGGAGTTGTCACGCAACAGGAAGAAAGTGCTGTCACACCATAGGAATAGGGAATTATAGTGTGATAGGAAGATGGTGTTGTCATGTGATAGGAAGAAGGCATTGTCACGCAACAAGAAGAGGGCGTTGTTGCATGACAAGAAGAGGGAATTGTCGCACGACAAGAAGAGGGCATTATCACACGATAGGAAGGAGTTTTCATGTGACAAGAATAGCACATTGTTGTGTGAAAAGAAGACGTCATTGTCACTTGACTTGAATAAGGTGTTGTTGCGTGACAAGAAGACGACAATCCATACATTTTACCAGTTTGACCATTAATGCAAATCCTACTCCAAAACTTCATCATGGTGAGCTTTTAACTATCAATGCCTAGACCTGTAGGTTGATCCATTTTGCAAGGGGGGAGGCAAAAATGGATAATAGAAAGCACATATCCAAGATCTTTGGATAAATTGGGGTGCCACAGTCTGTGAAAATCACTTAATCACTCACTTTGAGTCATTATCTAGTCTCGATCACATACTACTATTTGCATGATTCCTAAGTAAGAAAAGTATTGATTAACCCATGTCTTTGGCCATCTTTTGTTGATTTTTGTTGCTACTTTCAGTCTTGCACCTTTATTCGCCTAGTCTATCTTTTCATACTTCAATTTTACCTTTTCTAGACTAGAGCACCCAGCCAAGACGTCAGCATCAGGTACCCTCGTCCCCTCTATGTTTCCCCATCCTCTTTATACTTTACTCACACTTTTTAGGTTCTTTCTAGCCATTTGATCATCTTATATTTTTAGTAGTCATCCTTTTCGGGGTTAACTATGAAATTCAAGCGAAGGAATCATATAACTATAAAGTTATGTGACCATAATAAGGGACCAAGCACTAAGCACTAACTATCACCACCTAAGGTTGCATCCATCAAAGGTATCTAGAGCTCCATTTGCATCCATCTACCTCCATCACAAGGAAAAAAGGGTTGTTTATCTATATCACACTTCATAGGAGGGGAGTATAGTATTTACGTGCACACATTATTTACATTCTACATCTTTTTACTTTCTCGTTACTCACAAAGAGTGGCTGACAAAAGATAACCTAGGGCACAATTCCACACACACACACACACACACACACACACACCTAGAACTACATTAGGTTTGAGATGTAGTGCAGTGCTCAATGATAAGTCCATCAATTTGGAAGCTAAGGACAGTTTGACCCCTTCATAGGCATATTTATTTTGTAGGGTTTTGATTCTTTGTTTGGAGTTTTGTAAGTGATTTATTTATCGTAGGTTTACAGAGACATTAGTGAGCTAAGAGTGAGATACACACGACAAGCAACGAAGGCTTTGCATCATCTACTGACCCTATAAATATGCTTCTAGACTTACCGCACAGACCAGGGCACCCATATTGTAGACGAGTGTGCCCCAGGTGCCCCAATTTATTTTCCAGATGCCTCAGTCTAGCTAGACATCTCAGATCTGTATTTTCTAAATCTCATGTGTGACATTTTTATCCTCCTATTAGTTCAGTCTCCTGTGCAACACATTCCTGTGACATCTTTGAATCAACTAAGGCTCTTCCAACTCTCTTTGCACATTACGGTTTCATAATTTTATTGCTTAGTTTTCTTGGGTATATTTCAGTTATTTGATTACTTATTTGTTTATTGGAAACCTGTGTTAGATTAGTCTAAGATATTACATTTTTAATTTGATCATTTTGGTGCCCTTCCTTATGGGCCAGGCAGTCGATGGTTGTGACATGCTTTTATGCCTCAATTGGATTCATAGGTATATGTCTATAATATCAAAGAATCGTTTACATATAAAGTTCATTCATGATAATCAAGTCATTTCTATCAATGTTGTGCCTCCTACTCCATGGTCACACCCTCTTGTAATGGCTAATGTATCATCTACTTTATCTAGCACACGATGACCCATGGAACTTAAAGCACACTCTACTCATATCTCACACGCTCGTGCACGTCTTACATGGCCTTATCACTCTATTATTCCAATGCAATAGTATAGGCCCATTCCTAGGATAGTTACTACACTTCGGCGTAAATCACCACCTCATTTTATTCCACGTAGGTATCCATCACCATCATTTTTTTCTTCGCATAGATCTACATCACCTATACATTTTATTACGCCAACACGCCCATCATATACTCATCCATTGCATGCATGTAGACTTCACTCACCTGCGTAGTGTCTATCTACTATACCACCACTACTAGAGCATGATCAAATGTTTGCATCACCACAATCATCAAGTAGAGGACCTTCATCCTTTACTTTTATCAAATAGTTTTCTCACTATTACACACTTGGGGGCATTACAATTATTCCCTGCCATGGACGATACACATCTTCTACCATACCCAAGCTAGTATCGACCATTACATGATGACACACTCTTGTGCATTTATTTCACATTTAACTGTTGAGGGCATCCTATACACATGAACACCACACACTGCACACTAGACACTACACATTGCACATCTTCACAAACTATTACATACATACATAATACATCCTACATCTTGCACCTTATTATGCATCTACACATCTCATATCATCCATACATCATGCATTACATTCTACACATCCTACATAACACACTACACATTACACATCATGTGATGATTTCTCATCACCACATCTGCTACACATATTTTACACCTTGCACATCTACTTATATATGTTGCACTCACTACCCAATGACGCACTATATTCTCACGTTCCATACTGGACTGTTGAGGGTATACATAGCAAATGGACCACATCACACTCACACATTCAACCATTCAATATTTTCCTCATGTGACAATCCTAGGTTAGTGATATATGCCATAGGCTACATCATCACTTACATTAGCATCATCATCACCTAATATGATCATCATTTAGTGATATACACCATAGGCTACAACATCACCTCTCCTACTCATCTTGCATTGATATATGCTTTAGGTTAAATCTTCACTCCTTTGATCATATTTTCATGATATACGCTTGGGCTACACACTTCATCTCCATGTCGCATGTCATCACTACACATTCACCACAACGCTCTACACATAACACATAGTTTGACCATTTCCTGATGATGCACTCTTGTTTACGGTTCATTCTTGACTACTGAGGGGGCATAAATAAATGAACCTCACTTCATTCACTTGGGGGTCATGTGGCTCATATCATTCACTTTGCATTCCATTGCATCCATCCACAACATATTGCATATCTTGGTTGCACTTACTTTTTCTTACACTTACTCGTGCATGTTCACTTTATTATACATGCTAGATAGATATCTTTTATGTCATTATCTTTAACATACACACATGTGCGTTCACTTGCTTTCTAGTTGTGACCACATATTACACGGGTCCATTACACACAACATGGATGCTTGGAACCAGTCCTATAGTGGTTCCTAGGGGCATCCACATTCGTATACTACAGGTGTTATAGTTTCATTTTTTTTAATAGTACCCTACTTTATTGATTTACACACGCTTTGATATACATTTTATCTTTCTAACGTGTTAATGGGTGCTTCATGTGCATCATTTTTTTTTACAAGATTATTTTCCACCATGGTTGTCTACTACTTTGTATGTACTTGTTTTTCATTGTATTTCTTTGTATGTGGCCTTTGTCCTTTGTCTTGTGTGCACACTTGTATGTCTTTGGCTTCGTTGGCCTTGATTGTATTGTAACATTGTGAGTGATGTCTCATGTTTGCAACCCAATTTTCACTGTCTACATTATTTTCTTGGGTGTTTACATTATCCACTTACACATTGTCTGCTTAGCTTACATTTCATTTTATACATGCATGTCTATCTTTGTTTGTACTAATATTTGTTTCCTAGCCTCTTGTTTTCATGTGCCTTGGCTTATACCAAGCACATTTCCTTACCCCTACAGGGCACAGTTTCAGCGGTAGGTCCTCTTTTGGGCCGCATTCTCCTTCAGGAATGTCACATGCATCCCCAAAGAGGGTGGTGTCATTTGGACAAATCACTCACCCCATATAGAGTATACATAGCATAGTACTAGTATAGTACAACATAATTCAGGGCTTAAAATCAGACTTGAGCCCTTAGTACAGCATTTCTTTTCCTAGAGTGCCTATGACCAAGGGGTGGTTACATAGCGAGTGGGTTCAGCACAGTCTACAAAACTCCATACACAACATATTTTACAAGGTAGGTTATCCTTAGCACATGCGTTGGTACACATCATCTGCAGTGGTGTTTTATTTTGGGGAGAAGTTAAGGTTAGAACCATGTATTCCTCTCTATACTACTTTTTTCATGGCATCAGATCACTCAAAACTAGATAGTACAGATATCTCTTCAGTTTCAGGAAGCAGTTACAGGTTGGAGGATAAATCAAACTTTCCTCCCTACACTTCTTCAGCCAGTGATGTGAGATCACCCAAATAATTCATACTTCATGGACAGGATCCTTTCTACACCCTCTTTTCCTCATCACAGATTGGGTTTACATGTTCCTTTTTCATGTTTTCATCATTTACTTTTACATATTTTCCTTACATGCTTTTTATACATATACATGTGTATTTGACTACTTCATCATCTTCTCTTTTGTACGTCCATCAATATGGGAAGCAAAAAATCAACATCATCAACAACAACATCAGCACGATACTAACAAATGGGTACATTACACAAATATTGGCATATGCATACGCGCTACTGCCCTAGCTTCATTTTCATCACCTTTTTACATTTTGACATCTTTAGTCTCCACACTCCATCTTTTTATCACTCCACTTTTTGTCTAGTCCCTTGACATGTTTTCTACATCAACCTACATGGATATCAAGAATGCATATATATCTACGTTATGTTACCAAGCTTTCTGCTCACTAACATAAAGTGGGGGAAAATATAGACACAAAATCACGCACTTTGATTCATTATCTAGTCTTGATCAAATACTGCTATTTGTATGATTCCTAAGTAAGAAAAATATTGATTAACCCATGCCTTTAGCCATCTTTTATTGCTTTATGTTGTTACTTTCGATCTTGCACCTTTATTGGCCCAACCTTTCTTTTCATACTTCAATTTTACCTTTTCTAGACTGGAGTGCCAAGCTAGGACGTCAGCGCCAAGCGCTCCCATCGCTTCTAGACGCCCCCGTCCTCTTTGTACTTTACTCACACTTTTTGGGATGTTTCTATCCATTTGAGCATCTTATATTTTTGGTAGTTGGTTTTTTCAGGGTTAAGTATAAAATTCAAATGAAGCAATTATATAAATATAAAGTTATCTGATCATAATAAGGGATCAAACACTAAGCACTAGTTATCACCACCTAAGGTTACATCCATCAAAGGCATCTATAGCTCCATTTGTATCCATCAAGCTTCATCACAAGGCATAAATCTTGGTTAATCTACATCACACTTCATAGGAGAGGACTCTATTGTTTCCATTCACACATTATTTACATTTTGGATCTAGTTACTTGTTCGACACTCACAAAGTGTGACTGGAACATGAGCACCTAGGGCACAATTCCCAACACACACACCTAGAACTATATTGGTTCTGAGATGTAGTGCAGCACTTAGTGATAAGTCCATAAATTTCATAGTTGAGGATAGTCCAACCCCTTCATATGCATCTTTATTTTTTAGGGTTTTGATGTTTTTTCTAAGGTTTTACAGGTGATTTCTTTATTGCAGTTTTACAGCAACATCAATGAGCTAAGTGTGACATACACGGGAGAAGCAGTAAAGGCTTCGCATCATCTAGAAACCCTATAAAATTGGTTTTCAGACTTCTCGCACATACTAAGGTGCCCCGGTGCCCCAATCCCTTTATCAAGCACCCCAGTCCAACCTGACATCTCGGATATCTATTTTCTTAGGCTCTTATGCGACAGTTTCCTCCTCCTATTCATTTAGTCTCCACCACGACACATTCCCGTGAAATCTTTAAATTAGCTAAGGCTCTTCTAACTTTATTTGCACATTAGGGTTTTGTATTTTTATTTCTTAGTTTTCTTGGGTATTGTTTCAGTACTTTATTGTTTCATTTATTCAGTTATTTACTACTCCTATAACATCTAGATTAGACTACTATCTTTTCATTTTAGTTTAATCAATATTGAAACTGATGTGACTTACCTTTCTGAGTGTCTCCAAGGACTCATAAGCTTCTACAAGTGACTATCGTGCCTTATTAGTCCTCCATGCACTAGGATTATGTCTAGATAAGTACCTACAAACCATGTTTTCACCTTGCTACTAGCCTTTGGACATATATGGGTACTTCCATACACTCTTTTCATCATCTCCAAGCCTCTACCATGTTCCTCAAGCTACCATACAACTCAAACCATCATTCTCTATCACCTAGGCTATCTAAGCCACCTGATTAAGCCCACTAGGCCAAGCCATTCTCACTATTTCCACTCTTTTCATCATACTACAACTTGATTTCCCATATCACCATCAGACCATAGCATCTTCTAGCATTCTAACATCATCATCTTTTTCATTAATCAGATTTTGCATCGATAAAAACACTCTAACTCACACATGCCAACATAAAGGAGTAAGAGAGAGGAAAATCCATCTAATGTTCTTGTTGCCTCCATCTATAATTCCAATACATTGCACTTTTTTTGTTGAAAAGATATGTTATAGTTTGTTATACAAGGTTTATTTTTATGAATACATAGAGTTTTCATGGAGATGGGGTCCTCACTTTTTGCTGAAGGTTATCCATTATAGTTTTATGATCTCTTATCATTATTTGTGTATAAGTTTGTTAGATCATTGATCCCTTAGTATTATTTTTTTATAATTTATTAATCTCATACACATCCATGTGCATAGCCTATCAAATATGCACTCTGAGTGCATAGTGTAAGATGTGCACGAACGGCTTAATGGTGTGAACATCTCATACTTGTTTATAAGATCCAACATTAATCTAGAACTCTATAGCTTGTTCATTTGTTTTTTGTTATCATTTTTATTATTATTTATTTTCCTATAAACCTCCCAAAATCAAGGAGATTTAATTCTAATTTTATGGCATGCCAATGGAAGCTTCTAGAATTGTTCATTACCATGTAAGAGTTGTCCATACCAATGATACCTAATGGTCATCTGTTTGCCTAAGGAGAGTGAGTATATTTCAGTATTAGAAGGGAATTTTTCATTAAAAGGGGGAGGGGTTATGTTTTTTCTATTGTGACGTGTTGACCTGCCCAAGGGTGGGCTGCACATATGCAAGGGAAATGGGGGTGTAGAGTGTAGGGTGACGTAACCACTCTCACCTTCCGTCCCCTTTTATTTTTAAAAATAAAACATAGACTATGAGAGGGCATGGCAGCCCACCCCTCTTGTAATTTCTTACACTACACACCCATGGGGGATTTGGGTATAGGGGCTAATATGCCCCCTCCATCCAACTCTTATCCTTTCAATGTTACTAATTTTTTTTTCTTTAGATCCTATTGTTTAATGAGAAATTAGGTAAGGTGGTGGGAAATATTGTCCAAATTTACCTTACATCTCAGTGTAGTAAAAATAGTTCTTTTTTAAAAAAGTCTTCAACATATTTTTAAAATATTTTTCGAGTTTGTATTGATAAGGACAGTAACCCATCCTCATTTTCTTCTTAACACCGTAAATACAAATTGCTACAAAATCACAACTATGTTAATCTAATTCTTATTTCTTTTCCTTGATTGAAAATCAAAATGCAAGAAGAGGATTAAGGTTGGAATATGGAGATAGATACAATATTGAAACATCCTCTCATATAATCTCATTTGTTATTATACTTGTTTATCTGCGATTTCCTAAGTTTAGTAGGACAATCTCATTTTGCTTACACACCATTCTAGGGTGCTTTTTTTTATTTTGGGTGCAATATATTCTAGAGGTATCACCCTATTTTATATAGATTTTTTAAATTTAACAACTATTCTTTTCTCTTTAGGCATATGTGTTTTCCTTTCTATGTAAAGATTGTAATTAGGGCTTCAAAAGTTCTTTTTTGTATACATGTTTATAAATAACAATTACACTTTTCTATTTTTCATTTTACTCTTTCATTATGAACAGATTTAAAATAGTTTTACATCAATAACCAAAAAAGTGAATATAGGAACACCCAAAAAGTATAGAGTTTGCGTATACCAAAAGATAACCCAAATTTCATTATAAATACATATATGAGCAATGACATAAAATATACTTTAATTAACATGCAATCCTTCTTACAGTGTTCATAATGTAACATCTTACACTCTTCTAGGAAGTTACCTCATTTATATTTACACTCATAAACAAAGTAGAAATATTCATTATCTTATTTCAAATTGCAAGAATCTCATTGCCATCACAATTTGCAACTTGTACTAAACATAAATAATTTATTCCACTATTCATAATCATGAAACAATGCATAGACTCTAGAAAATTAAATCCACATCTTTGGAGCTTGGCTCTACAACACTAGCAGAAAAAATCAACTTTTAAACACAAGCTTGAAAGGGGGAAGACTCATCTCCCAACCAAACATGGTTAGTGAGATCCACTAGCCAACCCTCAAGCACAATGTGCTTCTGAAAGACCATTAGTTTTACAAGGGGTTACTCATTTTTGGAACAAAATCAAGCTAAGCACATCACACAATAGATCGATTTGAAATAGTAAAACATGTTTTGTAGGGGTGTAACAACTTAGAGAAAAGAGGTGGAAGGGGTGGACAAGTGCAGGGTGCCCATATAGACTCAAAACACAACACAAGGGGCAGTTTCAGTCAAATGTCAACAATTACTACATCAATTTATCTTCTCCAAAGTGGTTAGAAAGATTACTTTGCTGCTAAAATTAAGGTCTTATAACCCATAAAGGAACTAGGTAGCAACCCTCGGGCCCTGGTTCCACTTTTGAATATACATAAAACACAACCCATCTCTCTTTTCCTTTAGATAGCACACTAAAACACAGCTCGTAACATATTCAAAAATAAATATAATTACACGTTCATCATAATTCCCAAGGGTCTCATGCTTTCCCATGTCTTCCCTTTCTACTTCTTGTCCCTTCTTGCTTCAAAATCATTTGCACTCTACAACTATTCCTCTTGTTACATCTAGGAAGGATGTTGCAGCAAAAATATTTTGGCACTTATGGTGGAGAGAATTTTTGCATATTGTTTTCAATCAAGAAGACAAACACACATCCCCTACAAGCCTACAACTTCCCCCTCCCAAAACATCCATGGGAAGACAAATTATAGGTAGGTGGACCTTCTTGGAAGGCCTCGTGGCACACATACTAATTTTAAATAACATTTACACACCTCTAAAATTGACTTATTTTCCAATTTCAAGTTCCCATAATGTTGGAATGGATCACGTGTCTCAAGGTTGGTTGAAATAAAATGCATAGGATTTGATGCAAAGGTGGAGTTGTTTTCTCAATGTATCACATACTCAAGGTCCATATAGTTTAGACACACATTTTGAACTTGACTCACATTGTCTAGGGGTCCAAAAATAGTCACATAAAATGACACAATAACATGCACAAGGAAGTCATATGCTTACTATATTAGGTGGTCTGTGGGCATGATCAATGTCCCTTGTTCGAGATTGTTCACTTCTCGCACACACAATCATTGTGCACATTAGAACGTTCATACATTTTTAATTATATGAAAATGCAATACAATTCACCTCATCTCAATAAAGAAATCATATAGCTTTGTAGGCATGTTGTAGCTTACAAATCTATAAAATGTCTAAATTGTGCTCATATACAATCATAGTTTACTTTTTGATGTCGTAGTCCAATTTGTGATCTCTATCTTCATGTATCGTCTAGAAGCAGATAGTCGTAATAATCACTGCTTCATGATCTCTACCATGATGAAGAAGGTAGTCAATGTAATTACCACTTCAAGATTAGGGGATAACGATGAAGAAATTTGTAACACCCACATTTTACACACACAAAAACAACAGTAAAATACCAGAATAAATTTTTTTCACTTACATTGTAGTATACTCGTCACTATGGGAGATCACTTAGGGCAATGCACAAGACAAGCTATGTTTGCACAAACAATAATCCACATAGACAATAGGAAATTACGTGATGCACTTCAAGGACACACTTTTTTTAAAAGGAAAAGGCACAACATAACGATTCAACTACAGTATAAACTTATAGGTAGGGCCTTCCCACGACATGATATTTTTAGACTTACACTTTTATTACAATGATGTTTCAGTCTTTAACATAAGTTGTAGAAGGGCTCATAACATGTGAATCATACAATCCATTTTATTTTTGTTAGATTTCCTTTATGTCATTTAACATTTAACTTATGGTGGATCTCATTGAATAAGGATCATCTACATTAGTTCAATTACTTGTTTAATTTACTTGTTCATTAATATGGTATTTAGTTATACACAAGGCTACTGGGTCTTATCCCTAGGATTCACTCCTAAGGGTAGGCATCCTGATCTTATTTCATACCTCCGTTACACAACGTAACAAGTGTAAGTCTAGTCGAGGTGAAGTTCACCTTTTTTCTTAAGGGTTTAGGGTCGCATTTCTTTCATTCATTTAGAATTGGATAACTGATTTAGTACACAATAAGTATTATATGAATTAGGTTCTTTACCCATAGCAATAGTGTTTAGTCACATTACAAGGAAGATCATGTTTCAATTTACCTGAGGGATAACATCTCACGCTTATGCTCCCCAAGGCCAAGCTTCAATTATGATTTTTACTATAGTTATGCTCTGATAATTAGTTAAGGATTCAACAACTCTTAACATGGCAACTTATTTCCTTATTTTAGTTTTCTAGATTAGATTTCCTAGGTATCATTTTACATCCAACTGAAGATTATTTTCCTTACTTAGGTTCATATGTATTTCTTAATGAATTAAGATACCTATTTTCTATTCGGGGCATTTGAATCCTCATGAGACCACTAGTCCCTGTCTTAGGGGATTTATCTCTAAGAACTTGATCATAGTTTCACATCACACATCCATTACATAGAAGGAAAAGTGGGAGGAAAATATGGAGTATTCCATCGTTTAAAGGGTTAAGGTTCACATTAGAGTTTACACAACGTGGGTCTCGTTTCTCACCACAAGATGGTTTAAAATATGATATGAGAACGACCTAACATTTCAGCTTTTTCCAAGCACATCATTTTATGGTTACATTCTCACCAACTAATCATAAATTAAAAGTTGTTGAGTTTAACAATCAACTCTTAGTATTGCACCATTAAACCCAAACAACAAATGAGATTAGGTATCGAGTTTATTTATGATCTCAACACTTAAATATGGCTTCCAAGGTTAGATGGCGATCCTCGCCACTTAACATGTATGTCGGACCTTATGAGAGCACATTATCCTTACCACACACATGATAACCAATCGTGGAAGGGAACCACATACTCTAGACAAAGTTTTACAATGTTTTTCCTAACTTTCGAGTTCACAGCAATGTCATAAAGCATATAGGCTATGACGACAAACTCAAACTTGGGATCTTAATTACCTAAGCTAGAAGTAGTCATCGAATGTAAAGATTTAAGTTCATCCTAAGGTTTTAATTTTCAACGCTAAAAGGAATAACACATGAAGGGTAGTTAAACACGAATTTTATACTAGTGTTGATTGTTTCATTTAGATCTCTTTATTACATTATCAAGGTAAGGAACACAACACACCAGTTATTTAATCATCAATGTCACACTAGAATTGCACTGTAAGATATTAAATTCAATTTTAGTTAACACATATATTCAACCTTTACAATACAAATTTTGGGGATCAAAATAACACCCATGTTTAGATGAACATTTCCTCTTAAACACTAGCATCTTAAAAATGTTACAAAACTTCACTAATAAATGTTTCAATACTTCGCAAATTGTTGAACTATCCTCTACAATTTCACTTAACATAAATATCCAACCCCCTTTTTACCATATATAAATTTAAATCAAAAGAACACCTATAGTTAAATGCACATTTCCCAAAGCATCCTTAAAACTAACATCTCATATATAATGCATTGCCATGTTATAGAAAAGTCTATTATTGCCAATATATATATATATATATATAGTTTCCATTAACATATATAAATTATAATAATACACAATGAATTACAACCACATCGTTTTGTCATCTTACTTGAATCCTACAAAACCATGTGAGCATGAAATCAGCAATAAATCGTTGGCATGGCATCTACCCAAATCTAGCATAATTAACTTTTTTGAGTTTTCAATTTACATCATAATAATAATACACACGCAACAAGAGAGGGTAAGGGTATATATTCATATATTAACTAAGGAGAGAGAGAAAGAGATAAGAAAGAAAGAGAAACACTATTTTCTTAAAAGTCAAATTTCACATGTCAAGCCACAAGATAGAGTTTCAATGGTTATTTACAAGTGTCGATAAGTTTCCACGATGGTTTGCTAACTTAACTAGGATCCTACATCTTTCCTTTTACATCTTCATGTTAGTTGCAAAAAACGCTCAATTTAGGATCGGAGGCTAAGAAATTGCGTTCAAAATTTGCCTTCTGAAAAGCAAATTCACGATGGGCGAATTCCAACGTGTCCACTTATATACCAAGAATCCACAGGGATTGATGGAATTTAGAACTGGCGAACAATGTACAATTAGCGAATGTTTTCCGAAGCCACCAATCGTAATCAACCAAGTTTGACCTAGTCAAACAGTGACTGGAGGTGTATGAAACCCCTTTGTCAAACTAGACAAGGATGTGCTTTTCCAAAACTGAAGGTTCCAAGAAATTGTCTAGTAAAAATACTAGAGGTTTGCGAAGGCGGATAAGAATCTCGTTGTTCAGGGTCCAAACATCAAACCGATACGAAACCCAACTTTTCAATTTTTAACAACGTCCTAGAAGTGCAAAACAGGGTAACAGGGCTCCTAGAGGAGTAGCAGAGAGAGAAAAACCAGTCGATTGGGGTCATTCTAAAGCTTGATGCAACTCTACTCATAACAACGAGCACATACGACGCTTGACACCTTCTTTTCCGGGGTTTTGCAGGTGGTTTTGTGAGTCTCAAAAAATCACGGTTTACTGGTTTTTACAAGGAAACATCAACATCTTTACAAGGAACTCGACCTCAACTTGTCAATAAAAAGGGTGTTGTAGAAATCTAGTTTGGTTATGAAATTTTGTTAGATCATCTCAAAATGAGGGTTTAATTCCATGGTTGACTACCAAGGGATTATTTGGATTGTGCAAGTTATGATATTTCGTTTTATTGTTTTGCAAAGAGGTTTATTTAAAACAGTCAAATTTATGATAATCTTAGGGTTTAAAATTTTATTTCGTTGCAAAAAGGAAAACTAAAATATGAGAATTGTGAAAGATAAGGAGAGATGAACCATGCCTATTTTAAGCAAATTCGAAATCACCACATTTGATGAGACCACTTCATCTTCGCATTTCGTCATGTGGTTCATGGCTTACTAAAAGAATTCATCTTCCCAACTGAGCACTCATCCACACAGCCACTTGTAGCCACCGCGGGTTTAATTTGTGTAGATTCGGTAATTTTATGAGTTTCCTCGAAATGAATAGTACGACAAGAAGGTCAAACATGCACATAATATGATCAATGACAGATGTAGTGCAATAAGAGTATGCTTGCAGCAAACATGTTCAATCCTCATCCACTCAACCTACGGCCATGAAAATAAGGGAGTTTGAGAAATTAACTCCTCACTTCCTCTTTATATTTTTCTCAAATATTTTGAAGCCTTCTCAGCAAAACTATCTTGTGTGTGCATCCTACACTCATTTCTTCCCGAGGAATGCGTCCCCTCTTGGGGCATTGTTTTCATACAACTTGTATGCCAAGTGCATGCTTCCACATCTCAACGGTGTTGAGGAAACACAAAAAATTATAAATATACAATGTCCAACCATCTGATGTTAGTCCAAAACCCACAACAACAAAGAGGTCAACAAAGTATTTAATCAAAAAAAACTAGGGATGGCGTTGAGACAGGCTGGGTGAGTTTGGCTTTACACATGCCAAATGCATTTTCCTGAAAATTTCTAAAGCCTTTTCAACAAATCCATTTCATGCATATCATGCAGTCGATGTTGTCCACAAAACTACGTTTTGCATCCATGTCAGCGAGAGCATTTGCAACTACAACATCTGACAATATTCCTCTATCCTGCTTCCATTGATATCCATACCTTGTTCCAAAGATCCCATTTTGAAATGCTGGGAGGATACTGGTAAATGGGGACACGTAGGGGAGAGAGAACATATCCCTATTCAAATGACATATTAGCATTGTAGCCTCTGGATTGTAAACATAGACACCTGCTCCAACTGAGGAAAGTTGAGATCGCAACAAATTAAATCAGAGGACAGCACCAACAGTATTGATGCAAGGTATGATATGTTGTGTTGTAACATCAAAAACCTCATCATGAAATTTCTAAAAACTTCCAAATTGCACTAAACTCCAGTCTTGCAGTGTATTTCAAATTTCAACAAGTGCCGCAAGTTCCTCGTTGCAAATGCATCCACTCCACCCTGACCATTCCTATTCATATCGCACTGTCCAACGAGTGATGTAAACACTATCTTGCTCTCATCCACTGCATCCTGACCATTCACATCGCATCTTCCAGTAGGTAATGCTAGCTCTATGTTTATCTCCTCAATTGGAGATCCAGGGGCAACAAAATTCTCATTTCGGCCTCCCCTCAAGTCATTATGCTCTGCCACATTGCTAGGCCTCACCTTATCTCGTATACAAAACTTAGGTAATGGTAGTCAACTAGGAGGTGTGGACATCGTATAAGCGGGAGTCGGGACCAGCCCAAGCTGCATCAGAAGGAACTGTCAATTCAAGGTTGAAGTCACCCATGTTATCAAACAAAAAGTCTAAATCAATACAGCTGGAAAATACGTCTGTGTGAGACGCCTCTTTCCTCAATCTTATTTTCTTCTGCATACAAGAAACAAACCCACAATAGGCACAAGATATTCTTAAAGCTATGGAAACCGCCATAGATACAGATACAAATCTAGAACAATCAATTTGTCTGCAGTAAAAAGAGGATATTTATGGGTTTATATTTATTTTTGCATGTAGGACTAGCTAAACCCATAGCGTACTGATTTTAGACAGCTATTGCGAGAGCACCATTTAGGGGGAAAGAGCAATTATCCTGAATCATAATGTGGGAGGTTGTTAGAGCCACTTAACAATCATAAAAATTAAAAAAATATATATTTTTTTAGAGAGCATGAATTTTTTAATATACAGATTTTCTTTCAAACAATTTGAGTATGTGGAGAATATATTTTTAAGGGATTTAAAATAAGTACTTTTGAATACAAAGGAATTTAAGGCAACCTATTAGTTGAGAATAAAATCACCTTTTATGGGTTGTTTATGTGTCATCATTTCATTCGTTCATTTCTTGATGTGACTTGATGTGACTTACTTTATTGGCTAGTTTTTATTTCATTTTTAACTTTAATTCAAACAACTATTGGTACTTTGTTTCACATAACTATTCACCATCATTGGGTCATTCGCGGTCATTGGATCCTTTCCCCTAACGCATTCCATCTTCCAGCTCTGCATTTGTTGCAACTAACCAATTACCTGTTAAATTTACAACGTTAACTTGGGTCTCACCGTGATTAACGCCTTGGATGCCAAAATAAAGTGCTTGAATTAATTATGCCAGAAAAGTCGGGTTTGACAAACCAAAGCCTCACTGTCCTCCACCATCCCACGCATTCCAATATCACTACTCTTTTTTTATTATGTTATATTTTATGTTGGGCACTACAAAGGCAGTCGACATAGTCAACACTTCGTGATGCCTATCGCGATGAAGCAGATGGTTGATGTACCCATATCACGATCAACCCCAATAGGCCATCAAATGGTGAAACCCATTATAGGGTGTAACAATAAATACCATTGTAGACAAGGTTAGGATAATTATACATCTAATAGCATGATGCAGGTACTAATCCATTTACCATATAATACTAGTATGAATATTAATTCAATTAGCAACAATTTCAACAATGATGTACATGTGGAAATAGTAGTGAGTGGTCAAATTTTTTAAGCACCTAACGCGATCGGAGGAGAGGAGCGAGGAGGAGGATGGCGTCCAACTGTGAACCTGTGAAGAAGATGGGGACAGAGACCCGATCCAACAAATGAGGGCAGAAGAAGCATGGGGAGGTAGCATGGCAAAGGGGAGGAGCTTCCGGGGAGACACAGGCCACTATGGATGCATGGCAGATGCTACGACTGGGCGGTTGTGCCCTAACCCTAAACCTCACACTGAAAAATCCAAAATAGAGGTCAGGCTAGGCCAGCGAGGGCTCAAGAACAAAGGAAATATAAGGGGAGGTGCTCAGGGTAACGAGATGTCTTCATTTAAATATGCCCTAGGCAAATCCGAAGGCAATAATTTAGGAAATCAACCATATCTAGTTGATATTGCTTAAGAAATCCCTTTGCTTGTCATTGAATGTTAGGAAGTGGAGGAATATTTTCAAAATTTATCTTGAGATGCCATAAGATGCCAATTCAATGGAATATGGCCTTCATCTATAGCATTATATCAATGGATATTTCAAAATTGGACTGATAAATGTGAAATCCTCCTATGTTCTAGAGGTTTTTTGGTAGTTCAGTTTAGAGAAGTAGGGGACTTTCAGCATTTCCTAGCTGATGAACCTTGGTTCTGGGGTACTACTAGTTTATTTTTTACTACTTGTTTCCCATAATTTGACCCAAGTACTCTATTAATATCCAAAACACTAGTTTGGGTGAGAATTCCCAATCTTCCTCTATACCTCTAGTATGCATTAGAAGATATTGGTAATATATTGGGTAGATTCTTAAAAGAATATATAGATAGATCTCATGCGGGCATGTGCTCCTTCACCCATACATGTGTGGAAGTCAATCTGAGTAAAGGTCTGCCAAATCGAATTGATTTAAAAATTGGAAAATTTATGCATTATCAACCCTTGGATTATGAAAATAAAGCTTTCTAGTGTAGAAACCGCAGAAACACTGGTCATTTACAAGACATCATGTCTAGTGATTAAAAAACTAGTTAAGAAGAGTGGTTTGATATTGACCAAATGATGGGAATCTTTGTATCCATAATCGATTTAGATGGAAACATTCAAGACGTAGAGTCTAGGCAATGAAAATGTGGATAATACGGTAGAGGAGAGTGTGGAATGTGGAAAAATGGAAGTTGTTTAAAATTCATAGGGGATTTTAGTTGTTAGCGGAAATGAAAAGGGGTCTTTCTCCTAGAAAATCAGATTTGGATCATGAATCTCTGTCAGATAATCTGATAGTGGCAACAAATCCTCTTTAGTTAGCTATCACATATGGGAATGGTACAGTGGAAAAAAGTTAAGAATAAGAAAAATAAAAAAAGTAGAATAGGTAGTATCGAGGACTACTTTTCGACCCAAGTTGGGCAGTAGCCTCTCTTTTATCATTTGGATCAGTAATATTTGGCTAGTTTTTTTAATCTTGGGGTATTGGCCCAACTTTTTTTTTTATCTGTCATGAGTATTTAGGACCTAGTTTTTATTGGGAATAGGTTCCATCAACCCACCTTATCAATCAAATAAAACAATGATGTACATGTTAATCATAATTCTCAAACAACATAATCAAACATCAAATTGCAACTATAACAATATCCACCATGGATCCACATGATGTTATAATTAGGTTTTCATTACATTAATGCTCATAAGATAAGTACATTGAAAACAAGCAAGCGGGAGTAGAATCCAAAATATACATGTATATCCACAATCTCCCTATCTAGTCATACTACCATGAGAGAACATACATAAAAGCACCAGCAAACCTCGTTACTGGAGAAATCATAATCATATACGATATAAACAGTAGTGAATCTCGACAATCATGCAGAAAAATCAATTAGCGCAAGGAGGGACACAAGAAATGGCATCACAAAAAGGTGGTTGACCTGCTTCTATTGATATGCGATTTTTCTCGTTGTTGCAAATGCATGCTTTATTTAACATTATTCAATAACATTATGCAAACCATGTGTGGGACAAACTTTTTTGCATGCAAGAAATTTTTTTTGCATTGTTTCCACATACCAATGAAATGTTGGTCTTCAAGCGAGGCCTTCATAATGTGATAGATGTAGTTGTTGACCTTGTGTAATGCCCACAAATTTCCCACACAAAACTCAAGATAACCCAATAATTAGATTTGAAAATCTATGGATTTTTTCCTGTTAAAACCGGTTGCAACGGGGTAATCTCCAACTAGAATTAAATATTTTTTTAGCTATAATTTATTCGTTTTAATTAACAATTAATTAATATCATTTAATTCCACAGTTCGGGCTTAAAATCCCCTTGTTACAATCTTTATTTAATTTAGTAATATAGTTTTATTGTCATTTATTAATTTATTATTCTAGGGCTAAGTCTAAACTTACTTTCCCATAAAATTAAAATCAAATAAATTAGGTCTCTATAATACACGTTGTTTAGTTATCTTGGTATACAATTTAATTTAAAAGAATTAAAAAGTCAAGGTCTTACAGAAAATCACTAAACTAACACACCAAGGTTAAATTTTAATCTCTTTAACACCTCCATGAGAAGCCCATTCACAAGTTATACATGCATTTCCTTTTAAACATATTCCCACCTAATTCTCACCTAACTCTTGTAGGAATGAATCACAACCCTTAGATGGATTTAATATGAGCCCTAGGATCTTAGTGATTTCAAACTAACCATAATCATCTTTATGGAGTGCTCTTATTCATTCCTTTAGCTTATTTGCTCATTTTTGTTTTGCAGGTTTTGGGAGGAGGAGGAGGAGCCATGAGAGCAAGAAAAGAAACCATGGAAAAAATTTCATGGTTTTTGTTGTGAAAATTTTACTATTGTAGATTTCTCATTTGTTTAATGTAGAGATCCTACAATGGATCTATTTTGTTATTTAATGGAAACATTTTCTTGTTTGTTTTTGTGTTCAACAATTGGGGAAAACCCCATTTCATAAAATCTACAAATTTTACCCATGTGGGTGCCATAAAGAGATTGGAGAGCTTAAACACTTAAATTCAATTCATTTCTAGTTGTTGGGGGTTTCCTTTTAATGGATTTAGGCTTAAATTTCATTTAATTTTAAATCTGGGTTTTTTTACAAAAAAAAATTATTTTTCCATCGAAAGTGATGAAACTACCGCCCTGCCTGGGGGCGGTTCATCAATCGTCGCTTTGTGTTGGGTGGCAGTTCTGAAACCGCTACTCTCCACAGGACGGAGGTTCTGTTCCCCGAAAACAGAACCTTCAAACAATGCATTTTTTAACAGTTTTCTACTTAAATTGGTTTTTAAAGCAATAATAGATTGAACTAAGGTGTCTTCCATTCATTGGTTGCTAGATTAATAACATTTCTAGTTTCATACTCAAATTACATAATATCAACTCATTCTCTATTCTTTCCTTTAATATAACAAGAATGTAACTATAACTTCAATACTTCCATATGCCTTCTTCTCAATAGAAACAAGCAAACAAGCAACTATTTTCTTTCTTTCACAATAACTAAATGACATCTCATTTTAAGCAACAAGTGTATTTTCAACAAGACTACCAATCCTCTTAAAATAATTTAATCACACTTTTAAGGCAAAGATTTAAGTTAATGCAATTCAAAGTTCTTATTTCATCTTACTAATACAAGCTTTTCATTTTACAAGAACAACATATTTAAAATACAAGTTTTCATTCAATACATTCTTAGTAATATTTACAAAATGAAGTAATATTCATAGTAGCAAATACAAATTCTTTTGTTTACTTTCCAACACACATACATTTTGAAATCTCAATACAAATCAACTATTTTTCAATATATTTACAAGAGATTGAAATTCTTAGAAATGCAAGTTACAAGCCCTCCATTCAAATGGAGACAACATAGTAAAATTTTTACAAAGAGAGAGCTTGATTCTTTTCTCCAAGTGATACTAAGGCCATTCTTCACTTGAGCTCCACCTTCTTCTCAAAGTTCAAACACAACCAAAATAGGGGAGTAAGTGTTGGCTAGATTTTCTGCACAGCTGAAAACCTAGGCAATCATAAGATAAGTCTCCCTCATTTACTGGTGAGTCTCTCGTGTAACATTTTGTTAATTATATGTCCTAATATTTATTTGTTAGTATTACTTTAACTGTGTAGCTCATGAACCATAGCTATACGGTTCTGCAGCAAGTAAGCAGTTGTAAATGAAAGGAAAAATTTGCAGAAGAAGAAAATTATAGGAAACAAAAGAAAGTAGAGAGGATGTGCAACCCAATCAATAGTTTAAAGAGTTGATCGCATGCACATAGATTAAAAAAAATAGATCATTAAACACAGAATTCAAATCAAATGAAACTTTCATATTTAGATCTAGAATAACACAAAGTTTTTGAATAGATCTAGAAATAAATACGAGACGAATGCACCGTTGACACAAAATTCTCTGAAAATATCCTCTATTCCTTTGCTTGCAAAAAGTTATCAAGGGTTTCGGCTCAAAGTATGGAACACAAGAATTCTGATTACAAATTCCGATTCTTTAACCCATAGGTTCTTCCTCTATTTATAGTGTATAAAGGGCAATTACGAATATGAAGTTTTAAATGAATTCCTGCATGCAGAAGTTATAGAAAAGGGTAGCAACTGACAATCTTCCTCCTAGAATTCCTCTTTGCATGACATGCGTGATTTATAACTGAAAAATAGAACCTTCTATTTTACATGTCTACCACCTATTTCTAAGTAATTGATTTCTTCAAGTAATGGTTTTTAAACCAATCACTTAAGTTTTATAATTTAATTGATTGCTCAATTACTTTGTCAGAATAAATAAAAGAAAGAGGAAAAGAAATAAGAAGAAAGATCCAACCCTCCTAGTTTTTTTCTTCTTCCATATTTGACATGTGGTTAAATTTTTTGCCTTTGATTCTCACCAAACTAGATCTAGAAGTTATGCATGATTGTGATTTGCCTGCGGGTGCTACCTCTGACATGTCTTCCCCTTTTATCCTTGAAGTTTTTACAATTCTTCTTCAATACATGCAATGTAAATTCAATGAAGGCTTCAACTGGAAGATTGAGAGCGCATGCACAAGATCCTGGAAGGAATTTTCCATGCATTGACTTCGACACGGGTTGTGTTAGAAACAAGAGGATGATTTTTTTGTCGGAAGCCTTTACAATTATGAGATCTGGATCTATCAATTAAATCGGTGATAGGTTCAGGGCCTATATCTGTATCATTGACTTCAACAAATCTGGAAGCTATACATGATTCTGCTAATCGTTCTCTTTCATCATGTTTCAGTATGGCTAGAACAATATTTGTCTAAGCTCTTTTTCTTTTAATTTTGTTGGAATCCCTTGTAATTGGATCCATTTGTGTAGATCTGGCAACTTCTTCAGATTCGAAAGACATATTCAATGTACCTGACATTGATTTGAGCACCTGTGATGAATACCTACAATTTTGTTCAGACAAAGATGGAGTCCATGGCACGAATACTTGCTTTTTATCACCAAAATCTGCATAAAAAGCTTGCTGCCCTAAAATTTGAGGTTTTGTTTGTATGTAAAGCAAGCATAAATATTTTTAACTTCACCTACACACTTATACCAACATGTAAATAATTAACAAGGCTTAAATCAAGCTCCTCCAACCCTAGGCGCCAAACATTGAAGCTTTCCAGCAATGAAAAATGTAACACCCACTATTTCTGACACACAAGACTAGATAGAAAAACACAAGATAATTTTTTTTTGACTTGTTTGACACATAACACGAAACAACATGCCATCACCAAGGTTACAACTAACACTATGAACAACTTGATACAAAGATGACCACAAAGGCAACATGAACAATGATCACACCCATCAAGGACAAGTCACTCTCTCTTTGACAAGATACCACAAAAGACCACCCCATAAAACCTAGCTTCAATTCAAGACACTCCACGGAAAAATCCTTTAAGGTTATGTATTCACTAAAATAGTCTTTTAAGGCCTAACTTTGTGGTCTAGAAGGTTCATATTATGATTCATACAATACTTCTTATAGGGCTAGATTTCTTTTCTTTTATACTATTGCGTAACTAGCTTAAGGTCGTCTCTAGTATGACATTAACTCGTTTAATTTGTTACAAAACAAGGAATTAATCAAAACCACAAGGCTATCTATCTGAACCCATACTACTGAAACTTGTTTCATACTTCCTTTGCAAAGGAAGCAAACATAAATTCAAAAGAAGTGGAGTATTGTTTAGGTTCAGAACCAAAATCTTATTTGTTCAAGGATTAACATTTTATCATAACTTAGAAAAGGATTATGAGGTACTATAGTAACGGTTAGAGAGAGAAGATCGATTTATTTCATTATAGTCTATTTAATTATTAACCGGTATTTCAGAGAAACTTAAGGGATAAACTGAATTTTGGGTAAAGGCTTCATTTACCAAACATCTTGATTAAGTTCGATAAAGGATACACTTGGGGTTCTTAAAATGGAAGCACAAGACGTAAGGTTTCACAAAAGGGAGAATAACCTTTAATCCGTCGTTGAGGGTAGGTTTCTTTACACTGGTAGAAAACTCGTTTCTTTCCAAATTAATATTCTTAAATTTCTCAACAATTACTCAACATTAACATTGTCTAAAGCGATGGAGGAGAACGCGGTTTCTACAGTTCTGGTTGTAGAATGTCTGCGCACTAGGCTTAAAATTGCTGAGGAGAGGCTAATCTGTGGCCAGAATCAGACGGTTATAAGCACGAGTAAGAGCGAAGGAGAAAGCACTGGAGGTACTGTCAGTGTAGTTTCTGTAGTTCTGGCCACAGAATGTCTGCGCGCTAAACCTAAGAATGCTGAGGAGAGGCAGATCTCTGGCCAAAATCAGACGGTTATAAATGAAAATGTGGAAATGCTGGGATCCACACCTATGGCCTGGAATAAGATGCTTCAAAGCCCTAACATTAAGGTGGGTCCGAAAATTACTGGTCAGTTCACGTGGGAAAAGGACAACGAGGGTGCCACCTGCCTGAGGGTCCCAGATGGATGTGTTGATAGAGCCTTAAGCAAAGCGAATCTCTCCCTTCGTTGGTAAGTTTCTTGGCTCTAGACCTAATATTGATTTCATTAGAAAATGGGCATTGAGAAAGTGGAAACCTAAGGGAGCCCTGAGCATTACCATCATGCCAAAAGGCTTTTTTCTGGAAAAATTTAATCAGCAAGAGGATTTGGAATCGGTGCTTCTGGGAGGACCTTGGTGGCTGGGTAATATGGGCCTTTTTTTGAAAAAATGGTATCCTAGATTTGACCCTAATATTGAAAATATAAACACCATCCCAATCTGGTGTAGGCTACCTGGACTACCATTGCATTTTTGGGATGATGAAATTCTGCTAAATATTACAAAATCCTTAGGTGCCCCTATCGGGCTGGATGGGCCCACGAGAAATAGATCCAAACTTGATTTTTCTCGTTTCTACATTTTCTCTGCAATGGAACAGGAGTTTCCGGAGCACATAATCTTGAAATCTAGATATGGGATTTGGACCCAAAAAATCAAATTTGAAACTTTGAGATGTAAACATTGTCATTGCATAGGACACTCTGACAAAAGTTGTTCCAAGAAGAAGACCTCTACAATGGATGATGAACAGCCTGTGGAGGGCTCAGTTCTGAGCAAGGATAGTAGGGTTCCTAGCACGGATAGTCGGAATGAAGACAAAGCCCCTAGTCAGGAGGAGTTGGAGTTCAATAGAAAGGGGAAAAAAAGGGGTTTTAGAACTCAAATAAGGAAACATTTGGTCTGGCGTCCCAAAGTCTCAACAGCAGCTTTGCCTGAAGCACCTAACAAAGAGGACTTGGAAAATCCTGTGAAGGTATCCATGGTGGTGAATGAGCAAGAAGGCTCTGTGAAGATTAATATAGTCCCTATTGAGCAATTTCAAAGCAGTAAGGAAGTCGAGATAGATAATCAGCTGTGCATCATTAAGGAAACTTCGAACAAGGACTGTATGGTTAAAAACACTCCTAGGGGAGATGGTAAATCATTTGCAGATATACCTCCTTGCTCCAGCAACATATCAGCGGTTTCACCTACTTGCTTCAGCACCAGAACAACTGATACACACACACCTGACAGGATTCAGAAAGATCATGAAGAGGGAGAAGTTATGCCTATCAAGGATGAGGAGGATCCAGATTCTAGATTCACAAAGGTCATTTCAAAAAAGAAAAAAAGAATGAAAGGATTTGAAATGATCCCAGAATCACTCTACAGTGATAAGAAAAAGAAAAAAGACAACTGGGACACCTCAACATCCAGAACAACTAGATCTTCTGCTAGACAATTAGTTGACTTTGGAGGAAGCACAAAAAGAGGAAGACCCTCTAAAAAGGCTCTTAGATCTAAGAGAACGGAGAGGGACATTGCAGATGGCGTTCAGCGTCAGTTGAACCATCAGGAAATTCCAACCACCAATCATTCCAAATGAAGATTATTTCTTGGAACATCCAAGGCCTAAATGGAAACTCCAAGCAGAGAATAATTAAGGAATTACGGGATTCTAGTAATCCTAGTATTTTGATTCTGCAAGAAACTAAGATGAAAGCTAAGACCCTAGAAACTAATAAAAAGAGTTTCTGGGATAACTCTGAAATGGCGGCTGTTGACTCCCAGGGAGCTTCTGGAGGGCTGGCTACTCTTTGGGATAAAAGGCATTGTAATGGTACGGTTCTCAATGCTAGTATTAATCATCTTGCAATCAAATTTGTTGCTATTGAGAATAATGGGGAATGGATCCTTTCTAACATTTATGCCCCTAATACGGTTAGTGGTAGAAGGAAGCTTTGGGCTGACCTTAAAACATTTAGAAACCAGCATTGTTCTGCTAACTGGCTTATTATGGGGGATTTCAATTCCCCATTAAACCCAGGTGAAAAGTATGGTGGTATCTCCAGCTTTTCTACTGGTATGGAGGATTTTGCTGATTTTATTGCTGAACATAACCTCTTAGATGTGGATCTTCATGGGAATAAATACACTTGGAATAATAGAAGGTTGGGAAAGGAGTTTATCCAGGTGAGATTGGATAGGGCACTAATTTCAGCGAGCTGGATTCTCAGTCAAGACTTCCACCTCTCTTCCTTGCCCAGAGTTGGATCGGATCACAATCCGATTGCTTTAAATTTTCTTAATTGGACTAAACCCACCAGAAGCTCATTCAAATTTGAAAAGATGTGGATGGAACATGACAATATCTATGACAAGATAAAATAATGGTGGGGATGGAATGGTGAAGGCACTGCTCAATTTAGATTGGTTCAAAAGCTCAAAAATGTCAAAAAGCAAGTCAAAATCTGGAATAAAAGCATTTTTGGCAATGTGTTTGATAATAAAAAAAAGTTAAAACAAAAACTTCAGGATCTGGAAATAAAAATGGATACTATGGGGAGATCGGCTGAAGACGAAGTTAATGAAAAGAATATTCTTTCAGAGTTGCATACGATCTACAGCAAAGAGGAATCTTTATGGAGACTTAAATCTAGAGCTATTTGGCTTAAAGAGGGAGACAGGAATACGAAGTTCTTTCATATGACCACTATGAAGCACAGAGCCTGTAATAGGATCTTAGAAGTTTCTAAAAACAACGGAAATATCATAAAAGATCCCAATAGCATCAAGAAAGAAGCGCTTGATTTTTATAAAAAACTTCTTGAGGAGAGGAATATCATCAATTCTGAAGCTATTTCTTTTATGTTGGAGGCCATTCCCCAAGATAAAATTGAGGAACATAAATTTAGAAGTATCACCAAAGCGGTCACGCTTGAAGAGCTGCAAAAGGTTGTATTTGCTTTAGAGGGTGACAAGGCTCCTGGTCCGGATGGGTTCTCCATAAAAATTTTCCAGAAATTTTGGGAAATCTGTTCGAGGATCTTCTCAGAGCGGTGAATGAATTCTATAGAACGGGAAATCTTTTGAAAGAGCTTAATAACACTCACATTGTGCTGGCCCCAAAAAAAATGGATGCTAAAGATTTCAAAGACTTCAGACCTATCAGCCTTGTGAATGCCATCTACAGAATTTTTACCAAAATTATTACTACTAGGCTTCAGCTCATTATGAATGAACTTATCTCAAGGCAGCAGAGTGGCTTCATCAAAGGCAGGATTATACAAGACGGAGTGATTATGGTTCACGAGACCATTCATTCTATGGAAAATAATAAAAAGGTAAATATGGTCCTCAAGCTTGATATGAATAAAGCTTTTGACAAGGTCTCTTGGGTTTTCCTTGACAAAGTCTTAACAAAATTTGGGTTTCCGGAAAAATTTAGAAGAATTATTAAGGCTTGTATCTCTACGGCCAGATTCTCAGTGGTAGTTAATGGTGAGCCTGTGGGTTTTTTCACTAGCAGCAGAGGACTTAGGCAAGGGGACCCTATCTCCCCCTTGCTCTTCATTCTTTTGGCTGACAGCCTTAGTAGAACAATTGGCAAAGTAGTTAATGACGGGCTTTTAAATGGCTCTAAGCCCACTTCCATCAGTCAAGTTGTCTCCCATCAGCAATTTGCGGACGACACTATCCTTCTTCTTCTGGCATCAGTCATTGAAGCCAAGGCTACCAAGGCTTTACTGCGGCTCTACGAATCTGCTTCTGGGCAAGAGATCAATTATGATAAAAGCTCCATCTTCTTTTTCAACACTCCTGAGGAAAGGCAGCTTAAAATTGCTAAAATTCTGGGTTGTAAAATAAGTGCACTTCCAGCCACTTACTTGGGCCTTCCTCTCGGCACTAGGAAAGTCTCTTGCAAGGTGTGGGATGATTTATTGGAGAGATTCCAAAAAAAAATGGCTGGTTGGAAAGGAGCCATTTTATCTAGTGCTGGTAAGTGCCTGCTCATTAAAAGTACTCTTCAAAATCTACCCATTTATGTCATGTCGCTCTACAAGATCCCCTCTTCCTTTAAGAGATAAGATTGAAAGGATTCAGAAAAAAAAAAATTTATGGCAAGGCATGGAAGAGAAGTTCAAATTTCACTTAGTGGCTTGGGACAAGGTTTGCACCCCGAAGTTTATGGGAGGTCTGGGTATAAAAGATATTGAGAAAATGAATGAGGCCCTCATTGCTAAAATGGGCTGGAGAATGTTGTCTGAGAAACAACCCTGGATTGATTTAATCAAAGACAAAATACCTAAATCATCAAACTGTGTACTCTTTCCTACAAGATGAGCACCTCCCCTATGGTTCCATTTTTTGGAATAATCTGGTAAAGAGCAGAAATTTCATAAAGCAGGGCAGTAAATGGAAAGTGGGGGATGGTAGGGACATAAACTTCTGGGAGGATAATTGGTTTAATGGCAATCTCATGGATAGATTTGGGATTGTTAAGGACAGTCTTATAAGCAAGTATGGCATTAAAATCAAGGACTATATTGAGGGAAATGGCACCAGCAAGAATTGGAAAAAACTTACTGTGGAGAGAAATGATCTGATGCAAATTACTTCCTCCCTTCAAGATCAATTAGATCTTATTCCATTAAGTCAGCTGGATTCCAAGGATGAGCTGGTATGGAATAATTCCAATGATGGGAATTACTCTGTCAAAACTGGATATAATAATTTCTTCCACAGTAGTCAAACAGAGTTCAATTGGAATAAGATTTGGATGACTGAATTAACTCCTAAAATAATTTTTTTCCTTTGGCTGGCTATCAGAGGCAGGATTCTTACCACTGACAACCTGATGAGAAGAGGATTTATAATCCCTAATAGGTGTCATCTTTGTAAGAAAGATTATGAGGATATCAGCCACCTGTTCATACATTGTGAATATGCTACCAGAATATGGAGTTTTTCCCTCTCTAAATTTGAAGCTCTCTGGGTGGTGCCGAAGGATCTTAATCAGCTATGGACTCAATGGAACCCACCCTTTAGGCATTGTGTTGTCAAAAGGATCTGGAAACTGGTTATCCCTCATTTAATCTAGAGGATATGGAAGGATAGAAATGATATTATCTTCAGAAATAAGAAGCAAAAACTATAAACTTAGTATTGGTAAAATTTCTAATGGTATCAAAGAGAACATTGCTAGATTTAAACCCCCCAAGAACAAGAGATATCCAGAGAATGAAGAACACATCTTATCCAATTGGCAGATTGGAAATGTCAATAGTCGGAGCAACCCCGGGAATAGCATTGATAGATCTTTGATTAAATGGCATCCTCCTGATTTTAATTGGTATAAGTTGAACTTTGATGGGGCCTCTATTGCGGCAGGGGAACCCTGGGATTGCGGCAGGGGGAGGAGCGATACGGGATCATAATGGTAATATGATTGCTGCGTATGCTGGGAAAATGGGAATTCAAACTAATCATTTTTCCGAAGCATTATCTGCTCTATGGGGCCTGAGAATTGCCCAGACTCAAAATATCCAGAACCTCATTATTGAAGGGGACTCCCTGAATATCATTAATCTCCTTAAACAGTGCTCATCTCCAAGTTGGAGCATCAAGGATTTTATCTCAGAGTCCATAAGTATTTGTCAAACATTCAATAACATCAGGATCATGCATACTTACCGGGAGGGTAATAAATTGGCAGATGCGCTGGCTAATTATGGCATTAATGTTAACCACATTGTTTGGGATAATAATAGCATCCCTAAGCAGCTTCAAAACAACATTCATGCGGATTTCTATACGCACGCAATATCTTGAGCTGAGTTATGATTATTGGGTGTGGATCAGCATCAATAAAACCCCCACACGTGTTGACTTAAAAAATATGACTATGCAAATCATGTCAAATAATCAAGATAGTGTGAAGTATATGGGGAATTCCAAGTGGAGTTACATTGATTTGAAAATCACGCATGCGGGCTGCACTGCATCTGCTAAAAGTTGGATACAAGGCTCCACGGAAACCGAAGACAGTAGTAATGTGATTGATGATAGGGAGCGGGCTAACAAAAAGACCGTTATTCCCACATGTGATTTTCCGCAGGCTCAGATCAGCAGGCACGCAGCCGTTCGTGGGATAAGCAACGGCTCTCATTTCCAACATTGTGCGGATTACAACAGTAAAAAGTAGATTGGCTTCAGCGCTCAAAAGGATTTGGGAATTTGTTGCAAACAGTCAAGCACAGTGAAGATGGGGGGTCCCCCTTGCCAAATTGAGCCTAGTGCGGACCCGAACTGGAAGGATAATATTGAGCTTTGGAGCATTCTCAGCAAGGGTGGCATCACCAACTTCATAGAGAAGATTCAGGGGCATGATCAAAGCATCTCAGTGCGTTTTGTGAAGGATTGGAAGGAGCGGACTGTGGAATATGGGGGACAGAAGATCTTGGTCAATGAGGAACTTATTGCTGAAGCGACCGGCCTTGGCTTGGAGGGCTACCATTTTTTTAACAAAAGGGTCGACAGAGATGTTGAAGAGAGGAGATTTGTGGAGGGATCTGAGAAGCTGATCTACGTTACAGCGGGCCTGCTTGTTAGCTCGATCCCTCCGCCTTATGATGAGGTTACTCGCATGATGATTCGGTTCATTTCCTTGGAAGGAAGGTTTGTCACTGTACCTGCTAAGCACCTTATCTTTCTTAACCACTTTCGTAGGAATCGCATGGTTTGTTTCCCCCATTACTTGCTGAACTCTCTTGAGCGCTCCATTTTGGAGTTTCAAAAGCATACCCGGGCGGTTCCTTTACACCAGGGGCTTATTTTGCTGCTGCATAAATGTTGTCTTCTTAAGTATCCTGGTCTCCCTTCCTCTCCTAGCTCAGTTCCCCCTCTGCCGGGTTCTGCTGCTGCTAGCCCCGTTTCTCCATTCTCTGTCCCCGCCACCACTGTTGTCACCCCCCTGCCGGTCATCCAGGCTTCTTCTTCCATTCCCCCTACTACTGCTCCCACCCCCCACTTCGCCTCCACCTCGGCCAGACCGGTCACCAGGGCTTCTAGAAAGCTTAACCTTGAGACTCTTGCTGTGGGGAAGGGTCCTCATGAAATTGAAATTGCACATGACCTACTGAATATAAGCAGTGCCAGTCCCCGGGATGTGCATATGGAAAGCTCTTCAAAAAGGCTGGAAGCCTTAGAGGCTGATATGAAACTGTTGAAGGATGAGGTTAAGAACTTGGCAAAGCAGAAAGGTAAGAGGAAGAAGGAGGAGGAGGTGGATATTGATAACAGCCAGATTGATGATATCTACAAGAAGCTGAACTCCTTAGACTCCCGTTTAGGGAAGGCCAAAACCCGTCATGATTACAATATGGCCATCTTTAGAGCGATTGAGGAGTTCATTGAGCAACATGTCAAAAGTGTCTCCAATCTCAGCGGAGTTCCGGCAACACTTTGGGGCAATGATAAGGAAAGCAAAAGGACCATTGATCAGCTGGATAAGACTGACGCTGCCCACATGACAACTTTGGGTATGTTCAATTCCTGGAAGAATATCAAGACCAGCATCGACAAAGCTGCCAAGAAGTAGTTGTAGATGCTTTAGTTGTTCTTGTCTGTTCTTATGTTGTTTTTTTGCGGTCTCTCTACTGCTTTTTTGCAGTGTTTTTGTTGTTTTGTCTTGTTTGGGTAGCTATTTTTTGGCTACTTTGGGCTTCATTGTCACATTTGGATTCTGATCCTTTTTTATCTGGTTTTCATTCTATTCTGGCTCCTAGGCCATCTTTTGTACTCAAGGGTATAGTCCCTTTCAAAAAAACTATTTGCCAATAATAAAAAAAAAACTCAATTTCAATGTTATTTTATTTATTGATTTATCTAGGGATTCCTTTTGCTTTATTTATTTTTGTTTAACTCTAGAATAAGGATTGTTACTTATTAAAATATACAGAGAATTGCATAGATGTCAAGGACCATGGAGGGTTAATAAAACAAGAAAAATTTATGACTCGAAAGAAGAAACTACCATTGCTAATTGAGAGACTAAACATGGTAATTACAAATTTATTCATCATGACACACATAACCAAGGCACAAGAAGAATCAAAAGCACCCTGGCTGAGAATAAGGAGGTAACAAGTTGTTCAAGCCATGCTATGACATTTCCATAACTGATAAATACTATTGCCAAAAGAGTACTCATAACAAGGTGAAGATTGAATATCATTTCTCACAAAGATAACTACAAGTTTCGCTACAAAAAGACAAGACAACTTTATTTTCACAAATACCGATAATCCAAGGCAAGAAGCCTTCCAAACTCCTTTATGAGCATCAATACGAGATTACAACACATTTGACATTTACACAAGAAACTTCATAAAACAACCTGATGAAACCTTTACAACTCTTTCCTTTTATCTACTCACATAATCCATCTGCACAAGTATTAAATTGAATCAGTTCGCAAGAACTGAGCATGCTAAGGCTACATATTGAAACAGTAAACTAACATTTAACAAAGTCATGAAATAAAATTTCTACTAAAAAAAGAAGCAAGTACAAAACACTAATCCAATTCTTCATATGAGATAAAACAATTTCCACCATCCAAAAAGAAGGAAGTCAAATATTCCACTTATGATCAAGGTCAAGAGTATTGAGATTTAGATCATGGAATCCCATAGATTACATGATCGAAACCCAACACTCGGTCCATACACCACTGATAATCTTTGTGAAGCCCAAAACATACTAGATACAGTCATAGATGCCAAATAAAGAGGTAAAATAGACCTTTCAGTAGGGAGGTTTCATTGCCCTAAAAAGCTAGGACAGCCAAACGAGTTCAAGGAGGTTAAACCATCACGTGATCAAAGGTGTTGAAAACAAAAGTTCCAGCCCACGAACTAACTTATCTCATCGAAAAGAGGCTCCACAAAGTAATGCTAAGAGAAGAAGGATAGTTGACAAAACCCAAGATGGGTATTACTCGACAACGAGACTACCTGAGAAACAAAGTATGGGGGCAGTGATTGGCCTCCCCATTTTCAAGTCCACCCAAGATGAGGTTACCATTTAAACCTCCTTCCATGTATCATAGCATAAGGGTATTTGTAACCCCTAAAGAGACAATCCATAGTTACAGTCTAAACAAGAAGTGTACTACCTCTTCCTTTCGAGATCATTAAAAAGTAATACAAGTTAACATAAACAAAGCCATTCTTCAAGGGCATTAAGAGAGTCCTATTTCAATAATGACTACAGTCATCCAAGCACATTATGAATTCTAAAACCAATGCCGAGGTTTGGCCATAGACTCAAGACCATTAACAATATGTTCACTAACGGTCTCCAACAACAAACCCAATTCCATCATGAATGAAAGATAACTACAGTCATTCGAATATAGCCCAATATGTAGAAAAAAATAATCCAAGTGCAGAACAAATCCGGAAGATTCAGTATTCACCTTAATGGTCTCACAAGCATAAAACGGAATATTACTTTTTAGCCCTTTTGAGTTGTTCGAAAACACCCAACCATGTTTGACAAGCTCATGGCTCCACATGAAAAAAACAAGAAGGGACAAACACTCATGCATACCAAAGGCAGGTTGCACCTTTGAATTTCGGTAAAGCTCAACCAAGGCTGAGATTTATTCCATTTTGCAAACCCAGTAGAAGTGAGAGGAAACCCAAGTACCCGGTCGGAACCAGCCATGGTTCCCAAAGAGAAAAAGGACATCACATTCAAGATAGGAACATAAAAAAGTCTCAAAATGAAAATTTGATTGATCAAGGAGGCCACATTAGTCATATAGGTTACATGATGTAATTTTTAATGTACCCACAGCCAGATCAAGGATTCAACGATAAAGTGCTTATGTCCCCAATCCCTATACTCCACGTTTACAGTGTAAAACTAACGGCCAGAAACTAGCAAGTCACCACAGAGGTGAATCTAACGAGTAAGTAGTAATACCCTGACATGGTCTAGAAAACCTCTCTTTAAAATATAAAAGAAACACACCTGCAAAAAAAAACATGAAGGAGAGGCACAGGCTAGTATAGCACAAAATTTCAGGGGTCACTCACAGAGGATAAAGTTATCTCCAAGAAGGATAAAATACAAAGTTCCTTATTGATGAAACCAAATTCATTCGAAATTTTATTTCCATGCATGAATAAACTAATAATCTAACTATCTCCAGCAAAAATCCAAAAGGGCTATTAATTTCCATTATATTTTCAGGCTCCTTGAGTCCAAGATTTGTCAGTATTCAGAGCAGCTATGTCATAATTCCATCAAAAGCCCATTTCCAGTCTGCCCTTAGGGCCAGTGAGTGCAAGGAAAACCCAACCGTGAAACATTGCTCCCAGTCATCTAAATATAACAGAGTAAAAACAACAACAATTTTCACACTTTGCAAGCCACTCATAAAGAAACAACGATTCAGGTGAAGGAACAGGGGGACAACCAAACACCCATGGAAGTCAAAAATTCAACCACAATATCTCATTATAAGACGGCATACCAAGTAGGAGAACAATTGTTTCATGAAATTGAGAAAGGATAGCAAAATACTTCAAGTGATGGACTTAACATGCCTGGAATGTCATCTTGTCCCCAAGACGCACCCCAAGCTGGAGCCACGAGTTTGTTAAGATAGGCAACCTTTCCATTTTCTCTCCATTTTCATAACGCCTTATCCTCCATTTTCTTCCACGTTTGAAATAGGAAAGGAGCAACAGTAGGGCATAAGGTTCAAACCTGCGAACTACAAAAGTCAGGAGCACAGCCAGACTCCACAACCTAGCCAACAACACAACACTAAGCATGATTCCAAATCATTAAGTATGAAGTCCAACAACTAAATAAGGGAAGTAGGAGGCTCTACCCCAGCTAGTCGTAGCTGCCATGGAGTCTGATGTTATTACCCCACAAGCCCAACACTCACCCTCCAACTCTACGCAGCCAAAACATAAGTGAGAACATGCCAAACAGGAGGAACACTGGGGCAGAAGCAATTACTGAAACAAGGATTACAGAGTGAGCAGCCACCAAGATTTGAGTGAGCAGGCCATCCACCAAGGCGTAAGGGAAGAAAAAATAAAAATAAAACCACTAAGGCAAAACCAGAGGCCAGGAAAACAAAATTCTAACAACTCCCAACGAAGGTCCAAAATACGCATGGCAAGAGAACAAAAAAAAAGTTTCATTAATGACATTAAAGAATGGCAGTGGGGCCACCAAACACCATCCCTTCGTCGGCACATACCCAAGATCCTTTTGCAGAAGGAAACAATCTAACATCCAATCAACAATAAGTTTCATTTGGTGAAAGCCGCGTGACTAGGTCGGATCGCAGCTAGAGGGGTAAGGGGGGGCAGGTGGTAGTTGCAAAGATTAAGTTGAGCATTGAAGTAGTCCCCCCCCACCAAATCTTATGCCACACACACACACACGACCCTCCCTATGCATGGACACAACAGAACCAAAGAAGACAGGAAACCAACACCCACGCCAACCAAGTCGGTTAACAACAAGGACATACACACTAGCATGGTGGAGAGAGCATAAACAAACTCATATTTTCCTTTAAATAAATGATTAAAACCCTACGCGAGCAAGTCTAATCGTCTCAGGGAAGAAGACAAGGGGGTTGACGTTCGAAAGTGAACACGGATCAACGACTGTCCATTGGCGCCACGAGGTGGGAAGCCCTTCTTTCCACACAGACTGAAGTTCGGCATACGGGAGCATCCAGAACGATACAATAACACGACATGGAGATAAACAATGCTAATAACGATTATATCGACAATGAAATAAAAATATTAATTATATGAAATAATGGACGATCAACACATAACTTAATAATATCATTATTTATTTTATTTTATTTTATTTTATATACATATATATATATATATAACTTACAACTAAAACAAAAATAATTACAATTCATCGTAATAGTGATGGACAACTAAGATTGACAATTCGAGAACACGATTTTCCTTTAATATGGAGATCGTAAAGGACGTTGCAGGGATCAACAACAGAAAACATTGACCAAGGCACATGCAGGCACAACATAAAGGGAGAAAGTTGATTATTCTCTACGACAAAGGCGAAGCCCACCAATGATCAATGAAAGCACCACGGCGTTCTATGCTTAGCAACACGGTCGCCGAAGAATGCATAGGTGTAATGATGAACAGAGCATTACAAAAAATAGTTTTTGATACAAAAATCTTCCTTCCTTGGGCGCCAAAACTGTCTGGGCTGCAATCCTTTGCAAAAAGAATTAATTATATCTTCATTATGGCAGCCCATGCTTATATAACCCTCAACATTCTATTTCTAATAATTGTCCACCCTATTCTTAGCAATTAATTAATAAACAATGATGTTCATCTTCACCCAAATTGGGCGCCTATTTTTGCATGTTGTGGGCTGCCATTAAATAAATTTTATTTATTTATTTTTAGCATGCTACCTTCAGTTCTCTTTGACTAGCCTTCATGCATTGACTTTCTATTCATCCATAGCACCAATATTAGGCAGAAAAGCTATTAATAAATATCATTAATATCATTGTTTAAATCACCAATATGGGTCGCACTTTTTGGCATGGGTGAATTTCTAAATTTAAGAAGTCAACTTCTGACGGTAATTTTCACCCTGCACCGCAACTCTAAAAATCCCTTCTTCCACTTCATCATGGGAATTTTTTACCCTGCAAGGCAGGTAAGAAATTCTCGTCTACCTGCCCACCTCCTAATTTTCCCACTACAGCTTAAGTGACTTTCTAAAAAATGTGACTTGTATTAAAAATAGCTTCTTTTGGAAAAGTGTGACTTGTATGGGTGAATAAAACCTTCTGATGGGAAAATTTAGCTTGCTAGGTAGATAGAAAATTCTCATCGGTGTTTTAAGTGATTTTTCTTTTTTTTATAATGGGAATTTTTACCCTGCAAGGCAAGGTAAAAATTTCCGCCTGCCTGCCACCTCTAATTTTCCCATCGTAGCTTAAGTGACTTTGACTTCATGGGAAAAAGTACCCTGCAAGGCAGGTAATAAATTCTCACCTACCTGCAGCTACCAAAAATCTCATTGCAGCTTACACGCACTAATTCCAGAAAATGCAACTTGCCTAGGAGAGGCTTTTTGTGCATGACTTCATCATTTTTGGCTAGCAGTTTACATTTTGAGGTTGATTCCTTCTGGCACTATATTAGTAGATGATCTCCAGATGCTTCGGGAAATTAAATAGACTATACTGGTGAAGGAATTAACCTAAGAAATTTTCACAGACAAACTACGGGGAAAACCAGGAAAAAATGTAAAATAAATAAATAAAAGCAAAAAATGTTGCCAGAAGTTGCAGACAATGCCCTAACTTCATTCATGGTGAAAACCCTAGTGAGATGAGTGAATACTGACATGCAAAACTTCAACAGGATTCAATCGGAGCACAATTTACTTCAAACAGGACATTATTTCTTCAATAAATAATTAAATAAAAATTTCCCACAAACAACTGGGCGGAAGTATAAAATGAGTTTGGGCATCTAGGTATTTGTCGAAATTGGCTCATATGATTCATTGGGAATATCCTAACATAATACAGACATCTTCTGGCAATAAAAACACAAAAAGACCCGTTATTTTTAAAAGAACGAATTTTTTTCAAATGGGTAGTCCCAGATTTCAGGGTGAAATCTAAGGACAACCGTAAGCAACACTTTCCACCCAATCAATAATCCAATGAAGAAAAGAAGTCTTCTTCCCCACTGGCCTTTGAGCCCCAACAATTAAGCAATGAGTGGTATAAGACAATCATTGACAACTTAACAAGACTTCCACAATTACACTTAATCAAGACATTCACACAATAAACACAAAACCAAGATAACAACAAAACAAGTACATTCTCAAGCGCAAAGGCTCCATACTAAAGCCAAGGAAGAGAAAGGAACATGGAGAATTACTTATGCCTCCCAAGGGTTTGGGTGTCCACCTTAAAACCTCCAAGGACTCAATCACAACCCACAAAACTCTTATGCCTCCTTCACTCTTATACCTCTCACAATAAAACAAGGTAAGCACAAATTTTACTTATCACAAGGTGGTACACCCCAACCCAACTCCCTCCTAAAATGCCCAATAAAAACTCTTATGTGTCCCTCCAAAAATATCCTTATTTCCATTTTCTCCTACACAACCTAAAGGTCATTCTACTTCCCAAAATCACAACATGCAACAAACATTCATTCACAACATATACACAATAAAATAGCGAAAGAAAAACATGGGGTGAAGACTCTACCTTCTCATAACAAGAGCATCCAATCCACAAGCAAGCTCCAATGCTTTTTCCAAGTCCAAGCAAGCTCAATCTAACTCCAAGCTCCAAACAACACTCTTAAAAGCAAGCTTCTCCAAAAGCAAAAGTCCAAAAACAAAATAAGTAACCCCCAAATCCTCAAAGTTAGAATAAATAGAAAAGAGAGGGGAGAGAGATGATGTGGCTCCATGTAGGATGCCACATCATTTCTCCTCCATTCCATATCACAAGGTCAAACCCAACTCCAAAACACAATAAATTGGTGGTTGAGGGAACGACGACCCTCTTAAACACTCAAACCCAAACTCGCACCCCTAAAGACAATTAAAAACTCTTGTAAGAAAAGTGCAATTAATTGCTCTTTTTTTCCATTAAAACACACAAAAAAGCCTAAAATAAGTCTCTCACATCATAGGCATAGTGGGTGGGTGACTTTAAGAGGTGTGGGACAAACTTAACGTGTCCCACAAGCCTCCAAAACTGGCTTGAAAGTTAAAATCTGAAATTTACATGCAAGGTTGAGTGCACAACACTCAAAAGTAATTAAATTCTTTCAAATCCAACACAAACCAAGAACTACCTAGTCACATTAATTACTCCATTTGTCACATCCTAAATTACACTAATTAATCAAGTTTAATTAACTTAAAAGGAGTACTTAACAAACCATAATAAAGGTGACACAATATACAATTATTCACAAAAAAATAAAACCAAAAAGGGAAAACCACAATTTACCTAAAGTCACAATTGAGGCCACCCCCCAATGGGGACCTCCTAACAATCTAATAACAATAACATCATATATTTACACTAGTTGCCAAAGTGACTTGTTGTCAATACCCCAAATTCTTTCATTGTTGGTTTCATATCCCTTTTTGTTTGTTGTGTTGCAAATGTCTGCAAAGATCAAAACAATACATTTTGGCCTCATGTCCATATTAACGACATCGAAAATAATAAAATACACACATATACATATCAATTCACATCATCAATATCATAACTAAACCATTGCTAGGATTAAGTAATCCATCAATTGTTCACAATTCTAGATGTTTCGATTTTATCAATTAGCAATAAGATCACAAAACCAACTAAATCATCTAGCAACATCTATATATCAAATCCAATGTGTCAGTATAGTAGTAGCTCAAGATCATCAAATATTAATGTCAATCAATGCATATAATCCATCATGAAAATCACATCATGTCATAAATCTAAAACATTTATATTGTCTATCAAATAAGTTAATCAAATATTAAAATGTTCATCTATCAATGTCTAAAGATCAATAAGATAATAATGTCTATGGCTCCAATCCAAAATAAGTAAAATCAGAGTAATATCAATGTCGAAGAGGAGTGGCATTATATCCCCTTCCCCTTAGACTCAACTTCCTCCTAGAAGTCACTGGAATAAATGTGGGAATTGTGCTTTCAAGGGTGTGGTGTCCTCCCACGTAGTTGTTGTCTCATCATATCGATCCCACTAGACACGAACCTAATCAATCTCTCTACCTCGAAAGCCCAAGGTCCTACGCTCTATAATACGGACGGGCTCCACCATCACCTGCCCCTGATCCTACACCTGCAATGCGGTCCAATGCAATACATGAGAAGTATCTGAAATGTACCTCCTGAGCATAGAAACATGAAATACATCGTGGATGTGAGGCAAGTTGGGTGGTAATGCTAGACGATAGACAAAAGGACCGATACGATCCAAGATCTCAAAGGGACCTACAAACCTAGGAGTAAGCTTAGAGCCTTTTTCGTAACATATAGGGTTCTTATGTGGCCTGACACAAAGAAACACTTCCGTGCCCACCTCAAAACTGCAATTTTTCCTCTACTGATCTACATATTTCTTGTCTGTCCTGAGCCTCTTGTAATCTATGTCTAATCATGACAACCTATTGCTCCATATCATGTAATAAAGTCACCCCAAGAGAAATCATGTCCCAACTTAACGGTGTCTTGTACTCCCTGTCATACAATGCCTAAAATGCAGCCAAACCAATCAAACTCCGAAAACTATTGTAGGCAAACTCCACTAAGTACAAGTACTCCTCCCACTTTGACTGATGGTCCATGACATACATCTAAAGCATGTCCTCTAAAATTTGATTCACTCGCTCTATTTGTTCATTTGTCTCTTAATGATATATAATACTAAAGTTGATTTTTGTCCCGAGAGCGTGTTGCATAGTGGTCTAAAAATGAGAGGTGTATAAGGGATCGCGGTCACAAATAATCTTCCACGAAATCTCACGCAGTCTAACAATCTCATCTAAGTATACTCGTGCCACTGCACTAGTTATATAGGTGATCTTCACTGGAGAAAAATGAGCCACTTTCGTCAATCTATCCATTGTGACCATGATGGCATCATGGTGGTATCTCGACGTTGGTAACCCTACTATGAAATCCATGGAAATGGTGTCCCATTTCCACTCTAGTATATCATGCGGGTAGTAAAGGCCAACTGGATGTTGATGCTTAGTCTTCACCCTCTGACACTCTAAACAACATGACACAAACTGAGCTACATCTCTCTGAAGACCTCTCTAATGGTACAACTATCTCAATGTGGTGTGCATCTTCTTCACCCCTGGATGGATTGAATAGGGTGCATGATGAGCCTCTACCAAGATATCATGTCTCAAACCTCCATCCCTAGTTACATAGATTCGACCTCTATGTCTGAGAAGTTCATCTGACTCTAATGCAAATATATCAAACTTCTCCTCAAGGGGTTTCTGAGACTCAATCTTTGCTCTAGCTGCAAGGTAGAAGCTGTCATGTGCAAGCTATTGCAAAATCCTGCTCCGCAAGTCTGTACCCACTAAAGTAGCCATAACCAAATGTCTTCGTCTACTCAAAGCATCAACAACCACATTCTTTTTCCCCTTCACATGCTCTATCTCCATGTCGTACTCGCATAGTAACTCCATCCAACGTCGTAGATGAGCATTGAGATTAGGCTGCATGAAGAGGTGACGAAGACTAAAGTGATCAGTCCTGACAATTAATCTCATGCCTAAAAGAAAATGTCTCCACCGAAAAAAAACATGCAAAACTGCTGCAAGCTCAAGGTCATGAGTCGGATAATTGATCTCTTAATCCTTGAGTTTGTGAGACTCAAAGGCAACTACACGGCCCTCCTGCATCAAAACACCTCCTAATCCTGCCAAAGAAGCATCCGTACACACAAAGAAATCTCTCTCAGGATCTGGGACTCCAAGAATCGGTGTTGTCGTAAGGCATTCCTTCAGTGTCCTGAAGGCTTGCTCACATCCATCGGACCAAACAAACTTTTTCCCTTTCCACTAAAGGGAAGTGATGGGGTGCGTAATCTGAGAAAAATCTAGAATAAATCTCCTGTAGTATCCTGTCAACCCCATGAAGCTGCGCAGCTTGGTCACATTGGTTGGCGCGGGCTAATCTATAATAGCTCTAATCTTAGAAGGATCGACTGCAATACCTTCCCTAAAAATGATGTGACCCAAGTACTAAACCTCTAACTGGAAAAAGACACTTCTCCAAGTTCACGTATAGTTGTTGCTCACGAAGACACCGCATACCTTGTCAAAGGTGCTCCTCATGCGTACATGAGTATATCAGAATGTCATCAAAAAACACAAGCACAAAGTGATCCAAAAACATCTTGAACACCTCATTCATCAAACTCATGAATACTGCAGGGGCATTCGTCAAACCAAAAGGTACCACCATGAACTCATAGTGGCCATATCTCATGCGGAAAGTTATCTTGTGGATATCTACCTATGCAAGCCTTAGCTGATGGCAGCCTGACTTAAGATCTATCTTAGAAAATATTGTGGCCCCCTTTATCTGATCAAATAAATCATCAATGCGAGGAAGGGGGGTAACAATTCTTGATTGTTACTTTGTTCAGTTGTCTGTAGTCCACACACAACCGCAAGGATCCATCCTTCTTCATCACAAAAATCATTGGTGCACTCCAAGGAGATACACTAGGATGGATTAGGCCTTTAGCAAGTAAGCCCTCTAGCTGCAACTTGAACTCACATAGATCATGGGTGGTCATCTTATATGGAGCGTGTGAGAGAGGCTATGCTTGTGGAACCAAATCAATTTGAAATTCTATCTCATGTGGGGGAGGCAACCCTGACAACTCACTAAGAAATACATCTAAGAACTCCTACAAAATGGGGTGATCATCAAGCGAAGGTCCACTAGCTCCATCCTCCGACCTATCACTAACTATAATAGCATACAAATGACACCCACACTGCGCACACTGCTTAAGCTACATAACGGAAATAGTGTGAATCGATATGGGTCTCCTAACTCCAGCTATCACCGAATTATCTCCCAAATCATCTTTACAAGATATGACCTTACTATAACAGTCTAATCTAGCTTTGTGAGCAGATAACCAATCCATGCCCAAGATAACTGTTAGTGCGAAATCACAGCACTCCCAGATGATTTCTACAGGTTTGTTTTTCTAAGGCATAATCATCTGGTGTGATTGCATAACATGGGACCATCTCTCAAGCTGTGGGACTTGTGGACTTGAGATAGCCCTCCGGAGGAAGTCGGCTTTTTCTTCCTGATCCTAATGCTAAACTACTCCTAATGCAGAAATGACGTCTAACTATACATATCCTAACAATGTCAAGGAGACAAGGAGAGGGAAAGTGCATAAAGAGGGAAATCCTACACTAACGAGGTGATAGCACCAAGAAAAGGGAAGTGTTGGTCACAATCTCAGCTGCCTGAAGTGGAGAGAGGTGAGCAGAGGAGAGGGTGGACAAGATGCACCACAGACCAGAGATAGATTTCACACAGAACATCACTTCAAAACCCATTAAACACAGTTCCTAGAACCTGCAACAAACATTAGAATATGCACAGTATATCCTGCAATGACGAGAGGTGAGGAGAGACGATAAAATAAACAAAGGATGGACAGATGCATCACAAAACAGAATTTATTGCTCCAAAAGTTCACACAGTACATCGTTAATGGGCAAGAGACAAGAGAATACCATTACAGAGCCATGAAAGAAGGTTCAGATTTCATTTTCCACCCTGGGGAAGAAAAGAAGAGGGGAGGTAGAGAAGAAGAATGAACAACCTTTACAATGAATCTTGCCTCCGTATTTATAGATTTGATTAGAGAGAAGAAAGAGAGAGAGAGAGAAGCGGGAAAGGCAGGTTGAAGCTCAACCACTATTGTTAATGCTTCTAATAAAATATGCCCCCAAATCCGTCTTTACTGCATGAATCCTTGATTCGGCACCTTGAAAGAAGAGGAAATGGCGAAACAGATCAAATCTGATCTGGTTGTTGAGGCAAGCAGATCCTGCATTGAAAGCCCGAAGATGTTTCCTCCATTTTTCTTCTCCTGACCTCCTCAAAAATTAAAGTCTCAGACCTCCACGGCGTAGCTGAGGCCGAGATCTTTCCAATGGTGTCAGATTTTCAATATTTCGAGCCCTGAGTCGAAAGATATGCCCCTTTGAAGTTTGTATCGGGTTCGTATAGGAGGGCAGGAAAACAACTTGAAAAACGGGTCCCCTTTTGATATGGGACACGTGGCAGCTAGATTGGAACAAGAATCGGGCCTACGGGTCTGCAATTTATCTTTTCCCCTTTTTCAACAAGAATCACAAAATCCAGAAAACTCCCACTGCCCCGCTTGGACACATGGCACCCTTTTGTTGGCTAGGGAGGTGCGCTCCAATCTTTTCCTTTGTGTCATTTTGTCAAAAGGAAAATTTTCACCTTTTCCTCTGACTCCCCGCTTTGGTTTGACTCGGGCTCAAATGCTAACTTTTTCCTCTGCCTCATTCTGGAATGTGAGCTCGTAGGTCCGAAATGTTTTCCCTTCCTATTTTCTCTATGTGTGGGGTTGTCTTGACCAAATTTACCGGGGGGTGAATTTGGGATAACAATTTCGCGACTCACGGGGACATTTGTCTGCTAGATGAAGAGACCAGTGGCCTTGAAGCATCTATTGGGCATGGAGTCTATCTGATAAATATGAAACTGGTCTAAACTTTGAAACTCCAACCTCTGAGCCATTTGGAAACCCACTAAAACTTGAAGTTGGACTTCACCAAAAGCCAATTGAATGCACTATGCAAGAGCAATAGCACCAAAAACTATGTACAAACTGAAAATCATACATACCCCAAGTAGGATATGCAGAGTGTGCAAAAACACTTCTACTGAAAACAAACCTACCTACTCTACTCTAACCAAGAGCAAAGGGAACTCAAACAAAACCTATAACTGGTAGGGAGAAATAGCTTCCCTTCCTCAAAAACGGCAGCCATGCAACTGATTTGGCACTAAACATGGCTGGTTGGATGAATGAAAAACTGACAATAAGTTGGTCCTCCACCCAAATCATCAAGGTATCAGCATTAATGGAAAATACCTCTTTAAGCTGACTTGCATTGGACTTCTGGAGGTGTTGATGATGACCCTTGGTACTTTGATGCTCATCCTCATGCCCTAGAGTAAGCATGACTGGTTTTGGCTTCTCCTTTGGCTCTAATGAAGCCAAGTATATGATTGGGCAAGGTATGGTCCTTTGAATTTGCCCATGGTTCTGAACTCCAACTCCAAGAATGGAGCCTTCTTGCTGACTCTCGTGGATGGATGGTGTGAGAGGGATGACGACATCTTTCTGTTTTTTCTCTTTCTTCTCCTGTGAAGAACATGGGAGAGTCATGTCTTCCAATCTTGGTTCCAGAGGGTTGTTATGAAGTGCAGGTTGATGTTCCTGAATGTTCTCCTCCATGGCAGCAGGCTCATGTGCTTGGGATGTGAGAGATGGAGGAAAAAATGATGTGATCTCTGTGGGTTCCCCTCCATCAAGGCAATCTCCAAGTCAGACAGGTAATCTGCCTCCTTGTTGTCCTGTTACAGGTGCTCAACCTCCTTCATGGTGTCATCTTGATCTGCAACTTGCTCACCATGGTTTCTCTCTTCCTCAAACATGAATTTTGAAAGATCAAACTCTTCTTCAACATCAGAGCTTGAAGGGGATGAAGTGGGAGGAAGAACTGAAGGTTCCCCTTGTACCCTGCTCCACACTTAGAGCCTCTGAAACTGTATGGTCCTCCTCCATCATGGGTTCATCAATCAAATCAGGGCCTTGAAATGAAAGCAAAAAATCTTCAATGATGTCTTCTTCATTGAGTGGCCACAACACTGATTTAATCTCTCCCAGTTGCTCCTCTTCAATGGGGCTTGGGACTGATTGTTCCTCCTCTTGTTCTTGCTCTTCTTCTACTGCGAACTCGGCCTCAACCACCACTGGTTCTTCAATCTTGACCTCCTTTATTGGCTTGACCATCAAGGAGATCTTTGTAAACCCAAATTTGGCAGCCCAACTCTTCAGATTGTCATTTCTTTTCTGTTGGGCTCCTCTTCTTGTTGTTCTCCTTGACTGTATTCTTGAGTCTCTTCCCAACATGCGCTTGGGAAAGCAAGAGTGGCAGGTTGGGGTTCAACCATCTTTGCAATTGTTTGTGGTGGGAAGGGAGGCACAACTTCTTGTTTGTTTGGAGGGGATGACTGTTTGGAAGGGAAAAGGATAGAAGAACTGAGATGAGGTGAAAGACTAGGAAATGGAGAAATGAAATCAATACTTGGGGCAACAAGTGAGGAGCTTGACTCTTGCCTCTGTTGAAATGATAAAAATTGAGGAAGAGACAATGAAAGTTAGGGAGCTGGTGATTGACTTACCCATTGACAAGGTTGTCTCGCATTTTACTCATAAGCCCCGATCTCCTCAGTCCATTTTGTAAGTTGGGGCAGCATTCCAATCATGAAGTCCAACTTCTCCTAAGGGTTGTAGTGTCTTGAAAAAGGGCCTTCCCATGGACAAGGTGCCCTGCAACCAATTATGAAAGCTATCATTTGAGTTGTTGCCCTTGATTGAACCATGTCAGTCTCCATTTTTTAAATTTTCTCCAACAGACCAACATCCTGCATTTGATTGTCTTCATCGCATGTATATCTCTGTTCTTGGAAAGCCCCATAGGCAAACTGATTTTGGCACTGCTGCTCATAGGGATAGGCATGTTGATTCTGAACCTGCTCATAATGATAATTTGAAGGAGTTGTAAAGCATATTGGAGGTAGAATGATCTGTTGTTGTCGTAAATGTGAGTTCCATGAAGGGAATGAAGTCATGATTGCACAACCTCATGGAATGGGAGAAAATGAAAGAGATGGAAGAAGAAAATGGATGAAATGAGTGGAAATGGATGGAAAAGGTCTGCAACTTAGAAAATGGGTTTTTGAACAGATGGAGTCGCCAAATGTGCTTAAAAGTGCCTCTAAAAGCTGAAATCTTCACCAAGAGCACATTGAACCTAATAAAGTGAAGTGGTAAGGTGCTTCAGACATGTCCCACTGAGCATGCCAAAACTGTTAGTACATCACAGCACCCCTAGATGATTTCTACAGGTCTGCTTTTCTAAGGCAGAATCATCTGGTGTGATTGCATAACATGGGACCATCTCTCAAGTTGTGAGACTTGCAGACTTGAGATGGCCCTCTGGAGAAAGCTGGCTTCTTCTTTCTGATCCTAATGCAGAAATGACGTCTAACTATACCTATCCTAACAATGCCAAGGAGACAGGGAGAGAGAAAGTGCATAAAGAGAGAAGTCCTACACTAACGAGGTGATAGCACCGAGAAAAGGGAAGTGTTGGTCACAATCTCAGCTGCCTGAAGTGGAGAGAGGTGAGCAGAGGAGAGGGTGGACAAGATGCACCACAGACCAGAGATAGATTTCACACAGAACACCACTTCAAAACCCATTAAACACAGCTCCTAGGACCTGCAACAAACATCAGAATATGCACAGTATACCCTGCAACGATGAGAGGCGATGAGAGACAATAAAATAAGCAAAGGATGGATAGATGCATCACAAAACAAAATTTATTGCTCCAAAAGTTCACACAGTACATCGTTAGTGGGCAAGAGACAAGAGAATGCCATTACAGAGCCATGAAAGGAGGTTCAGACTCCATTTTAGACCTTAGGGAAGAAAAGAAGAGAGGAGGCAGAGAAGAAGAATGAACAACCTTTATAATGAATCTTGCCCCCGTATTTATAAATTTGATCAGAGAGAAGAAAGAGAGAGAGAAGCGAGAAAAGCAGGTTGAAGCTCAACCACTGTTATTAATGTTTTTGATAAAATATGCCCCCAAATCCGTCTTTACTGCATGAATCCTTGATTCGGAGCCTTGAAAGAAGAGGAAACGACGAAACAGATCAGATCTGATCTAGTTGTTGAGGCAAGCAGATCCTGCATTGAAAGCCCGAAGACGTTTCCTCCATTTTTCTTCACCTAACCTCCTCAAAAATTAAAGTCTCAGACCTCCATGGCGTAGGTGAGGCCGAGATCTTTCCAATGGTGTCAAATTTTCAATATTTCGAGCCCTGAGTCGAAAGATATGTCCCTTCGAAGTTTGTATCGGGTCCGTACAGGAGGGTGGTAAAACAACTTGAAAAATAGGTCCCGTTTTGATATGGGACACGTGGCTGTCAGATTGGAACAAAAACCGGGCCTACGGGTCCGCAATTTACTTTTTCCGCGACAATCACAAAATCCAGAAAACTCCCGCGGCCCCACTACTTCGCTTGAACACGTGGCACCCTTTTGTTGGCTGGGGAGGTGCACTCCAATCTTTTCCTTTGTGTCATTTTGTCAAAGGAAAATTTTCACCTTTTCCTCTGACTCCCTGCTTTGGTTTGACTCGGGTTCAAACGCTGACTTTTTCCTCTGCCTCATTCTGCAATGCAAGCTCGTAGGCCCGAAACGTTTTCCCTTCATATTTTCTCTATGTGCGGGGTTGTCTTGACCAAATTTGTCGGGGGGTGAATTTGGGATAACAATAGCTCCATAAGAACCCGAAGGAAGGATATGAAGATTCAAGGTAGTGGTGAAGGGTCCTAGGTCCACTACGCACTCCTTGACTAAGGAGTCTACTGAGATCTTGGCTCCATAAGCCATCTTGACATCCCAACTAAGGCCCTGCCTAACTGCTACCAACCTGCATCGCTTTACCAAAGATGGTGCAATAAAAGAATCAGACAAGCCAGAATCAAACAGAATAGAGGTAGGGATACCACCAATGCTACCTACAGTCTCAATCATCGTGCCATGATACTCTACCTGACGGTTCTCGACCACTGCATAGATCCGATGGCTATGTCCCATGTCACTCACTGTAGGCTCTGAAATCGGTACCTTACCCTTGTTATTAGGGTTCTGTGGGCACTCTCTCCAACGATGTCCAAGAACATCGCATCCATAACAAGTACCTAGTCCCTTCCAATGAGATGCGGCTCTATCAGATACTATAGTGGTCTGTGACGTGGATCCTAATGATCCTGCTATGGACGGTTGTGGTCGCTGCTGACGAGCTCCTGCTGACTGATTTTTAGGTGCTCCCTGTGTCCTGATGGGACCCCCAAGGGGAGGCCGCATACTATGTCCCCTCTGAGTGTCAAATCTCTATGGAGATCTAAACAGTGAACGAGTCTGTTGCTGGTGGCTGTTGCGGTAGCTTGAATGAAGACTATGCAAAACCATGTCTGCCACGAGGAAGCGCTAACCCCCTCGACCTATTATCATGCATCTACTAAATACGGCTCCGCACTCTATCCCTAGCCTATTGCATCTTCCCTCTAGTCTCCTCTACAATATAGGCCTTCCCAATGGCCTTAGCTAAGGTCTGCAGACAATGAATGCATATTACACCTCCCAAATCCAAGTTCAGGTCCCTGATGAACTTGTGAATCATAACCTGCTCATCCTACATGTAATCGACATACTGAAGCAAATCCAGAAACCGACTCTCATACTATAGGTCACCAACATTGTGACTTCGTTCTATAGGTCACACCTTGAGCATACATGCATGGCTTGCCAAAGAGAACATTTTAGGTTTCCAAATGAGTTACATTAAAAGGGAGGAAATTTCACGTGGGCGAGATCCCACACTCAAAGGAGTAGCGTTGAGTGACTATCATATCATGGGCCTAATGAAACCATCCAAACGAATATGAATGAGTGTGTCTTTGTTACCAAACCTAGACACTTCACAATATCTTGCACAATGAAATTATCGGTACACTCTTAGTGATAGCATTTAGCGGTGGCCCTTTTAATAACACCTAGAGTGAAAAGATGTTCTCTTTCTTGAGCATTAATAGCTGTCTATTGAGTATTAATGTTCAAAAAGGGCACTAGGATTTTTCTTTCTTTGCTTCACCTTCAAAGAATGATGCATAGTGATCAAAGGGCTCTTGGTTCAATGGTGAAGTTGTTTGGCTTTGATATAGCCCACCAGGGATCAAGTCTTGTTGAGTGCAAGGCCTGGAGATATCGACCTGGAGAGTCAAAACGGTTAAGGTCCAAAATCGTGCCCAGGGTGACTTTGACGACAAGGATGCCCCTTACTCGTATATGCTTAGGCTGAAGGTGATCACTAGTTTAATTGTATGCTTACTTGCAATTGTAAATCTGCTATATACTTCCTCTGAAGTATGAGCAAAGATGCCAACAATCTATGTAATCTAGTGCCCAATGAGTGCACTACTCATAAAAGAAAAAAAACAACTATGCATAGTTAGCAAGAAAGATTTGTTGTGTGCAAAACTCTTAATTGTCAAGGTGTTGATTTCTCATGACTACATCAATTAGTCTCTTTCCCTATCTCTTCCTTCTAGGAATGAGCTTTTTGTCCTGAATGCTAGTTCTCAAAAGGATTAGAGGAAACCAAACCCTTCATCTTTATCTTGGATTGTTCCTCAATATTGACATGACTTTGACATGCTTATCCCAAGTATTTGCACGATAAGAACTCCGTTGTAAGCGATATGTAGGAGTGTGGCCTACTAGTGTATATCAAGTTTTGATGAAAGATTGTTTCAAAGAGATGCAGGCATGCATAAAGCTCGAGAAATTAAGGTCTTCGATATCGAAGAGTAAGTACTTCACTAACACTTCCATACTCGGTGGTTTATTTTATATAAAGGCACAAATAATGATGGGGAGTTGGATAAACAATTCATTGAGAATCCGATTTAGATAAAACAGTTCATTGGGTGGGTGTTGTGTGATTATATCCAAGCTTTAATATGCAACATTGCAAATTACATTACACATGTTAAAATTATTTAAATGAAAGAAGCAACATATATTCTTTGAATTTTTGGATCCCCTTTTCATCTTTTCAATTCACAAAGACATTCTTGCAGGGGCACTCATTAAATTATATTTTCATTCTTACGGCTACCTGGCACTGATGATTTTCGTAGTTGCTGGTTTCATCATGACGCTGCAAGACATGCATAGATACTTGACAATTGAACCAGATTAAATATCCAGGATGGTTTGATCTCTCATATATTATAAACTTTTCTAAATTAACAACAGCCATATTTTGCAATAGAGTCATTAAATAATTCTCAGCTTGTTAAACTCCTAAATATTGTTTCACATATTCCCTGCACAGAACCATGTGCAATTCAGATGTATTGTGAAACTGCAAAGACATTTATCCTGTGTATTTATGCATCTTATAAACCCTAACACATCAACAATGCTATAACCTAAGTCCAAGATAGCAACTTTTGTAGGGGGACATTTAATATGGAAAAAAATAGTCTATAGGAAAAATACGACCAATTTGGAAAAAAAACGACAAATCATATACTTAAATACTATGATAATTTTAATAATTTAAAACATAGTTCTATACAGCACATTCAAAATTAAAACAATGAAGAATTTGTGTATGCCCATAACAAATTACAGTTCTTGCTACTTAATATCTTCCCCTGCTTGTGCTCCACGTGTACTATGTAATGTGTTATAAAAATATTAAAAGACATGCTTTTAATTAATAATAAATAATACTAATAATAATAGAAGTCTGAGATCTGTTTTTCTTTTTGTTAAGTTTTATTATTTTTTTTTAGTGTTCTTGAGTTTTTTCCTTATTGTAATTATTGAAAATCTTGAAAAATACGTTATTTAATATAGGAAAAATCACAAAAATACGGAGATTTTCATGAAATCCACCGTATTTGGTAACTACGAACCTAAATAAAGTGGTGAAGGAGAAGGACAGCGTATGACCTGTACACTAAGCAATACGTGTTTTTATCTATGTATATTCTTTGGGTAAATCAATCCATTTGAGCTCCACTTCTAGTTCCCCACACTCCACATTCTGAAGCCTCAAACATAATTCCTGAACTGTGTTTCCATTATCATGCCGAATGCAACTATCTTTTACAAGACAATTGTCCTCAGATGCCACCAATCTGTGCAATTCAGTATTAGAGTTAACACTAGGTAGAACGTTTCTCATCCTTTGCAGCCATTACCAGAGGCTGCAGATCAATTTCAGCATCTCCCATCTTGTCCATCTTTGGTCAGGTGTGTCCTTATCTAGAACTCGCTGCATACAAAAAAACAGTCAAATTTCGGATATCAATAGATTATTTGATCAATTGCCAAAGGCAAACGATCCAGTGAAGTTGTAAAGTCCAGGAAAATACTATTACGAACGTAAAGAATGTAATAATAAAGATTTTTCACCTGCTCAAAATGGCAAAAAATTGTCAGTATAAAGCTGAGGAGACTGTAAGATTTGCTAAATTTTGTTAATCTCCGGAGTCTCAGAAGAAAGTTTCAGACAATTTGAGAAGAACATAGACCACCTGAAAAGTATGCAAAGTATTCCAGGGCAATTGAAGCGGCAAATTGTTCTATAGAACATCTGGTGCAAAGTTTGCTTGTATTAATCATTGTACTGGAAATTTAATGTACTCTGGAGCAATGATAAATTCATTTTCGTTTTGGCTCCCATGAAGAGAACTGAACTCCTGACCAAACGCTTGGAAGCCATTTGCTCTAGCGACATGGGTATGTCGACTAATTTTTTAGATGGATGATTATCCACCATAAGAACTGAAGGAAGAAAAAGATCTTTTACTATCAAAAATAGTTTTTGTAAAAATTAAGTTTAGTTTTCATTAATGAGATGTGTTCTCTCTTGTCATTATTGTTGAAAACCTCGAAAATTTATTGCTGTTAGAAGAAAGATAAGTTTGTGTCATGATAAATGGAGGAAGTATTAAACTAAATTCATCAAAAATTTGACGCTAAAAGCTGGTTGTTAATCACAATTATCTTTTTTCTATCACCGTGAATTCAAATTGCACTTCAAAAAAGACTCAAAGTTATTGCCGTGCAAAGAATTAACATTCCTCCTAGTTTTACAGCTGCTTTTGTTGGAAAATAACAATGGCGGTGACATATGAAAGAACTGGAAATAAGCTATCTTACCTACACAGTATTTTCGCCGCACAAATGTATAAAACCTGTGAACAGGTATTGGACTTTTGTTTTAGTCGACCCACAACTACAGCCTATGAGAAAGAAAGAATGAATTATATTAATGTCCACTAATGACCAAAAGTAGGTCAGTGGGACTCGAGATTACACCCAATTATAATAGAAAACTTTAGGGTAAAAGCACCCTAGGAACAGCTACTAAATAAATAAAAGAAGAACAAAAGCACCGAAAATAAATGGGTAAACTATGTAGTAAATAGCCCAACCCGTATGGTTAAGGTAACAATACAAATAGCAATGTGGGGGGGAGTAAGAACCCCCAAAGAGCATGGGTTGATGAAAGTCAAAATGATTGGATGGTAGTCTCGTCAAACATCTACGACCTTGTGTAGGATAGAAGAATCATCTGTGTTATTGTTTATCACTGTGAAAGGGCCAATACAGGATCCCATAATGCTCCTCAGGGAGTATCTAGGACTAGGGGCCAGGTTGGGTAAATCCTTAGTTGAGAGATTATAATGTAACAAGCTTTACAGAAAAATCAATTCTCTCAAAACTGAATGTAAAAAAATGGAACATCGATGATAAATCCTTGATGAATTAGTACAAATAAGTTGAATACCTTACCATATTTACACACATTTCCAATTTACCTCCTCGTATAGAAGTATTTTACTCCCTTATGGGATGGGAAATCTTATCTAGAAGTTAGCTTCCCCCTTGTATGCTTTCAGTGCATATCTATTCCTGATGTAGCTACACATATGTGCCATTCACATAACCGGTGCACCGCTGATCGCTCCACTCTGGTCCTCACATACTAGGAGCAACTCTTCCCAAGTTTTGTATGCCCGAAACAAATAGGGACCAACTGCCTCACAAAGTTTTCAACCCAATTCACATAACACTTTAAGGGGAGAACATACCACCAACCCATGGAAGCTTCTTCACCTCCACAATGCACCGAGTTGACATTGAGGTGCTAAACACTGCTTTTAACAAGATCTCTCAAGAAGTATTAGTTTCTTATCCCGAAGGTAACCATTGTCCCTTTAGAAGTGGGCCTACCACTAGGTAACCACTAACCACTAGATCACTCGGTCCTACTTTCGTATTTATTCAACTTTCGATTATCTAAGTAAGTTGAGTAGAAGGCTTCCACGAACAATTTAATTAGATTATTGTTTTTTGTGGAATTTTTACTGTAATGTCCCCAATGGGATATTTTCAAACCCCAAAGAGAACACCTGAAATACCTGATTTATTACAGCCAACTGGTTGAAAACTTATACAAAAAAATGTAATTTGAAGATCTGAAATTTCCCTAGAAATGGCGATCTGATCTAGGGATCAATCACCATCAAATCTGATCTAAACTTAACCAAATATTTGCCAAAATAGTCAGAATTAATCATGCATGTGTGAATACCAAAGTATATAATTTTTGGACCCAAAAATAAGAGCTGGAAATTTATTAAAAATCTGCAGAAGTACAACTTACAAAAATGGCCAGAAAGAAGGTTTTCCAAGAACAGATCAACTGAAACCAAGCTGAAAATGGCCTCCAAAATTATGGCAAGGCTAATAGTGATCAGATCCGGAACAGCCATGCCCTAGGACGATCAGATTTCACACACAAGGGGGTCGCTACCCTATGGCAAGGCTAGAAATGAATGTATAAATTAGCCAAAACACCTTTACCTTCAAACCCTAGCTGGAGATGCCTCAAATCTGCAATATGGGTCTTCAATCACTTCTGGAATTCTGAATTTCTCCTTGAAAGCTCAATAGAAATTCTTGAATGGCGGATCTTCACACAAAGGATAAAGAGTTTGCATTCTTCAACCATGGCAAGAGAGGGTTTCGTCCCCTAATGCAATTATACCAAAGGGTTTTCATCCTTCAATGTAGAAATGGAAGAGCAATTAGCCCAAACCTGAAAATTGATTCAAAATAGCAAAAGATGCCCTCTCCCAAGTGTGGTGACCTCCTTATATGGTTGGAAGTGGCACAAGGACCCAAACAAAATGCCCAAATGGTTCTCTCCACTTGGAGAAAACTTTAATTTAATATTTATATTTCCCTTTTGCTTTATCTCCATCTGGGTCGCATTTTCTCTATAGGGAAAATAAAAATAAAGTGGACATTTATTTCATTACTTTATCATGAATAAAATAATTAAAGTACTTATAAAAAATTTCACTATGCACTAAAATTAATTTATTAGAATTAGTTTCCCTTATTTTCTATCCCTTAGCCATCAGGAAACAAAGAATAGGATAAAGGTCTTTGGCCTATTATTTTTGAGAAGGGGATATTACATTTACTCTTGTTTTTAGTCTTACCCAAATGACCTCCATGAGTAGTCATTGTGGTAATGACATTTTTCCTTATATAATTCACCACTTTGGTGTCAATGCCAATTATAGTATCATTTTGGCACAAGCTCTAGTGTCAGTGTCAACACCAATGCAGGCCAGGTTATTCTCTACTCTCATGTCTGTAACACCAATTCCAACATTTACAGCAACACCAATCCTGCCAAATTCAAATCAGCACCAAAGTTATTCCATATGAGTTGGCTAGATTTTCTGCACAGTTGAAAACCCAGGCAGTCATGAGATAAATCTCCCTCATTTACCGGTGAGGCTCCTGTGTAAGATTTTGTCAAATTATATATCTTAATATCTATCTGTTAGTTTTACTTTAACTGCGTAGCTCATGAACCATAGCTAGGCAATTTTGCAGCAAGTAAACAGTTGTAAGTAATATGTGTAGAAAAGGGAAATAATTAAATGCGAGAAGAAAGGAAAGGAAATGTGCAACCTAACCAATAGTTGACAGAGTTGATCACATGCACATAGATGAAACAAATAGATCTTAAAACACAGAATTTGAAGCAAGGGAAAGTTTCAGATCTAGATCTAAGACAACACAAAGTTTATGCATAGATCTAAAAAGAAATAAGAGACAAATGCACCGTTGACACAAAATTCTCCGGAAATCTCTTCTCTATTCCTCTGCGTGTAGAAAGTTATTAGGGGTTTCAGCTCAAAGTCTGGAACACAAGAATGTTGATTACAAATTTTGATTCTTTAACTCGTAGGTTTTTCCTTTATTTATAGTGTATAAAGGGCAATTACAAATAGGAAGTTTTAAATGAGTTCCCGCATGCGGAAGCTATAAAAAGGGAAATAGCTGGGAATCTTCCTCCTGGAATTCCTCTTTGTATGACATGGAAAATAGCTGGCAATCTTCTTCCTGGCATTCCTCTTTGCATGACATGCATGATTTATAACTGAAAAATAGAACCTTATATTTTGCATGTCTGCCACCTATTTCCAAGTAATTGACTTCTTCACGTAACGGCTTTTAAACCAATCACTTAAGTTTTATAATTTAATTGATTGCTCAATTATTTTGTCAGAGAAAATAAAAGAAAAAGGAAAATAAATAAGAAAGTTGCAACCCTCCCAGTCTTGTTCTTCTTCCATATTCTGCATGCAGTTGACTCTTTTGCCTTTGATTCTCACCGAACTGGATCTGGAAGTTATGCATGACTGTGATTTACTTGCGGGTATTGTCTTTGACCTGTCTTCCCTTTTATCTTTGAAGCTTTTGCAATTCTTCTTCAGTACATGCACCAGTGCAATGTTTGTCATAAATAATTCAGACAAAACTCATCATTTTTTATTTTTAATTGCATATGAGAAATTTTAAATTCTAGAAAGCACTCTGGGTGAATGCAAATACAAGTAAATTCAATGAAGGCTTCAACTGGAAGATTGGGAGCACATGTACAAGATCCTGGAAGGAATTTTCCATGCACTGACTTCTACACGGGCTGCGTTAGAAACAAGAGGATGAATTTTTGCTGGAAGCCTTTGCAATTATGAAATCTAGATATGTCAATTAAATCGGTGATAGGTTCAGGGCCTCTTTCTATATCATTGACTTCAGCAAATCTGGAAGCTATGCATGATTCTGCTTATCCCTTTCTATCATGCTTCACCATGGCTGGAACAATCTTTTTATGAGCTCTTTTTCTTTTAATTCTGCCGGAATCCCTTGTAATTGGATCAATTTGTCCAAATCTGGCAACTTCTTCAGATTCAGAAGATTTATTCAATGTATAGCTTTTCCATAAGCTCGGTGCTTTGAAAGTTTCCACGCCAATCTCAGACTCGGCTATGTTGGCACTACGATATGGTGAGTTGTTGGTACATGACATTGATTTGAGCACCTGTGATGAATACCTACAATTTATTCAGGGAAAGATGGAGTCCATGGCATGAATACTTGATTTTTATCAGCATATAAAGTCTTCTGCCCTAAAATTTGAGGTTCTGTTTGCATGCAAAGCAAGAAAAAATATTATTTAATTCACTTGGCCACATATATCAACATGCAAATACTCAGAATGATAAAACTTAGGTTATTCCAACATTAAGCGCCAAAAGTGGAAGCTTCCCGGCAATGGAAAAAATTTATTAATGCAACATCCTCCTTTTAGCGCCAAAACCTATCTGGGCTGCAATCTTCATCAAAAAGAAATAAATTTTTTCTCCTTTATAGCATCCCATGCTTATATAACCTCCAGCATGCTATTTTTAATAATTGCCTCTTCTTATTTCTAGCAATTTAATTAATTAATAGTCATGTTTATTCATCCAACTTGGGCGCCCAATTATGCATGTTGTTGGTTGCTTTTTAAATAATTTATTTTATTTATTTTTAGCATGCATCCTTGACTTCTCCTTAGCTCTTCCACTTGCATTGACTTTCCTTCTATTTATGGCGCCAAAATTAGATGAATAAACTATTAATAAATATTATTAAATGCATTGTTATTCACCCAAAGTGGGTTGCACTTTTTGGCAAGGGTAGTTGTTAAAAATAAGAAGTCAACTTGATGGGAATTTCCACCCTGCACTGCAGCTCCAAAAATTTCATCTTCCACTTATGTGATTTGACTTTCATCATGGAAATTTTTACCCTGCAAGGCAGGTAAGAAATTCCTGCCAGTGTTTTAAGTGATTTTTCTTTTATAATGGGAATTTTTATCCTGCAAGGTAGGTTAGAAATTCTTGTCTGCCTACCACCTCTAATATTCTCATTGCAACTTAAGTCACTTTGACGTCGTGGGAAAAAGTACCCTACAAGGTAGGTAATAAATTTCCCGCCTGCCTCCCACTACCAAAATTCCCCTTGCAGCTTGGATCTATTTATTCCAAAAAGTGTGACTTGTATGGGAAATAGCCTTATCTGATAAAGTGCGACTTGCATGGGTCAATAAACCTCTTTGGTGGGAAAAGTTAGACTGCTAGGCAGACAAGAAATTCCAATCGGTGCTTTAAGTGATTTTTCTTTATTTTATAACGGGAATTTTTACTCTACAATGCAGGTAAGAAATTCCTGCATCCCTGCCGCTTCTAATATTGTCATTGCAGCTTAAGTGACTTTGACTTCATGGGAAAAAGTACCTTACAAGGCAGGTAAGAAATTCCCGCCTACCTACCACTACCAAAAATCCCATTGTAGCTTAAACTCATTCATTCCAAAAAGTGCGACTTGCCTAGGAGGGGATTTTTGTGTTTGACTTCATCTTTTTTGGTCAAAAGTTTGCTTTCTAAGGCTGATTCATTTTAGTGCAACGGCCATAAAAGATCTCCAGATGCTCCAAGAAATTAAACAGACTATACAGACAAAGAATGGACCCACAGAAAGACCATGGAGAAAACTGGAGAAAGACGTAAACGAAATAAATAAAAATAAAAAACGTTGCCAGAAGTCACAGACAAAGCTCTGAATTTTTTCCTGGTGAAAATCCTATTGAAATGTGTAGATACTTGCATGCAAAACTTCAATAGGATTCAACCAGAGCACAATTTACTTCAAACGAGGCTTTATATGTTTAATAAATAATTAAACAAAAATTTCCCACAAACAAAACTTGGCGGAGGGATAAAATTAGTTTTAGCATCTGAGTATTTGTCAAAATTGGCTCATATGGTTCACTGGGAATATCTTAACATAATATCAAACATCTTCTGGCAATAAAAACATGAAAAACACCCGTTATTTTAAAAAGAACAATTTTTTTTTAAATGGGTAGTCCCAAATTTCAGGGTGAAATATGCGGACACCAACTAGCCTATCCTGGCAGGTCATCATCAACAGGGCCAATCAAAGATTTTGTTTTGTAATAGTGGGCACGTTTGCGAAGCTGCGACTGAATATTGATGCGGTTGGAGAATGGAGCAGGAGAAAATGGTTAGTTTGCAAGGTAGAAGTTCGAGCCTTAGTAGGCGATCAGATTTCTAATTTTAGCTTCCACATCGAGTTGGAAATGCAAATGGTTTTCAACGAAGTTCTTGACCTTGCTTCAGTTTTTTTTAGTGCAACCTTTACTTTCCACCAATTCGGGAGCCTTGAATGCCCCTTAATATTTTCTTCCATACTCTCTCTGTATGGATTCGGCTTCTATTAGTCTTCCATTGATAATTCTAAGAACCTGAGGTCTTTCTAGGGATTGTCAAATCGATGGGGCTACTAATTGTTGTGGATCCCACTACCAAAACACGATCCAGATTGGTTTTTCTTGAGGATCTGCTTTTATCTACATATTCTGATGGAATCTTCAAAGTTTTTCGCAATGAATCTTTCTACATTCTCCCTTATGGCAAATGGGACCAAGCTATTGAGGTTGAAAAGCTCTAAAATTGTTCTGCAGTAAGTGCAAAATGGTCGGGTATGAGATGATGAACTAGAAGTTTTGTTTGGAGAGGAAGATGGTCTAGAGGAGTCAAATGAGGAGTTTGTGGCTAAGAAACCTGTGTTGCAAAAGGAGGATCGAGTTGTTGTTGGAGGGAGATCCGTACCTGATTTTTTATTTTAATTTGACAAGTGGCTTTGTTTTATACGGCATTGGGGTCCTATGCTAATTCGCAGCTTTCAAAGGCTTGTAGGAGGAGGCTCTAAACCGAGACGATGGTGGTGGCTCTGAAAAGCTGAAATATTTGGAGCCAGTCGCATCAACTTAGGTGGACTGGTCGGTTGCGCACGAATGGAAAACATTTTAAAATCAAGCGTTGAACCGTTATGTGGTTGGTTTTAATGATCATGACGTGGGGGTTCATGGCATGGTCACTGAGGACCTTAGCCTCTCTACCATTTGGAAGTTAGACCCCGGATTGGTCAAGTTGAGGATCGAGGTTTCCAAGGGAAACTCCTTTGTATCATTCTTTGGGGTCCTCTCCTCTTGTCTCCTAGACAAAGTCCATACATGATAAAATTTATTATTTCAAGTCGCTCTCAAAACGTCTGATGGTGGGTCCTTTCTCAGTTATGATCTCAATGTCTCCTATGGAGTACAATTTTAAAATGGTGACTATGACTTTTATATATATGGTTTGGGTTTGTTTCTTTTGAACATTGGTAGTAGGTCATATGTTTTCTTCTAAAATGTGTCACTTCCATGTTTCGTATCTCATTATGTAAGTCTGTTTGGGAACCATAATCCTAGTCTTTTTACCTAATCTACTTAAAACACAGTTTGTGCTTTATCCTAAAATTTGAAAAAGTATAGATTTAACCCTTATAAATTTCATGCGGCCATGAATTGAATGATACAAACCAAAACTGAGGAATTAAACCCTTCAAATCAATACAAACCCAATCTCAGCTATGTGAGTCTGCCCCACTCGGAAAGGCTAAATTATTGGCTTAACATGTAAATAAATGATTGCTTTCACCTTTTGATATTAGTATAAGTCAATCCATGTGCAATAATCAAACCATACATCCTGGCAAAATACCTCATAAATTCTCATGATGCATGTCTCCTAGGGGTAGATAAAAATAATATTAACTCCAAATTCACCTTAAGATATTCAATGACATCCAAATATCTTAGTCTTGAGGGTATTCATCCCTGAAGGCATAGTGCCACCATCAAGGGTATTTTGTTCTGAAAGGGATCTCAAAAGAAAAGGGTTTCTTCATTGATGAGAGAGAAAGGAACGGTACAACCTTTATGAAAAAATAATAAGATTCAACATAACATCATAATGGCCAATCATCCTTCTTTTACTATCATAATGGGGTGCTACATCATAACTTATCTGACCAACCTTACAATTATTAAAGTTTGCTATTTCCCATAATTAAGAGCATTTATGCACACTAAACAACTAATTAACTAAGCAATTCATTTCATCTATTACAGTGCTAGTCGTCTAAAATTTTCTGAATACTTTTAGTCAAATAAAATAGAGATATCTTCAAAAAACTTTCCTCTAACTCCACATCCTTTCTTCCCAAGAGGAAGGATGGGATAAAGTCTTCTATAGAGAACTAGCTTGGAAATTCCTGGGACATTAAATAACTATCACTAACTTTGAATCTAATGCTCATGTGGCAGAATTTGAATCCAATGGTCATGTTGAAGGGGATTTGCCCTATGTTAAATCAAATGATAATCAACAAGAGTTTTTATCACACGATCATGTAAGGGCCAATTGATTCACAAAGCCCTGTGTGTGAAGAATAGTAAGTTTCAAGGGTCTACTTCATCCTTTCAGATAAATTCAGGGGGAGTGTGCAAAATACTCCCACCTCCTATGAACATTTTTATCAAGTTGTCTTGTGAGAACTTATGACATATAAGAAGCCAAACAAAGAATCTGTAACCTTCAGGCCTATGAACAGGTTTTACAAAGGTCCATCAAAGATATCTGAGTTGACATTTTAACCTCTGAAGGTGGCCTTTGTTTTCCTATTCAGATTTGTTGTTTTAGTGAACAAATATTCAAAAAACAATCATATATTACTCAATTGAACACATTAGTATATCCGTGCAGGAATAAGGATCAGTTCTTACCAGTGCGCAACATTACCTTCAGGCCTCTAACGAGTATGCCTATCCTAAAATCAATTTAATGTAATGAGATTGTAATTCCTTTTGCATAAAAACAATTTTAACATTTAGGCATGTATCTCCACTAAACATTAATGAGGATGAGGATGATGTTTAGAGTCAAAAATAGTTTTTAGCGGACAACATTAACTTGGTCACCATGATTTAATCTGTAACAGTAACAGATCTAAGAATGCTTATAAAATTAATCATACTTATATTATAAGTTAAAAAAGCATTTGGCTATCAACTTAAAAGCATTATTAATTTACATTAATTATTATTAACCGCATTAAAACAATGGTTAATTGATTTGTCTCCAACTGTAATAAGGTCCACCTAATATTATTAGGGTGGTCATCTACATCTGTAAATAAGGACGTCAATGGGCCGATTATTCAAAAAATTTGAGAAAAACTAGGATATTTATTATTGGGTGATGTTTAATAAACACTGAACACTATTGTCTGATACCATTGAATTCCTTGGGATGTCAATGATATATATATATAGGTAGTGCATTTTAGTCATAATTTTTGACCTCCTACCAATTTTTCCCCAGTCAAAATCTTCATGCTTCAATCCCTCATATCACTCTCCATGGATCTCTCAAACTTGTATCCCTAGGATTTCTATAACCCATTCAATTATTATCTAAACACTCTACCATTATAACGTGGTTGTTTATTCAACTAAATGTCACTCAAAAAATATTTAACTATACTATTAATATGAGTTGTATTAACTCATCTAAATAATATTACAGGTTATCTTATTAATAATGTGAAGCAAATATATTTCCTAACATTCACTCCCCTATTTTAACATTATTAATTCCCATTATTACACTCCCCTAATGTCTCGATGCATATTTCTAGAAACAATAATCTACATTTCCTAATAGCTATATATATATATGGGTGCTCATGATAACGAGGATATTGGAAAAAAATACAACACTTCATAGGATGGTTTTACAGGACAACCAACAACCTTTGAAACATGACATGGTTTTACATCGAACACCAATAACCTAAACAATGGATGGTTTTAGAGGACAACCAACAACCCAAATATCATGTTGATAGATTTATACAACTTAAGGGATCGTTGCTTTCATATAATCCACTATTTCTTATTCTAAATCAACTCTTTGAGAAATATGTAATGTAAATACTGTTTTAACAAATATACTCTTATATAGGGATATAATTTGAACATTACGACCATATTCTAGTATCCCCCCTAAATGTAAATAATAATTTTTTTATTTTAATAGGATCTCTGAGATGCCATACTACAAATTTTAAAAACAGAAAACACATACACACTGTCACTACAGCGAAATTATATATTACCTTTGCTTTTAGAAACCCACAAGACGTTCGCAATAAGATTTTATCCTGCATTATTCACATAAAATCCGTAATTTATAGCCGAATGTACACTGCTTAATTGAAAATAATGTAGAAGTAAAAATATTCAAAATAACATACACGCATAAAATCTTGATGCTTAAATTCCCCATATAGTATCTAATGAAACATGAATATATGACAAAATCTAGTCAAGAATAGATATGGAGATGATTAAATAAAATATAAGAATTATCACAACTTGCCTATTCTTGATCGTATCAGAGAGAGATACCCATTAAAACTACCAGTGAGCCCTCTCCATATGTCGACAGATCCTTAAAATGTATAAGATCTAAGTCTATGACCAATCATTTTTCTGTCTTCTATCATAAACCACACCTCATTAAAATTCAGACATGTTAGAAACTTTTGTTGAACTTCTCAATCTATGAATTTAACAAATACCAATATTGTATCATATAGTTCAAGATGTTCTTCACTTGTTATTTTTTTCTAAAAATATGTAATCTGGGTTTCTCTGCAAATTATCCACTGTCCAGAGTGACGTAACAAGTTTCTATCAAACCCACTAATGTGTTAGTCCATAAAATATCAAAAATGGGTCGTTGAGAAATAAGGTATAATTATATTCTAATCGTTTCTTATGCTTTTCATAGTGAATCATTTATATGTACAAGAACAGTCGCATAAAAACCATTGACCCTCCACAATAATTTTATCAATCAATCTAGCAAATATTTGTTAAAAACCTAATATGGATACTACTGTATAAAATATACACCATAATGTGTAGGACACGTATAGACCTTGTAGTACAATTTGAAAATAAAATTCATTTTTTTTTTCACTTATGAGGTGATAAAAAAAACTTATTTAATAAAATGCATATAGATCTCATAAAAAGTTGGAGTCCTTAACATTTTTCTTCAATCCCTACTTTTCACTATACACTCAATCTCTACAATTAACCATATCCCTATGAATATCTACTCACATAGATTTATGAACTCAATTACCAAAATTTAAGGACATACTATTAATATTTTTATATTAAAAACTTCACTCACAGGAAACTATTAATTCGTATATCATTAAAATGAGTTGTCATAAAAAAACAAAGATTCTAATATTATTAATAATAGTACAATTTATTAATAATGTCACAATATATTTGTAACAAAAATGTACTTTAACCTTTATCTGAACACCACTGCATGTGTCATTGTTTCAATGCTCCCCCCACCTGTGTCCCTGTCTCTCCCCCACCCATCCTCTCAAAAACCAAAAAAAAACAGAAGCAGAAAATATTCTATTTCATTTGAAGTTATGAAAGTAAAAATTCTGGCTTTTAGCAAAGGCAGACAGACTCGTCTCAAAAGTAGCAAATTCTAGTAAACCTATTAATAAATTGCACAGGATTTAAAACAATGGATAATGCAAGAAGATACTCAAATTATCACTTTTCAACTTTTTACTTACAATTTAAACTTCTAGCAATTTTCCCAATTATCATTTACAATTTAAACTTTTACCGACCAAAACTCCCATTTATTGACCAAACCTAAGTTACCGAAACGTTTTGGATACGGGAGCGGGAGCGGGGTATCCGATATGCGGAAACGGCAAAAAAAATTTTGACCCCGGATACGGCGTAGGATACGGCAGTACAAAAACTATATAAAAATTAAAAAATATATAAATCTCAACCTTCTAAATAGGAATTTAATTATAAACCACATATGTATATGAAAAACAAGATAAAAGACAAGTTATACTATTAACTATAAATTTATAATAATGTACAGTATATACAAAACGAATAAAATTAAATTCAGAAGATTCTTTCAGAAGATTGCAAGAAGTTGCTTGGTCCAAAAAGGTGCAAAAATGGATTTTATGAAAATAAGAAAAATATCGCCATCAATGCATAGAGCTTGAGAAAATATACACTTTTAGAGAAAACGACACCTGCAACGGAGCCACAGAATGAAAGTTATGGCTCATCCAAGCTTTTGCTGCTACATCTTCCCGGACCCTTTCCAAAAATGGCAAATTTTTTTCCATACATCACGCCAAAAAAGGAAAAAAACATGGAAAAAATTTTTAAAAAATTAAAAAACGCGTGTTTTTCCACGCGGAAGCGGCCAGGGAGCGGGCCGGCGCTGTGGAAACGCCCGGGTACGGCGCAGGCCGTACCTGGGCGTTTCCACAGCGCCGGCCCGCTCCCTGGCCGCTCCCGCGCGCAGCTCCTGCTCCCGCTCCCACTCCGGCCGCCTAAACCGGCGTTTCCGGTAACCTAGGTCACCAAACTGATCTAAGTTTTCCGGTTTGTGTATGATTATTACAACAAAAAGCTCGGCTAACCTACTGCATGCCTATTAGCAATTCTGTTATTTTGAGTTAAATAGAGGAATGGGCATTCCAGTCACTGCAGTTTATTTCCTAGTTTATATTCATGTTGGTTTTGTTTTCCTTTCTTACAGAGTCTATAGGAGATGAATTTCAGATCTGAATGATGTAAAGATGGCCTAAAAACTCAGAACAGAAAAGACGTGGTATTTTTTGGGAGAACTTGTAATGCTTCTCTCAAATCAGAAATTACAAACTTTGAAATTAGTCTTTTTATGAAGAACTAACATAAATTAGTTTTAAAAGTTAAAATTCATGACTGAAATGCATGCTTCTATAAGGTGATTTCCGCACAGCTACAAATTATCTTCTTCCAATACAATAGAAAAAGACATTGGCATTTAGGTAGCCTTGACCATTACTTAAAGTGTCAATTCAAATCATGCAAATGCTTTATCTTCATAAATGAACACAGACTTCATTCATATGCACCCACTATATTGAAATTTAAATAAATCACAAAATACAAAAATGAAATCTTCCTCAAAACATACATCTAATGTGCTTCCATCCAGATGGGTCTCAACAAAGCACTACCATCCAAAGGAAAAGCGTGCAATATAGAAATTTAAAAAAAAAAACTGAAAATATAAATGTTAAATTTCAACTGTTCTTTAATGTTATTCTTCACTCAACAATCAGCTTCTGCTGCCATATTTTTATTTAGTATGATATGACAGTAAAGAATTGTTGAGCTGTATTAGTTTTCAAGGTCTTTCAGTCACATATTGCAAATTCCACCATCTACGTCCTTACAAATTGACAAACAGATTAGATGTGAACCCATCGGAGTTCAATTTCGATTTCCCCAGACTCGGCATTCTTCAACTTAAGGCAACAATGTTGGATTATATTGCCTTCTGTAAGCAAAATAGGGCTGTCCCCAATGAATGTGTTATTTTGAGATGCAAGCACCCTTTCAATCTCTTTTTTTTCCTTCTCACTGTTCATGCCTTGACATTTTGCAGCAGCAGCCACAAGATGCTGAAGATCCACTTCAGCTTCCCCTAATGATTCATCTTTTGTGAATCTGTCTTTGTCCGTCACTTGCTGCAAAAAAATTGTTTTACAAATGTCATACACGTCAACTAGTGTCATAATAGTTGATACTCAAGAAGCTTTGACGTTCGGATGAACATGTTTCCATGAGAAGCTGAGATCACATCCATTTCATATTAATTTTATAAGGTGGCAACTGGTTTGAAATTTTGACTTCTCTTCAAACAATGCAAAACCCTTAAATCATTCTCAGCGCAATAAGAGATGTTTGGGTAAATATTTTAGGAAAGTGCACCTGCCATTTCCCACTCATAAATTTATTCAGGATGAAGCTCAAAGCATGACATGCTTGGGAGGATGGCTTTGTGCAAAGGTTCATTGGTTTCCCCACAAAAACTTAATCTTAACATATATTATAGTTATTGGTAGGAAAAAATCTAACCTTTATAATTTGGAAAATGCAGACCTTCAAATATCTACAGAGTTGAAGATCAAATAATGTTAATTTTATCATCTTACATGCACATTTTTATAAGAATATAACAGATATATCAAAAATACTGTAAGCATATGGATCATCCATGTTTGGTGACTTACAGTTTACTTATGATATCATTATAGCACACGTCTGTCACTGAATGTTTTCATCACCATAATAAAAAAAAAAACTGTGTCAAATTATCAATACTCTAAAAACACAAATTTGATCTGCATGTTTTGCTTTATAAGTTGGTAAACTTAATATTAAATGTAGAAAAGAGGAAGAAAGGTTGCAGATAATTCTTCCCATGAACTACAAGAATTATTGAAGTCTTGAAAGCATGTATATATGTCTATGCTAGGATATGGATGTTCTTGTGCTTGTGTCAAAAAGCTGCATGAATTCAGACCTATCAGCCTCTGGAACACGGTTTACAAAATCATTGCGAAGATCTTGGCCTTAGAATTCAACCTCTCCTCCCGATGCTGATTGCTGACCAACAAGGTGGTTTTGTTCAAGACCAACAGATCACTGATAGCAATATTGCGGTCCACGAGACTATTCACTCCTCAGAATGCAACAAAAAGGAAGGTATGCTTCTTAAACTGGATATGAACAAAGCTTATGATAGAGTTTAACTAGAATTTTCTCCACAAAGTTCTCAAGAAATTTGGCTTCAGTTGGAAATTCAGAAGTATTGTTCAAATGATGATCTCCTCGCCTATGTATCCGATTATCATTCACGGATCTCCTGCTGGTTTCTCCCAGCTTCAAGAGGTTTAAGACAAGGTGACCCCCTCTCCCCATATTTGTTTATACTGATGGTTGAGGTTCTTGGGTGTAGCATCAACAGGGCTAATTTGGCTGGTAAAATCGAAGGATGTTTACCCTCTTCCAACTGCACTCCCATGACTCACCAACAATTTGTGGATGATACCTTCATGCTGGGAGATGCTTCTGTTCCTGAAGCCAAAGAGCAGAAAAGGATTTTAAAAGACTATGAAGAGGTCTCTGGACAGCTGATTAACCTGGACAAGAGTGCTCTCTTCTTCCTTGACACTCTTAAATCAAGACAGGAAAAGATTGCCGAAAAATTTTGATGTCATATCAAAGAACTCCTGTCTACCTACCTTGGTATGCCTTTATTCAGACGATACTCCACATGGGAGACATGGTATAATTTTATTGACAGATTACAAAGAAAATTGGCTAGCTGGAAAGGTACTCTTCTCAACCAAGCAGGTAAACTTCAGTTCCTTTAAAGCTCCATTCAAATCCTTCTGGTTTATATTATGTCCCTTTTCAAAATGCCTAGCGAAATTGCCAACAAGGTGGAACAAATCCAGGGAAGATTCCTGTGGTCTGGGATGGAAGACAAACAACGGTTCGCTCTAGTAGCCTAGGATCAAGTCTGCAGACCTAAGAAGTTGGGAGGCCTAGGGATCAGGAAAATTTAAGATATGAATAGGACTCTTATTGCAAAGAATGGGTGGCGTCTCCTAAAAGAGTAGAATCAGTGGATAGATATTCTAAGATCCAAATACCTTGGCAACAAAAAGGTCAATGATTTTCTTTCTATGACAGATATTCCCAAAGGGTCAATTATTTGGAATGAGATGGTTAAGGCACGCAAAATTCTTTGGAAAGGGTGTAGGTGGAACATTGGCTCAGGTACAAAAGCTCTCTTTTGGGAGGATCCTTGGATAAAGGAAGGACCTTTGGCAGAGATGCATCCTTGGGACAGACTGAGCAAGGTTATTAAACAGTGGTTTGGCTGCAAGGTGAAAGACTACTTGATAGAGGAAAGAGAGGGAAAAAGGTGGAAGGAAATTCGGGTGGATGAGATTGATGAAGTTGATAGGGTGGAAATTCAGCTGCTCAACAAATCCCTGAAAGACATGCATGTGTGTCAGTTTGATAGTAAGATGAGATTATTTGGGCCCTGGAAGAAGATGGTAGGTACAGCGTAAAATCTGGTTTTAAAACCTCTTTTAAGGAAGATAAAGAGGGTCCCCCTTGGAAGCATATTTGTAACAAGGATCTTATCCCCAAGATAAACTTATTCTTTTGGATGGCCATTCAGAATAAGATTCTCAATATAAACAACCTTATGAAGAGAGGGTCTACAATCCCAAACAGATGCTATCTCTGTGAGAAGGGGAATCTGTTTGTCACCTCTTGTTGGAATGCCCTTTCGCTAACTATGTGTTATACCTTACCCTGAAATATTTGGGTACATATTGGGTTAGACAAAACTCTATTGTTGACTTCCTTTCTCGATGGAATTCCCCGTTCTCCTACACACCTCTAAAAAGACTTTGGAAACCCTCCCTCCCACACATCTTTTGGGGCATTTGGAAGGGGAGAAATTCCAGTATATTTTGAAATAAGAAGCATTCTGCGGACGGAGTTGGCCAAATTATTCATTTGGCTATTAAGGAGAAGTTCTTGAACTTGAATCTTTCTCATAAGAATGAGCATCCTTGCAAGTCTGAACTGGAGATGCTTCATAACTGTGGGTTGAAGATGGATTACTCAGGTTTCCCAAACACCAAAGACCAATACTCACAGCTTGGTTAAGTGTATACACCCTCCGGAAGGTTGGAGGAAGCTTAACTTTGATGGAGCGTCCAAAGGCAACCCAGGATTTTCAGGAGCTAGAGGAATGATTAGAGACTGCCTGGGTAAGTGTGTGGCGCCTTTTGCGGGGACACTTGGGGTTCCAACCAACAGCTTTGTTAAGGCCAAATATGTCATTGTAGAAAGAGATGCACTTAATATCATTGAAGCCCTCAAAGGGGAATGTTCTCCGAGATGAACTATTTGTAATATAATTAAAGACTCAAGAAGCATTCAAGATTTCCCACACATACAGGGAAGGAAATGCAATGGCGGATCATCTTGCTAATATTGGTGTTTCTTTAATGGATTATACTCAATGGCATGGACAGTTGTCCCCATGGATAGGACAGACCTCAGTTTGGGGCAAATTGCCTCTCGCCAATATGAGCATCCCCCACGCTTCAGCGGCCTCTTCACACACCGGATATATCATGGCTTTTTCCCCTATTTTTTAGTCATTTCTATCTGTGAGGCTTTATTGCTCCTGGGTTCTCGTCTTCTTCCTACTAATCCCCTAGTTTCCAGCGACTTGCTCTCTGTAATCATGGGGGGACCTTGCAAGAATGAACCTGTCTTTGATCCGGCTTGGCAAGCCAATGCAGAGCTTTGGTAAGCGTTGAACGTAGATGGATTCGCTACGTTCATTCAGAGGATTAAGGGCTTCAATAAGCATATCTCCATTCTCTTTGCCAAAAATTGGAAAGACAGGGTTTTTAATTACAAAGGAAAAGATTTCCCAATTACAGAGACTTTGATCTCTTTTGTCATTGGGTTGGGCTCAGAGGGCATTAAGTTCTATAGAAGCAAGTTCGAAAGGGATGCAGAGGAGAAGAAATTTCTCCAAGGCTCAGAAAAAAAGCAAATTGGCAAGGTAGGTATTGTTTGTTCCTCTATTCCAGCCCCCTACGACGATGTTGCCCGAATGGTGGTGAGGTATGTTACTCTTGAAGGACGTTTTTCTACCTTGCCCCTTCACCATTTGGTGCTTTTGAATCATTTCAGAAGATCTCCTAGGGTTAGTCTTTCGTATTACATTCTCCATTCCCTTAAAAGATCTATTCAGGAGGTACACTCCCATATGAGTGCTATTCCCCTTCACCAAGGTGTTATTCTCCTTATCCACGTGTATTGTCATGACATGGTTGCTGATAACCCCTCAAGCTCCATCCCACCTCCTTCTATGCAGCCCAACAAATCTAAAAGACTTATACAGCCTTCTCCCCCCGTCAAAAGGGTTCTCAAAAGCACTGTTAAAGGGAAAGACTTGGATGTGGTGAAAATCTTTCTCACCACCAGCCAGACTAGCTTCCCCTCGATCGCCAAAACCCAGTCTCAGGGACTACCTGAAAATTCACAAGCCTCGGGGGAGTATGTGCCTCTCATGGTTAACACTGATGATAAGGGGAAACAACCCTATGATATGGACATTGAGAAAACTCTTGAAGAGCTTAATAGGACACAAAAGGAACTGGCTACCACTCTAGACAAGCTTGCTTCTAAAAAAATCAATCACCTCGCCATGCAGCACACTTTTCTTGAGTTCCCACATATTCAAGTAAAGCAAATTTGTGATGTGAGTGGAATTCCAGAGGATCTTTGAAAGGCAGCAAAGCTACAAAGGTGTTCTCCTCCAGTAGGAAGGACCCCACGATGTAGACTGCCCTAAATCTCTTCACATCTTTGGAGGAAGTGAAAAAGTGTTTCAAAAATGTCTCAAGTAATTGGACAGGGATCCTCCTGGTTTTTGTTTTTTTGTTGTTTTCTGTTGGTTGTGCAGCTGTCGTTGGGCTACAGTTTAGCAATTCTCCTGCTCCTTTCTGGCAATCTGTCTTTGCCTTTGTTTCTTTTGTTATATTCGGCTTGTAGGCCTTTTTGATGGGGTGCGGCCCCCACATATCAAAATACCATGTTGCTTATTCCTACTCCATCTAGTAGTTAGGCCTTTTGTTGGGGTGTGGCCCCCACCTATCAAAAAACCACGTAGTTTCTCTTGCTTATCTGGCCATTGGGCTTTTTGTACTACGGGGTATGGTCCCCCAAAACCACTAATAAAAATAAATACTCAATGGCATAGCAATAACAACCTCCCTCCGAAGGTACTGGCACTCATGACAAAGGAAGGGACCTGCCCCATTAATAATGTTAGTAATTCCTTATGACTCCAAAGATTTATTTTGATTCTATTTGGAACGGGTGTTTTGTGACACACGTGAGCTAAGGCATAGGAACTCATTAAGTATCAGGGTGATGTGTGGGAAGTTAAGCCACTACATTTAAAGCAAGATCAAGATTGGCAAGGTGAAGAATCTCAACCTAGACATTGGCATTGAGGAGAGGATTGTCATTCAGCATAGCGCCATGGGTGGTGATAGGGTAAGATTTGAGACAATTTCCTATGAGGAGGTTAAAAATCAAAGGAAGGTTTGGGCTATCCTAGAGAAAAGAGGAGTGACAAATTTCATGGAGCGAGTTGTAGGCCATGACTTTGTTCTATAAACTGAATTTGTTGAACCTTGGAAAAACCACAAGATAAGTGTTAGAAGTATTGACTTTGAAATTGACAAGGAGTCCATTGCTTTTGCCTATGGAATCCAAGTGGATGGACTAAAATTCTACAAGTCCAAACACAACAAAGATCAAGACATCAACCCTTTTCTCCAAGGAAAGGAGAAGTTGAAAATGTTGCAAGACGGGATCAACTGAGGAGCAATGCCTGTGATGAAGATGAGGATTGGCATTACCCAGCATGTGTGCTGCTCTAAGACTGATAGTTAAGAGAATGTAAACTAGTTTTTAAGTTCGGTATAAACTATTAGATAAACTGATGAAGGGAAAAGCGCCATCAGTATAAATACCCCTTGATACATTTTTAAGAGAGGACTTTTGGAGGTTGATTGATTATCATTGTGAGAAAGAGAGACTATAATCCATGAGCTTGTTTGGTTATTGAATGAATGAAAAAGGCTTATTCATGGTTGTTGAGCACTTTTGCACTTTAGTGTCGTGTTTGTTTAGAAATTACTCTTCTTTTTTCTTATGCATCTATGTGTATGAATGTGTTGTTTTTTATTGAATTTGAATAAGTGTGAACCTTAGTATAGACATCATGACGTAGTAGAAATCGACGGGGACTAGTCCACTCTCACGTCTCGGATGAGCACACAATGTGAACCTCTTGTGTGATATGTTGGTGTGGGGCATTTCCTAAAAAGGTGCACACACTATTCACTTGGGCTTGCACACGCGTTACTAACAAAGGAGGAAATTAGAGCAATATTTTGGCTACATTTTCGGGACCCATCACATTGTGTTTCCATGATGGTATTGCAAAAGGATGTTTCAACTTACTCAAGAAACTATTGAGTGCTGGTTAGAAAGGGTTAAAGAAGAATTTCCCAAGATTGCTTTGTCTCCAAGCAACTATAAAGCTGGATGTTGTAATATAGACTCGCCCCTCCCATGTAGCATCCTCTATTGGCAATTCTTCCTACCTCACCAGGAACTCCCGAATAACTCTATTCCTCAATCTCCTCTCTCGGCTATCCAAGATCTCCTCTGGCACTAAATCCAAACTCCCCTCCTCATCCAAAGGTGGTAACTCTGCAGAAGAAACAATGTGCTGACCCAAAGCCTTTTTCAGGCAAGATACATGAAAGACATTGTGTATCTTACTCTCATAAGGTAATTCAAGCTCGTATGCCACTTCTCTGACTCTCCTCAACACACTATATGGTCCATAGAATCGCGGCTTGAGCTTTTCAGCTCCACTCTTCTTGAGAGTACTCTGTCTGTAAGGCTGAAGACGTAAAAATACCATGTCTCCTACCTCAAATGCTCTCTCTACCCTGTGCCTATGCTCATACATCTTCTGCTGATTTTGTGCCCGCTGCATATTCTCCTTGAGAGTTGTCATGATGCCCTGATTTTCCTGAATCCATTCACGAGCTTTAGGAGATCGACTATCTGATATCGTCAAATCAACAAATGATGAAGCATCATACCCATAAAGTGCTCGGAATGGTGTCATGCCAATGCTCATATGATTGGTCATATTGTAGCAATGCTCGCCCAAGTACAACCACTTAACCCATGCCTTCTGATGCCTTGCCGCATAACTCCACAAATTACTCTCTATCCATTTATTCACGATCTCAGTTTGACCATCAATCTTCATATGATAACCGGTACTATTTAAACTTTGTACCAGCTAACCTGAAAAACTCCTGCCAAAATGTACTTATGAATTTTTTGTCCCAATCACTGACTATGTTCTTAGGCAATCCATGTAGCCTAAAAACCTCCTCAAAGAATAATGCTGCTACCTATGGTGGCTTGTACTCAAACGACATCACAAAAAAGTGAGCATACTTGGTCAATCTGTTGACCACCACATAAATGCAATTCTTACCTTGAACCTTGGGTAAGCCCGTAGTGAAATCCAAGGATATACTCTCCCATTTCTGGTCCGGAATGGGTAATGGCTAAAGTAATCTTGCATGGAATGAGTGTTCTTATTTTCTCAGCTAACAAACCACACACTCTCTAATATGGTTAAGGACATCATCTTTCAACCCTCTCTATGCAAATCTCTCCCATATATATCTATAAGTCTTGAAGTACCCTAGATGACCTGCAAATGGTGTGTCATGTATGGCACTCAATATCTTCTTCTTCATCCTCGACTTAGGAACAAGGTATACCCTACCCTTGTAGCTTATCACATCGTCCACAACCTTATACCTGTCATCATGTATCAATCCATCCATTAGCTCACAAGTAAACTAATTCTTGGAATATTCAACCAAGATATGAGCCTTCCAATCAGCAGAAATCTTTGACATAGAGCAAAGGGATGGCTGACTAGATAATGCGTCAACTATTACATTGTTCTTTCACTTCACATACTCTATATCAAATTCGTAAAGCTGTATCTTTCTTACCCATTTCTGTTGACGATCATTGATATTTTCCTGCTCCATGAAATACCTCAAGCTATTGTTATCCAGTCCAAACCACAAACTTGTTGCCCACCAAATACTGTCAGAATTTTACCAAGGCATGCAAAATAGCCAACATCTCCTTGTCATAAGAAGAGTACCCACGCTCTACCATACTTAGCTTCCGATTATCATAGGCAAGGGGATGCCTATTCTGCATTAGTACTGCACCGATATCCACACTTGAAGCATCACATTCAAGAATAAATGGCTGCGAAAAATTCGGTAATGCTAACACTAGGCATGGGCTCATCACCTTAAGGTGATCAATCAAACACCTGCTGTAAAGATTGTAACCAAGCAAATGCCCCCTCTTCAAGCTCTATCACATGCTCAAACCCTCTAGCAGGTGGTCTCCCTGGAGGCATCTCACCAAAAACCCCACTATGCTTATCCAAAAATGACTCTATGTCAATGTGATAATCCTGCTTACTAGTACCTGTGTTCTTTGTCAAAACGTAGCACTGAATTGCCTAGTCTATATCACCATGCCTAAACGTCCTCTCCATCTTCTTGGCTGTAACTACTCTCGGAGCTCCATTGGACATTCCCCGCAACACCACATGCTTCCCATTCGCTTTGAATTTCAGCTCCATAGTTCAGAAATTTTGAGTGAATTCCCTAAGTGAATGTAGCCACTGAATACCCAATCCAACGTTGGTATTCCCAATACCAACCACATAGAAATCATCGGTCACTGTATGATTATCCAATGCAATACCGAGCTACGGGACATGCTTGGTGCATGTCATAGTAAAGCCACCTACTACAACCACGTTGAAGCCCTCAAAGTCTTCAACCTATAGCCCTCGCTGCATGACTAATGCCTCATCAATAAAGTTGTGGGTTGCCACACTATTGATCAACACTGACACCTGTTGCCCCTGAAGTACACCACGAACCCTGATTGCATTGTACCTGGTAGTACCAAACAATGTAGCAATAGTACCTCTTGAGGTGGGATCTTGTGTATGTGTCCCAGGCTCCAACTCCTCATGCTCACTATGCTGATTATGAATATCCGGCACATCACTATCTGAAGCCTCACTGTTCTCTTCCGGAAACACGTCAATGTAGTGCATTTTTCCCTTTCCCTTGCACTTGTGTCTCGATTCCCATGGGTCTTTGCATGTGAAACTTAACTTCTTCCTCCGCAACTCCTCTCTAGTCTCATAAGTCATGTAAGGCTTCTTCGACAATTCAAGTCCCTTGTCTTGTTTCTGTAGAAAAGGCTTCGCAGGAAACTTAGATGGAAATTTTGTCTTGGGAGTAGAGAACTCCAGGTCCCATGCTCTCCCGATAGCATCCAATAGTGAAAGTGGACCAAATGCCTTCACTCAATCCCCCAAAGGCTCTATCAATCCCTCGATAAATAAGGAGGTCAATCATCTTTCGAAAAAATCCAAAACCATGATTGACAGCCTCTGAAATTCCATAATGTAGGCATCAAGTGTGCCACCCTGTCTCAAATGTGCCAGCTCTCTAAAATACATCTCAGGATCCTTCTTATCGAAACTGTCTATCATCCTCTGTGTGAACTCTTCATATGTATTAATGAACTTGTGTTGGTGCCACCAATCATGTGCCTCTCCATCCAGATGAAGGGTAGCGAACTTAATCACCTCTATCTCAGGCATGGGATTCAACTCCAAATATGTGTTCAACTTCTAGACCCATGCCCTCGCTGTGCACTTCCGTGAACCATCAAAGTTTGGGAGGGTGAGTTTTCCAAAACGTCCCTGCATATCTTGATTAGGACCACCTCTGTCCTGTCGCGCTCTAGTGCTAGACTTCCACCTGCAATAATCAGGAAAAGGCACAGCTTCTTGAAAATCAGCCCCCAACTCCTGGTAGGTTCCCCAAAACACTATCTCCTCTGGTTCCTCTGGGCTGCTCTGATCTAGTTGGTGCTTCCTCCTGCAAGTTTGTAGGCATAAATGGTCTTTGCAGCACACTAGATGATTAAGTTGTGTGAGGGGCAATATGACTTGTCTCCCCATTTGCAGCTCCACCACCATCATTGTTGTGTACCCCTGAATTATGTGTAAGCTGAGTATAGTTTAATTTTTTTTTGTTCCTGCTACTTGACCATTTTTATGAGCACTTGTTTTATGAATTCACCATCAGGATCACCTACAATTGCTTTCTTTCCTCTGTCCTCAACCATCTCTTAAATCTCACCCCAACAGGAAAATCAGGAGGGACTCCCTCTATTTTACCTAGAGGATTCAATGGCTTTCTTCTTAGATAATACCTATCACACCTATACTTTGGTTGCATATGAGTTTTCAGTTTGTATAAAATTATTCAAACCCCCACAGGTTAATGGGAGGAAAACCAACTTTGATACTACTGAAATATCCCAAACTAGGAGATATTGTTCCAAACTTGCAAAATTTTCTGACTTTTAACTTGTAGGCATTTTGTCATATAATTTGCAAGCAATGTTTAGAACAACTATCACATAATCATGAAATGTTTAAAGATTGCATAGTGTCATTCCGTCGAAACAGTTGGCAATCATTCTATTGAACTAAAAATGTCATTGACACTCTCATAAGTAGTTAGAAAAACAAGGAATACGGAAAAGACATTTTAACAAACATTTACCATACATCTAGCTGAAACAAACATTCCAATATATAGTGTTTAGATTAATAATTTTAGACCTTTTAACTGATATAACTGTTGGTAATATATTTATGAGTTTAGTGATCCACGGGGAAAGGAAATGGATCAAACAGTTGTCATGCATTTGATATTAAACTCAGAAATTATTATTCCTTAGAACAATTGAGTATGGTTGAGTTGTACAACAGAAATACAATATGATTTTCTATTTGAAACTGCATTAATACCTCTGAGGTAGTAGTGCCCAGTAGTAGATGGATATCAGATTTAATGTATTAACAACTGAAGTTGTATCATACTTATATCAGCAGTGATGGTAGACTGTTTTGCAACCCTTTATAACCCCTGAAATCATTCCAAAGATCGTTGTTGGCTAGATTTTCTGCATAGCTGAAAACTTAGGCAGTCATAAGATAAATCTCCCTCATTTACCGGTGAGGTTCCCGTGTTAGATTTGTCAATTAAATATGCTAGTATCTATATGGGGGTATTACTTTAACCATGCAACTTATGAACCATAGCTGTATAGTTTTGCAGCAAGTAAGCAGCTGTTTAAAGAAAGGGAAATATCTAAAGAAGAAGGAAGTAATAAAAACACAGGAAAGACAGAGGGAAAATGTGCAACCCAATCAAGAGATTACAGAGTTGATTTCATGCACATAGACATGACCAATAGATATTAACACTCAGAATTTTAAACAAAGGTAGCTTTCAAATCTAAATCTAAGATAACACAAAGTTTATAAATAGATTTAAGACAATAAGCTAGAAACAAAATACACCGTGACATAAAGTTCTTCGGAAATTTGCTCCTTTCTATTCCTTTGTTTCAAATAGCTATCAGGGGCTTCAGCACAAAGTCTGGAACATAAGAATGCTGCTTACAAATTCTCATCATTTAACCTGTAGGTTCTTCCTCTACTTATAGCATATAGAGGGGAAATTACAAATAAGAAGCTTTTAATTGAACTGGCACATGTGGAAGTTGGAAAGGAAACAACTGACAATCTTCCTCCTGGAATTCCTCTTTGCATGACATGCATGATTTGCAACTGAAGATAGAACCTTTTATTTTGCATTTCTCCCACCTATTTCCAAGTAGTTGACTTCTTTAAGTAATAGCTTTTAAACCAATCACTTAAGTTTCATAATTTAATTGATCGCTCAATTACTTTGTCGCAGGAAATAAGAGAAAAAAGAAGAAAGATGAAAGCTGCATTCTTGTCATTTTTCATATTCTGCATGCAGCTGATTCTTTTGCCTTTGATTCTCACCAAACTAGATCTGGAAGCAAGTGACTGTGGTTTGCTTGTGGGTATTGCCTTTGACATGTCTTCCCTCTTATCCTTGAAGCTTTTGCAGTTCTTCTCCAGTACATGCATCAGTGCAATGTTTGCCGTAAATAACTCATCATTTTTATTTTTAATTGCATATGAGCAATTAAAAATTCTGGAAAGCACTCCAGGTGAATGCAAATTCAATGAAAGATTCAACTAGAAGATTGGGAGCACATGCATAAGATCTTGGAAGAAATTTTCCACGCACTGACTTTTACACGGGCTGCATTAGAAACAAGAGAATGAAGCCTTTGCAATTATGGATCTGGATCTGAATTTGAATCTGGAAGCTATGCATGATTCTGTTGATCCTTTTCTTTCATCATACTTTGCCATGACCAAAGCAATCTTTGTCTGAGCAACTCTTTTTCTTTTTATTCGGCCGGAATTCTTTACAATCGGTGTAGATCTTGAGATTTCTTCACATTCGGAGGATATGTTCAATGTATTGGACATTGATTTAAGCTCCCTTTCAATTATATAAGCACCTGTAATGAATACCTGCAATTACTTCAGACAAAGACGGAATCTGGAGCATGGCCACTTGATTTTTATCATAAAAATCTGCGTATAAAGCCCGCTGCCCTAAAATTTGAGGCTTTGCTTGCATGCAAAGGAAGCATAAATATTTGTAACTTCACCTAAGCACCTGTAATACTATGCAGACAATTAATTAGACTTAAATCAAGCTCTTCAAACCTAGGTGCCAAACTTTGAAGCTTTCCGGCAGTGAAAACACCTTCCTCTGAGCAAAATTCCTCCTTATTTGGGCGCCAAAATTGCCTGGGCTGCACTTCCTTGCTAAAGAATTAATAACTCCATTAATATGGTGACCCATGCTTATATAACCTTCAACATTCTATAATTAATAATTGCCCTTTTGTATTTCCGACAATTAATTAATTAAAAATTATGCTTTTCGCTTCAATTTGGGCACCTATTTTGTGCATGCTCATGGCTGCCATTAAATAAATTAAATTTATTTAATTTTAGCATGCTAGATTTAGTTCACATGGCTTGTCTTCATGCATTGACTTTCCTTCTATTTATGGCGCCAAAATTGGGTGAATAAACATTAATAAATATTATTAAATGCATTGATTATTCACCTAAGGTGGGTCGCACTTTTTGGCAAGGGTGAATTCTAAAAATAAGAAGTCAACTTCTGATGGGAATTTTCACCCTGCACTGCAGCTCTAAAAATCCCTTCTTCCACTTAAGTGATTTGACTTTTATCATGGGAATTTTTACCCTGCAAGGCGGGTAAGAAATTCCCGACGGTGCTTTAAGTGATTTTTTTTTATAATAGGAATTTTTACCCTGTAAGGCAGGTAAGAAATTTCCGCATGCCTGCCACATCTAATATTTCCATCGCAGCTTAAGTGACTTTGATTTCATGGGAAAAAATTACCCGGCAAGGCAAGTAAGAAATTCCCGCCTTCTTGCCACTGCCAAAATTCCCACTGGCAGCTTAAAGTCTTCTTTCAAAAAAGTGTGACTTGCATGAAAGATAGCTCTTTCCCAAAAGTGCGACTTGCATTGTGACTTCTGCTTTTAAAATTGCGTGACAATTCGTCACTTAGGGCAGTGTGGAAATTGGACGCGGAAGGCAGCCTTGAAAATTGCGACTGGCATAAAAACAACATTTCTTTCCTTTGTTGGATTTTTGGTGAAGAAAACACAAGCATGGAATAAAATTTTCCATTTTTGGAAAGGGTCCGGGAAGATGTAGCAGCAAAAACTTGCATGTGCCGTAACTTTCATTCTATGGCTTTGTTTTAGGTGTCGTTTCTCTAAAAGTGCATATCTTCTCGAGCTCTACGCATTGATGGCAATATTTTTCTTATTTCCATAAAATCCATTTATTCCAAAAAATGTGACTTGCTTGGGAGGCTTTTTTTTGTGCACAACTTCATCTTTTCAGAGAGAACCAGACCTCCTGTGGCAAATTCCTTCTGGCATAACGTCCATAGATGATCTCCAGTTACTCCAGGTAAGAAAATAGATTGAACCGGAAAAGGAATTGACCTAGAGAAATTTCATAGAAAACAAAACAGGAAAACACCAAAAACGCAAAACGTTGCTAGAAGTCATAGATAAAGCCCAGGATTCATTCCTGGTTAAAACCCTACTGGTATATGGGAATATTGACATGTAAGACCACAACAGGGTTAAACCGGAGCACAATTTTCCTCAAACGGGGCTCAGAATGATTAAATAAAAATTTCCTGTAGGTGAACCCCAGGGACAGAATATAATGAGTTTTGGGCATCTGAGTATTTATCAAAATTGGCTTATATGACTCTGCGAATATCTTGATGTAATACTGACATTTTCTGGCAATAAAAACACAAAACGACCCGTTATTTTAAAAGAACGAAAATTTTTAACATGGGGTAGTCTCAGATTTCAAGGTGAAATCTGGGGACACCATGTTGCTTTTCACTGTGCTCTCATCTTTTCCACTATATTTTTCCTTCCGCGGATTACATAGGAATCTGCTCACAAGAATATTTTCACATTACATCTTATTGACTGTAGTTGATCTGGTACATAATGGAAATGGAACATTGATGTGATGTTCCCCCCACAATATGAAATTTCCATTTATTCAAACCACACAAAACAATTGGAACACTGCACATAACTGAAAACAGGAACTCTAAAAGTAAAACACACAACTGAAAAACACATCACCAATGCTTTATACAGCCACGTCGTTGGTGACTGACGAGAGGTCGTTTCTTGACCTCCAACCTCTATGCCTCCATCCTCCAGTGTGATGTTGTTAGCTCAACGGAATGTGAACATGAGGCTCAGTTTGAAATGCCCCACCTCAATTTTTACTCGGTTTTCGGATTACACCGATAGTGCGCCCGCCTAAATGTGAGGCAATTTTTTTTATTTTTACAACTTTTGATGACACATAAGATGACATTTATTTGGCAACTTTGACAGTGACTAGTCAAACTTGACAGACTGAACAGTTATACTTTTTTTTTTGACAATTTTATGACATACAAGAACAATGTATCAAAAAAATCTTAGAAGATCAAAAAATGACAATTAAGACCGTTCAAAGATTTGACTCTATTCTAGATTTTTTATTTTTTTTATTTAGCTTCGACCACAAGAATATAATGGATACAAGTGGATATTATAAAAAATAACTACTTACAATTTGATTATTTACAACAAAATACTATGGAACTTGTTTATAGACCAATGACAATTTACGGTGACTCTACAATTGACTCAATTTAAATAGCAATCTAAAACTTATAGGAAATGACTATGCGAAGGCTACAATAATAACCAGCTAGAAACAACCTAAACAAAATAATTTAAGACAAAATACCTATTACAGTTAGCAGCCGAATACATTGTATTTGCTGCCAAAGAATTTGAGGTTACTGTTTGCAGAATGGCCAAGCCTGTAGGTGAGTTGAGGCAGGAGTTATTTGTAGATCCGAACAAGTCACTTATAGTTAGGAAATTGAGATTCGATGCTCACATGGTGATATGCATGCAACAAAGTTTCAATAGTGAAGGAATTGACTGAATGGATGCTCAGCTGGAGATCTGGGTAGATTTGTGACAGAATAGAGAAATAATGCCACAAGTAAAAGAACATGATTTTTTCTACAGCAGGGTGTGTTAATTGTTGGAGCACAGAGATCACTAATCCGCGTGAGACTAATAACACTTTCTATCAGCACGACGTTTTTATTATCGATAGAGCGCCATATCTTTAACAGTCCATTGCTGCGCCTCAACAGTCTTCACACTATTATCAATGGATGGCGATTGATCGTTTCTATTCAAATTGAGTGCTCTCCTTGTTCTAAACGCCTGCTAGAAGCTTTTTAAGTTTACAAATGAATCTTTTTTTTAAATATATGCTGGGTGCTTCCACACTTCTGCTGTACTATTCGCTGAAACGTCCTCCAACAATGCTCTTTATCACTGAATATAACATAGCTATCTTATAAATGAACTAAACCACATAAAACAACTGGATGAAAATTCTATCGGTCGGGGCAAAATAATTCTGTGAATTGCCCCTTGACATTTACTAAAACATCATTTTTCAAACTAAGCTCTCATACAGTTATATGGAATATACCAGCTCTGATACCAAATGTAATTTGAATCTTTGATAGAGCTTTTCTAATAATTAGACTTGCACAGTAATATAAAAACTCTCTCTATATGATTAACTTCATCAAGGACACGGTTACAATTATATAAGATAGGTTGCCCCTATATTTAAGGGGAACCACCTCCACAAATCTCTCAATGTACAAACAAATATTACTTGCCTATATACGTGAGTTGTTTATTAACAACTTCATATATATGCTAAACTACTAACAAACATAACAACTAGTGAATTATTACTCACATAATTATTCACATTACAAAATTCACCCTATGTTAGCACTAGACATATTTTCCTAACAGTTATATCAGTTTTAGGGTTTTTCATAAATTTGCTACGTAGCCTGCAGTTTTGGGAATTTTCCTAATTTTCTTATATTTTCGGAAAGCTTGCCAAAAATAAGCTATGGTTTGTTCTCCGTGTTTCTCTCTATTCGATCAATAAATTTACGACACCCCAAACCCTAAATTTCAACCCTAATCCTTGTATCCCAAGACCCAAACCCTACATCATGACCGACAAATCGACTAGAGGCCAAGGGAAGGGTCGAGCCACTCCAAGAATGACTCCAAATAAGGAAGATATGGATTTGGAACCTTCAACTTTTGAAGTATCAAAGTTATTTAACCAACTTCGGGAAAGGGTTAATACTATGGCGAGTAAGGAGGTCTTCCAGCATGATCTTCAAGCACTAAAGATAATATGGAAGATAACCTTCAAGCACTAGGAGGTAACATTCAAGCAATGAAAAGTGAAATGCATCTGGGGTTGGAATCAATGTGAAAGGAGATGATGAGTAATCTTTCAAGTATGGAGATGGACATGAATTCCCATCCAAGTCACATGGTTTCCTCAAACAATGCACACCCAGATCCAAATAATACACCCTTAAGTCCAAATCAAACAAACCAAGAGGGCTCCTCTGCACGAAGTGGTGAACCTTCGGGCTAGTGACGGAGCATGATTCCAAAAGTAGAAATGTGCAATTTCAATGGGCATGATCCGATCACATGGATCAACCACATGGAGAATTTTTTTGATCTGCATCAAGTCCCAAGTGGACAGAAGGTGGTAATGGCATCCTGTATCTAGAACCAGAACAATTCATTTGGTATAGATGGATGTGTAAGCAGGAGAAAAAGAAGGGTCTCCCTATTACTTGGTCTATGTTCATTAATAACCTCCAAGCTCACTATAGTAATAGTGTTACAAAGAACCATTTTAGCCAGATAGCCAAACTCCGACAGACAGAGACAGTCAAGGATTATATCCAGCAATTCTAGAATCTATCATTTCGAGTGAATGACATTTCAGAGGCCCGTCTGGACTCAAGGATAACATCCAACTTGATGTTTGCCTTCTTAATCATGGTTCAATATCAGAATCCATGGTAGTTGCTCATCAAGTGGAGTAACAAGATTTGGTCAAACGAAGGGGTCTCAATAATCATAAGGAACGCATGATGGCTACATCATCACTTCCCCAACCGACACGATTGACTCCTCAACAAATTGAAGATATGAGAGAAACGGGTCTTTGTTACAATTGTGATAGCAAGTGGAACAAAGGACACAAGTGTCCTGAGAAGAAGTTATTCTACATTGAGGGTCCTAATGAGGAAGAAGATGAGGAAGCAACTGATGAAGATGAAGAAGTTCTTGCGATCGAGGCTAAATAATCTCAACCATCTCTTGCCATGCAATTTCAGGGATTAGCACCCCACAAACCCTCAAGGTTGTTGGGTTCATAAAGAAATAAAAGGAGATGATACTAATTGACTCTACTAGCAATCGTAATTTCATCAATCATAAGTTGGCCTTACGCTTAAATTGCTTCATTTATCTAGCCCCAAAGTTTCAGGTAATGGTTGTAAATGGAGGTAAATTTAGTTGTTCATGAAAGTGTCATAAGATCAAGTTATCCATGGGAGATTAACTGCTACAGGGCCCCATATATGATGGACCTGTACAACATAGCCCTGCAGAGAACAATTGTGGTCAAAAATGAAGTTCGGCGGCTATACCACTTCCTCAAGCCCAAGAAGAAAGTTGAGAGTGGGGAGTAGCACGAAGAAGAAGAGATATTGTGTACCCCTATGAAGGGCTCAATAAAAAAAGGCGTCAAAGAAGAGGAAGTCATGAGATGTTCCCCACGGGATACCGGAGGAGATGAAGAGGAGGAATCTAATGAGCAACCTTTGATAATGCAGCGGTGGAAGAAAGTCCAAAGGACAAATGACGGTGTGGAAACCTCAGCATGCACTAAGGAACAAACTTCTAAAGAACACGTGGTGTCCAACTCAAAGCAACATTTTGATGAATATCAACCGGTCTCCTAAATTCCTGTTTGTGGGGAAGTAGGGCATCCCGAGAAGACGTGAGAGGGAGAAACATGTGAGGAAATCGGGCATGAAACGAAGAACGGGAGAAGGGAGGGGAAGAGGAGAAAACAATTAAGACCCGCTTTAGAGTGGCAAACCTTGCAAAAATTCCAACGTTCAATGGAATAGAAGAAGCATAATGGACTATGGAAACCCCTGAGATTATAAACTTGGCCGAGGGAGAGGAGAAAAATGAGGGAAGGCAAGGGAAACACGCAGCTATAAAAGATAGAAGAAAAGGAACAAGAGACGGAAGAGGACAATCCACTCGACAAAGAAGATACCATGACAACTCTCTACACTCAATTCCAAGGGGAAAAAAGGATAAGGACTTGTATGTTTCGAATGAAATCGATACCAACAGTGCAACAAAGAAAACTAGAAAGGGAGTGTCCTTTGCAATGGATGTATACATAGATGAGCCCCACTCTGAGGTTCCGAACGTTAGTGTGAGTCAACCTCCTGTTAAAGGTACAAAGAGCTTGGCAGAATCCTATGTAGACATCTACCACATGTCAGACATCCAAGTTTCTAATGCGCTGATTAAGATGGCCAGTGAAGTAGTTCAACAAGAAATTTCAAACAGCATTGCGCTGAGGAAACAAACAACCCATGCAGACCGACTGGAAAAATATCTAAAGGCCAAAAAGGAACTCCTCATTGTTGAACAATAAAAGAACATGGAGCTAGGGCAGAAATACACAGTCACAGACATTAAGGCCATGAAGCTGTGTCAATGGATCCTCCAGGAAGATACCAACTAAGCGATTAGTGTACCACTCAACCAACCAGATGGAATGTTAGGAAAACATTATTTAGTGCTCCACGTGGTTTGTTAAATTACGGTGTGGTAATATGTAAAAGAGTTGGTTGATTAACAACTCATAGATATTTAATATGTAAATAGGTTTGGTGGTTGTGAGAACACCCGTAGAATAGGTGTGAGAGATTCTAGGGTGGTTAAGTAGTTGAGAGTTTGTAGGAAGCTTGAGCTTAAGAATAGGATGTCCTAATCCTATATATCAGTAGGGAAATTCCCTCTTACGACTATCCCTCGAATGTACTACCATCATTTACCCTCTTGGAGCTGTTTATTAAGAGATAGGGATGCTACCATAGTAGGATGCATTGGTGCTTTCATGGAATAGCAACTCTCTAAGATCAAGACTCATGCACCTCAAGCAAAGGAAGGAAGACAACTGAGCATGTGTAAGGTGGTTGGCTCAAGCAGAGCAAGATACATGCTAGTTGCCCCTACATAAAGAATTAAAGGAATGCGAGGACATTTCATGCAAACTAAATGTAAAGGCCTCCGTCGTATCCAGTCCATCCCTGAGCTCATGCGCATCATGGGGTACAATCTTAGAAGCCACATGAGTCCAAAGCAACATAAGCATAACACCTTGGGCCTGCATGTATGACTACGATTAAGGACTAATGGACCTTATTAGATGCCTTAAACTGCTAATATAACTTAGGAAGTAAATGGAATAAGGATTTAATTACGTGAATTTAATTCCGTTGTTCACAAGCTTGTGCCTAGAAAGACTTCCAACCAAGCAAACACTTATTAATTATGGAGATGCCTAACCTTGAGAAAGCAAACAAGGATTTTTAAAAGAAATTGGGTACAGTGAAAGCCAAAGTCTAAGGACCCCCCATTAAGTTGCTAAGGCGTTTGAGAGTAGAATTTTTGTGGGCAAGTGGACAAATAGTGGTGAGTTCAATCATACAGACCGCTTTCCATCAAGTGATTATTAGGCTGTGGTGATCAACTGTGCCATAATTGACTTCCCTAAACTGTTTCATTAGCAAACCGTGATATGGGTTACCATGGGGCGGGCAACTCAATATTAGTCTAGAGAAGGTGATGTTGAGCACACATGGAGGATGTCCATATTATACACAGCTCTAAATAAGTATCACTTTAATACAACTAAAAGCATAAGCTCAAATTTTGGGTTAGCGCACACACACATCTGAACGAAGACAAGAGTTGTACATGGCGCGAGCCTGAAATTTTGGAAGGCACTCAGTTCTAATGGACAGTGTCACATAGATAGCTTAAGAGTGTGTTCTTCCCATCCATGGCAAACATATTTGAAGTGGTATACAAATAAAATTTTTAAAGCTCCAAACACCTAGTGCGTGGCCATGATTTTATAACACCCAAGTTTCTTATGGTGGAAAAGCACGTCAAACTTTCATTGGTCTTTGCACTCTTTTGCACACTATTGGAAATGTTAACTACTGGTTATCGTCATCTGTTCCTTGAAGAGTGGAACTTAGAGAGCTTTCAACATTTCTCTTGAATGTATCAATTAACAAGAGGAACGGATTTCCAACAGGATGAGATCAGCTTAGGAGCAATGCATGTAATTTAGGTAAGGATTCCAGTGATTCACTTCCTGCATGTTGTGGCGTTCTACAGACTGAAACAATTATGAGACATCTTGTAGTCCTTTCAAAGTCAATTTGAACCACTAGATAAACTGAAGCCATGAATTCTTCTTGGGAACTTGCACCATGAGCCTATAAATCCACTTGCATACATCATCCTAAGTTAGAGGACTTGGTAGGAGGTTCCTATGGAGTTAACCCAAGTTTTGAGAAATCTTTTAGAGACTGGATAATCCATGAGCTTGCATTGTTATTGAAAGAAAGAAAATCGTTTATTCATGGTCTATTGAGAACTTCTGCACTATAGTGTACAATCTTTTAGATTCGTAATAAAACGATGATTCTTCGTATACTTATTAATATAGTGTGTCATGAATGTGTTTTTTATTGAAGCTGAATAGGTGGTGAACCTTAGAGGTTACTAGACCTCCTGACACAGCCTATATATTCAGACAGGGACCATTCCCCTTACACTATCCCTCCGGTGTACTACGCATCAAGGTGGACCTCTTGGAGCTGTTTATTACCGAGATAGGGTGTTGCCTTACCATAGGTAGCGATGCGGTGTTAACTTGGGCTCTGCGTACGCCTCTACTAGCATAGGGCTCATCACCTCACCATGCAATCTCTGCCATATCCTTATGCATGCAGAAGTGGGGCTGGACCTTATTCCACATCGTTGTCGTACACCTGTGGATCTAAATTTCATGAAAAAATTGTATCCTCAATTGGCTATAGCAATTCCGCTATCCATAGGGCAACAGATTGAATCAGATAATGAAGAAAAAGGCAATGAAGGCAATAATGAATATTCACCACTCTGTCATGAGACAATCCCATTCACAAGAATGTTGGATGAGAGCTCGTTCAAAGAAGATTGTTGGGGAAATATCCCATAGACAAAGAGAACTTATCCTTTTGATCTCTTCTCATTTTATACCTAAGTTTCATGTGCTCTTAGACCCCATGTATCTAGATTTTGTGCATTTATTTGATAGGATTTAGGCTTCAAGTAACTACTTTTGTAACTATTTGTATACCTTCTGCACTCGAGTTTACATTTTGTGGCACACTCTCATACTACAGAATTACTTCTGTAAATAATTGCCATTTTTTTTAGATATATGGCGTAAAAAAGATCATGTGAAGGGTTCCACCTGAAGTAGATAAAAAAACTCCTTTACAGAACGAAAGTGCGGTTTTACGAATGACCCAAACAAGAAACAAGGGAAAAAAAACCCAAAGAGAGATAAGGAATGAGATGATGTTCCACTACATACGAGATGCGGGACAAGGTGTGTAGACTGTGTGCCTAGGACATGAAGTGAGATAGGCAAAAGCCATCATGAACCCACACTCGAAGTCAGCCTACGAGTTACGCAAAGACTATCTAACCATGTGTAATTGATTGTGATGTTTCTAAATGGGGAAGAACCACAATGATTGAACACATTGTGTGCCAATTTTGTGCTGCCATCATGATCTACATACTCTGATCAGCTGTGAGCATTCGAGTCACACTCCAATCAGTTGAACCCACAACTCCACCTTGTCAGCCACCTGTCATATGAACGATTGAAATCAGCTGGGGGACTGTTTTGCTAGGTTCAAATTTTGTCACCATGTCGCATTAATTTCCAATCCTTGAATGGCAATCCTTTTCACCCAAACCGAAGCTTCACTAAAGTCAGCCATGGAATTTCCTTTGGGTAACTAATGTCCGCTGACGCTAGCTGGTCTACAAAATCTCTTGAACATATATCCTGAAGATTTTCATTTAAAATTATTAATCATTCAAATGAATTTGAATATAAATATCCTAAAATACATCCTATGTTAAAAATGCTTAGAGATATTCGTTATCTTGGATTTTAAGCATATTACAATCCATTAAAAAATTTATTAATCGTTTGGAGGATGTTTTTAGCTTGTTAAATTCCTAATCCACGATAGTGTTAAAAATAATTATACTACTATGTAGATAGTTCGAACTGAACATTTTTTTGAGAGAAGGAAGGGACTCAAGGATTCCTGTATCGCCAATATATTACAATATTTTGATTTACTTAAGTAAGAAAAAGGATCTGACATTTTGAGGTGTAAACTGAATGAGAGGGTCAAATTTTAGGAGACAATAGCATCCCCCAAAGAGCATATGTCCTTGTAAACATAACACGTCAACCACTTTGGCTTCTATGAAGCTATTTTCAAGCTTACATGGTTGCAATGGTCTAAAATGAAACCTAAAATTTTAGTCCAAGTCAATGTTTAGAGCATTAAGCTTTCAGCATTTTTTCTGCATATTTTTACAATTGTACATGTGCATTTTCTAAATGATCCTTTAAATCAGTGTTTCATGCTAATATTATGGCGGTCATTATTTATTGTCAAGATCTGACATAGATTGTCAGCCACTCTATGTTCTATGTTTGTGGAAGAAGCATATACCAAATTTATAATTCTGAAGTGGAAGCATACAACTAAAGTCTGTGAACTGCACCTGTTTAGCTTACCAGAAGCTATCAGAGTAAGGGCCATTCAGACCGTCAAATTTCACCCAACAGCATACATCATGGCCTCAACCATTTCAATTCTTATAGTGTCAGATATCTCTAGCCTTGTATCTCATTCATTATCAGGCTTGCAATCCATGGTCGGCTGCAATCAACTTGATTTTTAATTTCAAATTCATTTCTATAGTGTATTGCTAATAGATTTCAGGGGTAAGGCTATGTACCGTAACTATATGCACTATATAGGTACGGTATGTTTTGTTTCATCCAGGGTACCTCTAAAATATATCTAAGTAAAATTATGGAAAATAAGTAGATTTTGTCATGAGTAGAAGTTAAGAACCAGATTTTGGGTTAAGATGTGATAAAAGCCATCTGATATCCTCTTAATTTTTTTGTTAGTGTCTTTTAGTTTTAACAATACATTAACCAAATATTTTAATATCTTGTCTCTCACCTTCATATTTTCTGTAATATTTAAAGTATGATAATAGGGCTTACATAAAATTGCTAAATATTATAATGCCCTCTTATCAAAGCTATTTTTTATATTTTTATCAATTTTGTACCTAATGGGGCCCATTAGTACTTCCCGTAAGCATTTGAAAGGGATAAGCATTGGAAGTAAATTATTTGTCATGTAAAAATTTGTTTGTTAATTATATTTAGCCTCGTATATTTTTGCTAGAGGGGTGTTGTCTGTTAGATATACGATAACATTAGAGTTGGCTAGATTTTGGGTCATAGCTAAAAACCTAGGCAGTCATGAGATAAATCTCTCTCATTTAGGGGAGGTGTGAGGCTCCCGTGTAAGATGTTTATCAATCTAGTTGGCTAGATTTTGTACATAGACTATTAACCTGGAGGTTTTACTTTAATTACAATCTCTCATGAACCATAGCTCCTGCAGCTAGTAAGATTCCTAGCAATTATGAATTATTTGCACTAAGGGAAAATAATGGAATACGGAAAAAAGGAAGGAAGATGTGTAATCCAACCAATAGTTTACAGAGTTGATCTCATACACATAGATAAAACAAATAGATCCCAAAATACATAATAAAGGAAAGGAAAGCTTCTAATCTAAATATTAGATAACACAAAGTTTATCTAAAGATCAAATAGAAGTAAGAAGCTAATGCACCGTTGACACAAAGTTCTCTAGAAATCTATCTTCTGTTCTAATTCCTCAGCTTTCAGAAATAGATATCAAGGGTTTCAGTACAAAGTCTGAGAACTCAAGAATGCTGATTACAAATTCTGATCCCCTTTAACCCGTAGGCTCTTCCTCTATTTATAGTGTATAGAGGGCAATTACAAATAGGAAGTTTTTAATGAATTCCCGCATGCGGAAGCTATAGAAAAAGGGAAGACAGTTGGCAATCCTTCCTCCTAGAATTCCTCTTTGCATGACATGCATGATTTATAACTAAAAATAGAACCTTCTATTTTGCATGTTTGCCACCTATTTCCAAGTAATTGACTTCTTCCAGTAACTTGAAGTAATGGCTTTTAAACCAATCACTTAAGTTTTACAATTCAATTGATTACTCAATTACTTTGTCAGAGAAAATAAGAGAAAGAAGAAGAAAGAGGAGAAGAAATTAGAAGAAAGTTGTTGCAAAACTCTCAGTCTTGTTCTTCTTCCATACTTTGCATGCTGATCCAACCTGTATTGCACTTCCACCTCATGAATGATCTGAATGATATCTCTGCCTTGAATCTGAGATGCTTTTTCTTTATGCATATGGTTGACTCATTTGCCTTTGATTCTCACCAAACTGGATCTGGAAACAGCTAACTGTGATTTTTCTTGCAGGTGTTGCCTCTGACTTATCTTCCCCTTTTATCCCTGAAGCTTTTGCAATTCTTCTCTAATTACATGCACCAGTAAAATGGTTTGATCGTAAATAATTCAGACAAAACTCATCACCTTTTATTTTTAATTGCATATGAGCAATTTTGAATTCTGGAAAGCACTTCGGGTGAAGGCAAATATAAGTAAATTCAACGAAGGCTTCAACTGGAAGATTTGGAACACATGCACAAGCTTCTTAAAGGGATTTTGCATGCAATGACTTCCTCCCTAACTTTGGCGCCAACCCTTGCTAAAAATAATTAAAAGAAATCAGCTTTTAGGCATGAAGTTATGCCAGAATGGGTCACACTTTTTAGCTAGGAATTGTGGAAAAAATATGAGGGCAAGGAAGTGAGAATTCATCCTCACCCACTTCCAGGCAGCCCCAAAATTCTTCCACTTTTCACTTGGGTGAATTAACTCTCTTTTGTGGCGAAAATCATGAGGGCGAGGAAGTGGGAATATTCGCCCTTCCAGGCAGCCCCAAAATTCTCACTTTTCACTTGGGTGAATTAACTCTCTTTTGTGTGAAAATCATGAGGGCAAGGAAGTGGGAATTTTCACCCTTCCAAGCAGCACCCAAAATTCCCACTTTTCACTTTTAAATGACTTGTGTTAATTTCTGATGCTTCCCGACGGATTCAAAAAGCGCGACTTGCACTGGGTGAGTAAAATTTTTTTTATGTGAAAATTAAGAGGGCAAGGAAGTGTGAAAATTCACCCTTCCAAGCAGCCCCAAAATTCTCACTTTTTCACTTAAGTGATTCGACTTTTATTATGGGAAAAAATAAGCAACCAAGTAACTTCCAAATTTGCCACCTTCCAGGCTGCTCCAAAATTCCCACTTTCCACTTAAGTGATTTGGGTGAATTTCTAACCTTCTCGGCAGCTCCAAAAAGTGTCCCGACTTGCTTTGGAATTGATTTTCTTTATTTGGCTTGAACATTCAAGTAGAAGGGCAGCTTTAAAAATTGTGCAACTTGGCATGAAGATTGCATTTCTTTCCATTTTTGGATTTTCGGTGAAGAAAACACAAGCATAGAATAAACTTTTCCATTTTTGGAAATGGTCCGAGAAGATGTAGCAACAAAAACTTGCAAGTGTGCATTAACTTTCACTCCGTGGCTCCATTTTAGGTGTCGTTTTTTCTTTAAGTGCAAATTTTCTCGAGCTCTACGCATTGGTGGCAAGTATTCTCTTTATTTTCATAAAATCCATTATTGCACCTTTTTGAATCAAGCAATCCTCTGTGCAATCTCCTGAAGGACTCCTAAGTTCTTTGTCAAGGCTATAGACAAATTAGTCAGCAATTACAAAAACTGGCAACTTGAGCTTTAATCAAAACCCTAGGGCTCGATGAAAAGGTCTGAAGGGGAATAAATAGGCTACCAGGATTGCCAGACGAAAAATGGAGAGAAACCAAAACACAAACAAAAAGAAGGAAATAAATAAAAACAAGAAAACACGCTAGAAGTCACAGACAATTGCTCGAAAATAACTTGCCAATTAACTAATGCTGTAAAAACTCATCCCTGCGTGAATGCTCCATTCAGAGAAGAAAGAAATACTAGCATGGAAATCCACGACAGGGTTTAACTTCAGCAGAAACAATTTTAAAATAACTTTATTTATTTGATAAATAATAAATAAAATGTTTTCAGACAAAACCTGGCGAAGGGATAGAGTGAGTTTTAGCATGTGGGTATTTGTCGAATTTGGCTTTTATAACTCTCTGGGGATACCTTAAAGCAATGGGGACGATCTGCAGGCAAAACAAACACAAAACAGACCCGTTACTTTGAAAAGAACGAAGATTTTTAAAAGGGGTAGTCCCAGATTTCAGGGTGAAATCTTGGGTACACCAATTAGAAAGTGAAGTTGATCAGAAAAGTGCAAACATTGACTTGAAAATAGAACTGATGGAGTTAAAAGGGGGACGTAACACCACTTAAAAAGGGGTCGACCCATTTGGGCTCCATTTTTCGTGGCCACCCACAATTATAAAAAGGAGTTGTTAGGGGTGGAAATAGGATCACTTGTCATTTGAATTCATTTATATTTGGAGATTGGAGCTTGTGTTTGCAATTTTCAGCCACTAAGGACAAAAAACCCTCCTTGGTAACCTATTGGAAAAAAAAACTCCAATAGAATTCAGAATTGAGGATGAAAGCCCTCAAATTTTGCATTGGTGATCTCATCCAAAGGTCATATATGGGATGCAATTCAAAATCTCATAGCTAGAATTTCAGAATTTGTAATGTCCCCTTCTCTTAATTAATAATATTTTAAGTTGGTCCCGGCCAATTCTTCGTTTTAGGACAACTTAATAATATTACTATTAAAATAAAAGGTATTTTTAAATGCTAAAGTAGAAAAAAGACGCTTAGCCTATTTTCATTATTTTCAGTCAGCTAAAAGGGAGAGGTTGTCTCTCTTTAAGAGGGACTTAAGAGGGAAAAGCAAATGTTAAAAAAAGAGAAATAAAGAGGCCTACATGGAGCACTCCACAAAAAAAGAAAAGAAAAGGCTATAAAAGCAAATGTTGGGGCTCATTGTAATCATCATCTTGTGAATTATATACTTCTCTTTTGAAAATTGGAGCATTGAGCTCTCATTTTCACCCTTTGAGGACAAAAACCCTCATTGGGTTTAATTGGGATGAAAACCCTCAATAGTCACAACACTTGGGGACAAAAACCCTCATTTGTTGCATTGGTGATTTCATCCAAGAGTCACATTGGAGCTTCAAAATTCAGAATTTCATAACAGCAAGGGTTTTTTATTAGTACTAGGGCACACATTCCAAGGTAGGGCACGATTTTTTGGGGCTGAAATTCATTCTTGATCTACCCATTTGGAAATTTCGGGATAACTTTTCAGTGGGTTTTCGTGGTTAGAAAAAGCTGATTCTAATTTTATTGGATAGTTGACATTTTTGTGGTCAATTTGAGCTATCATTTGCATTTTATCTCCAAGTCTTTATAAAGATATGGAATTTTGAAGTTTCGGCTGTTTTTTAACAATAATTAATTCCAGAAGTTTGTAATTTATTGTTGAAGCATTTATTTTGCATGAATTCATCACATGTTTCATGTTGATATATTTTTGAAGATTTGTGTGTGGGAAAGGCTAAAATCTGAATTCTACCTAGGTCGCTTAGGGTTTTGTGGACCTAAAACAGGTCCTTGCCCTAGTTTTTGCATAAAACTCAGTTTACTATCAATTGGGGTTTGTGTTATTTCCTTGTTTTTTAGTTTCAGCCTGGAAAGGGACATTGCAGAATTTCAATGCTATGGCACAATTTTTAGCTAGGGCTTCAAGGGCAGAATCAAAATTCCAGAGTTTTATGTGTGGAACAGCCACACATTTCAATGTTTTGTCGATGTTATAGTGTTTGGGATCAAATATAGGGCATTTTCAACTTGGGCGACCCACTTTGGGGTCAATTCCAATTATTTCCAGGGGTTTCTTTAGAGCTAGGGTTTGTTTAACCTTCAATTCTGCCCTAGGGCATTCATTGTTGCATACTATTTCAACTTCAAATGCTCTTAAAGGTCAGCCGTAATTTACCCTATTTTCTGCAACGAAATTGATAAAATAAATTCAGCTATTTGTTAGAAAAATAATTTTTTTCTTCCTAAATGTTCTAAAAATATTCCTAAGTGTTTTGAGTCTTCTGGGTACTTTTGTAATTGAGTAATTGAAGAAAACAGATTTCTACATGTTGTACTGAGGGTTTGCAAACCAAAATCAGGTCGCTGTCATAATTGGGGTAATTTCTAATTGCCATCATAAATGCAAAAGATTTTTGATCTTTGAGGAAATATTTTTCAAAAAGTGAAGTCAATAGGGTCATGTGTAATTTCGGTGGAACATTCAAATGACTCACCCCGAAAGGGACATTATATAGTGGCTTTCAGAGCATTAACTCCTACCATTTTATAGCACAGAGATCCTTTCCTTTCCACATGAGGGTAGCACCGATACAGGAATGCGAAGAAGTACAGTGAGGGATATATGGCGAGCATATGAATCATAGGCTCTTCACCTGATCCAATGAAATGAACCAGTTACAAGACATTGTTGCATGAACCAGAACAACGTTTGAGTAAAGCTTTCGTAGTAGACCATGACGGGCTTCAATAGCCTTCTCGCTGATTCGGAGCAAATACAAGATGGATGCTTTGTATGTCAGAAAGTACTTCATCGGTTTACTTGCAACCTCTTGCGGAAATCAAAGGTCTTGTCACAGGTAAGTTTTCCCACAATAACCTTTTATTCTAAGCTTTTGCTTTTAGTTTTTTAAGAGGATTTACAATTTGACGTATTTAAGAACAATTGGAAGTTGAACTTTGCAAATTGATTTTGAAGTTATGGGTCAATGCCTATAATAGAGTACCAAGCTTCATGATTCCAGCTACACACGCAACTGGAGTTATCATTCATAGTTTCATTGCACTTTGACAGACAATGCAACAAATTGGGGGCTAAAAGGGCTGGAAGAAGACTTCGTAATGATCATACATTCCAGACTTGCACCTATTTATCCCACAAGCAGTCGGAGAAAATACACAGACATATGACGGATCAACGAAGTGTTCCATTAGGGACATTGATCTAGAGATAGTTGGACACCTGGATGCTGTCCATTTCCCACCATGGATGCATATGATGATGAGGCACTCAAATTCTGTGGCACCACGAGACCTACAGTGGCACATGAGTGGTAGTGCAACTGGCAGTGGCCACTCAAGTGCGATGTGGTCAATCAGCTACCGTGGAAGACTTCTAATGAAAGGCTTACAGAATGATGATGTTGATAGTTGATCTTGATCCTCTTGATGAAGAGGACATATGATGACAGTCATTGACAGCTGAAGCAGATTCAGTTCTGTGAACTTTGAATATTGAGGCTATGATTGAATTTCAATATACTCATGAGATTCATGACATTCACATTGTGTTTGATTTAAGTATTTTAATTTAAGGCTTTTAAGCTTTTGTTTCTTGAGTTTTATTGGTTGATCCTGGCTTATTTGTTAGTAAGGGCCTTCATTCACTTCATTCCAGCTTAGGCAACTTAAGAAATCTTTTAATCTTAGAAAATTCATATCCAAGGACAGCATGTGGTTAATATTTAAATTCCTATTTACAACAGGCTGCAAATTTATAGCATTTTTTAATTTTTGGGTAGCACGTTTTTGCTACTGTTGTATCAGCTAAAGCTGTCATTACTGCAAGTACCAAACATGCAAAATTGCCGTTTTCGCTTATCGGATACTCCGCTCGAAGCTCCCGCTCCCCTTATCCAAAACGTTTCGGCAACTTGAGGAGGAAATACCATAAACTTCAATTGCAAGGATCCACTGGTCTTTTTGTAATTGTTTCAAAAGGCAATAGATTTTGAAATGTCCCTCTTTCCGGAATAACAGTTTGAAAACCCTTGGCCTATTTGTCTATCGACGGCTAAGGGACATCAACAAGGTAGACTTAAGTCATCTATAAATTATTATTAAGTGCCAATATATAAAATAAAATATGTCTAGCACTTATGATAATTTATAGGACTTAATAAAGTAATAGAAGTGTTAAATATAACTTTTATTTCCTCTAGGAGTTTTGGCGACTTGCATTAGGAAGTCATGGGGGTCTTAGGGGAGATAAAAAATTAAATATAAGACTTTGTATTTCCTCTAGGGGAAAATGTGACTAGGGTAGGATTGTTTTTGGGTGCATTGTGCCTTGAACAAATAACCATTACTGATTGGTTATACTTTAGGGTTTTTTTTGGGTCCTTTCCCTTGCATATAGGAGCAAGTCGACTTGGGCATGGGAGATTATTCTACCATTTTGGATTTTGATATTTTAGCTTCGAGCTGAAGTAAAACTACAGCAATTTTATGAGGACGAAAACCCTCATGAAAAGCACTTGGGAGAATGAAAACTCTCCCTATTTTATTATGTGAATGTCCAGATTTAAATCTGCAATTTATCTGGTATTTTATATGCTTAAAGCGACCCATTTTGGATGTATTTCCAAGTGATATAGAGCTAGAAAAATTTATAATATTACTAATAGCTGTTATAGAAATACTTGTTGACATTTTGGCAAGGTTTCAGGTATTTTATTAAGGATTTCCAACCTCTTTTCCAGCGCTGCAAGTACAAGTCAGATCTAGGCATTTTCTTCATCAACAAGGTCAAGTTTTGGTTCAGATATTGGAGTTTTCTTATGAAAAAATATTGATAGCATTATCTATTTCCAAACATCAGAAAAATATCATATTTTATGCATATGTTTGAAGTTTGTATTCTCTTTTCCAAATCGCATTTTCTGGGCAAATCAACATATTTTATGCATATGTTTGAAGTTTGTATTCTCTTTTCCAAATCGCATTTTCTGGGCATATCAAATCTGCAGCATTCGAATTCAGTTTTCAGTATGTCTTGGGTGATTTTTATTGCTATCACTTGGAAGCTTCAATCAGATTATAGTGGGGGACATTACAGTGGTATCAGAGCTAGTATTCCTCCCATCTTGTGAATGAATTAGCAGTGATAAACTTGAATGCAATCAGCCAAGGATCATATAGTTTATCATAGAAGGAACACTCCAAAAAAGAGTACAATGGATGATCATGGTCAGAGACCCCCTCCCAATGATGCTCTTAGCTATATGAACGAGACTATAAGTAGGGTTCAAAGAGAGTTACAATAGGTAATGAGGGAAAATCAAAGGGAAATGCGTGATGTTTTTACTAGTTCGATTCGTGACTTGGCTATGGCCTTACAGGGTAATACTACAGCTCCTAATCATGCAAATACTAAGGTAGGAGAGGGCAGCTCTATGGGGGCAAACAAGGAATGCTTCCAACACTTCGCATACGACTTTCAAAGCCAAATTTCTCCATAGAGAGGAACCAGTTGAGGAAGTGGTACAAAGTGACGTGGATGATGTGGAGGCCTATGGAAATGAATATATGCAACTCAGCCTTAGGGTAAGGGATATGTTACCTTTCAGAGATTTTTGTCAGCTTACGAATAATAAAAATGCAGGAAGAAACAGGAGGGTCCAACAAGAAGCACCAAGGAGAGATATCCAGCATAAGTTAGGGAAGGTAACTCTACCTTCTTTTGATGGCACTAAGAAATGTTCAGCTAGAGCTTGGGTACAGAAACTTGATACATATTTTTCCTTAAATCCTATGTATGAAGAGGAAGCCCTCAAATTTGCAACTCTTCATCTAGAGGGGATAGCTCATGAATGGTGGTACCATGGGTTGATTACCCAAGGTCATGGTTCCATTACCACTATGGAATACTTTAGTTCATGTTTAATTGAAAGGTTTGATAGGACAAACCCGGATATGTACTTCAGAGAGCTAGCTCAACTTAAACAAGAAGGATCATTGGAAAAATATATTTCTGAATTCGAAAGAATTTCAGTTATGGTTCCGGATATCAGAGAAAAGAGGTTAATATTATTGTTTTTAGAAGGGTTAGAAGAGCAACTAAAGGGGCTTGTGAAAGCATTTAATCCACCATCTCTACAGGGAGCTATTAGAAAAGCTTTTGCCTTAGAAAAAACAGTACCAAAGAATAAAAATATGCAGCAAAAATCAGTAGCATATGGGCAGCCAAAGGGGATGTTTGGGCAGCCAAAATCATCTTCATCTAGTGGGCAAAAGGCACTAAACTATGGACAGTAAGGTAAACCATTTCAAGGCAAAACAGATTGGAACAAAAACAAGGAGATTGAGTCCCGAAACGAGCTTAGGAGGAAAAAGTTATGCTCCCATTGTAGGGATCCATGGGCTCCTAATCATCATTATCTTCCAAAGGGGGCAGCCCACTACATAGAGATTATTTCAGATGATGAGGAAGAAGAAGAGGGAGTTGATCATGAATAAGTGGGAGAGCAAACAAAAGAAGGAAAAGAAGAATCCAATGATGGAACACTGGCCACCATATCCGGAGCTCCTAGATATCATGCCTTCCGTATTAAGGGTGTTCTTCAGGGACAAAGGATCATAACTTTGATTGATAGTGGAGCTACCCATAATTTCATTGATGAGGGTTTAGTGACAAGAATAGGGTTAAAAGTGGAAAACTTTCAAGGATTCAATGTGACTGTTGCGGATGGATACACTCTTGCATGTTCCAAGAAAATTCCTCAACTCAAAATTACATTGGGACGGTACAAGGTATGTGATGATTTTTATGTCATTGGGATTGGTGAAACGGATGTTGTTTTAGGGGTTCAATGGCTGCAATCTTTGGGTGAGTTTACTCAAAACTACAAGACCATGGAGCTGAGATTTAAGTCCCAAGGCAAGGAAGTTATATTGCAAGGATTGAGAGGTGGAATTCCTCAAGTAGTAACCGCTAAAAGCATGGAGAGAGCTTTTACTAGGGGGCAGATTTCTTGGGCTGCTCATTGCCTGGTAAGTGTCAATTCTGAATTTTCATCACAGCCATCATTTCATGTGGATATCCAGTCCATATTGGATAGACATAGCAATGTTTTTGCAGATTTACCTCACGGCTTGCCACCGGATAGAGGATTTCAGCATATAATTGAGTTGGAGCCCAGGTCAACTCCGGTCATATCTTCTCCCTACCTCCATCCAAGAGCCTTCAAAAAAGAAATAGAAAGGGTGATAAAAGAATTATTTGAGATGGGCCACATAAGGCCAAGTTCTAGCCCGTTTGTCTCTTCGGTTGTTTTGGTTAAAAAGAAAGATGGGACATTGAGAATGTGTGTGGATTACAGGTTGCTAAATAAGAAGACCATTAAGAATAGGTACCCTATACCAAGGATAGATGAATTGCTTGATGAATTACACGGGGCTGTTTTCTTCTCAAAGATTGATCTAAGATCCGGCTACCATCAAATCAAGGTAAGAGATGAGGATGTACACAAAACAGGTTTTAGGTGCCACTTTGGTCATTTTGATTTTTTGGTGATGCCATTTGGGTTGACCAATGCTCCTGCCACTTTCCAATCCTGTATGAATCATATTTTTAGGGAGCATTTGAGGAAGTTTGTACTGGTATTCTTTGATGATATCTTGGTGTATAGCAAATCATGGGAAGAGCATTTGAAACATCTTGATATGGTTCTAAACATCTTGGATCAGCAATCTCTCTTTGCCAAATTATCCAAATGTGAGTTTGGAATGGAAGAAATTTTGTATTTGGGACATGTCATCAATGCTAAAGGAGTTCATGTGGACCAACAAAAGATCCAAGTCATTTTGGATTGGCCTACTCCTACTACCTTGACTCAACTAAGAGGTTTCTTGGGTCTTTGTAGTTATTTTCGCAAATTTGTGAAAGAATTCTCACAACTTTCAACTCCCCTAACAAATTTGACAAAGCAAGGAGCTTTCACGTGGTCACCATCAGCCCAACAAGTATTTGAGCATCTCAAAAAGGTAATGAGTTCTTGTCCCGTACTTGTTGTTCCAGATTTTTCAAAGCCCTTTGTGGTAGAATGTGATGCATCTGGAGATGGAATTGGGGCTGTTTTGATGCAAAACAAACATCCTATAGCATTTGAAAGTAGAAATCTTAAGGATATAGAGAAGGGATACTCTATCTATGATAAAGAGATGTTAGTTATCATGCATGCTCTTGTGAAGTTCAGGCAATATCTTGTTTGTGGCAAATTTGTTGTCAAAACGGATCGTAATAGTTTGAGGTATTTCCTTAGTCAGACTGATTTGAATGACAGACAACAAAAATGGCTGAGTAAAGTGCAATCCTTTGACTTTGAAATTGAATTTTTGAAGGGAAAAAAGAACATAGTGGCTGATGCTTTGTCAAGGAAACCTCATTTTTGTTCCATGAGTGAAATCACAGCAGATTGGAAGGCTGATATAGCAGTAGAATACGCCAAAAATCAGTTTGCTTGTGATATATTTGCTGGGAAAATTAATGATGATAATTACCAAGTAGTGGATGATCTCATTCTTTATAAAAACAGAGTTCTTTTAGTGCATGAATCTAAAGTTAAACGCAGAATTTTATCAGTCATCCATGACTCACCACTAGTAGGACACCAAGGGTATTTTAAAACATACAAACAGGTGAGAGAGCAATTTGTATGAAAGGGGTTAAAAAAGGAAGTATTACAACACATTAGGGAGTGCCTTATTTGCCAACAAAACAAGGCACAACATGAATTTCCAGCAGGTCTTTTGCAGCCCCTACCCATTCCAAATCAGAAATGGGAGAGTATTTCGATGGACTTCATTGTTGGTCTTCCCCCGATCCAAGGTAAGATTGTTATCTATTTGGTAGTAGATCGTTTAACCAAGTATGCTCATTTTTTTCCTCTCCCTACTAAGTTTGATAGGCCTTTGGTGACTGGAATATTTTTTAAAAATGTTTTTAGACTTCATGGGCTATTGAAGAATATTGTGAGTGATAGGGAAAGCAGGTTCATGAGTTCTTTTTGGAAAGAGATCTTTCATCTAGCAAGCACGGAACTTACTCCAAGCACCAGTTACCATCCACAAACATATGGGCAAACAAAAATTGTAAACAAACGGATAGAGGGGTATTTGAGATGCTTTGTTATAGGGCAGCAATCAACATGGATTAAGTGGCTTTATTTGGGTGAATTTTGTTACAACACCACTCATCATATGTCCATCGGTATGTCTCCATTTATAGCACTATATGGTTATGATGCAATCTCATTTGTTGATATTGTTCTTCCAGACAGTAGAGTACCAGGTGCTAAAGATTTATTATAACAAAGTCGAGATATCATGAAAGCACTCAAGGATAACCTTGCACATGCCCAAAATCAGCAAAAACTTTATGCAGATCAGCGAAGAATATAGAGGTCTTTTGAGGTGGGAGGCATGGTTTTTCTAAGGTTGCAACCTTACAGGAAATCCTCCCTCAAAAGGAAAGGCTCAGAAAAATTAAAACCAAGGTTTTATGGGCCCTACACGGTCATAAGAAAGGTGGGAAAGGTTGCATATGAGCTTGAACTTCCAGCTCAAAGTAAAATACATAATGTGTTCCATGTATCTTGTTTGAAAAAGGCTTTGGGACAGTATATTGTTTCTTCCATTGAATTGCCTCCTCTAGATGATGAAGGCAAACTTGTCTTAGAACCGGAAATCATTTTAGAGATACATGAAAGGAGGTTGAGAAATAGAGTTATCCACGAATATTTGATTCAGTGGAGAGGACTACCTACAGAGGATGCTACGTGGGAAGTTGCAGAAATATTTGAACATCCTAATCTGAAATTGCTTGTGGGCAAGCAATTTGAGGGAGGACTAAAATGTCCCTCTTTCCGGAATAACAATTTGAAGACCCTTGGTCTATTTGTCTACCGACGGCTAAGGGACATCAACAAGGTAGACTTAAGTCATCTATAAATTATTATTAAGTGCCAATATAAAAAATAAAATATGTCTAGCACTTGTGATAATTTATAGGACTTAATAAAGTAATAGAAGTGTTAAATATAATTTTTATGTCCTCTAGGAGTTTTGGTGACTTGCTTTAGGAAGTCATGGGGGTCTTAGGGAAGATAAAAAAATAAAATAAAAGACCTTGTATTTCCTTTAAGGAAAAATGCGACTAGGGTAGAATGGTTTTTGGGTGCATTGTGCCTTGAACAAATAACCATTGTTGATTGGTTATACTTTAGGCTTTCTTTTGGGTCCTTTCCCTTACATATAGAAGCAAGTCAACTTGGATGGGAGATTATTCTATCATTTTAAACTTTGATATTTTCGCTTGGAGCTGAAGTGAAATTACAGCAATTTTCTGAAGACGAAAACCCTCATGAAAAACACTCGGGAGAACGAAAACTCTCTCTATTTTATTGTGGGAATGTTCAAATTTACATCAACACTTTATATAATATTTTATATGCTTAAATTGACCCAGTTTGGGTGTATTTGCAAGTAACATAGAGCTGGAAAAATTTATAATATTTCTAACAGCTGTTATAGAAATACTTGTTGAGGTTTTTGCAAAGTTTCAGGTATTTTATCAAGGATTTCCAGTCTCTTTTCCAGCGATGCCAGTACAGATCAGATCTGGGCATTTTCTTTGTCAAAAAGGTCAGGTTTTGGTTCACATATTGGAGTTCTCTCATGCAAAAATATTGATAATATTATCTCTTTCCAAACAACTGAAAAAATATCATACTTTATGCGTATATTTGAAGTTTGCATTCTCTTTTTCAAATCGCATTTTCTGGGCAACTCAGATTTGCAACATTAAAGTTCAATTTTCAGTATATGTCTTGGTTATTTTTAATGCTATCACTTTAAAGTTTAAATCAGATTATAGTGGGGGACATTACAGACATGCATTACATTGAGGGATTTTTAGATCGTAAAGAGGAATCGGAAGCTGAAGTTGAAGAAGTAATACAAAAGCAAGAACTGGGAGAAGAGATAAACACCTTGGACAACATTGTTGCCACTTCATGGGTCAAAGGGTGGCAGTGTTGATTGATAGTAGAGCCACTCATAATGTTATTGATGAAGGATTGGTTGCTAGAATGGGTCTTGAAGCAGAGGAAATCAAGGGATTCAAAGTGACTGTGGCTGATGGCTTTTCTATTCTATGCACCAAGAGAATTCCACAGCTCATTATCACCTTGGGAAAGTATGAGGTATGTGATGATTTTTATATAGTTGGCATAGGTGATACCGATCTTGTGCTTGGGGTCCAATGGCTGCACTCTTTGGGAGAATTCACCCTCAACTACCAAAGTATGGAGTTGAAGTTCAGAAATGACAGTAAAGAGGTTGTACTACAAGGTATGATCAATGGAGCCCCTCAAATAAAACTCTTTGGTAGAAGATGCCTTGCCAAAAGAGTCACAATTTTCTCAGCTAGGGAGATCAAAATCTAGTTTTTTGGGGTGAACCCACTTTCGTGTTTTGTTTGTTACAACAGTGTTTGGTCAGAATCGAATCAATTTCCAACCCTTGGGCAACCCCCTAGTAGCTGAGCGATCCACTTGGGGTCAATTCCGACTATTTCAGGGTTGTCGTTTCTTTGGATTTAGGGTTTGTTTCAACCTTCAATTCACCCTAGGGCATTCCAGTGTTTCATTTATTTTCAGCTCAACTGCTCCTAACATTCAGCGTAATTCCACCTCACCTTTTTTGTCATGGAAGCGAATTGATGAATAAATGCAGTTGTTTGACGGAAAAATTATTTCTTTGTTCCTAAATGTTCTAAAACTATTCCTAGGTGTTTTGAGCCTTTTGTGTACTTTTGTAGATGAGTATTTGAAGAGTAATTGAAGAAATCACATTTATGCATGTTGTACTTTGGGTTTGCAAATAAAAATCTGGTCGCTGCCATAATTTGGGGTAATTTCTGATTGTTGCCATTTAAATTCAGATTTTTGTACTTTGCTGTCATAAATTTCAGTTTGTTGTCATTAGGGTTTTGTGTAATTTCCAGAAAGATCTTAGCCCAAAAGGGACATTACAATATAGTTCAAGGAGCTTGCAACAAGTGCCAAGGAGTTCAAGGAGATTGCAACAAAAGTGTTTGGTGATTTGAGGTAAGTATTTTTTTATTTATTTTTTATTTTTATAGTTTGTATTTACTATTTTTGAATTGTTTTCATTTTATTGTTATTGTAATATTGATTTAAGTTTGATAAGAAAGTTTGAAGGATAGCGAAGTGCGATGGAGCACCAAAAAAGCGAAAGATGCGAAAATTTTGAATTTTCGAAAGAGAAGGCGATCGCTCTCTTCGAGGGAGTGGCCCAGTGGAAATGGAGTCCTCACACGAGCAAACAGGATCCCTGTGGGACGTGGAAGAGGAGAGGGTTTTCGGGGGAACGATTGTTATTCTGAAGTGGAGGCAGAAATATCCACGTTGGTTAATAAGCTTGGCCCAGGAGTGGTCGTTATAGCCCTAGCTTCCCTGTTTGGAGCGTCAGTGTTGGAAAATCTGGTTGCGAAAGTGCGTTTGGAATCAGCGCCTACCAAACTCTTCCCATCTGCGCCTTAGGAGGTCCCTTCTAATCCAATTTTGGATGCGATTGATGGGCTAAAAGAAGTGGAGGAAATTAAGGTCAAAGGCATTGATTTTAAAATCTTAGCGGAAAGCTTACAATTGTCTCTTCCCGTCATCCCTGAAGAGGATTTTAAGGATGTTCGGTTCAAGAAGGCTATTTTTTGTAAGTTTGTTGGTGCACGTTTCTCAAAGAAAAAGATATTGAACTGGGTTTTCTGGTTTTGGGGCAAAGAAGTTAAACCTAAGGTAAGCTTTCTTGCTAATGGCTTTTTTCTGGTTCTTTTTCCCTCTTTTGAGCTTTTGGATAAGGTCTACAAGGGTGGTCCTGTCGACACTAAAATTTTCCTCCAAAATTTCTATTTCATTAATGTATGTATTAGGAATAGGATGTTGTTAAGTGTAATTAGTAGTAGCGTCCGATAGAAGATAACGGCGCCATCAGTACGGTGCCGCCAATAATGTGGAGTACGGTAACAGTCAAAGTACAATAGGAATGTTGTAAAAAGTAAATATTTGTCGTAAGTGGTCCGGTAATGTTAAAATGTCAAGTTTGGGTAATTAGAGAAGTAGGGTCTACATGATTAGGAATTAGAAATATTATATTGGTAATAAGGACAAGGAGTGAGGTCATAAATATTTTGTGTATTTTATTTGTAAAAAGTCTAAAAATGTGAAACCCATGTAAAATGATAAGGTTTATCTTATCTTAACAGATAAGCCTACATGTACAGATAAGAGTTAAGGTATGGAATATAATTCGTCAAAGTGGATTTCTTATCCTATCTTAGAGATAAGATGGATAAGCCTGGAAGTTCTATAAATAGAGAGGCTACCCCCCTCATTTAGCATAGAAAGAAGTAGTGAGAAATATTGTAGGAAGTGTGCGAAGGAAGCCATCAGTTAAAGGTGTGTTGAAGAATCCATCAAGAGATGTAATTGTAAAGTTTCTCCCATAGTCTTGTTGAAGTATCTCATGGGTGAGATTGTAACAGTTTCATGTTAATATTATAATTTATTTTGATATTTCAGATTTGTCGTCATTCTGTCTTATCATAGTCAATGGTATTCTTGTGTTCAGTTGTTTTGCTTCCAGATTGCATCCACCAAACTAAAGTCTGTGCATTAGTAAATAATCATAGCACGAGGAGTTCCCGGTGAAGAATTATCATAGTGCCGGATTGGTGATGACATTTTGGTTCCATTGCCGGGACCATTCCTCGTTGGTGGATTTTCTGGAGAGATATTCCCACTTAGTCAAAAATCAATTGGAGGGTAACCTTGTTTTTACTGTGCATAGTAGTTACCATGGTAAAGTCATTTTTACCGTGAATAGTAGTTACCATGTTAAAGTCATTTTTGCCATGAATAGTAGTTACCCTGGTAAAGTCCTTTTTGCTGGGAATAGTAATTACCGCAATAAAATCACTTTTTACCGTGAATAGTATTTACCGCAGTAACTTCACTTTTTACCGTGAATAGTGTTTACCACAGTAAAGTCATTTTTTATCGCAGTAAGTCAGATTTTACCATAGTTTACCGTGGTCATTTCTATAGTGATTCCAATTATTTGTGCACATAAGTCTTGTTGATTGTACTTGTGAGTTGGTATTTCACGGTGGTTACTTTTGAAAATGGGAAAGATTCCTGTTTTTTCAGCTCAATCTAATGAGGATGTTTCTTCTTTCATTCAAGAGTTTAAGCGATCTTGTATTTGTAATGGCCTTATAAGAAGGGAACAATGGACTGAATTTTTTCCTACCTTTTTGGATGGTTCAGCACTTAGGTGGTTTGAAACACTAGGTGATAATGTGAAAAATTCATGGGATTTATTAACTGAAAGTTTTCTTGAAGAATTTGGTGAACAACAGAAATATGCAGATCTCATGATCGAGATCACAAAGCTATCCCAAGGAGAGAAGGAGAAAATAAGGGATTATCATGCTCGTGTTCTAGAGCTAAGGAGGAAGCTCGATGCCCAGATTCGGAAGGAAGGACTAGCGGATGGGTTGATGAATGGCGTGGATAATCTCCTCTGTAAGCACTTCATTCTTGGGATGAAGCCAGAGATCAGACAACGAGTGAAGTATGACCGCCCAGCTACCATTGAACAAGCAAAGGAGATTGCAAGAAGACAAGAAGAAAGCATGGAAGAGGAGCCCAAAGAAATTGTTGCTAAAGTAGAGCCTACACCAGCACCTTTGATCCAGAATCCACAACCACTCCCGGTGAGCACAAATATTTCTCCTAGTACATCTACTGAGTATGAAAATCTGCTCAAAAAGATGGGTCAGTTAACTATTAATCTTCTTCAAGGAAAGGAATTTAGTTCTCAGGGAGGAGATAGAGGTCCAAAAAGAAATATTTCTGAAGTTGTATGTTATGGTTGTTATAAAAAGGGTCATTATAAGTATAATTGTCCAGATAGAGCTTCTACATCTGGTAAAGGAGATAATGATAAAGGAAAAGCACCTGTGAATTCTTTTGATGTAGTAGATAAGAGCAGAAATAATGAAGTAGATGTGTTTGTAACAAAAAGAAAGAAAGAAAAAGATAATCAAGATGGAAATGATCCTAAGAAGATGAAAGAAGAAACTAATAAGAAACATAGGAGAAGAAAGTTGGGTGTGCAGGATTTTCTGATTTCACAGGGGCAAGGACCATACTCCATCTTGGAAGATCTGTCCAAAAGGCCTGCAAATATTACATATGGTCAACTCTTGGCTATGTCTTCTGAGAAGAGGCGGGAGTTGCGAGGTGGACTCAATGCTCGAAGAAGGAGGTTGAGGTCCCTGTTTTGGAGGCAGAGGTAGATCCCTATGCTCCACAAGCTGAGGTATTATGTAATGGTATTTCAATTCATGATGTCTTAGTTGATGGAGGTGCTGCAGTTAATGTAATGACCGAGTCTGTAATGAATATGTTGGGTTTAAAAATTGATCGCCCTTCAACACTTATGTTAAGGTCATTAAATAAGGGAAAAACTAACCAGAAGGTGTAGTTTCAAATGTGGCAATATCTGTTATGGGTGTTGTATGTGTGGTAGACTTTAGGTGATGAAAATGGTACTGTTGCGTACCCAATGCTGCTGGGAAGACCATGGCTAAGGAGAGTTCATGCAAGAAAACTACTGGAATGAAGGTTTCATGACACTTGGACGTGGTAGAGAGAGGGTGAAGATAAACGTGATCCCTCGACATCATAAAGCTGAACCTGTGGATTCAAGTGATGAAACTGATGATTGGACATCCTCTGATTACTCTAGCACCAGTGAAGTGGACACTGAAGATGAAGAAAGTGAGGTTGATGTTTCAGTCATGGATATTCTTCCAGTCACACCAACCCAAGACCCCATAAAATTATCTGAAGAAGAAGTTGATGATCGTCTCCAACAAATAAATATTAGTGATGCTGTGATGGAGAGTGAGAAGGAATCCTACCTCCAGCTCTTTCGAAGGTACATACACCTATTCACTTTTGATTACAAGGAACTCCGCCAAGTAAGTTGGGTAGAACATTGTATTGAGCTGGTAGATGGTGCTAAGCCCATAAAGCAAATGCCATATAGAATGAATCCTAATTTTTCCAAGACTGTAAAAGAAGAAATAGATAAGTTGTTTGATGCAGGATTCATATTTGCTGTGGAGAATTCGGAATGGGTTTCTCCTATTGTGATCTCAATAAAAAAGAATGGGAAGCTACGCATTTGTGTTGATTATAGGAAGCTCAATAAGGCAATAAAGAAAGATCATTACCCTCTTCCATTTTCAGATCAGATCTTGGACGAAGTAGCTGGCCAGGAGTGCTATAGTTTTGCTGATGGATATAGCGGCTACAACCAAATTCGTATAGCAGAGAAAGATCAGCTGAAGACCACGTTCACCACTCCTTGGGGAACGTTTGCTTATAGAGTTATGCCTTTTGGGTTGTGTAATGCTCCAGCAACATTCCAGCGTTTGATGAATAGGGTGTTCGAACCCTACATTGGGACCTTCATCAGAGTATTTCTAGATGATTTTTGCATCTATGGGAGCAAGTTGGACCACCTGCACCAGATGGAGACAGCATTTCAAAGGTTAGATGAAGCACAAGCCTCACTAAACCCTACAAAGTGTGTCTTTGGATGTTCTAAAGGCGTTTTGTTAGGGCATGTTGTATCCAGAGATGGTATTGGTACTGATCCTGATAAAGTTTCAAAAATCAAAGATTTACCATTTCCTATTAATAAAAGTAAGTTGAGATCATTTTTAGGCCATGTGGGTTACTATAGAAGGTTCATCAAGAATTTCTCAAAGATTGCACAGCCACTAACCCAGTTCTTGAAGAAGGATGTTGCTTATGAACCAGGAAACAAGGCGCATGAAGCTTTTGGACAACTGAAGGAAGCCCTGGTGTCTTCACCTGTTTTGAAGAATCCAGATGCTGCTGGGAAGACCATGTCTAAGGAGAGTTCATGCAAGAAACTACTGGAATGAAGGTTTCATGACACTTGGACGTGGTAGAGAGAGGGTGAAGATAAACATGATCCCTCGACATCATAAAGTAGAACCTGTGGATTCAAGTGATAAAACTGATGATTGGACATCCTCTGATTACTCTAGTACCAGTGAAGTGGACACTGAAGATGAAGAAAGCGAGGTAGATGTTTCAGTCATGGATATCCTGCCAGTCACACCAACTCATGACCCCATAAAATTATTTGAAGAAGAAGTTGATGATCGTCTCCAACAAATAAAGATTGGTGATGTTGTGATGGAGAGTGAGAAGGAATCCTACCTCCAGCTCTTTCGAAGGAAGCTCAATAAGGCAACAAAGAAGGATCATTACCCTCTTCCATTTTCAGATCAGATCTTGGATGAAGTAGCTAGCCAGGAGTGCTATAGTTTTGCTGATGGATATAGCGGCTACAACCAAGTTCGTATAGCAGAGAAAGATCAACTGAAGACCACGTTCACCACTCCTTGGGGAATGTTTGCTTATAGAGTTATGCCTTTTGGGTTGTGTAATGCTCCAGCAACATTCCAGCGTTTGATGAATAGGGTGTTCGAACCCTACATTGGGACCTTCATCAGAGTATTTCTGGATGATTTTTGCATCTATGGGATCAAGTTGGACCACCTGCACCAGATGGGGATAGCATTTCAAAGGTTAGATGAAGCACAAGCCTCACTAAACCCTACAAAGTGTGTCTTTGGATGTTCTAAAGGTGTTTTGTTAGGGCATGTTGTATCCAGAGATGGTATTGGTACTGATCCTGATAAAGTTTCAAAAATCAAAGATTTACCATTTCCTATGAATAGGAGTAAGTTGAGATCATTTTTAGGCCATGTGGGTTACTATAGAAGGTTCATCAATAATTTCTCAAAGATTGCACAGCCACTAACCCAGTTCTTGAAGAAGGATGTTGCTTATGAACCAGGAAACAAGGCGCATGAATCTTTTGGACAACTGAAGGAAGCCCTAGTGTCTTCACCTGTTTTGAAGAATCCATATTGGAGCAAGCCATTCATTGTGTACACTGATGCCTCAGATGCAGCACTAGGTAGTACTTTGAGCCAAAAGGATGAAAATGGGAATGAACATCCAATTTACTTTGGGAGCAGACAAATGAGCAGTGCTGAGGTAAACTATACTGTAACTGAAAAAGAGGCTCTGGCTATCATTTTTGCTGTAAAGAAGTTTAGAAATTACTTGCTAGGGCAGAAATTTATAGTTGTAACGGATCATCAGGCTCTGAAATATATTGTCAATAAGCCTAACCCATCAGGGAGGATAGCAAGATGGATAATTTTGCTACAAGAATTTGAATTTGATATTATAGATAGGCCAGGAAAGAAGCATGTCAATGCAGATGCACTCTCTCGAGCCTATGATGGTTTAGGATCATCTTGTGATGATGATGATTTTCCCGATGCAGCATTGTTCTCCCTTGACACAATCCCTAGTGAATACATAGATATTTGGAATTATCTGAATGAATTCAAGTTTCCTGATGGTGCCAATGCAAAGACTAAGAGAAAGATTACTCAAGCCAGTCGTCAATATTCTATTTTGTATGGAGCATTATTTCGAATAGGACCTGATGGACAGTACAAGAGGGCAGTTGGACGTGATCAAGGAAAGGAGCTGCTAGAAGAATTCCACAATGGTACATGTGGAGGGCACTTCTCTGGACAACTTACAGCAAGAAGGATCTTGGATGCAGGTTATCACTGGCCCACTCTTTTTAAAGATTGTTATAATTATTGTAAGACATGTGATATTTGTCAAACACATGGTAACCGTAAGACTTCATCAGCTCCATTATGTCATATTCTTCCCCTTGGTCCCTTTGAAAAATGGGGAATAGACATTGTAGGTCCACTTCCAACTACATCACGTCAAAATAAGTATATTGTAGTTGCCACCGATTATTTAACCAAGTGGGTTGAAGCTAGGCCATTGAAAACAGCTTCCATGGATGAAGTGGCAAGGTTCATATATGAACGCATTGTCACCAGATTTGGTTGTCCATTAGAAATTGTAACAAATCAGGAAGCCACTTCATTAATAAGGTGGTAGAAGCCCTAGTCAATAAGTTTTCTATCAAGCACAGGAAGGCAACAACATACAAGCCAAGTACAAATGGACAGGTGGAACGAACAAATTTTGTGCTGTGTCAAATTCTAGCAAAAGATGCAGCCTTGCAGGTACATAAATGGGATAAAAGGATTCATGCAGCATTGTGGGCATATAGGGCAACATCAAAGTCAGCAACAGGATACTCCCCATTTCAGTTGGCCTATGGCATTGATCCAGTTCTTCCTATTGAGTTTGATATTCCCACTGTGAGAGTTATGAAAAATGAAAGGATGGATGAAAGTGATTCAGTAAAAGAAAGGTTGGTACATCTTCATTTGCTAGAGGAAATGAGGGAAATAGCAAAGGATACAAGCCATAAGAAGAAAATGAAGCAGAAGGAATACTTTGATCAAAAGATCCGATGGTCTCCATTTCATGTGAATGACTTGGTCCTAGTAAATGATTCCAGATACAAAAAAAGAAGACAGAGAAAATTTCTTCCAAAATGGATGGGGCCCTACAAAATAGCAGCTGTGCATGAAAATGGTACGTACCGACTGGAGGAATTGGATGGCACTCCCATTACGAAATGGGTCAACCACGACAAGTTGAATATTTTCCAAGCACCAGAATAGTCTACTCCGAGGACGAAGTAGAAGCTAGGAAGGGGGAAGATGTCGACACTAAAATTTTCCTCCAAAATTTCTATTTCATTAATGTATGTATTAGGAATAGGATGTTGTTAAGTGTAATTAGTAGTAGCGTCCGATAGAAGATAACGGCGCCATCAGTACGGTGCCGCCAATAATGTGGAGTACGGTAACAGTCAAAGTACAATAGGAATGTTGTAAAAGTAAATATTTGTCGTAAGTGGTCCGGTAATGTTAAAATGTCAAAGTTTGGGTAATTAGAGAAGTAGGGTCTACATGATTAGGAATTAGAAATATTATATTGGTAATAAGGACAAGGAGTGAGGTCATAAATATTTTGTGTATTTTATTTGTAAAAGTCTAAAAATGTGGAACTCATGTAAAATGATAAGATTTATCTTATCTTAACAGATAAGCATACATGTACAGATAAGAGTTAAGGTATGGAATATGATTCGTCAGAGTGGATTTCTTATCCTATCTTAGAGATAAGATGGATAAGCCTGGAAGTTCTATAAATAGATAAGCTACCCCCCTCATTTAGCATAGAAAGAAGTAGTGAGAAATATTGTAGGAAGTGTGCGAAGGAAGCCATCAGTTAAAGGTGTGTTGAAGAAGCCATCAAGAGATGTAATTGTAAAGTTTCTCCCATAGTCTTGTTGAAGTATCTCATGGGTGAGATTGTAACAGTTTCATGTTAATATTATAATTTATTTTGATATTTCAGATTTGTCGTCATTCTGTCTTATCATAGTCAATGGTATTCTTGTGTTCAGTTGTTGTTTTGCTTCCAGATTACATCCACCAAACTAAAGTCTGTGCATTAGTAAATAATCATAGCACGAGGAGTTCCCGGTGAAGAATTATCATAGTGCCGGATTGGTGATGACAGTCCCTAGTTTTTGAATTCTTCTAGCTTGTATATTCACCCTTGGTCTCCAAATTTCGACCTGAGGACGGAAAAAATTCCCGAGCCCCACTCTGGCTAAGTTTTCATGATCTGCCTGCTGAATTTCGGCCGTGTTTCATCACCCTCAACTCTATGATGACCAATCTGTCGCTTGGATATCTAAGCAACTTGACTGGTTCTCCCAAAAAGCCGGTGACCCTGAGGTATGTAAAGTCTGCAAACTGGATGAAGATACTGCCAATTTGGGATACAGCTTCCCAAGCTTCCTTGCTTACCCTGTTGGTCTTCAGATCCCCGTTCAGCCTGCAAATTAATCCGTAGAAGAATCCATCGTTGACCACCTTATAATCTTTATTGCATGCAGGCACAGTAAGCTGCGGATAGCACTCAAAAATAGGATCCTTGGAGAGCACACCACGTCTATCCAACTTGGAGAAGATACCCTGCGAAGCTACTGCATATACCAAACATGAAGTCATCTTGAAGCTGTAAGTCCGCCTCACATTCCGGAGCTGCTCACCGATGTTGTCACTAATGATTTCCGACCAATTGATTATAGAATCTGCTTCATTGATCTCAATGGTCCTGATGAAGGCATACATCCATGAGCAGAAGTTGTCAACTTTAGCTTCACCATTTATATTGCATAGCAATTTGATAATGTCATCCACCTCCTGCACCAGATTGGATCGTGGAAGAGTCCCCGGGAACTTGGATGGAGATCTGGGCTTCTTCATATACCTATTGTTCATTATGACCACACAGTCGACTTTATGCTTCTCCCATCTGTTGCCGGCATCTAGCATGTTGATAGTAGTCACCAGCTATCGTGTTGGAATCTTCAGACAATAATTGATAAACTGTGTCCAACCAGATTATTGTCTTCCCAACAGCATCCCAGATTGATCTGGATAGTGGGTGGTACGACCTTGCACACTCCATTACGAATTCTGGCAACTGAGCTGTAAATGGGAATGCTGAAGCTCGAATGATTCCACTGCTTGTGACTGCCCGCATGAGAGAAGTCTTTCAATCTCTGAATCTGTCAATCAATTCGGAAAGAGGTTCTGGGCCTAGATCTATGTCTCCAATGTCAGCAAATCTAGAAGTAATGCATGATTCTGTTGAGCTTTCTCTTTCATCCCGCTTTGCCATGGTTGGATCTATCTTTTTCTGAGCAACTCTTTTTCTCTTTATTTGGCCGGAATTCTTTACAACTGGTGCAAATCTGGGAATTTCTTTAGATTCGGAGGATATATTCAATGTATCTGACATTGATTTAAGCTCCCTTTTAATTATAGAAGCACCTGTAATGAATACCTACAATTAATTCAGACAAAGACGGCAACCAAAACATAAACACTTGATTTTTATCATAAAAATATGCATATATAAAGCCCGCTACCCTAAAATTTGAGGCTTTTCTTGCATGCAAAGCAAGCATAAAATATTTTCAACTTCACCTGAGCACCTATACCAATATGCAGATAATTAACCAAGCTTAAAACAAGCTCCTCCAATCCTAGACGCCAAAACCTTGAAACTTTTTGGCAGTGAAAAACACTTCTTTAAGAAAAACTCCTCCTTCAGGCGTCAAAACTGTCCGGGCTGCACTCCTTTGCTAGAAGAATTAATTGATTCATCATTATGGCAGCCCATGCTTATATAACCTTCATCATTCTATAATTAATAATTGTCTCTCCTATTCCTGGCAATTAATTAATTAATAAACATACTTTTCTCTCCAATTTGGGCACCTATTTTGTGCATGCTCATGGCTGCCATTAAAATAAATTAATTTAATTTATTTTTAGCCCTCTAGTTTCAATTAACATCATGCTTTGACCTTCTATTTCTCCATGCGCCAAAAAATAGGAATAAAAACCATTTAATAAAATACTTTAAAAAGAACTATTCATCCTCCAAATGGGTCGCACTTTTTAGCATGCTCTAGGGCTGCATTAAATAAATTAATTTAATTTATTTTTAGCATTCTACTTCTAGTCTTCTTTGACTTCTCCTTATGCATTGAATTTTCCTCATCCTTTGCGCCAAAATTGGAACGGAGACTGTTAATAAATGTCATTAAATAAATTAATTAATGCTCCAAAGGGGTCGCACTTTTTGGCAAAGGCTGGTTTCTATATTTAAAAGTCAATTTGGATGGGATTATTCACCTTAATGGCAGCTCCAAAAATCTCATTATCCACTTAAGTTGTTTGACTTTCACAATGGGATTTTTTACCCTGCAAGGCAAGTAAGAAATTCTCATCAATGCCTCGAGTGATTTTTCTTTTATTTCACAATGAGAATTTTCACCCTGCAAGGCAAATAAGAAATTCCCGCCTACCTACTACCTCTAATTTTCCCATCATGACTTAAGTGACTTTACCTCCATGGGAAAAAGTACCCTACAAGGCAGGTACAAAAATCCCACCTACCTGCTGCAACCAAAAATCCCACTGCAACTTAAATCCATCCATTCCCAAAAATGCGACTTGTTCAGAAGCTTTTTTGTGCACGACTTCGTCTTTTTAAAGAGAATCCGACTTCCAGAGGCTGATTCCTTCTGGCATGGCGGCCATAGATGATCTCCAGATACTCCAGGCAAGAAAACAAACTCTACTAGCGAAGGAATTGACCTAGGGGAATTTCACAGAGAAAAATACGAGAAAATAACAAAACCGCAAAACATTGTTAGAAGTCACAGATAAAGCCCAGGATCCATTCCTGGTGAAAACCCTACTGGTATATGTTAATATTGACATGCAAAATTTTAATAGGGCAAAACCGGAGCACAATTTACTTCAAACAGGGCTCAAAATAATTAAATAAAAATTTCCCACGGACAAAACATGATGAAGGGATAAAACAATATTTGGCATCTGGGTATTTGTCGAAATTGGCTCCTACGATTCACTGGGAATATCTAAACGCAATGCAGGCATCTTCTAGCAATAAAAACACAAAACAACCCGTTATTTTAGAAGTACGAAATTCTTTTGACATGAGGTAGTCTCAAATTTCAGGGTGAAATATGGGGACACCAGGTTCTCTCAGATCAGGAGATCTCGAAAGAAGGTATTCGGTTTTTTTCTTCTCTTCTAGGTGGTGATATTGTTTCCTTTGATGAGGTCCAATCCTCTCTTTTGGACAATAGCCCGTCTCTTATCAATGAAGATCAGAATGCTGCCCTTCTCAAGCCCTTTTCCTTAGCTGAAGTTGAGAAAGTGGTGTTCTCTTTGGCTAAAAATAAAGCCCCATGTCCTGATGGTTTTCAAGTAGATTTCTTTCAGCGGTTTTGGAGTATTGTGGGATATCACGTATGGGCTGCAGTTGAAGAATCTCGCAAATCTCACTCAATGCTTAAAATGCTGAAATGCTCCTTTATCAGCTTATTTCTGAAAAAGAATCGGCCCTCTTCTTTTGTTGATTTCAGGTCTGTGTCTATTTGCAATACAACTTACAAAATCATCTCGAAAGCAATAGCTTCCAGGCTTAAAGTAGTGCTAGGCCCAATTATCTCTCAAGCGCAAACCGGGTTCATGCCTGGAAGGTCTATTTTCGATGGTATTTTCCTATCTCATGAGCTTATTCATTCTCTTTCCAACTGCAATTCTCCGGGAATGCTGTTAAAGCTGGACATTAGTAAGGCCTACAACAAGATAAATTGGAGCTTCCTCATCAGGGTTCTCAGAAGGTTTGGTTTTTCGGTTCAGTTTTGTAATTGGATCTTCAGTTGTATTTCAGGTCCTCCTTTCTCCGTTTTGATCAATGGTAATGCCGAAGGTTTTTTTAGTGTAATCGGGGCATTAGGCAAGGTGATCCGTTGTCCTCCTTCCTGTACATCCTGGTGGCTGAATCTCTCGGTAGGTCCATTTGTAAAAGGATCCAAGATGGTACATTGCAAGGCCTTAAAATTTCTGAAGGTGTTAATCCCATCTCTCATCAGCAGTTTGCTGATGATACTTTTTTGTTCGGTAAGGCCAGTATTAGAGAAGCCAAGGAGCTGAAAGATGTTTTGGATTCTTACTCAGTTGCTGTGGGTCAAGAGGTTAGCTTTCTTAAATCCTTCATCTTCTTGTTTAATGTTTTCCCCCAATTGGAAGCAAGAATTTTAAACAGTTCTAGATTTAATAAAGGTTCTCTTCCGGTCAAGTATCTTGGTGTCCCCCTGTTTAGTGGCTTGGGCAGATCTTCTTTGTGGAAGAATCTTCTTTCCTCTGTTTCCTCTGTGGACTCAAAATTGATTTCTTGAAAAGGGAATGGTTGTCGCTCGTCGGGAGATTAGTGTTCATTATGTTCTTTGTGCTTTCCCACTATATATGCTTTCCATTCTTAAAATTCCCAAAGGAGTTTTGGAGAAGCTGGTTGGTTTTTGGAGAAAGTTTCTTTGGCAAGGTTCTTCAAGGGTTAAAAAAATTCCTCTGATTAGCTGGGATACTCTGTCAAAACCTAAGGATCTTGGTGGTGTTGGAATTCTCAATTTGGGTCTTCAAAATTTGGCTCTTAGAGCTAAGCTTGTCTGGAACCTCCTCTCTAATTCACTTAGCCTCTTCAGCCAAGCGGTGGAAAAACAATATTTGGGTGCCCTTCTTCCGGAATCCATTCTTCGTATTGAGAACCCCCCTCGTGGCTTTCATATTTGGAATTTCATGGTTGAGTGTAGAGAGTTATTTCTCTATAGTGCAGCCTCGACGATTGAAAATGGGGAAAAGGCGCTATTCTGGGATGATCCTTGGAATGGTTTTCCTGTGCTCGGAGAGTCTCCCGAGTTCGGGGATATAAAAAGTAAACTAGTTGAGGAATGGGGTCCCTATGTTGCTAATTATGGGCGGGGTTCAAACCATCTTCCTGCCTGGTTGCAGTGGAAAAGTATCGATCATCTAGACGTCCCCAAGGAAGTGAAAGATAATTTCCTTTCAGTTCTTCTTGAGAGGCAGGTTTTGCTGTCTGATCAACAAGATGAAATTGTTTGGACTGCTGCCTCTTCAGGTACCTATTCTCTGAGCTGTGGATACAAATTGCTGCATTCTGATGTGAGAACGGAAGATCAGATTTGGAAAGATTGTTTGGCCTCCTTCTGCCCTCCGAAGGCTCTCTTTGCATGGATGGCCTTTAAAGGTAAAATTCTCACTCATGAAAGAAGGAAGAAATTTGGTCACCAAGGTCCCTCAAGATGCTATCTTTGTGAAAAGAATGAGGAGGATCATGATCATCTGTTGTTGCATTGTCCCTTTGTTGTGGAGTGTTGGAACTGGTTGTGTGCTAAACTCAATCTTCCCTGGGTTCAACTGAATTCCCTTCCTGAGGCTATTTTGGCGTGGCCCATTAATCTGCATCAGGATGCTCTCTCCTCTATCCGGCTTTGCAGTATTGTTCTTCTCCTATGGCATCTTTGGTGGGAGAGAAATAAAAGAATTTTCAGGGATGAAAGGAACTCAGTAGTGCAGGTCATTCTCAGGTTGGAATGGGCTATCTCAGAGGCTATTTCCTCCTCTAACTAGTCCCGTTTTCACCCCTTTTCTAATTTTGACAGGGAAATTGAAAAGAGTTGGCCAAAAATTGTTAAGCCCAGGGATGTTGTCAGGTGTTCTTCGATTCCCTCTTCTTTACTTCGCAGGAATGCCAAGTGGAAACCTCTCATCCCGAGGTTTCATAAGCTCAATTTCGATGGCGCGGCCAAAGGTAATCTTAGCGCTTCTGGAGCAGGTTGCATAGTCCGTAATGGTCAAGGTCAGGTTGTTGGTGTGGCTTCAATCAAACTTCAAGACGGCACTTGTAATTCTATTGAGCTGCAAGCTCTAAGTAAGGGTTTGGATCTTGCCATTTCCCTTAAAGTGGAGAACTTGGAGATTGAAGGCGACTCGTTGGTGATTGTTAATGCAATCATCAATAGGAAGGCTTTGTCGTGGAAGCTCGAATTGGGAATTAAAAAAAAATTGTGGCAAGTGGAGAAGTTTAAAACTTGGAGTATAAAGCACATGTATAGGGAATGCAATCATTGCGTTGATTGGTTGGCCAATGCAGCGATCAAGCAAGTACAAAAGGAGAAAGTGACCTTTAATTATAAAGAGTGGGATGGTTTGGAGGTGATTGTTTCGTGTGATTTATCATTATAAAGATTCATCATCGGATTGTGCGCTTATGTGGAAGGTTTGTGTCTATTAAAGATGGAGCTCGTTGTCTTTTTCTATGTTTTTTTCCTATTTTTGATGGCTGCTCTGAGAGTTCCTCGTCTTTCCTTGAGCTGTGAAATGAGGGAGATGGCATTTAGGACTGGTATTTCTGATAATCGGTTGAAGAGGATTTTCAATATTTCCTATGTAGAGGACTTGGAGGTCATAAAATCGATTCTGGGTGAAGTTTTCTGTCTGAGGAAGGTTGGTCGCGTGTCAATAGCGGGGTTGCTTCTGTCTTCGTGGAGAATCTGCTTATTATTCGTCCTTCAAAGGTGGACGCTCTGAATCTGGCTCTTCATTGGCTTTGGCCCTCGTTCTGTGGAAATTTGGCTTCCGACGTGGCTAATTGTAGTCTGGCGTTCTGAGCAGTGGAGGATTCTACATAGGGTTCTCAAGTTGTGGAGGTGGGTGTTTTCAAGGAACTGGAAAAGCGGTTTGGCATTTTGATGGTTTTCACCGAAAAGTTGGTTGCCTATGCTCAAGATTGCTCCGTTGGTCGAGTTCGGCTGAAGGTCCCGAATGTGAAGGCCCTTAACTCTTCATTGGAACCTGTGCCGTCTTGGTGGGTTAAGCTTCGTGCTGATGCTGGTGGAGCCTGTGATTATCTCTGGAGGGGTTGGGTTAACACCAATGTTGTGGACGTGGATTCTGACGAGGACGTCAATATGGGCCAAGCGTCTCCGGTGGCTAGCGTCTCTATTTCTGTGGAATCTGGGGATTAACTCCCCCTTAGTATAGGCGTATAGATATAGTTCTCTATATAGATGTTGGTTTTTGTTCGTTTTATCCAGCTGTTTTTGAGTGATTGTTTTTCATGCTTTTCTGAGGTTTGGCCTCCTATTTTGTAAATTGGGAACGGGTCCCCTTCAACCCATTTTATCTATCAATAAAAAAATATTGATTTAAGTTTTATTTTCCAACTTTTGATTTTAAACATTCTCTCAACTCTTATTCGTTTTTTTTAAATGCATTATGCAATTAAAATGGCTAGATGTTCTAGTTTCGTGGGCAAACGTATTAAAGGTCTCCCCTTCAAATTTGATCCATACTTCCCCCTTTGGAGGCATGTCACACACATAGAACAACTACCAGGTGAAAGAGGTGTCATTTTGATATGCTTAGAATGTAAAATACAATTTAAGAGCTCCTCCAATCGGGTGAAAGCCCATTTGTGTGGGTTGTTGGCTAGGGAATCAGAACATGTGGAGGGTTAGATGGAAAGGGATTGCCACGTGGAAAGACCCTTGCATATATCAAAGAGCAAAAGGAAGCAGATGTAGCAACTGCCATAAAATCCAAGCATCCTATGGCAAAAAAGGAAGATCATATAGCAAGCCACGTGTTTCTCCATCTGTTGATGTTGTGGTCCCATATCACCTGTTGTTGTCTACACCCATTACAGCCAAAGGGGAAGAGGATTCACCTCTTTCTCAAAAAAGAACAAAAGATGCCATTCCATAATGAAAGGAGGGACATAGCCGACCAAGGTATTGGGCATTTTATTTACTCATGCGGTGTCTCTTTTAAAGTTGCTAGATCACCATGCTTGTTGGATATGGTGAGATGTATTAATGAAGCTCCTAAAGGGTACACTAGCCCAAGGTATAAAAAGGTGTGCACCACCTTATTGTCAAAAGAAAAAACAAAGTTGAAGAGGCATTGTTGTCCATCAAGAATCAGTGGATCAAAACAAGGGTGTCCATCATTTCCGATAGATGGAAAGATACGGAAAACAGGCCATTGATCAATGTGGTTGCCGTGTGTCCTAAAAGAGAAATCCCTGAGGGCTATTGATTGTGAGGGGCAAGCGAAGGATGCCCAATTCATTTCCGACATCCTCATAGAGTTTATTGAGGCGGTGTGGCCTCAAAATGTTTTCCAAGTTGTGACAGACAATGCATAAAATTGTAGAGTTGTTGGGTTGTTGGTTGAGGCAAGGTACGAACACATATTCTAAACACCTTGCGCCGTTCATTCCCGCAACTTAATGTTACAAAAGTTGGACACAAAAATTGCTTGAATCAAACAAGTCTACGAGGCGAGTGAGACTCAAATGTTTGTCAGCAACCACCAATGTCCCAAGCCGTCTTCTGGAGATTCTTGATGTTACAACTATTAAAGGTAACATTCTTTTTTATTTTTTTATAATTTTTAAATTTTATTTTAATAAATTCATTAAATTAATTTTATAAGTTTGTAATTTGTGCAATTTTGATTTATTGAATGTTTTAAATTTACTCGTCTTAATTTTATTTGTTTTAATTTCTTATTAGGTTGTTAAGACTCGATTTCTCTTGCACACGCTCATCTCGAGATAAGTTGTGAAGGTGCGAGCGGCATTGTTATCAGCAATCTTTGGGGTATATGGAGGAAAGCAAATAGTGAGAATGCCAAAAATGTGACATTGTTGATCATTGATGATGCATGTTGGGATCGTGTGGAGTACTTGCTCTGTTTTACTGAGCCCATCGTGACAATGCTGAGATTTGTTGATATGGATCATAAATGTCAAAGAGCAAGATCCTACGGAGACTTTCTTCAAGGAAGTGCAATTGCATCTCATTGAAAGGTGGAACAAAATGACCACCCCATTGCATCTTCTTGCTTTTTCCTTGTGTTGGTATCCAAATTCATTCTCCTTTTCAAGCCGAGAAGCAACACAGATTCGACGGGGACCTTAGAGGCAGATAGATCATGATGTGTGTCGTTTTGTAGTTGGGGATGAGATCTAACTGGCCCTTTGTTACTCATATTTGTGGAGAGATGGATAGCACCTTTAAGAGGATTTGACCTGTCCTCACTACTTTAGGCCGTGCCTCTTCGACCAGGGTGAGAGGACCCTTAATGTAACCTCTGTTTGATGAAGGAGATGGAGATATCCTTCTTTTGCACAAATTCTATGAAAAGAACCTTGGGAAAATACGGTCTACGCTCCATGATTTAACTCTTAAGAGTTGTCACTTCTAAACGATGGAGATATTTTCAACACAAGGCTAAGGTTACTGAAGACATTAAGAAATCCTGAGTATTCTGCATATTTTTGCAAGTAGAGTTTGTTCCTTTGTTGATACACAGGGCAAACAAGGGTAGTTCAGGGTGGATTAATGGTTTTTAAATGATTTTGGTGGGAGATGAAGCAGGATAAAGTTGATTATACCATATCTTCAGAGGGACTTTACAACAATGAACAACTTCAACAACAGAAAGCTTCAGAACAGTTAAAACGTTCCTTCAACCTAAAGGTGTGCTTTAATGGAGGCCCAGATCAACACGTTTTCACATAATCTTTAAGACTCCAACATGAAGGCTCGAATTGAAAGACTCAGTTAAACACTAAAGTTTCTGATTAATCACACCTAAGGTACACCCGAAGACTTACAAACAATCTTTATCAACAAATGACAGTGAATTGATTTTAAATTTGTTTATCTCATCCAAGATGAAGGCTCTTCTTGAAATGAAATTGCAAATACCATTAGACTGTCACAGGGACGAGATCCTATGTGATTTCACAAAAATTTCAATGTAAGATTGTAATAGGAACCAAAGAAATTATTTGGATCTTCAATGAGGTGCAACATTTTCTTCTCTCCATACAACTTTACAAGGCTGCCTTCAAATGGAATGGTGGCAAAAGACATCCATCTAAGCACTTCCACCAACACTTACAGCCCACTTTCTCGATAACAACATGCCCCATTTGGCAAGGCAATCAACAATGACAACATCAAATTTCAGGTTCTTACCTAGATAAGCTGCAAGTTGTACCACCAAACCCTTCACACACCCTACAACTGGGACCTCTCTAGAATCCATTGCAGTACACTTGCCATAAGCTGTTGTCACTTTAATGTTCAATTCATTCATGACTTCCAGAGGCATAACATTGCATGATGCTCCAGAGTCAAACATACAATTGTGCAGCAGTCTGTCCTTAATAATCAAGTTGTTGTAAAAAATGGATCAACATTTAACTGAGACTCAACTAAAGATGTCCCCAAGTAAACTTCAGGTGGTTCACCTATCTCCTCTAATGCTGGAGGTTTTTCTAGGTCTGCAATGGAGGTTTTTCTAGGTCTGCAATGGTTGAAGGAGTGTTTACATTATTTATATTTCTGCCTTGGGCACTCCTATCTTCCCCCTATCCCGAATACTCAAAAGCCCTCTTCTTATGCTCAAGAATCCTAAGCAGTTCCACAATTGGGATAGAAATCTTGATCTGACTCAAGACTTGGGCAATGTCATAGGGAATGTACTTGGGCAAAGCAACATTTGAAGAAAGGTTGACAAACTCATCAGATGGCACAAGGTTTTTAACATTTTGGGCATGGGTGGGCACACCAGTTCTTCTTGAGACAACAGGGCCTTTGCTAGGTGCATCTTTCTTTGGAGTTTCTTTTGGGACATTGGTGAGAACTGGGGTCTTTGTTTTGGCTTGAGGCCCTGCCCCTTTGACAACGTTACTTCTTGTGTTATACTCCTTTTCTTGGGCCACAACAACATTCATTAGCAGCTGTCTATCCTCTTCTGATGGGATTCCTCCATCGTATTTCTTAATCATTAGAGCTCTTAGGTACTCAAAATCATTATTAGGAAATTCAAATGTTTGTACCATATCTATTTCTAAAGCATGAGAGGGAGGAAGAAGAGGTACCCGATGAATGCAATCCCAAAAAATTGCAGCAATTCTTGCACTTATTACCTCAGTTGAAGTTGCTCCTTGTTGTGAGCTTGTAGAGCAGTCCACCATACATGCATCATCATCACCTTCTTCAACTTGCTGATCTATTTCACATGGCGGGTGGGGTAAGAAGCATTTGTCACACCAATCCATTTGATTTGTCTCGTCAACAACAGCAACTCTGACATTCAAAGGATCAAGCACTACTCTATTCTCCCTAGCTTGGGGTTGTCTAGCTCCCATGGGTCCTCTACCTCTTTCATCAGATTTCTGATCATTTCTAGGATGATTTGCAAGTTTGTCTTATCCTTCTTGCCTATGATGACCCTGAGAACCTTGTCTAATTCCTTTTTCTTCCCTGGCCAGCTTGTAAGAGATTTCTTTGACAACCCCGACCAAAGTCCTTACAACTTCCTCAAGATCCACAGCATTACTTAATTGAGGCTTCTCAGGGTTAATCAGTTTAACACCCTCCCTCTTAGGAGGTTTTACAACTGCTTTGATGTTGTTCTCGATTTGCAGAGCCATGGTAAAGGCCTACCTCAAAGTCCCAAGGTTCTTATCCCTCAAATAGTAAGCAGCTTTCTTATCAAATGCATCTGAATACTTTATCAAACATGATTCATCACATGGCCTCAAATTAGCAGGCAGTCTTCTCAATGTTTTGTTAAATCTAGTGTTGAAATCATGCACTGATTCATTAGGATTCTTTTTTATATTTTCAAACTCTGATAAAAGAAACCTAGGGTCTGTTTTATCCCCGTACTGCATTTTAAAGGCATTCTTCATCTCTGTCCAGGAGTCAATGGAATTATCTGGCAGTGATTTATACCAGTCCCTTGCATCCTCTTCTAGAGTATGAATAAATAATTTAATGTATACATCTTCAAACTCTATTTCAAAATCCTCCATCATATTGACAAAGACTTTCAAGTGTTGATCACCAGTTATTGCATTATTTCCTTAAAACTTAGGCAATTTGTTTCTTACATCCAGTGGCACAACATTTGGTTAGCCAGCCATACCTCTAAAACTAATGGGACCAAAAGTATTAACGACAAATGGAGGTCTGGGTGGAGGCTAATCCATATTATTTTGAGGAGGTGATCTTACAGGAGAAACAAAATGATGAGTGAGGGGTCTGTGTGGTACAGGGATACAATTTTCAGAATGACTACCCTCTAAAGGCTCTATCTCTTGGAAAACACTATTAGATTTTGAAAATACAGGAGCAGATTGAGAAGCATATGTTTCAAATACAAATGATGGACCCTCTCCATATGGAGAATTTAATTCAACAAAGAGGCTACCTGATTCAGAAGCACTTGAGGAAGTACTGCAATCTTCGATCATAGGTTGATTAGTTTCACCAATGGAGATCTCCCTTCTTAATGCTTGATTTCCAACAACCTTCCAAATTCTTCTTCCTTCTGAATTAAACTTTCCCAACTCTTGAAACAACCTTCTACTAGGATCCTTGGCGAAGAAAGATCTTCTTCCATCCAACTTTGTAGATATTAATGACAAATCTTACTTGATATATGTTAAGACACTGGTATTAATAAAGAATTTAAACAACACGGAGTCGCCACTAAGGATTTTCACCTTAGTTTGTGCAAATGCACTATGAAAGACCTATCAAACGTCTGTCAATACCAGATTCATGCAAAGCTCACAAGATCTGCTCTTCTTTAACCCAAATTTATCAATGATGATACAAATCTTAGTGCAATAACTGTATAAGCTGGAAATATTGCACTCAAAACTCACAACTTTAAATAAATTTTTACAGATCTGAACAAATAATGATGTTTTAGCAATGTATTTGCACTTTAAAATCTGTAAAAAGCATTACCAGGGTCTGTACGCATACACCTTTGTTCAAATACTTCAAAGAGTCCCCGACAGCGGCGCCACGAGTGTTGGTATCCAAATTCATTCTCCTTTTCAAGCCAAGCAGCAACACAAATTCGACAGGGACCTTAGAGGCAGATAGATCATGATGTGTGTCATTTTGTAGCCAAGGATGAGATCTAATTGACCCTTTGTTACTCATATTTCTGGAGAGATGGATAGCACCTTTAAGAGGATTTGACATGTCCTCACTACTTTAGGTCGTGCCTCTTCGACTAGGGTGAGAGGACCCTTAATGTAACCTCTGTTTGATGAAGGAGATGGAGATATCCTTCTTTTGCACAAATTCTATGAAAAGAACCTTGGGAAAATACGGTCAATGCTCCATGATTTAACTCTTAAGAGTTGTCACTTCTAAATGATGGAGATATTTTCAACACAAGGCTAAGGTTACTAAAGACATTAAGAAATTCTGATTGTTCTGCATATTTTTGCAAGTAGATTTTGTTCCTTTGTTGATCAGGGTGGATCAATGGTTTTTAAATGATTTTGGTGGGAGATAACACAGGAAAAAGTTGATTATACCATATCTTCAAAGGGACTTTACAACAATGAACAACTTCAACAACAGAAAGCTTCTGAACAGTTAAGACGTTCATTTAACCAGAAGGTGTGCTTTAATGGAGGTCCAGATCAGCATGTTTTCACATAATCTTTGAGACTCCAACACGAAGGCTCAAATTAAAAGACTCAGTTAAACACTAAAGTTTCTGATTAATCACGCTTAAGGTACACCGGAAGACTTACGGACAATCTTTATCAACAAATGACAGTGAATTGATTTTAAATTTGTTTATCTCATCCAAGATGAAGGCTCTTCTTCAAATGAAATTGCAAATACCATTAGACTGTCACACAGACGAGATCCTATGTGATTTCACAAAAATATCAATGTAAGATTGCAATAGGAACGAAAGAAATTATTGATCCATGGAAGAAGTGGAAAAAACATCAACAGGAGTATACATTTCATGTATTAATTTTGTAAACTGCTCCACCAGGTGTTGCACTAAATTCCTTTGGTTGTGTTCGTTGATGAAGGTGCACGGAATCTCTTCGATGAAGACCTAAATGGAAGAGAGCATGGTATAGGCTTCATTACACAAACTGTCAAACTGAATTACCAAATCTTCTAGGATCATTTTCCTAGACTTAGCATGATTTAACCATAGAATTTGTGTCATGCGAAGATCAAACTCAAGTATCCCCTCTGAAGCTAAAAAAAGTAGATTCCATGCGGGCAAGATCCTAAAGAGTTGGAAAAATCTGATCCAATGTGATTAATTCTGTAATGAGGCACTCCTTCAATGGAAACAATGGATAGAGGTAGGCATAAATATTCTCAAATATTTTTATCAATTCAGCAATTGTTTTCAACCCACCACTTTCTATCTCAGAAACCCATGACCTTAGAGTGTGTCCTAGAGTGATCACATCTTTTGATTGATTGAGAATTTCTTGATCCGAGATAGCCACCATTTGAACAGGAAAAGAAGCCTCAATTGGGCTGATCAAATGCTGAACATATGAAATTAACTGATTCTTTTCTTCCTTGAGTTGGGAAATTTGAGATTTGTATCTCTCCAACCTTTTAAGCACACTATTCATTGAATCCTTTGCCATAGCAACATTGCTTTCAAAAGTGGTCTTACCAAGGGCTATCTTGGATACTTCATAATCGGTGATTGTCATGTTCCCACGATCCTTCTCAGTAGTAGGAACTGCTATTTCTGGAAACTTATCTCTGCTATCATTAATCACTACTCTGGAGAAGACCTTAGGCTTTTTGGGCACAAATTTGTTGGAGAGGGCAAAAAGAGACTCCAAATCAATGTTGGCTACTTTGACATATCTCTTTTTCTTTTTTATTTCAAAGTCAGCCCAGGTCGGTGTTTCATTCATTAATTCGACACAAAAATGTCGAGAACTATAAGAAAAATCCTCTTTGCCTTTTTCATGACCAAAACCAGTAGAAGTGGTTATGTAGCCTCAATCCTTGGTGAAGTAGCATCTGCAACACATTCTTGATTATCCTCGTGTTCTTGTGAAATATCCTTATCACCTGGATGTTCGGAAGAATTAGATATCTGCACCACTAAGATTTGTTTGGATTCAGGTGTATGACATTGATGATTAACACTTTCTTTTCCTTCCCGAAGATGTATACACGTTCTTTTCCTTCCGGAAATGATGAGAACCGTTCTTGAACTCTAGCTGTGGGTAAAAATGAAAAACACTATTCTTGTCAGGACCCATTGCACCTCTAGTTGTTAGCCCTAAAAATATTCTCCTTCTTGCTACAGCATAAATCAAATACGAAGTCATGTAAAAATGACCTGTCATCCTTACCTCAATCAATTGCTTATGGAGAGTATTGCTAACGATACTTGCCCAATCAATGAACATCTTTGCATCAAGGATGATACAAATGAACTTGTACATCCAAGGGTGAAAATTTTTGGTAGAAGGAAGACCACAAACCCTGCTGAGAAGAGTAATCATATCTCCTATTTCTTCATGAAATTCTACCCGAAACAACTCTTTAGGAATTCTTGAAGTGTGAGTCTTTGGTTTAACCAACCAATTTTTATTAACCATCTTCGACCATCTCAAAGGATTTTCATCCCAGAACTATTGTGTCGACTCGTGTGATGTCATCATGTTCTTCACGGAGTGGCACTCTTAACAAATCTTCCATATGATCCAGAGAATTGAGCAAAAAAGGTTCATTTCTGTCATTAAAAATTCCCCGACGCTCAGGGTCATAATGTTTAGTACAAGCTAGGACAAATTCGGGGCATTGTATGGCAACAGGAAATGCTACCGCTTGAGGTAAACCGCAACGATAAAGCCTTTTTGAGAAAATAGTCCTCCCTTCCCGTCTTACCCTATCACAGAACTGAACCATATCTATGTGACCCATATCGGTATCCAAAATATTGTCATATGCTGAATTTAAAGATGATGCTGGAACTAATCCCTAGTATGCATATTTTAGTGCCGACTTATTAGAACGTTCACCCATTATAATTTTTTATTTTTTATTTTAAACATAGAGAACGAAAAGAAAATCAAGACATTGGGAAGGTGTCGGGTCTAAGTCTCCAGACCACCGTTGTCGCAAGAATAATGACTCTTTCGATTATTTATTTTCTATTTTTAAATAAAAATGGATTTAGCGGATGCCGAATTCAAAATGACCATACAACAATATTGAGGGAAGGCTCAAATCGCCATCGAAAAATAATACAAGTTTAAATCATTTTTTTACACTTTCAGCAACGTGTTGAATCTTCGAAGCTCCTTATTATTATTATTATTTTTAAATATTCACTATGTGCGTGAATATCTCGATTCACCCTTGACGTGAGAAAGCTATCGTCTCCTCAGCATGCATAGCACCATGAACTTTTTTTTTTTAAATAATAAAAAAGAAACCTGCGTTGAACTCCAGTCAATTGTGCATGCATGAAATCTGAATTTAAGCTTGTGACTGCGTGGGCAAAACAGAGTTATTCCTCCTCTCAGCATACACAGCTTCTAAGTATTTGTTGTCTCTTCTGCAGGCTGCGTAGAAGCTTCTGGTGATGTCTTCAAACTAATTCTTCCTTCTCCCAAAGCATGCGTGGAGATCTAACTATTGTTGTTCTTGTGTGGGAGATGTTGTATCAAAAACAAACAAAATGTCTCCTTTTTTATTTGGACTGTTATGTTGTCCCTCCTCCCTCATGGATTTTGGTATTTAGCTTTTCTCAGATGCATAAAACAATGCATTGGAAATGGATCCCAAACTGGTTTTACCTCTTGTTTCAAAAAATGTTTTCTCTTGGGCTGTGCGTGGAAATCTTTATTAGCTGTTGTTCCTTTTTCTGCTCAGGCATGGAGTTTGCTGCATCAAAACAAAACATAACAAAAAATGTTCCTTTCCTACTCCCACGTGAAGATCTTCAAGCTGCTCCTTCTTTCTTCCACAGGTTGTGCGTGGAAAAAGGACAGACCTCCTTCTCCCTTCCAAACATGGCGTGGAAATTGCCCATGGCTAATGTGTTAAAAACTTCATATGGTTTTTCTTCCTTCAAATTCCACTGATTTTATTCTCCTAGGCAGCGTATCATCTCCTCGAAATGGATTGGCTATGCGTGAAAACTTTTCTTCCTACACAAATCAATAACAAACAAAAACAAACATGGAATTTCACTTTTCCTCTGCTGCATTACGGGATTTATTTGAGATTCCAGATCAATCCTTGCACGTGCCTAAGATTGCCTTCACCTTTGCAAGCGTGGATCTCAGAAACTTCTTGCTATCGCTTCCCTCCAATGAAGACAACTACCTAAAACTCTCAAGGTCACCTGGCTCTAGCTAATGCCCATGCCAGGTTTCCGTGTGAAAGCCGGATAGCACTTGTAGAACAAACTTTCTTTTCTTTTTTTTTTGGCTCTGGACATCTGCAAGATCTCCTTGTTTTTCCTTCTCTTCAATTTCCTCTGCTTCTGCAACCTCTTGTAACCATCTCCTCATCAATTCCCAGATGATAGAAGCAAAATCAAAATTGTCTACGGCAATTGGAAGTGGAAGAAAGATTGCCCCCGGCACTTGCCCACGGCAGTTATGGCAATTAATAAAAAGAAGAAAAGTTCTTCCAAATTTGTCGAACTTCCATCCAATATTAAAATTAATATTTATTAATTAAAAACCCTAAAATTCAATAAATATAGAATTTATTAAATAACAGGTTAAATATTAATTAAATAATTAAAATACGGTTTGTGGCGTAGCGGGAGAAGGGCTCATTCAAAATGGATGAAATGAAAGCCAAAATGTCCGTGAGAATAAGACGATTGCGATGGAGGAGAACAATCATGCAAGATAACACTTTTGAATTTTTTATTTTTTTAAAATTTTCACGTTTACTAATTTTGCGAAGTCAAAATTAGTTGATAACAGACTCACAATTTAAGTTTCGAATTCATTCAATGGCACCTTACCGACAGAGACGACAAAGAATTTCATCAAAGAACGATGAAAAACAGTGCGTATTCGCGTCTCCAAGAGTCTTGGAGCAAAAATGGCTGAAAAACAGGTGAAATGCACAGCAACCGTTGATCCTGCCCCTTTTCCACTTTATATCGTAGCCGTCCACATGTTTCCTTGGCACAATTGCAAAGGAGAAGCACAGAGGCAAGTCTCAAACAAGCGCGAGCCTTCCACATACCCCGGGCCCAAGAAAAACATCTTTTGGCCTTTGAAAAGTCTCAATGAAAAAAGGAGCCAGCAGGAGCCTCCACACATCTCAATGACACATTTTGAGATGGTCCTTAAAAATAGAGACCCCAAACAAGCGCAGGCTCAACACATGTCTCAGTCTGGCAAAGTCTGTTAAAAAGTTGAAGGTTCAGCGGAAGGCACCATGTATCTAAGGTCCGAGACAGTTTCCTTTGGCTGTTGAAAAGTCCAAGCAAAGGGCAGAGTGAGCGGAAGCCTCCAAGTGTCCTCATGGCGCTTCTTCAAAATAAAACGTAGGGGTCGGTCCCCAAATAGGAGCGGTCCCTCTACATGTCCCAGGCCTCTAGAAAGTTGCTTGAAAAGTCATATGGGAAGACCCGGCAGAAGCCTCCACATGTCTTCATGGCACAACTTCGAGATGGTGCCCAAGAGTGGAGACCCTGAACAAGCGCGGGCTCACCACGTGTCCCAGGCCTTAGAAAATTGCTTTGAAAAGTTTAAGTACAAAGCGGAGCCGGCGGAAGCCTCCACATGTCTCCTTGTCGCAATTGTTAAGGTGGGACCCTGAGGCGGATCCTCAAATGAGGGTCAGCCCACCACGTGTCCATGGCCCGCCAAAATTGTACCAGCTGCATGAAAAATTTGTCTAAGTCCGGGCAAAGCAGTGGAATCCTCCACGTGTCCCCCCGGCGCAACTCCAAGGCCAAACCAAAAGGTGAATTTTCAAACGAGCGTCGTTCCTCCACGTGGACAAGTTTTGGGTTGAAGCGAGCCATAGAGTTTTTAGAGTGCCCCGCCAAGCCGCATCCAACCAAAAAGGGCCACGTTTCCATTGATGCAAAGATGTAAATTTGATGGGGAAAAACACACCCGCCAAACCGTAACAATGCAGGAAAACCACCAATTGAGCCCGAAGATGAATTTTTCTTCACGGACAGAGAGTTTGGAAATGATATAAGGCCCCAATGTGATCCTCCAAACCGCATCCAATCACGTTTCTACAAATATTTGGGACACAAAAGACAAGGACAACAAAACGTGACTGTGGAAAATGGAGGGAAAGGAAAAGCCCGAGTTTTACGACCAAGTTACAGACTCGTTCAGATGGAAAGAGGAACAAAAAACAAATTCTGGACCTTCAAGTGATCCTCGACCAAGGAAGGGACTAATCATGGCAACCAAATGGAGGACAAAGTCTTCAAGCACCAACTCGGGGAGATACAAAACATGACAAAGGCCGCAAACTGAGGAATTTTAATGACAAACGAGGTGAGACTAATTTGAGCACCAACACCTTGACTCCAAAATACTACAGCGCAAAGATCTTTTCTTTGCCTAGGAGGGTCCCACCATATAGGGATGTTGAAGTTAGGGAGGGGTATAAGACGGCAGCTAGGCTCTTCCCAAATCCAGAAGTAAAAGACTTGGTTACAATAGAGTTTGTGAATTTCATATCCTCCATTAATCACTCCATTAGCACTCTTCGTGACAAAAAAAAAAGATGGATGCTTATTCATGGTGGTACTTCCATGGGCAAGCATACACCTACCTCATGCCACTTGCAATAAAAGTTTATCAAAAGTAAGATTTTAGTTTTGTTAATTTCTTAACTCTTTCTTTAAGTTTTGAAGTTTTTACTTTTATAAATTTAAAATTTAAATTTTGCATGGACTTTGCGGCTTGCCTCAATAGGTTGTCAATTCTTCTTCAGTTGAGAGGAATTGGGGTACATACTCCTTTATCCACTCAGTTAACCACACCAAGTTGGGAGCAAAAAAGGCAGAGGATTTGGTTTTCATGCTTTCTGACTTGCGCCTTCTACCACACAAGAAAAATGAGTACAACCAAGGGCCAACAAATTGTTGGGATATAGACCCACAGACTCCAGACTTGGATGCTTCCATTGGCCAAGTTTCATTTCTGGACCCGTACCTAGAGCGCACTTTGCATGGCCTACATGGTGGAGCTAGCGGGAGCGGCGCTGCTAATGCTTGTGGTTCTACCCCTGATGCTTGTGGTTCTAATGAATCACATGATGGTGATGATGCTCTCGTTGAAGACATTGGAGGAGAGACAGAGCCATTTGATTATGATTATAATTAGACTATTCGTACACTGATTTATCTTGATTTTTGTGTATACATTGTAACATTTGAACAATGTACCTGTTCTAAGTTCGATCATTGAATATCATGACAAAATGCATTGTTATCAATATGTTTTGTGGCTATTTCACTTATTTAATAATTTATTTACACTGTGCATGTATAAGGATGAAATTTTGCTTATTTGGTTATATTTTTTTAATATTTTGTACGGCCGTAACCAATTTTTTTAAATATTTTTTTAATTTTGCATATATATATATATATATATATATATATATATATATATATATATATATATTGTACGGCCGTACCCAAGTCTCGTCCCAGGTCCCCCAAAAAAATTGCCATACCAGCGTACCAGATCCCCACACCCGAACCGTATGATGTACCGGCTACCTAGATTCCTAAGGTTAGCTGCAACTTAATGATGAGAGAAAACCTATTGGTATTGTTGTTCTGAATAAATTTATGTCTGGACAACCAAGCAACTATTAACTTTCTTGACTGTTGGCACATACAAGAATCGTAGAATTTTTTTCTGAATGCTTATAAAATATAGAATTAACAGAACACTCAAAAAAATTATAAATATAAAACCAACCTAAGTTTGTAGGTTATATAGACCTCACATTTTTTCTGAACTTGCAAAATACCTTAGAAATTGAAATTAAAAAATCTAAATTGAATAGAATAGTTACACTTTAAACTAAAACTTGATGCCTATTATGATAATATGGTCAAAGAAAATAAGGAACCTACCAATTTAAGTGGTGGGGTAGATTTTGGGACAGAAAGTGTTAATTCTTCATCCCAAACTGGATTGAGATTTTTCCTGACTACTCTTGTCCTAACCATCTGCAACAAGATTAATGTAGTTAGACTTGGAAGAATTTCTTGCCAATCTTTTACTTCTCAAATTACAAGTTAATACATGAAAATCTCAATAGACACAGATTATTGTCATGGAGTACCAATGGATAAGGGCAGGAGTATAAATTTTATTCTTTTAGTGAGATGATGAAGTATGGCACGAATTATCAAATGAATCATTCAATGCAAGCATAATATATGACAAGATCCCTATTACTATTCTCCAAATTCTGTACACTTAAACCTTTAGAGGAAAAAACTTTTATGCCACCAGTCAAGGACTTTGGTTTACCATAACGAAACGTTTCCAAATGGCCCATATAAACTATGAAGTTTGTATTTTGGAAAATAGTATTACATTTAATCTACTGGGTTTTGCTTCAAATAACATTTTTGTTAACCTATGCGATGATGGTGTTTTAGGTTTAAACCCCATTGAATATGCTTCAGGTGTCAAAATGCTTCGAAACCCTAAAGAATTATCTAAGCTTGATAGTGGGTGAAAGAATCTATCAATTCACGTATTAACATAAAGGAACAGCTTTCTAGACCTAATGAGTTTTACCCCCGTGGTACAGATCAAACAATCTTCATTGCCAAATGTCACCCTTATTCTCAGACATGACAGAAGCCATGAGGACCTCTTATTGTTCTCAGAAGTTTTATTCAGCTGCCTTTTCTTTGAAATTTTGATTTCCTGGATTGAAGAAGGATCTCTAAGCTTTTTAATCTGTTACAAAAGGAGGGATGTTTTGGTCCTCTTGTTTGTTCTTCATCGTCCAATGATGCAATGGCATGAGGCAGGTCAAAGGATGTGGATTAAATTCTTTAGTTGACTGCCAAAGGAAAGCAACAGGAGTTGACTTGTCAATGACTGCAAGGAGATTGTTTAAGAGCAGCCAAAGATATGCAAGTACGCAAATTACCAAAATAGAAGTTGAATGATAATATAGTAAGGCTATCCACATAAAGCTTTAATATGCAGCTTTTTGGGCATGAAAACTCTATATGAGTACTGGTAGGCAGAGAAGAACTGGAAACCCCAAATGCAGAAACAACATTGAGATTTTCTTCAGGACTTATTAAGCAGTGTTCTTTGCCTACGAGGATGATAGAGACGGAATCATTCAGAGAAGACCGCAGCTTTTAGAAATGTAGGCTCGTTCATGAAACCATGGTGCATAGGATCATTGCTTCAATCCTACAGAGGAGGTACAATTGTCAGCTCTGTCTTTGGCTGGATTATTGCAATCCCTTGTGGATTTCAGAGCAAATATGATTTTTAAAAGCCTGGGAACTTTGATAGAAAATATGTCTGTGTGGACTGATAGCAATGATTAGAAGAATTTGTGTTACCTTAAGCCCAAAAAAACCACTACCAGAGAATATCAAGTTGCAAGTGGAAGAGATGGAATGAGAATATATGAGGTCAATTTTGAACGCATCCCTTCAAAATGCCAGCACTGCTATGAGTTTGGCCATTTTATGCACAATTCCCAATATTGCCTATGGAGGGAGAAACCCAAGATGCTGATGATGGATTTGTTAAACCAAAGAGAGAAGCAAGAAAGTGCAAGAAATAGCAGCAGATCAAAAAGAAAGAACACAACGATATTTTTAAAGGCAAAGTACCCTGAAGAATCTTCAGTGCGGAAGAATAGGAAACTCAGAAAAAGCAAGAGGGATCAGGCAATTAAAAATATCAAGTTGTAAAAAGCCTAGAGGATATCCAGAAAGGCTATGCCTATAGAGCAGACTTGAATAATGTACTAAAAGATACAAAACAGGAGAAAATGAGGAGCCTTGTTGATAAGAACATGCTCAGAAATCTAGGAGGAACATGATCTGTAAAGTTCAGAATACCCCAAGGATGAAGAGTTCCAAATTGAAAGAGATAATAGGCCAAAACAATGGCAGGGTATTGAATTCATTGCTGTTCAAAGGAGCAATTGGAGTTCAGACAATGAACGCCCAAGAAAACTAAAGATCAGCTAAAAGATGAGAATAAAAACCAAAGAGCTTTGAAAGAAGACAAGTCGGAATTGGAATTAGATAAAGCACGAAAGATAATATAGGTGTCCAGCAAGAAAAAAAGCAATGAAAACATGACTATGCAAAAGAGGGAGAAACACAAATCGGTAAAGATTGTAGAGGCAATAGCCATGGTAGGTGTATGAACTACGCAAATACTCCAGAATCAGGGAATGGAGTTAGTTTCATGAAACATAGAGTGATTGAATGCCCCATATATAATATGAGACTGCTCAAAATGGATTCTGAAAACACAATAAAACGTTGTGATTCAGGAAACAAAATGGGAAGAGCAGATGATGATAGAGTTCACCAAACGATTTGATCGGTAGTGAAACATATCTCAGTAGATGTAGAGGGGCAATCTGGAGGAGTGGAAACATTGTGAGAACATAAAGTGGTTAGCTGTGACTTATTGGAAAACTCAAGATTTGAGATCAATTGTGTAGTTCTTATCTCATTATCTAATATCAAAGTCTACATAGTGCACCCCTCCCTAAATATAGAAACATGGATCCCAACCTACATGTCGCTCTAGAGTCTAGACGACTCTAATGATGATAATCCCATGGAACTACAAAACAGATGCAATACATCTAATTTACCTCGAGCAATGTCCATGTAGGTATAATGACAATGCTTTTAAATGCAATGACAACGACATACAAGAATTGTTTGAAGACACAAGGTTAATCTTGCGCATTCTTATAGCAAAATGCGTTTTATTGATAAAAACGTGGTGAATGAACATGTTGGTGAGGAAATTTGTCGAGTGGTCAAATTTGTGGGTTTCTCGCCGATGCCCTGGGAATCGAAGTCCTCTACTAAAACGGTGCAACTTCCATGTTTTGCATGCGCGTGAAAAGGTGCATTTTCCTAGTGGCCTTGCGGCCGGGGATCCAACAGGGCCACAAACCCTAGGCAAAGCTAGCAATTGTTTGCTAGAGAATGAGAATGAGAGGTAGGAGAACTAATGTTGCAAGTAGAAACTCAGATTCCTTCACACACTAGTTAGAAGTTTCATCACATGCATTAAAGAGAAGAAAACAACAAGATTTTAATGTTCACCCGGCTAGAGGAAACCATGCATATAAATATGCACACATTCATATGCCATGGAAAAACAAAAAATTCTTCCTTCATTAGCATTTAAAATCAGGAGTTGTACATGATATGAGAATGGGGGAAAATAGAGAGGGGAAAATAGTCAGAAAATGGCTATCTCTTTGTTCTTCCACGAGTAGACAAAATATCTCTCATGAATTCACAAGAATCGCAACCAATAACCCCTTGGAGAATGGGAGGTCCTTTCCTTTTATAAGAAGAGAGATGACTCTTCATATACCCCCCAATGAATTTTCATATGTCCTTGCGTAAGGTAAGACTTTTCAACTTCCTAGGAAAATATTAAGTCCTTTTTATAACATAAAGGTGACTTTTACATTAGAAACATAAAGTTTCTTTTTTTTTCATTAAGGACATATAAAAAGTACACCCCAACTTAAGAACTTATCAACATTGAAGTAGAGAGAAATTTGGGGGTGAGAGAAGAGCTTTTTAGAGAGCAGAAAGAACAAGGAAGAATTATGTCGACGACGAAGAATCCACCTCTGATAAAGTTTGTTGATCCTTCCAGATGACTCAATGGAATGCTCAAATGTAAGTGAGATATGAATCCAGTGAACTCTTTACACTGCGAAGAATTATAATCCTTCTGAAGAGTCCATGAGAAACCTTGGGTTAAGTGTTTAAAAACACTGTTGAGATGACTTCACCGAGTGACCACGAACACCACTCATGAAGAATCACTTACCAAAGAGATAGAAGCTCAAAACTGGCCATGCTAGGACCTTTGACACCATGATTTCACCCTACTAAGATGAACAAAATGCTTCGTCGATGATCATAATCTCCACCTTACACATGATACACATGCAACCTTGAATTCTTTATTGAAGTGAGCTGTCGAACAAACATGTCACTCAGGATCTCCATGAGATGGACATGCTCACATGACCTGTAGAGTCAATGCTGTACAACGATCCCTTGTGACACTGTTGATGATCCAGTGGTGCACGATGGTATATCGAACCAGAGATAGGTGCAAAAAACACTGCAATGAAGTGCAACATTGGTGACAGTGACGAGTGCCCATTCTGATAGGGACTCTAAATTATCATGGTCCCTTGACACTTACTATATTTGGAGAGTGCAACTTATCATTTTTAGTACAGTGTGAGAATTTGTCTTTCGAATGGACCCCAAATGGTGATATTGACTCTGAATGATTGTCCCTTCTGTTCACTCTTTCTGTGAAAACTCCATCTTTCTGGAATTGACGATTACTATTGTGTAGCAAATTGCCTACAAGACTTTTCTTACTATATTTAGTCCAAGTCTGCAATTTTTGCCCGGATTGACTGCACTTATGAGATATCTTTGTATCTAGGGTCCCCTTATGCCCACATTGTTCTTTCTTTGACAAGCTCTTTTGAAGGGGTGACTTACTAAAAATGGTAGGCACTTCATATGTTGATCAACTTACTATTTTTAGTAAGTGAGTGAATTCCACTACTTTTCATTACCAACTAATCAATTTGAGGGTCCATTTGATCCTCTTTAGTGCACATTGTTTTCTTTGCAGATCTTCTTCTGATGATGACTTACGCCAAAATAGCAGTTGCACACATGTGTAGGAAGGCTTAATATTTTTGGAAAGTGGGTCTATGGTTCTCGGTTCATGATGAAATGAAAATTTCTAAAATGGGTTTTTTCCTAATAGTCGCTACTTTGAAATTTCAGCTTCATCCGATTAGCCCGAAAATGCAGAGATTTTAAAAAATCAAATTTTTGTCCTCGGGAAGCGGGTGTTTGCTCACCGATAAAAAATACTGGACCGTGCATGGAAAAAATTCCTCGATGGTGAATCCTCATGGCGTCTGGGAAACTAAGATGATTACAACAAGGCGACATCTCGAATCCAACTTGAGTATTTTGGTGAGATATGAAGATTTTTTGTTTTAGTGACTTTGAGGGTTTTCCAGGCAAAAAATAACTTCATTTTTCTTTGTTTTCCCATTGTTTCGATCCGTTCCTTTTGTGATTTTTGGTGTTTTTAGGTGAAAGGAGGATTTTATGGAGTCTATTGGACTGTAAAAAAAATCTGGTTTTTCTGATATGGAGAAAATTTGGTAGAGCTTTCAGCAACGTTCGGAGGCGTGGGGGGAAAAATGGCAAAAAATAATGCTAATTGTTGGTATTTATAGTGTTTGAAATCCAGAGGGGTAGGGGTGGGGCACATTTTTCTGTCCCTTTCATCCCTTTTCAAAAGGTGCAAAGGGGGCATACAAAGGGGGCATGAAATTCCACCTCATTCTGGGCTTGACACTTGACATATTTGTTATTCGTTGAGTAACTTAAGTGGGGGGGCTGAGTTTGAGCACCTAGGAGTTAGTTTGTGGTCGCATGGAGAACCAGAAGGTACAATAGGAGTAGGGCGCATTTTTATGTCCCTTTTATCCCTTTGCGAAAGTTGCAAAGGGGACATGAACTTCCACCTCATTTTGGTCTAGGACATCTGAACGGGCATTGTTGGCTAGATTTTCTGCATAGCACAAAACCTAGGCAGTCATAAGATAAATCTCCCTCATTTACCGGTGAGGCTCCCGTGTCAGATTTGTCAATTTATAATATGCTAATATCTAAATGGAGTTTTACTTTAACTGTTCAGCTCATGAACCATAGCTGTACAGTACTGCAACAAGTAAGCAGCTATTTAAAGAAAGGAAATATTTATAGAAGAAGGGAAAAGGAATTATATAAACACAGAGAAGAAATGGGGAAGATGTGCATCCCAATCAATAGATAACAGAGTTGATTACATGCACATAGAAGAAACCAATAAATATAAACACAGAATTATAAGCAAAGGTAGCTCTAGATCTAGATCTGAAATAACACAAAGTTTACTAAAAGAGCTAAGATATAAAGGCTAGAAACACAATACACCGTGACACAAAGTTCTCCGGAAATCTGCTTCTGTATATTCCTTTGCTTCAAGTGGCTCTCAAGAGTTTCAGCACAAAGTCTGGAACAAAAGGTTGCCGCTTACAAATTCTGATCATTAACCCGAAGGTTCTTCCTTTACTTATAGAATGTAGAGGGACAATTATAAGTTGGAAGCTTTTAGTTGAACTGGCACATGTGGAAGTCGGAAAAGAAACAACTGACAATCTCCCTCCTGGAATTCCTCTTTGCATGACATGTATGATTTGCAACTAAAAATAGAACCTTCTATTTTCCACGTCCGCCACCTATCTCCAAGTAGTTGACTTCTTCAAGTAATGGCTTTTAAACCAATCACTTAAGTTGTATAATTTAATTAATCGCTCAATTACTTTGTCGGAGGAAAGAAGAAGGAAGAGGAAAGCTGCAGTCTTGTCCTTTTTCATGTCTGCATGCAGTTGATTCTTTTTCCTTTGATTCTCACCAAACTGGGCCTGGGAGTAGCTGGATATGGAAACAAGCTGGAATTGGATGACTGGATCTAGAACAAGTTGGATCTAGAAGCGAGCTGGATCTGGAAGCGGCTGGAATTTTGCCTTCGCCTTGTCTTCTCTTTCATCCTTGAAGCTTTTGCAGTTCTTCTCCTGTACATGCATCAGTGCAATGTCTGCCGTAAATAACTCATAATTTTTATTTTTAATTGCATACCACAACAATTAAAAATTCTGGAAAGCACTCCGGGTGAATGCAACTTCAATGAAGGCTTCAACTGGAAGATTGGAAGCACATGCACAAGATCCTAGAAGAAATTTTCCAGGCACTGACTTCTACACGGGCTGCATTTGAAACAAGAGGATGAAGCCTTTGCAATTATGGATCGGAATCTTCTTATAGCACACTCCATGATGAATTCTGGCATTGGGATCTGAGGAAATGTTGTAACTTGAATGATTCCACTGCTTTTGACTTCACGTAGGGAAGTCTTTTCAGAATTTGTCAATCACGAAAAGAGGTTCTGGATAGATCTGTGTTTCCAATGTCTGCAAATTTAGAAATGATGCATGACTCCGTTGTGCTCTTTTTTCATCCTTCTTTGCCATGGCTAGAGCAATCTTTGTCTGAACAATTCTTTTTCTTCTTACTCGGTCGGAATTCTTCAAAACTAGTGTAGATTTGGATAATTCTTCAGATTCGGAGGATATATTCAATGTATTGGACATTGATTAAAGCTCATTTTCTTTTGTAAAGCACCTGTAACGAATTCTTGCATTTAATTCAGACAAAGATGGCAACTGGAACATGAACAGTGAATTTTAATCATAAAAATCTGCATAATTCAAGCCTGCTGCCCCAAAAATTGATGTTTTGTTTGCATGCAAAGTGAGCATGAATTTTTCCAACTTCATCTGAGCACCTATATCACTTATGTAAACAATTATCTAGACACAAATCAACTTCCTTCAACCTGTGCGCCAAAATTGGAAGCTTTTAGTATTAATTTCACCTTCTTTTGAGCAAAAATCATCGTTAAATGAGGTGCATTTTTCTTCTGGGCTGCACTTCTTTGCCTATGAATTAATTAATTCATCCTTATGGCAGCCCCTGCTTATATAACCTTTGTGATTCTATAATTAATTAATGCCTTTGCTATTACCTGGCAATTAATTAATTAATTAATAAGCTTCACTCTTCAAATGGGGCGCCTATTTTGTGCATGCTTATGGCTGCCATTAAATAAAATAAATTTATTTAATTTTAGACTTCTACTTCCAGTTAACTCAAGCCTCACAGTGTGATTTGACCTTAGCCACTGAAAATAGGAATTAATTAAATCATTTAATACTTTAAAAAGTATTATTTCTCTCTCAAAAGGGGCGCACTTTTTGACATAACGGGGCTGCCATTAAATAAATATAATTTATTTAATTTTATAACAGTCTATTTTCAACCACCTTTTCTCCTTTAACTTCAGTTGACTTTTCCACAAGCCTGGGCGCCTATTTTGGGTGAATAATTAATTAACATTAATCATTTATTTAAATGTTGTATTTATTCACCCAAAGTGGGTCGCAATTTTGGCATAAAGAATTCTATTTTTAAAAATCACATGACAATGGGATTATTTACCCTGCAAGGCAGCCTTGAAAATCCTATGATTCACTTAAGTAGTTTGACGTTCATAATGGGATTATTTACCCTGCAAGGCAGGCAATAAAATCCCATGATTCACTTAATTGATATTTCTTTTATTCCACAATGGGAATTTTTACCCTGCAAGGCAGGTAATAAATTCCCGCCTGTCTGTTTGCCTCTAATTTTCCCATTGTCACTTAAGTAACATTGCTTCCATGGAAAAAAGTACCCTGCTAGGCAAGTACAAAATTCCCACCTGCCTGCTGCTTCCAAAAATTCCCATGATCCACTTCAATTCTTCTTTTTTCCAAAATGCGGCCAACCTAGAAGAGGCTTTTTGGTGCACGACTTCGTCTTTTCCTAGTGAACCAGACCTCCGATGGCGACTTCCTTCTGGCATAACGTGCGTATATGATCTCCAGCTACTCCAGGCCAAGAATCAGAAACAAAGGAATTGATCCAAAGAAATTTCACAGAAAACGAAACGGGAAAACACAAAAAACACAAAACATTGCCAGAAGTCACAAATAAAGTGTAAGATTCGTTACTGGTTAAAACCCTACTAGTATATAGGAATAATGATATGTATGATCACAACAGAGTTAAACCGGAGCGCAAATTGCTTCGAACGGGGCTTAAAATAATTAAATACAAATTTTCCGTGGACAAATCCCGACGACAGAATATAACAATTTTGGGCATCTGGGTATTTGGCAAAAATGACTAATATGGCTCTTTGGGAATATCTTGACACATTACAGGAACTTTCTGGCAATAAAAACACAAAACGACCCATTATTTTAAAAGTACAAAAAAAATTCGGATAGGGTAGTCTCAAATTTCAGGGTGAAATCTGGGGACACCAGGCAGAGGTACTCGTGAGTGCACAACAAAATTGCAATCAACTTGATGCCTTACCAAGCCTAAGTCATGCACTTGTGGCTAATTCCTCTAAAAGGGAAATGGAAATCGAAGCCAAAATCAAGACCTCCTTTCATCCCTTTGCAACCAGGTGAACAAGGCTTCGTCCTTCCACCACTGTGACCTCTAAACCTTTCAATTGCCATGATAAGTCAAACATTTTTCAAACAAAAAAGGTTTATGATTCCTGGGACCATACTTGCAACAAAACAAATCTCGGGCTCTAATTATAAATTTGTTGGCTGAAATTTTATGCACAGCATAAAACTTAGGCAATCATGAGATAAATCTCCTTCATTCTAACAGTGAAGCTCTTGTGATAAGATGTTTATCTATTTGCAGTGGTGAAACCTCCAAATAACTACTTTTTGGGGGTTCACTTGCTTGTGCGCCAGAAGAATCAGCTGCGTAGAACCACACCTGGGTAAGTTTTCAGCAAGTAAGCGACTATGTTGGAAATATTTACAGAATGGAGGAAATTGAAACGGAAGTCCATGGAAACTTTTTGAAGATGTGCTAAATCAACAAATAGTTATCAGAGTTTGTCTCATCGAGCACAGTAAATAAACAGATAAATGCACAACATTCAGCAATAAGGGAAATAAATAACTTCTAGCCTAGATCTAAGTCCCAACACAAAGTCTTATCTAAAACCTTTGAATATAAGTACTCAGCAAATGCACTGTAGTACTTGCAATAGTTCTCTAGAAATCCACTTTTTATTCAATCCCAACTTGTACAGAAATCACATCAAGGGTGGTGCACTAGTCACTAGGAAGGTCTGACGATAGCCCTTCCCAAAACTGCTCCAGTTACTTGAAGTCTTTGCTAAACAGAGTTCTGATTCACCTAGATGGATTGATTGATCCTCTATTTACAGTGCATGGAGGGAAATTACAAATAGGAAACCTTCAATGAATTCTTGCATGTGGAAGCTATGAAAAAGGAAACAGTTGGGAATCTTTCTTCTAGAATTTCTCTTTACATGACACGCATGATTTTCAAGTGAAGACTAAATCAATGCTTTGCATGTCTGCCACCTATTCTTAAGTAAAAAACTTTTTCAAATAACTTGAAGAAATGGCTTTTAACCTAATTACTTCATCTTTACAATTTTTGTCCGAGAAAATAAGAAAAAGAAAAAGGAGAAGAAAGAAGTTATTCCATTTGCAACACTTCATTCTTTCCCTTGATTTGTCAATTAATTCGTTGATAGACACGTGCCCCATGTATATATCACTCACTTCAGCGAGCTTGGACACTATGCATGATTCTGTCGGATAACCTTTGTAATCACACTTCATTCTGTCTGAACCTTCTTTTGCCTGAGATTTCCCTTTTCCACTTTTACTTGAAGCTTTTGCAGTTGCGAAATTTGGATCTTTGTGTGTAGAAACTGCAACTTCCTCTGCTGATTCTGAAGATATATTTAATGTATCCGACATTGGCCTTAGCTTTCTTCTCACAAGTATGTGCACAAGTGAAATATTAATGTAAACAATTCAGACAAACATTCAACTCATCACCCTTTTATTTATGCATATGGGCAGCCTTGAATTTTGGGAATTATTTTGGGTGCAAGCAAAGAGAAGTAGGCTCATTGTGGGCTCACCTAGAAGATTGGGAACCACATGCATGGGCTTTTGAAGGCTTAACTGGGAGACTTTGCATGCATTTACATGGGCTGCGTTTGGGCTCTTAGAGGGGATGCAAGGATGTATGCATGCTAGGAGAGGGAAATAGCTGCGATGAATTCTCAGAAGACAAGTTGCTCGGAATCCACACAACTTTAAATGTTTTTCTTCTTGTGAATCTGCGTGGATGCTAGGATGAGTGGACGGTATGAATTTTAGAAGGGAAGTCTACTCTCAATTTAGAAGACAATAGCCTAAATATCCACGCAATTCCTTGATTTGGCTTTGCTTTTCTTTACAAAGGTTGTGTTGATTCCATAAAGCTTCATGAATGCTAATGAGGGAAGATTCTTTGCAAAAGGAAGACAAGACTCTGAATATTCACAATTTCACTCAAGTGAGCTTTAAAGACCTGTGTGGATTTTCAAGTGGAAGGATGGTTCCAAACTAGAAGACAAGACTATGAATATTCTGGATTTCACTTAAGTGAGCTTTTATAGACTTGTGTGGATTTTCAATTAGAGGATGATTCCAAATAGAAGACACAAGGCTGAATATCCACGATTTCATTTAAGTGAGCTTTAAAGACCTGTGTGGATTTTCAAGTGGATGGATGATTGCAAATTAGAAGACAAGACTATGAATATTCACGAATTCACTTAAGTGAGCTTTTAAAGAGCTGTGTGGATTTTCAAGTGGATGGATGATTCCAAATAGAAGACACAAGGCTGAATATCCACGTTTCACTTACGTGTTTTTCCTTTCAAAAGGCTGCGTTGATTTTAGAAGACTAGACCATGAATATTCACAATAAGCTTTAAGTGACTATTCCCTTTTGAAATTGTGTGGATTTTGGGAAGACTGGATTTTGTGAATTTGGAATGAAGTGGATTCTTTCACAAAATAAGACAAAGCCAAAGATATCCACGATTTCACTTAAGTGATTCTCAATTCTTCATAAAAGGCAACGTGGATTTGCATAAAGGAAGACAAGACTTCTAAAAACCACGATTTCCCTCTCAGACTTGCGTGAACCTTTGAGTGGACAACTGCGTTGAAGATAGAAGGCAAGGCTGCTTTCACTTTAGAAGACAAAACTATGAATATCCACACCAGACTTAGAAGGCTCTGCCTAGGTCTTTAACGCAATTACCTAAGTGATTTTGCCCCCTTAATGATCTTCTAGAATGATGCGTTTTCTTCTTTATCAATGGCTGCTTTTCAAAAGGAAAACAAACTTTTCCAGATCCATGATATCATTAATCATTTAACTTGGATTAAACCTCAGACAAGGCAAAAATTCTGAGCTTTCCTCTTGGTTGATCTGGTCACCTTTAAAAACAAGCTATGGCAGACAAATTGGTTTGCAATTAAAAACATCGGACAACTTTTCAAAACCCTAGACCCGGGAAAAGATTTGAAAGAAGTTGTGGACAATTGCTCGAAAAAACTCTCCAATTAGCTAGTCTGTAAAAACTCTTCCCCGGGTGAATGCTCCACTTTGAGGTGAAAGTAATACTGGTGTGGTAATACTTGTGTCCCTAGATTTCACTCTAAAATCTGAGACTACCCCATGTTAAAAAAAATTGTACTTTTAAAATAGCAGGTCGTTTTGTGTTTTTATTGCCAGAAGATGCTTGTATTGCGTTAAGATATTCCTAGTGAATCACATGAGCCAATTTCGACAAATACCCACATGTCGAAAATCGTTTTATCCTTTCGTCAAGTTTTGTCTACGGGAAAATTATATTTAATTATTTAAAACCCCGTTTGAAGTAAATTGTGCTCCGTTTTAGACCTGTTGAAGTTTTGCATGTCAATATTCACATATACCAGTAGGGTTTTCACCAAGAATGGATCCTGGGCTTTGTCTGTGACTTTTGGCAACATGTTTCGTTTTTATTATTTTTTGCATGTTTTTCTATGTGAAATTCCCCTAGGTCAATTCCTTCGCTAGTACAATCTGTTTTCTTGCCTGGAGTGTCTGGAGATCATCTACGGCCGCCATGCCAGAAGGAATCAGTTTTAGGAAGTCAACTTCTCTTTAAAAAGACAAAGTCATGCACAAAAAAGCCTCTTCTAGGCAAGTCGCATTTTTGGGAATTGATGGATTTAAGCTGTTGTGGGATTTTCGGTAGCAGCAAGCAGGTGGGAATTTTGTACCTACCTTGCAAGGTACTTAAGTTATGATGGGAAAATTAGAGGCAACAGACAGGCGAGAATTTCTTACCTGCCTTGCAGGGTGAAAATTCCCATTATAAAATAAAGAAAAATCACTTTAAGGCATTGATGGAAATTTCTTACCTGTCTTGCAAAGTAAAAATTCTCATTATGGAAGTCAAACAACTTAAGTGGATGAAAGGATTTTGGAGCTGCAATGTAGGGTGAATAATCCCATTAAAAATTGACTGTTAAACAAAGAAATCAGCCATGCTAAAAAATGCAACCCCTTTTGGAATTAAAGAATGATTTTAATTGCATTAATTAATAGTTCTTATTCCTAATTTTGGCGCTCAAGGGTGAGGGAAGAGTCAACGCATGTGGAGAAGTCTAAAATTAAATAAATTTAAAGAAGATTGGAAGATGAGTGCTAAAAATAAATTTTATTTATTTATTTAATGGTAGCCATGAGCATGCAAATTTGGGCGCCCAAGTTGGAGGAATAAACATGTTTGTTTATTAATTAATTGCCAGGAATAGCATGGACAATTATTAGAAATAGAATGCTGAGGGTTATATAAGCATGGGCTGCCATAAGTGAAGGTGTAATTAATTGTTTTTGCAAAGGATTGCAGCCCGGACAGTTTTGGTGGCCAAGGAAGGAGGATTTTTGCATTGAAGTTTATTTTCCACTGCTGGGAAGCTTCAAAGTTTGGCGCCTAGGGTTGGGGGAGCTTGATTTAAGCCTTGTTAATTATTTGCATGTTGGTATGAGTGCCCAGATGAAGTTAAAAATATTTACGCTTGCTATGCATGCAAGCAAAGCCTCAAATTTTAGGGCAGCGGGCTTAATAAGCAGATTTTTGTGATAAAAATCAAGTGTTCATGCTCTGGAATCCGTCTTTGTCTGAATTATTCGCAGGTATTCATTACAGGTGCTCATATAAGTGAAAGAGAGTGCAAATCAATGTCAGGTACATTGAATATGTCCTCCGAATCTGAAGAAATTGCCAGATCTGCACCAATTGCAAAGAATTCCGGCATAATTAAAAGAAAAAGAGTTGCTCAAACAAAGATTGCTTCAGCCATGACAAGAGGGATGAAAGGGTAGGCTCTGCGGAATCATGCATAGCTTCCAGATTTGCTGAAGTCAATGATACAGACACAGGCCATGCACCTATCACCGATTTAATTGTCAGATCTGCACAAATCGATCCAATTGCAAAGGCTTCCAGCAAAAATTCATCCTCTTGTTTCTAATGCAGCCCGTGTAGAAGTCATTGTATGGAGAATTCCTTATAGGATCTTGTGCATCTGCTCCCAATCTTCCAGTTGAAGCCTCCATTGAATTTACCGCAAACATTGCACTGATGCATGTACTGGAGAATAACTGCAACAACTTCACGGATAAGAGGCAAGACAAGTCAAAGGCAACACTTGTAAGAAAAATCACAGTCAGCTGCTTCCAGATCTAGTTTGGTGAGAATCAAAGGCAAAAGAATCAACTGCATGCAGAATATGGAAAATGAACAAGACTGCAGCTTTCCTCTTTCTCCGACAAAGTTCTTTCTCTTATTTTCTTCGACAAAGTAATTGAGCGATCAATTAAATTATAAAATTTAAGTGATCGGTTTAAAAGTCATTACTTGAAGAAGTCAATTACTTGGAAATATGTGGCATACATGCAAAATCGAAGATTCTATTTTCAGTTATAAATCATGCATGTCATGCAAAGAGGAATTCTAGGAGGGAGATTGCCAGTTGTTTCCTTTCTGACTTCCACATGTGGCAGTTCACTAAAGGCTTCCTATTTATAATTTCCCCTCTACATGCTATAAGTAGAGGAAGAACCTACAGGTTAAAGGATCAGAATTGGTAAGCAACATTCTTGTGTTCCAGACTTTGTGTTGAAACCCCTGCTACCTATTTGAAGCAAAGGAATAGAAAGGAGCATATTTCCGGAGAACTTTGTGTCAACGGTGCATTTTGTTTCTAACTTTTTGTCTTAGATTTATTCATAAACTTTGTGTTATTCTAGATCTAGATCTGAAAGTTCCCTTTCCTTATAATTATGTATGTTAATATCTATCTGTTCTATCTATGTGCATGCAATCAACTCTGTAATCTATTGATTGGGTTGCACATCTTCCCTCTTTCTTTCTTGTTTTCTACTATTTTCTTCTTCATCAGATATTTCCTTTTTTTACCAGTTGCTTACTTGCTGCAAAACTATACAGCTGTGGTTCATGAGCTGCATGGTTAAAGTAATACCCACAAATAGATACTAGCATATTTAACTGACAAATCTTACACGGGAGCCTCATCGGTAAATGAGGGAGATTTATCTCATGACTGCCTAGGTTTACATCTATGCAGAAAATCTAGCCAACAGTTTTTGGCGACTTCGCTGGGAAACGACTATCTTTGCAAATCAGAGCTTGTCTTTTGCAGATCAGAGTGTTTCCCATTCAAATTTCAACCTGGCTGAACATCCATTCACCCGATCTGTGAAGGCACAAGGAAGGACTGATCATTTCTACCGATTGTAGGAGCAATTCAGTTTCAATCATCCTCCTCAAGTTAGATGCCGCAGATCTAGTCTCTCACCAAGAAGAAGAGTACACATTCATCCAGATCCGAATCGTCTTTAGCAGAATCCGGCGGCTGGAATTATCTATCTAGTCTACTCTCTGTGGAGACATGTTCCATTCATCATGTTGAACCAGAACCAACCTGTCCCATGGGGTGCAGCCTTTGGACCTCTGAATCTGACTCCTATGCATGATCTACCTAAAGGGACGAGAAAGAATTTTCCAAAATTCTTTGGAGATGGCAAGCAGAATCCAAATAATCACCTAGCTACGTTCTTTATATCCTGTGGAGTGCTCGCCGTAGAACATGAAGATGTGTCTGTATGGATTTTCATAGAGACTCTGCAAGACTTAGCTGGAGAATGGTTCTACCGACTAGCTCCTGGTACCATAACCAACTGGGCTACTATGCGAGATGCATTCCTAAAGAGATTCAAGCCAGCTGAAGATTCCAATACATTGATAACCCAGCTGACTCAGCTGAAGAAGGAACCACATGAGCACATGCCGGATTTTATTGCAAAATTCCAAAGATTACTTTACAAAATTCTGGCTTCTGCTTCTTTGAATGACGAGAATCAAAAGGTATTCTTCATCAATGCTTTACTTCTGAAGTAAGCTATCAACTCCGAAGAGCACGTCTTGCTGACTTGTTAGCTTCCCATAACATGGCAGTTGAGATTGAAGACGACCTCATCATGGCTGGAAAGATAAAAAGCAGCACTTCTAGAGCTGAAAGTTCATCCTCTGCTACTACCCTCCGATTCACTATTACAAAAGTTAGCAAATGAGATGATGCAGATGAAGAAACAAATGGCTCAAATGGCTCAGGGCAACAATATTGCCCTTACTCGGAATTTCAACAACACCCGAAACTGCATTGCTGGTTCCCAAAGATTAGCAATTGAAGCTGCTCCCAGAAACAACGTGGAGATGAATGAAGAAGACCAGGAAGCTGACACTGATCAGCTCGAGAATGATGATTTTGTAAGTCCTGCTGGCGACTCCAACATTAATTACCTGAACTATAAATGTGAACATGAAGATGAGAAACTTCATGAAGATAATCATTGTCATACATATGTAGTATTTACACAATCACAAACTCGCCAAGCTGATGCATTAGCTGATGGACACAGAAGAAGCATCCCTTTACCTTCTTTCTTAACTCCCAGAGATAAGAATGTGGGTTCTTCGTCTAAACCACAGAAAGCAGCTCAGGTATCTGAATCTATTTCTTCTTTCGACTTTATTGACCATGCAAAGAAGACTAGAGTTCAAATGTCAGAAGCTGAATACTTGAGAGCCTTTCCTCAGCAATTAAATAGGCTAGTCAAATGTGTACAATCACCGGGACAATCTAAAGCATCAAAGGGCCTTTTGCCTAAGCCCAAAGATACTCCTTCCCAGAACAACACTGCAGTTGTTAAACCCTCACCATCTTTTGAAAGAGTGGAACCGTTCTATGTTTCCCTATTGCTTAATGGTTTCAAGTTAAGCAACTGCATTTTAGATCCAAGTGCTTCTGACAATGTCATGCCAGCTAAAGGTGCAAATGCTCTTGGGCTTACCTTGACAAAGACCATAAAAAGGTGCTACTCCATGGAGAGACAAGTCCCTTTAATCAGACAAATCAAAATGCACAAGTTGTTATGGCAGCTTTTCCTGACAAAAGATTAAAGATGACAATCTTAGCTACAGATATTCCTGTCTCCTACGGGATGTTGCTAAGCAGAAACTTCTGCAAAGAGCTGGGAGGAGAAATAAAGATGGATTGGTCCTGTGCTCATATTCCTAGCAAAGGAATAAATCAGAAGCTGGAGCCAGAAAAGAAGTCCAAGTACACGTTGACAAAATCTGAAGATCCTAGATCTCAAATTCTTTTTTCAGGAATTTGACCGTGGGGTCTATTTCTTGGAAATGGATAAAGATTCCAGAGCCAGTTCCAGAGTCAGAATTTCAACCAGAGCCAGCAAAAAAAAAAAAAAATTGGACTTTGGAGTTTAAAGGCACCTGTTGCTCTTTTGGATCAGGAGCTGGTGTTCTACTAATATCTCCAGATCATGAGATATTCTCATACTCCCACAAGATGATGTTTGAGAACACCAATCATACGGCAGAATATGAAGCATTGCTTATAGGAATGGAGCAAGCTAAAAAGAAAGGAGTAAGACTCCTCAAAGCTCAAGGAGATGTTAAACTTCTAGTAAAGCAAGTTCAAGGGCAAAATCAAGTCAAAAGAGATGAGCTGAAGCATTACAGAGATAAAGTGCTTTCTGCCACACTAGATTTTGCAGCCTTCTCTATCAACTTCATTCCAACCAATCAGAACTCCAAGGCAGATTCTTTGGCAGTCACAGCTACACTATTGAATCCGGATAGACCGTCGTCCATATTCAAACAAGGAAACTATAAAGTGGAGATGGTCTACCGCCCCAAAGTCCCTGATAATGTTGACCAGTGGCAGACTTTCAACGATGAAAAACAAACATCCACATGTCTGAAACAAGACAACTTTGACAGGTTGTGTGTTGGAAATAGTAAATCACCACCACAACAAACAGTCACAGGCAAAACTGATCCAGATTATGATGATAGTAGTGGAGTGACTCCAACCAAAAGATAACAAAATCCCCAAGGGTTTAGTTTCCTTAGTGGAGACTTTCAACAAGCGTGATCAGTATCTTGAAGAAGAACAAAGAATATGGTGATAGTTCTTCCTTCAGAAATGCAACAAGTAAATCTGGGAACGGAGGAAGTTGATGCAAACTTATTCACCACAGAGAGAAAAAAGGATGAGCCACCACCAGATGAAGTTGATAAGGACTTGCCCAGAGGTATTTGACAAGAAGACCAGGGAAAGGAAGTTCGAGATCAGAGACTGGGTACTCTGGTGGGACAAGAGACATGAACCGAAGGACATGCATAACAAATCTGATTCACTCTGGAAAGGGCCCTTCATGATCAAAAGAGTTGCCGGAATGGACACTTTCTTCCTTGCCTACCAGGATGGAATTGAGTTACCACTGCCTTTCAACAGGCAGCATCTGAAGTTGTTCATCAGCTGAAGTAGGGTAAAACCTGTATGTACATAAATAAATCTTTGTTTGTTTTTCCTTGTTTTGTTTTGTTTTTTGTGCTGTGTTGTGTTGTGTTTGTTTGCCTGACCCCGTGCCCAAAAGACAAGATACGAAACCAGAGATGCTGGGATCTCATCTTTTCCCTTTGTCATTCTAACAAGAGAAAAAGATGTCCACAGACGGAGCCAACTGGTGTCACTCAGATTTCACCCTGAAATCTGTGACTACCCTATCCGAAAAATTTTCGTACTTTTAAAATAATGGGTCATTTGTTGTTTTTATTGCCTGAAAGTTCCTGTATTGCACCAAGATAATCCTAAAGAGCCATATTAGCCCTTTTCGCCAAATACCCAGATGCCCAAAATTGTTTTATTCTGTCATCGGGATTTGTCTGCGGGAAATTTGTATTTAATTATTTTGAGCCCCGTATGAGGCTATTTGCGCTCCGTTTTAACTCTGTTATGAGCGGATATGTTATTATTCCTATGTACCAGAAGGATTTTAACTTATTCTAAGTTTTGGGCTTTATATGTAACTTTTGGCAATTTTTCGTGTTTTTGTGGTGTCCCGTTTCGTTTTCTGTAAAATTTCTCTGGAATAACTCCTTCGCCGGGTAAGCCCGATTTTTGGCCTGGAGCAGCTGGAAAACATACACGCACATTTTGCCCAGAGGAAGTCATCATCCGAGGTCTGGATCACTGGGAAAAAGCGAAGTCGTGCACAGGAAAGCCCCTGCGGGGATGGGCGCATTTTTGGAAAACAAAGGATTTAAGCTGCGATGGGAAAAACATAAGCCGCAGGCAGGATGGGAATTGTATACCTGCCTGGCAGGGTACTTTTTCCTGTGTTATAAAAGTCACTTAAGCTGCAGTGGGAAAAATAGAGGCCGCAGGCAGGTGGGAATTTATTGCCTACCTTGCAGGGTGAAAATTCCCATGATATAATAAAAGGAAAGTGACTTAAGTGAAATCATGGGATTTTAGTGCCTACCTTGCAGGGTAAAGAATCCCATTGTCAAAGTCAAATCACTTAAGTGGATCATGGGATTGTGGTGCCTACCTTGCAGGGTAAAAAATCCCATTGTCAGAAATTCTTAAAAATAGAATTCTATTATGCAAAAAAGTGCGACCCACCTTGGGTGAATAATAATGCATTAAATAAATATTTGTTAATATTTATTCACCCAATTTTGGCACTCAGGCTTGTGGAAAAGTCAACAAAAGCAAAGGGGAATAAATCAATTGGAAATAGAATTCTAAAATTAAATAAATTTAATTTATTTAATGCAGCCCCTTTTGAGAAGGAATTAATACTTTTTAAAGTATTAAATGATTATATTAATTCCTATTTTCAGTGGCTATGGTCAAAGCACACTGTGAAGCTTGAGTGAAGTGTTGTGTGAAGGATTAAATTGGATTAATTTAATTTATTGGATGGCTGTCCTTAAACATGCTATTTTTAAAAGAGAAAAACATGATTTTTAATTAATTAATTGCCTTTAATTGCTAGGGCAATTATTAATTATAGAATTGTGAAGGTTATATAAGCATGGGCAGCCATATGGGTGAATAATTTAATTCACAGGTAAAGAATTGCAGCCAGGAGGAAAAGTGCGCCCCATTTGAAGAAAGATTTTGCTCAGAGGAAGGTGGATTTGATGTTAAAAGCTTCTAGTTTTGGCGCATGTTTTGAAGAAGGCTGATTTGTGTTTGCATAATTGTTTGTAGAAGTGATATATGTGCTTAGGTGATGTTGGTAAATTTCATGCTTGCTTTGCATGTAAATAAAACATCAAATTTTGGGACAGCAGGTTTGAATTATGCAGATTTTTGTGATTAAAATTCACTGTGCATGCTCCGGTTGCCATTCTTGTCTAAATAAATTGCAGAAATTCATTACAGGTGCTTTACAAAAGAAAATGAGTTTTTATCAATGTCCGATACATTGCAAATATCCTCTGAATCTGAAGAATTTTCCAGATCTGCACCAGTTTTGAAGAATTCCAGTTAAATAAGAAGAAAAAGAATTATTCAGACGAAGATAGACAAAGCTATGGCGAAGAAAGATGAAAAAGAAAGCACAACGGAGTCATGCATTGCTTCTAAATTTGCAGATATTGGAGACACGGATCTAGGCTCAGAACCTCTTGCTAAATTGATGGACAGATCCAGAGCAGGAAAGACTTCACTCATGCGTGCGGTTAAAAGCAGTGGAATTATTCGAGTTGCAGCTTTTCCATCCATAGCCCAGTTGCCAAAGTTTGTTATGCCGGTGCAGATCCATACCCAGATGCAGATGCAAATCCATATGCAGATCTAGATCCAGATCTCATTGTTGCAAAAGCTTCCGGCACAAAGGCTTCATCCTCTTGTTTCGAATGCAGCCCGTGAAGAAGACAGGGCGTGGAAAATTCCTTCCAAGATCCTATGCATGTGCTCTCATCTTCCAGTTGAAGCCTTCATTGAATTTTCATTCACCATGAGTGCTTTCCAGAATTTTTAATTGCTCATATGCAATTAAAAATAAGGATGATGAGTTATCTACGGCCAACCTTGCATTGATGCATGTACAACAGAAGAACTGCAAAAGCTTCAAGGATAAAAGAGAAGACAATGCGAAGGCAAAATTCCAGCTTGCTTCCAATTCCAACTGCTTGCAATTCCAGCTTGTTTCCAGATCCAGCTACTTCCAGATCCAGTTTGAATCAGCTGCATGCAGACATGAAAAAGGACAAAGTCAGCTTTCCTTTTCCTTCTTCTTTCCTCCGACAAAGTTAGCTTTCCTCTTCCTTCTTCTTTCCTTTGACAAAGTAATTGAGTGATCAATTAAATTATACAACTTAAGTGATTGGTTTAAAAGCCATTACTTGAAGAAGTCAACTACTTGGAGATAGGTGGCAAGCATGCAAAATAGAAGGTTCTATTTTCAATTGTAAATCATACATGTCATGCAAAGAGGAATTTCAGGAGGGAGATTGCCAGTTGTTTCTTTTCTGACTTCCACATGTGTCAGTTCAACTCAAAGCTTCCTACTTGTAATTGCCCCTCTACATTCTATAAGTAGAGGAAGAACCTTCGGGTTAATAATCAATCAGAATTTGTGAGAAGCAATCTTGTGTTCTAGACTTTGTGCTGAACCCTTGAGAGCAACTTGTAGCAGAGGAATACAAAGGAGCAGGTTTCCGGAGAACTTTGTGTCACGGTGTACTGTGTTTCTTGCTTTTAAATCTTAGATCTCTTAATAGACTTTGTGTTATTTTAGATCTGGATCTAGAGCTGCCTTTGCTTTATAATTTTGTGTGTTCATATCTATTAAGTTTCTTCTATGTGCATGCAATTAGCTCTGCTATCTACTAATTGGGATGCACATCTTCCACATTTCTTCTCGGTGTTTATATAATTCCCTTTCCTTTCTTCTATAAATATTTCCTTTCTTTAAACCGCTGCTTACTTGTTGCAGAACTATTCAGTTATGGTTCATGAACTGAGTAGTTAAAGTAAAACCTCATATAGATATTAGCATAATTTAATTGACAAATCTGACACGGGAGCCTCACCGGTGAATGAGGGAGATTTATCTCATGACTACCTAGGTTTTATGCTATGCAGAAAATCTAGCCAACAGAAGGCATTTTGTGCCTCAACACCTTCAGAAGAGGCATTCTTTAGTGAACAAGAATAGCAGCAGAGTGAATACTCCGATTGGCCCAACAAGGGAACCGATGAATTGTTTATTGATGTCTGGAGATACATGAGTATCGGGCCTATCAGAAACATGGAAATCTCATTCATGCACCTTCACCCTTCGATAAGCATTGCAGTTGATTACAACATCCATGACCCTTCTCTACATGGGGGCTTGAGGTCTCACCATGGAAGATAAAAACTTCCTCCTCCGATTGTGCCAACTAAACACACGAAGCACCGACAGATCAAATTGACTTTTCACTAAATGAAGTTATGAAACCATCCCTCTCACTTATGTCACTGAGAAACAAGGATTATCCTTGAATGGCTCTCATTCTTAACCACATCATTATGAGCTTTATGACATCCCTTCCAATGTGCCATCATAGCTTGACATTCTGTAACTCCGAAAATGCAGTTTTAAACGGGTTTAAAGATATGTCAAAGCTTTCTACACCTTGTGAGTACCTATTCCATATCATGCAGGAAGGCCTAATATACTTCTTTGGTAGGAATTGACAACTTTAGAGATCATCCAAGTATATTAAAATATAGTGCTTAAAATATTTTAAGGACATATCCATTGCTATTTGGAATGTATCCCCTATATTGATTAGGCCAAAAGGCATTCTGTTGTATGCAAAAGTACCCCAGGGTGTTGTGAAATTTGTCTTAGTATGATCCTCCTTTGCTACTTTGATTTGATTATATCCCAAAAATCCATCGAGTAATGAACCAGCATTTCAGACATAGTGACTGTCTGCAAGATGTGATCCATGATTGGGAGAGGATAGTTATCCTTTAGCTAATCTATGATTCAAATCGCATAATTCCACGTATATCCTTATTTCTCCATTCTTCTTTTGCACTGGTACATTATGTTAGCTACTCATGTAGAATGGTGGATAGGGAAAATGATCCTCACATTGAGAATCTTCATGACCTATTCCTTGATGGTGTTTACTAGCTTTGGGTTATATGGCCTTTATTTATGCTTAAATGGCTTGGATTTTGTCATCAAGGGAATTAAATGGTGCATTTCCTTTGGTTAGAAGGACTTAAGCTCGTCATAAGAGTAGGCTAAGACAATCGCTGAATACTTACTAAGCAAAAAAATGAATCTTATTTTTTCCTTTGGTGAATAACAATTCTAATGTTGACCATTCTTGGATTTTCCGCATTACCAATATTTTCTTTTTCAAATTTGGTGGGACACCGAGAAGACTGGTTTGCCTTCTCTTGAATAATTTTTTCATGCTTATCAAAGAGGTCTTCTAGAGAGATTAGGCATTTGGGGATTTTATTCTCTTTTAGTTTGATCACTCCTTCTTCATCGATGCCTTCAATTCATTCTTTGTCTTCTTCAGCTAGTGCTTCTCTATGTGGATTCTCACTTCCTTTCGAATAATAAGTCGTTGAAATTATCTCTCTATTCTAGAAAAGATTGGAGTTGATTGTCATCGTTGAAGACTCACCAGTGGTTTAAATTATTGGGTACACTAGGCCAAAAAACCATCTCCACGGTAACTATGTCTCTGCCGATAGATGGGTGTGGTATCACTAGGGAAGCTATTACATTGCAAGAGAATTAGCCCTTTCATTCTTCTCTCATAGAATAGACTTTATGGAGATCACATCAAAATATTCAAAGCAGTCCCATACCCTATTTCTCTAATGTCATATTCTTGGATTCTTCACTTGGTATTGCTTCCAGACTTGTTTTACTATCACCTCTGCGTCTTCAAGACATCGAAGCTTCTTCATGCCCATTGACTCTATGACATCTATCCCTAAGAGGAGAGCTTTGTATTTTGCAGTATTATTAGTATTTATGAAATTGAAGCTGATATGAAAATGGGAAAGATTCAACTGAGGGTGAATTTAATACTACGCCGCCCCCAAAATCCACGCTTGAATGGCTTCCATCGAACTCCATGGTCACCTCAAGCTGATCTTCCTCCTCTTAAGTTAGGAAAGGCAAGTTTTCATCCCTTTTTGATGTGAGAAAATAATTTCCCATCCCACCACATTAGAACAATATGTTAGCCCTTGGATCATCCAATTTTCGCTACATTGTGTACTTCATCTTGCATACCGAAAACAACTTCTTCATTTCACCCTTCATCGAAATAGTCGCAGACAACCAATCCATTTTTATGTCACCTCTCAAATAGCTGCAGAGACTCCTACTCAACAACATTCTGAAATATGCTAGAATTTTAGCTACCAAGATAGTGAGCAACATTTTCTTCTCTGGGAAGTTTTCCAGTGCCACCTACGTATCTTTTATTCTACCTACCAATGACACTTATTAAGATTCCATTGAATATCAAGAGTCACTCGTGCAGGTCAAGGTAAGTCCTAGAGCATTGGCCACTTTAATAGGGATGCCATTGTTAGAGGCTCCAAAATCTATGATACAGTTATTCAATAGGTAACCTTTGACCAAAAAGGATAGATAGAAAGTTTCAACTTTATTGGTCTTTGATGAGCTAAGTGCCAACATGTTCCGAGAGGGAGGTGTGGATGATGTGGGTAGTAGGCCTTTAGAATTAGAGTTTTTTTATTTTAGTGCTACCACCATGGACGACATCATCAAACCTATCAAACTGGGTAGGGGTGTGTTTACAAATATTCAAGTTATTTGATTTGGACTTTGGTTTTACTCGCATGTTCCACATATTCAAATGGAGTTAAAGTGAGTGGGTTTTATGTACTAGGAACTACATAAGATTTACATGGTGAGGGTGTGGTTACCTTGGAAATTTATCTCTCCTTAACATGCGAGGTAATATGTTTGGAAGGAGATGGGGTAGTAGGACTGATCGGTGCCTTGGGTGATTTAATAGGAGTAGTATTTGGCGAAGGATTGCTCTTAGAATTTCTAGGACTAGGAGAAGGACTAAAGGACTTACTTGATATGGAAATAGGCTTCTTGGTGACCAGTGGGTCTGGTTTCTCCTTGGCTGAATCCATCGAAGGTAGCAGTAGTGATCCTTTTCTAATAATATCGTTTTGTGGAATTTTGGCAGGAGGATCCTCTTGCTTTTTCTTTGCTACAATTGTTGAGTCAATACCTTTCTTCGATTATGCATGGGTGAACACCATGCATGAGAAACTTGGTGCTTCTTAATCATCATCATATTTTCTTCCTGAAACATACTCAAAAAGGCCTCTACCAACGAATTCTTCGACTTCAAGAGAGTTTTCCTCATCACCTGTATCTTATTCTTTTGGTTCCTCTATCTCCACTTATTCTTATGGTTCATCGGTGTCACACGGGGCATTAACTAGTGGTCCTTAAAGATCAAGCCTATGAGGAGGTGGGGTGATTCTCAGCTGGTTTAGAGGATTGGGATTCCTTGGAGCATTCCACATGGTGATTTGAGAAATTGTTTCTTTAAGGAAAACTTGTCGTTGGCCATCTTCTGAATCATGGGATCAGTGAGATTTGAGCTTGAGATTTGGCGTTTTTGTTTTATATTAGTAAATTTTACCTTACCAGACAAGAAAAAAATCATCTTCAATATCTATTACGTAATCCTGTGTTTTTTTCAAATCTAGAGGTTGGGATATTTAGAGGAAGAAAACAACTTCTAGTGGTAAGGAAATGATGAAGAATATTTTCAGATTGTTGTCAGGAGGCATGACATCTTCAAGGATTCTTTTGATTATCATGTTATATTTTACAATAAAATATCTCATTGATCCAAAAGTTTCTTTCTTCATTTATACCAACTTGACCAGGAGATCCCAAAATTCCTCCTTAGTCTTGAACCTATGCTCAAATATGCTTCTTATGTCTTCCCAGTAAGTGATAGACCTTGGGGGTAATATGTAGAACCATTCGAAAACTTCTTCTTGTAGTGATTCCACAAAGCGTCAGATAGAAACATGCTCATGTACTACGCCTAATACACTATAAGCGGTGATGAACAGTGCTAGGTGCTCCTTGGGGAGTTGGGAACCATCTCCTCTGAATTTTGGGAAGTTTTTTCTTGAACCTTTTGGTAGCTCGTGGAGTGGTTGTGGAAGGGCAAGTGGGCCGGTGTTTCAACCGCATGGCACATTTGGCCTATGTTCTTCACGACCCACCATTGCGACTTTGATCCTAGCTTCCAACCTTTCTAAGGCTGCAGCATCACCTGTTGTTGTTGCATCTGCTTTGGCTTGAGCTCTATCAATCTCTTCAATTTGAGCTCTTATCTCTGCTTCAGCTCTTGCTTCTCTTTCTCTAGCTTCCTCTTCGGTCGCAAAGTCAGTGAAATCTTTAATGTTCTCGTTGATGTATGGAAACTCGACGTCCAATGGATTGACAACACTTGGACTCCCGATGGGACCAGTTGCTTGACGAAGGGGAGACCTTGGATTTCTGAGCACCTCTTGTCTTCTTGGAAGTTCTTCGAAGATGGGATCAGTTTGTCCTCCTTGTCTTTGTTGCCAAGTGTACCTTCTATCCGCTAGCTTAAAAATCTACGCTCTTCTCTGTGGTGCCTAAATCTATCTGTCTTTCTAGTTCAGCGGCATGTTCTTCCTCAAGGTCCAGAATTCTCGTGGCAATGAAATATTGAGTGAAACTCTGTATGTTGTGTCAGATGGCCTCTCCCAAATCCAAAGTGATGTCTTCTTGGATACGAAAAAGTAACTTGGGTCTTTCAACAGGAGGGTTGCCTGGAATAGCTATGGTTTGAAGACATAAGGTTTGGGTGACTTACAAATTCCAACTTTCGGTTTTTGAATTTTTTGAATTTGTTTTTTGTATTTTTTCAGGGCATATTTGGGTGCAGATGCTGCTAAATCTGCCCCATGACGGGCGCCAAAAAATGTTGGCAAGAAAATTTGTCGAGTGGACAAATTTGTGTGTTTCTTGTCAACGCTCTGGGAATCGAAGTCCCTCTACTTAAACAGTGTAGTTTCCGTGTTTGCATGCGCGTGAAAAGGTGGATTTTCCTGGTGACCTTGCGGCCAAGGATCCAACAGGGGCACTCCACTGACCCTGCGGCAAAGCTAGCAATTGCTTGCTAGAGGAGACTTTGGCTGGAGTGCAAGAAAGGAAGTGAGAATGAGAGGTAGGAGAACTAATATTACAAGTAGAAACTCAGATTCCTGCACACACTAGTTAGAAATTTCAACACATGCATTCAAGAGAAGAAAACAACAAGATTTTAAAACTACCGGCTAGAGGAAACCATGCATACAAAGATGCAAGAGAAGAAAACAACAAGATTTCAAACCTACCGGCTAGAGGAAACCATGCATACAAAGATGCACACATTCATATGTCTTGGAAAACGGAAACTTCTTTCTTCATTAGCATTTTAAATCAAGAGTTGTACATGATAGGAGAATGGAGGAAAATAGAGAAGGGGAAATAGTAGAAAATGGCTAACTCTTTGTTCTTCCACAAGTAGGCAAAAGTTCTCTCATGAATTCACAAATTCGCAACCAACAACCTGTTGAGGATGGGAGGTCTTTTCTTTTTATAAGAAAAGGGACAACTCTTCATATACCCCCAAATGACTTTTCATATGTCCTCGCAAACTTAAAACTTTTCAACTTACTGTCATCAACCAATTTTGACTACGCAAAATTGTTAAAAAAATAAAAAATAAAATAAAAATGGAAATTTTGAAATTTTTCAAAAGTGTTATTTTGCGTGGTTTGTCACTTTCATCACGACCGTCTCATTTTTGTGATCGTTTCAGTCTTCGTTTCGTCCTTTTCGGGCGAGAACTCCTCCCGTCAGGTCTCAAGTCGCATTAAATATTAATTAATTAATATTTAATTAATTGATTACTCTTTGTTTAATAAAATTAATTTTTAATAACTTTGGAATATTTAATTAAATAAATGTTAATTAAAATTCATTCGACAAGTTTTTGCCAAGGAAAAATAAACTTTCGCTTCCCATTGCCGGGAATGCCCAAATTGGCTTCCCAAGCCCGGATTTCCCCTTTCCTGGCAAAATTGCTTTAAATCCCCGCTCATGGGATTTCTTCCCCTAATTGCCAAATTAATAAATTGGCAAACGGGTAAAAAATCTCCCGATTTCCCACATGGGGAAATTGAACGGAGATTGCCAGCCCACTTTGCCATTCCCGATGGCAATTGGCCGTTGCTTTACCCATTTCCCCTGGCAATTAATTCCACTACCCGGGAAGAAGGGAAGTCGGGTTAACCCTCATAAATTCCTCCGCCGAACTCGTTGGAAGAGTCGTACGAAGCTTTCTAAAATTGCTTCTCACTTCTTCTAAGAAACATAATAATATTTTTATCACATTCCTCAAACCGAGAACAACCAAAGTAATCAGTTTCTAACGCATTAAAGGACAGTTTTCAATGAAGAAACAAATCACAAATTAAATCAGATGCAAACGAGGTTGGGCATTGAGCAGGAAGAGGAAAATACAAAAAATGCGTAGGTTTTAATGAGATAGCACAATAAACTTTCCACGCATTTTGCCTGAGCAGCAGTCCAAGAAGAAACATTTTTCCACGCAAAGGAGAAGGAGGTTGGACGCTGAAGAGGCAAGGAGACAGTAAAACAATTTTCAACGCCCAACCAGGAGACAGTAAATCACCACGCCTGGGGGAAAAAGACAGCAAGAAAGCATAAAAATATTTCCACGCATTAAACAAGAGGACAGTCCAAAATAGCAAAGGAGGACAGCAAAGATACATATTTCCACGCATAGGAGAAAAGACAAGAACAGATTTTCCAACGCATTGGAGGAAGGAACAGTCCAAAATAGGAAAAAAGACAAGAAAGGAGCTTCCACGCATTGGCAGAGGGAGGGCAGCAGATGAAGGCATAAACCATTTTCCACACATTTGTTTAAGGAGGACAGTCCAAACAAATCTCCATGCAGCATAAGACAGTCCATACAGCTCCATCATGCAGCGAAAGGAAGAAAAGAACAGATTTCCACGCCTTTGCAAGAACAGAGGCAACAAACAGAAGTTCCCACGCATTGCCAAAGAGCAGCAGTTAAATAAAACAACTTTCTACACATTCTTTAGCAGCTCCCACGCAGGTTCCCAGGAGTCAAATCATCCCTGCATACTCCAAAACGCAGCTAAGAAGAAGATTCACGTGCCAAGGAGAAGTTGTCCGGGCAATAAACCAGGCAGAGGAAATCATCCAAACGCAGCCAAAGAAATAAAATCATTTCCACGCATTTGCAAAATCAGGAGTCTTCCAACACAAAATACCAAGTAGTTCACGCGGCAAGGAAGAAGTATGGTATCCCCAGATTTCGCCCTAAAATTTGGGACTACCCTATTCAAAAAAAATCATACTTTTAAAATAATGGGTCGTTTTGTGTTTTTATTACCAGAAAGTTCCTGTAATGTGTCAAGATATTCCCAAGGAGCCATATAAGCCATTTTCGACAAATACCCAGATGCCCAAAATTGTTTTATTCTGTCGCTGGGGTTTGCCTGCGAGAAATTTGTATTTAATTATTTTGAGCCCCGTTTAAGGCAAATTGTGCTCTGGTTTAACCCTATTGTGATCGTACATGTCATTATTCCCATATACCAGTAGGGTTTTAACTAGGAATGAATCATGGGCTTTATTTGTGACTTCTGGCAACATTTTGTGTTTTTGTGTTTTTGTGTTTTCCCGTTTCGTTTTCTGTGAAATTTCTCTGGATCAATTTCTTTGCCGGTTTGGCCTGATTCTTGGTCTGGAGTACCTGGAGATCACCTATGCACGTTGTGCCAAAAGGAATTCGCCATCAGAGGTCTGGTTCTCTTGGAAAAGATGAAGTCGTGCACCAAAAAGCTTCTTTTGGGCTGGCCGCATTTTTGGAAAAGGGGGGTTTGAAGTGGATCATGGGATTTTTGGAAGCAGCAGGCAGGTGGGAATTTTGTACCTACCTTGCAGGGTACTTTTTCCCATGAAAGCAACGCCACTTAAGTCACAATGGAAAAATTAGAGGCAGCAAGCAGGCAGGAATTTCTTACCTGCCTTGCAGGGTAAAAATTCTCATTGTGGAATAAAAGAAAAATCACTAAGGCATTAATGGGATTTTATTGCCTGCCTGGCAGGGTAAATAATCCCATTATGAAAGTCAAACAGCTTAAGTGAATCATGAGATTTTTTGAGCTGCCTTACAGGGTAAATAATCCCATTGCCAATTGATTTTTAAGCTACAGTGGGAAAATTAGAGGCAACAAGCAGGTGGGAATTTATTACCTGCCTTGCAGGGTAAAAATTCCCATGGTGGAATAAGAGAAAAGTCACTTAAGTGAATCATAGGATTTTATTACCTGCCTTACAGGGTGAATAATCCCATTATGAAAGTCAAATCACTTAACTGGATCATGGGATTTTCGGGGCTGCCTTGCAGGATAAAAATTCTCATTGTCATATGTTTTTAAAAATAGAATTCTCTTTAGCCAAAAAGTGTGACCCACCTTGAGTGAATAATAACGCATTAAATAAATATTTATTCACCCAAGCATGGAAGAAAGTCAACAAAGCAGAGGAGGAAAAAGGAGGTTGAAATAGATTGGCTAAAATTAAATAAATAATGTTTATTTAATGCAGCCCCCTTTAGGTCAAAAAGTGCGCCCCATTTGGGAGAAGAATAATACTTTTTAAAGTATTAAATGATAGAATTAATTCCTATTTTCAGTGGCTAAGGTTAATGCACATTGTGAAGCATAAGTGGAGTGAAGGGTGAATGATTAAATTGAATAAATTTAATTTATTGAACGGTTGTCCTTGTACATGTAATTTTTGATGAGAAAAGCATGATTTTTAATTAATTAATTGTCAGGAATAAGAGGGGCAATTATTAATTATAGAATTATGAGGGTTATATAAGCATGGGCTGCCATAAGGATAAATTAATTAATTCACAGGTAAAGAATTGCAGCCCAGAGGAAAAGTGCGCCCCATTTGAAGAGGAATTTTTCTCAGAGGAAGGTGAATTTAATGCTGAAAGCTTCCAATTTTGGCGCATGCATTGAAGGAGGTTGATTTATGTCTGCATAATTGTTTGCAGAAGTGATACAGGTGCTCAGGTGATGTTGGAAAAATTCATGTTTGCTTTGCATGCAAATAAAACAGCAAAATTTTGGGGCAGCAGGCTTGAATAGTGCAGATTTTTATTATTAAAATTCACTGTTCATGTTCCGGTTGCCATCTTTGTCTCAATTACTTGTAAGAATTCATTACAGGTGTTTTACAAAAGAAAAGGAGCTTTAATCAATGTCCAGTACATTGAATATATCCTCCGAATCTGAATAATTATCCAGATCTGCACCAGTTTTGAAGAAATCCGGCCAAATAAGAAGAAAAAGAATTATTCAGACAAAGATATACAAAGCAATGGCAAAGAGGGACGAAAAAGAAAGCACAACGGAGTCATGCATCACTTCTAAATTTGCAGATATTGGAGACACGGATCTAGGCTTGGAACCTCTTGCTGAATTGATAGACAGATCCAAAGCAAGAAAAACTTCACTCATGCGTGTAGTTCAAAGCGATGGAATTATTCAAGCTGCAGCATTTCCATCCACAGCCCAGATGCCAGAGTTTGCTATGCAGATGCAAATCCATATGCAGATCCAAATCCAGATCCAGATCTCACAGTTGCAAAAGTTTCCGACACAAAGGCTTCATCCTCTTGTTTCGAATACAGCCCATGAAGAAGTCAAAGAAGAACTGCAAAAGCTTCAAGGATAAAAGAGAAGACAAGGCAAAGGCAAAATTCAAGCCGCTTCCAGATCTAGTCGCTTCCAGACGTGTCAAGATCCAACTGCTCCCGGTCTAGTTTGGTGAGAATTAAAGGCAAAAGAATCAGTTGCATGCAGACATGAAAAAGGGACAAGACTGCAGCGTTCCTCTTCTTTCTTCTTTCCTCCGACAAAGTGATTGAGCGATCAATTAAATTATACAGCTTAAGTGATTGGTTTAAAAGTCATTACTTGAAGAAGTCAACTACTTGGAGATAGGTGTCAGACGTGCAAAATAAAAGGTTCTATCTTCAGTTGCAAATCATGCATGTCATGCAAAGAGGAATTCCAGGAGGGAGATTGCCAGTTGTTTCCTTTCCCACTTCCACATGTGTCAGTTCAACTAAAAGCTTCCGATTTGTACTTTCGCTTCTACATTCTATAAGTAGAAGAAGAACCTCCGGGTTAATCATCAGAATTTGTAAGCAGCATTCTTGCGTTCCAGACTTTTTCCTGAAACTCTTGATAGCCACTTGAAGCAATGGAATATACAGGAGTAGATTTCCGGAGAACTTTGTGTCACGGTATATTGTGTTTCTAGCTTTTATATCTTAAACCTTTTAATAAACTTTGTGTTATTTCAGATCTAGATCTAGAGCTACCTTTGCTTATAATTATGTGTTGATATCTATTGGTTTCTTCTATGTGCATGCAATCAACTCTGTTATCTATTGATTGGGATGCACATCTTTCCCATTTCTTCTCTGCGTTTATATAATTCCCTTCTTCCATAAATATTTCCTTTCTTTAAACAGTTGCTTCATGCTGCAGAACTGTACAGTTATGGTTCATGAGCTGAACAGTTAAAGTAAAACCCCATATAGATACTAGCATATTTAATTGACAAATTTGACACGGGAGCCTCACCGGTAAATGAGGGAGATTTTATCTCATGACTGCCTAGGTTGTGTTATGCAGAAAATCTAGCCAACAAATCAACAAGGCGGATTCAATAATCAATTGGTCAGAAATCATTAGTGACAACATTGGTGAGCAGCTCCGGAATGTGAGGCATACTTACAGCTTCAAAATGACTTCCTATTTGGTATATGCAGCAGCTTCACAAGGTGATCTTCTCCAAGCTGGATAGATGTGGTGTTCTTTCCAAGGACCCTATTTTCGAGTGCTACCCACAGCTTACTGTAATCTGCATGCAATAAAGATTACAAGGTGGTCAACGATGGATTCTTCTACGAATTCATTTGCAGGCTGGACAGGTGAATCTAAAGGCCAACAGGGTGAGCAAGGAAGCGTGGGAAGTTGTGTCTAGGATTGGCAGTATCTTCATTCAGTTTGCGGATTTTACATACCTCAGGGTCACCGGCTTTTCTGAAGAACCAGTTAAGTTTCCCAGATATCCAAATGATAGATTGGTCACCATGGAGCTGAGCAGACAACTCGTGGAAATGCATGACCTACAGTCGAAACGGCACAAGTCTACAGGCTTCTTCCCGATCATTGTGGGCCATTATAGCTACCAGAGCATTCATAGAGCCCGAGGAATTGAAGCGGAGATGTTCTCTGAGTACGAGCAAGAGTTCTTCCCAGCACGGCTGAACTTCGATCCATTTGGAGTGGCAAGGAAGACAATCTCCCAGGAGTACGCACATGTGCCTTCATTAGAAGATTTCTGGATGAAGTGCAAAAGCGAGTACGAGGTTAGAAAGAAAGATTTCAGCAGGTTATCAGCATGGCAAGTGTTGACTTTGGATTAGCACGGATACCTGCGGATCTTAAAGATGATGGGCCATGTGTTACTTGACACATACCATCAAATGGGAGGAGATAGAGCTGTACTTCAGGAGAACGTAGGGGGCTGCCATACGATCGAGGAAAGGTCTGCTCCGTTGTTCTGGTCAATACTTCAAACTGGTTGCTGACGAAGGGATACTGCCTTGATGAAGCATTGATGAATCAAATCATGAGCAACTTTGGCACAGGAGATTCCCTCAAGAGGAAGCACGGAGGAGAAAGCAGCAGAAGGCCTGAGAAGATTAAAGTGCACAGAAGGTCTCATTCAAAGGAGAAGATCACTTCTACGGCTATGATGTTAGTTCCGGCTTCTCCAGCATCCAAGTACTTCACCGACTGTTGCACCTCAGTAGGATACTGCCATTCCTCCATTGAATCCGGCAACATTCATCTTCTCTCCTCAGCCACTCCGTTCAGCACCTGTTCCTGAAGAAACGTTGAAGCTGCAGATGGCAGAATTTGAAAGAGCTTTGTCTTTGGATGATTCAGAGGATGGCAGCCACAACACTGTAGCAGTTTCTAGATGGAGAGGAATCAGAGCGGGAGATAGTAGTACACTCGGCAACTTCTCATTCTCCGAGAAGTAATTTCTCAGAATGGTTGACTTCGCAGTTGGTTCCAGAGGCTAGAGAGGAAATCAACTTGGAGGAACACGACTTGCAGCTGCTCTTGAATCTAAGCGGAAAAGACAGAAAACCTAAAGTTGCTAAGGTAACTTCAAGGTTGATCATTGAGGAGTCGGGGCAGAAGTTTGCTGAGATGTCAGTTCCGACAGAAGGGAAGAAGGAGGATGAGCTCACGGCAGAAGACATAACAGTAACCAGAGTACCTATCGGTCAAGCCACCACAGAAGGATTGAAGCAGGACACACAGACATTGATAGATGCTCTATTCCTTAGGCTTGACAAAGAAAAGGCGGAGAAAGTTGAACTTCAGAAGCAGGTATCTCAGTTGTGCGAGATCATTGCCAAGGTTGCTAAATCTTCCACTCAGCCCATTTCAGCAAAAAGCAGGTGAGTGATCATCTAATGCAGGAAATGGAAGATGCAAGCAACCAGGTTAAAGCTATTGACGAATGGAAAAGTCTGATCATTTGTCAAGCTTCTGTACAACTCGGAGAGGTGCTCAGCCCGCCTACAAGGTTATGAAAGATGCAGCAGATCAACTGAAGCAACTGGTGACAAGCATAGATAGATATGAACACAGTTGCTGAGAGTAACCTGAGTACTTTGGCCGAAATAAATAAGCTGCCGCGAGAGGTGTTGATTGCGGAACAGATTGTGCCTGACGGATCAGTTGAGAAGGGGAAGCAGCTTGAGTTTGCAGTATCTTTCTGTTTGGAGATGTGCAGAATTATGCTGAAAAGGATGCAGGCACTTGAGAGTATGGCATCATCTTTACCAAACAATGTCATTTCTTTCACTAATGAGGAAGTGGTCGGAAGTGTTACTTCATACACAAGGATCATTCCTAGCAAAGTGCCTAATTCCCTGGAAGGATCTCTTCTGATGGTGCAAGGGAGAATTGATGGAGCTACTAAAGCCTTTCACAATGAATTCCATCAGCAAACTGGTGGCACTACAGTCAGATATTGAGAAATTTGGGCCTAGCTTGGAGGATGTGGAAGCATGTATCAGGGTATTGAATGAAGGCTTGCTGCAGTTCAGGACAGAAAAGGAAGTTGTGGCTAAGACAGATGGGAAGATGCTGAATTACATGTTCGACAAGTATATTCAGTATCAGAACAAAAAGAAGATATAAATGTTACAGTTGGCATACGGATATGATTCTATTCGCCTTCTTCTATTTTCCAAAAACCTGGATGAAATTGTAAAACTTTAAAGTTGGATTGGTTTTGAAACCATTGACTTAAAGGATATATATGTGGAATGATTCTATTAGTTAAGTGATACTCATGTGTCACTTTTTAGGAGAAGTTAGTGGAGGATGATATGTCGGATATCATCTTTACTTGATGTTTATGTTTCAGTTCAGTCGAGTTTTCCATTTATACTTTGCCCTTCTAAATTGATCATAGAGGTCTAAAAACCCGAACATAAAGGACATATGATCAGAATATCATGTCCAACATGAATACGAACAAAGGATCCTTGGGTTTTGGGTTTTGTGCTGAAACCCTTGAGACCACTAGAAGCAAAGAAATATCGCATATGTCCTGATGCAGATTTCTGAAAACCTTGAAACACGGTATACTGTGAAGATCTTACATTTTGGAGTTGGGAAAGCATGTGGCTGCCATAGACATATGTTATTTTAGGAATACAAACAAATCTAGAATTGTCAAATGCATTAGGAGATTCTATGAACCCGACTGGAAAATCCCTGAGTTGGGGAATGCTTCTAATGTGCCATAACTCACACTCTGATTCATCTAGGTTGGACTTGGCATGGACATCTCTCCATGTCTTCTACTGCGTTTATGACTAGATATCCCTTGATTGGGTGAGAAAAATTTCTTCAAAAATGCAAAATGTTTCACCATTGGCTACAGAGTTCTCACCTACAACCATAATGGTGAATTAAATGGAACATGAAGGTGGTTAAAGTAGATTTGTGAACCCCATCTAGATCCTAGCATACTTTTCTTAGACAAATTGTACAGGTGGGGATTCTTTCTAAGAGGTTAAATTGGAGTGCACATTTATCCAAATCCTCTGCTTCTAGGTTTTATGGTGAATTTGTGGAGAAAACCTAGCCATTGACAGAATTGTATTTTGCCTCATTTTGGAGTGTATTAGGGTATCAACTACTTTGGAGGGATAATGAATTTCAAAAGTCTTATAGGATCCCTTCTCAAATCAAAATGTTCATTAGATCGGCTAGCTAATCTTTCAACTGTCGTAAATTTGGTTATACTGTGCATGACCTTGCATTGTATTTTTATGGTTTGTGGTATTATTCGGGAAGACAGTCTGTTCTTCATTCCGTTCAGTGTATCACCTGATCTGTTAGTTTAGGTATTTTGTATCAGGCATCATTCTTACCCTGTATCCTTGGTACGTTAGATTAGTGCCTTTTGAGTGACAATCCTATACATTGTTATGTGTGCATCTGAAAAGAGGATGTCAGGAATTAGGCTTTGCCGGAGAGTTTCCTGATTCACATGTGGTCCCACACTTAGGGGAAAAGCTCCATGTTATGCAATCACAGTGGTGAAGTCAAAAACCCATCAAGTTGTAGACATCGTCGTCACTGGCGTGCCATCAACAGTTCAATGTTCTAACTCTTCTTCTTCTATTTTCCACATTCTTGAGATGTAATTGTAAAACTTTAAAGTTATTGGTTTTGGAACCATTACTTTAAGTTGTGTGGAACGATTCTATTAGTTAAGTGACAGCTGAAGTGTATGAACCCGGATGCATGTCACTTGAAGAGGAATTAGAGGAAGGATGATTGGTCCATATGTTATCTTTACTTTTTGTTTATGTTTGCAATTTCAGTAGAGTTGGAATCCCATTTGTACTTTTCCTTCTACATTCTATAAGTAGAAGAAGAACCTTCGAGTTAAGGATCAGAATTTGTAAGAACAATGTCTTGTGTTCCTAGAGGTCTTTGTGTTGAAACCCCGATAGATAGCTATTTGAAGCAAATGAATACAAAGGAGCAGATTTCCAGAGAACTTTGTGTCACGGTGCATTTTGTTTCTAGCTTTTATCTCAAATCTACTTATAAACTTTGTGTTATTGTTAGATCCAGATCTGAAGTTGCCTTTGCTTATAATTTTGTGTGTTGATATCTATTGGTTCCGTCTATGTGCATGTGATATCGAACTATGTTATCTATTGATTGTGGCTGCACATAATCTCTATTTCTTCCATGTCATATCATTATTTCCCTATGCTTCTCATAAATGTTTAGCTTATTTTAACAGTTGGTTACTTTTGCTATAAAATTATACAGCTAGGGTATATATGAGTTGCATTAGTGATTAGTAGATGATCATCATATTGAGCACTTGAGTCTTATTGTATGGTTCAAAAGTTGCCCCCTCGAAGTGGCTACGTCATTCTACTTGCATATTGTGACAGTTTATCTATATTCTGGTGTTTTTTGGTGTTATATTGCTGCCAATAGTCAGATCTATCTAAGTAATTTCATTACAAGTGGTATCAGAGATTCGATTTTTGCTAGAATCAAGTCGAAACCCTAATTTTAGGGACTTTAATTAAATATATATATATATCATTGTATCGCCAAGTTCAATTGAGTTTTCCATTTGTACTTTCCCTTCTACATTCTATAAGTAGAAGAAGAACCTTCGGGTTAATGATCAGAATTTGTAAGCAGCATTTTTGTGTTTCAGACTTTGTGCTGAAACCCCTGATAGCCACTTGAAGCAAAGGAATATAAAGGAGCAGGTTTCCGAAGAACTTTGTGTTACGGTGCAATTTGTTTCTAGCTTTCTATCTTAGATCTTCTAATAAACTGTTATTTTAGATCTAGATCTGGAGTTGTCTTTGCTCATAATTTTGTGCGTTGATATCTATTGGTTTCTTCTATGTGCATGCAATCAACTTTGTTATCTATTGATTGGGTTGCACATCTTCCCCATTTCTTCCCTGTGTTTTATTACTTCTTTCTTGTATAAATATTTCCTTTCTTAAACAGTTGCTTACTTGCTGCAGAACTATACAATTATGGTTCATGAGCTGAATAGTTAAAGTAAAACCCCCATATAGATACCAGCTTATTTTTATTAACAAATCTGACATGGGAGCCTCACTGGTAAATGAGGGAGATTTATCTCATGACTGCCTAGGTTTTCAGCTGTGCAAAAAATCTAGCCAACAAAGTATTATTTTCTGACTCTTCAACACATCAATCAAAAGATATCAGGCACGCAAAGAAGCAATGTGATATTTAAAAAAAAAATTAAATCGATCCGTGCGGAATATTAAAATTGGGAGATTTTAATTAAAAATATATCTATCGTTGTATCGCCAGATTTGGAACTCGAGCTTAGTCTCGATATGTCTTTAAAAAAAAATTGTAACCGGGACTGGTTATTATTATTTTTTTTAAAATAATAATAATAATAATAAAATTAAAGCGAGTCATATTTTTCTTGCATTGACGGGGGTTTCGGAGACTGAGACCCGACCCCACTTGCGTTGTTTTGCATGCCTGGGTTATTCTTCTGTGAAATTCATAATGGCCGAGAAATCTAACAAGAAAGATTGAGAAAGCCAGTGGAGAAATCGAATAAGTCCACACTCAAGTACGAATTCCAAGGAATCATTCCTCCCAGTTCTATCAAATCAGCATACGACAATATAACTGATACAAATCTGGGTCACATCAATGTGCAACAATTCTGTGAACGGGTGAAAACTGAAGGCAAAACCATATTCTGGGATAGGCTTTACCATAGTGGTCTACCTCAAGCAGCAACATTTCCTGTCTCAGTGCAGTGTCTAGAACTGGTTATCGCTTGTGCGGAGCATTATGATCCTAAGAGACGAGGAATTTTTAAAGATAATCGCGAGTCTTTCCTCTTAATCACACCAAAGCACATTGAGGAATTGCTTGGCATACCTAACTTTCCTGAGAATGTGGATATCACTCGCCAGTCAACATGAGAATTTTGGGATGAAGAACCCATGAGATGGAGCAAGATGGTTAATAACAACTCGTTAGTGACCAAGAGGCCTCGAATTGATCGGTTTCCCAAAGAACTGTACCGCGTTGAGTTCGTGGAAGAAATCGGTGACATGATTACTCTCCTAAGTCAAGTTTTCAGTTTACCCTCTGCTAGGATTTTCCACCCATGGATGTATTAGTTATTTGTATCATCCTTGCCAAGAAAGAGTTTGTGGATTGGGCCACCATCATCAGTAATACCCTTCACAAACAATTGATAGAAGTTAAGATGACTGGATGCTTCTACATGACATCATATCTGACTTATGCAGTAGCAAGGAGAAAGCTATTTTCTGGACTCAAAACAAGAGGAGTCATGGGGCCATCAAATAGTGTCTTCCATTACTATCCGCAACTAAGTTTTAAAAATAGCTCTCACCATTTTAGAAGAGTCAACGATGCATTCACCTTCCGCGTGATTCGGAACCTGAATCGGTATACAGAGGAAAGATTTTCTAAAGAAACCATGAGGGTCATTTCCCAATGGGGAACATGGTTTATTCAATTTTCATCATTTTCCTACATTCGCGTGAGTGGCTTTGTTGGTACTCCATAGAAGCTTCCTAAGTACGTCAGTGATAGATGGGCATTAATGGAACTTGCGCGACAACTATTCCAAGTTCACTGTCTTCTCAGTGACAAGCACCGTTCAGGAATTCATTTCCCAATCCAAATCGGGGAATACCAATGTCCAAATCTTTTCAATGCACAACTCAAAGAAAAATAGTTCGCTCTCATCACAATCCATCCATATGTGAAGAGAGCCTAGTTTGATATCAACGGATATATGCAGAAGATTCTTGGAGCAAAGTATCAACATAACCCTACCAAGGAAGATTTCTAGGCTGCCTGTTCGGATGAACATGAAGTAAGAAGACGAGAGTTTTCTCACCCACACTTGCTCAGATCAAGGCCTTCTGCATCAAGAACCCTCCCGATTCATTCATAAATGATGATGATGTCATTGATCCCTCATATGATGTAGTTGCTTTTACCCCGTTGCCTCGAATTGACTGGACCAAAAGAGATGAATTTTCTCTTGATAGCAAGAATCAACCGATTCTTGAAAGAAGCATATCTTGGTATGACAGAGAACTTGCCAAGTTACAATCAATTCAAGATCATACTTCAAGATCACAAAAATTGCCAACACGAAGAGGCCTTCATTTAACCAAAGCCTCTTCTCAATCAGCCTCTATACCATCCAATCATACACAACAAGCAAGAAAGTGGTTGCCAAAATCCACTTCGCCAAGTAACGTGTCACGAGGAGAAAAATCTAAAGACCCTAACCCCGAAGAAGGAAGAGAGCGTGTATCAGGATTTTCTACCTCGAGTAGAGATTCTTCTACCCACATTGTTAATAGTGCTCAGAAGCTCGTGGCAAACGATCCTCAGCCATGCTTTGAACAAGCATCCACTCAGATGCAAGTAGTCCAAATATCAAACACTTCGGAGCATGCAGTTCATGAAGGGATTTCCCAAAATCTCCCGAATGATCAGGTGGATATTGATGTTATTTCTCCCCAAATCGAGGTCGTAGATAGGATTCTTACAGGATCTCATGAGAGAATATTGATTTGAGCTCTAGGATTTTGTATGCGGAAATAGTGCATGATACTCCTTCCTGGGTTGATTCCGAGGTTAAGAAAAGGAAGAGGGTTGTCAAGGCAATTGACATTGATTTTGATGCCCTTTTCAAACTTTCGAATGACGTCATTCCCAAGAAGCCTAAGGTGCTTTCTCGAATAATGGTGGCTAATGACGGAAATAGATTTGCAGATCTCGCCATCCCACAAGTTGATAAGGAGTGTGATGCCATGACACCTGTTGATTATGAAGTTTCTAAACTTGGACTTAGGAGGTCTACATTAGAAAGTGACATGGCGATGGCTCAAGATTCAATTGATATCGTACTAAAGAGACTTGAGAAATATAAGTCTCAGAACTCTCAGCTCAAGGCCAAAAAGAATCAATTGGTGGAATATGTTCAACATTTGATAAACCCATATCATCCACTTTCCCAATACCTGATGCAGTGGCTGCCCCTGATGAAGAAAATCTCAATTTGTCAAAAGAAATAAACACATTAGGCCATGTCACTAAAACTTGGCTTTTAGAGATTCTCGTTTTAGGCCAAGGGACGATAACTTAAGTGATTTCTATTTTTGGTTGTCTTTAATAAAGTTGGTTAGAAAAAGTCAAAGGTCACTTAAGTGCCTTATTTAATGATCATGTTAAACCCTAACTACTTTATAACCAACTTTTGGGTTGTAAAAAGAAGTGAGGGGCTCATTTGCAAAGGGTGACTTTGAGAGAGGAGAAGAAATACTTTTGTGTGCGAGCTTTGTTTCAGGAAGAAACTTTGTGTTCTTTTGTGAAAACATTTTGGAGTTAATGAAATACGAACTTTGTGTCTCATTCATTGTCTCTTGTAACATTTGATGTTCTTATGTTCATTAGATGTTAGATGTTTGAATCTTGCATGCAAATATTGTCTTTGATCTTATTGTCAACGTTATTAATCTGTTGTTCTAGTTCACAATGATCAAGCTCTGATTATTTACACATTCTTTTTAGCTAACTCAAACTCCGTTTTATTTGTGTTAGTTATTCATCTTTTCTCTTCGTGCGCTATTAGGTTCTGTTTTTACCTAACTCTTGCGTGTTCTTTCAATTCATTTCATTCCATTCCATCTCCCTCATTCACTTTTTCTTTCCATTGATGTTTCAAAACAGCCCCCACATACAATTTTGAATGTACAGATGTAAATACAGTTTTGGTTTTCAATAAAGGCAGCCTCACCTTCATTGAGGAGGGACTTCGTTCCCACACTGTTGCATGTCATTTGCATGCGTGCAAATCCATATGCTAACACTTACTAGGAAAATATTAAGTCCCTTTTTATAACATAAAGGTGACTTTTACATTAGAAACATAAAGTTGTTTTTTTAATTTCATTAAGGACATAAAAAGTGCACCCCCAACAAAGAATTATAACATTGAAGAGAGAGAAAGTTGGGGGAGGGTGAGAGATGAGAAAGAAAGAGAGAGAGAAGAAGAACGATGAAGAATCACTTAGAAGAAGAATAGGCTGCTCTTGTAGACTTGATTTCACTGCCTGACCGGTCTCCATCCCACGCCACTAAGAAGATCTCCACTCCCTTGAATTCCTTACTGAAACGAGTTACAGCAGATGTCACTCTGTCAGCGTGAGGGACACACACACAGCTTAGAGTCTCTGTCCAACCATTTGAAACACTATTGATATCTTTGCACTTTTTGAACCAAGATGGGTGCTTTTCCGCAATGAGTGCAATGACAACACGAATCCCTGATAGGGACTCCAGAGTATCCTTATTGAAGGATAATGGATTGCCCGCCTCCTTCTTGACATGTTCTTCGAATGGCCCAATCAAATCCTCTACTGTTCTTTCTTCCATTGCAGGCACTCCAAGTTTATGGATTTGGTGATTAATATTGTCCTGCAACTTGTACGCCTTTTCTTCTTTTTCGTCCAACTTTGCGATGGCTCAATTGATCGTTTCATATTTGGCCTCTAGGGTCCTTGCCCACACATGTGACAAGTCCTCTGAAGGGGTGCCAAAAACCTTATTGTTGATCAGCTCCTGAAGTGAGTGTTGCTCATTTCCATTACCAACGGATGAAGAGGGTCCCAGTGATCCTTTTTCATTTTCCATATCTTCTCTAATCATCTGCACCTTGTTTGCAGTTGCACACATGTAGGAGAAGAGTTTGACTGCCTCCTGAAGCAATGCCTTTCCCTTTTCAACAATCGTACTATGAAATATCCCAAACCCGTTTTTGTCTGTATTTTTTTTTTTTTTTTAAATAATGCTCAGGTATGGAGCTGAACTGGTAATATCAAATAAATCAATGAAACAACATTCTCACACTGCATAACAATTAAAATACTGCAAACTCCCACAAACCGGGTATATATAGAAATGGCGCCTAGGGTTTAAATGATTGATTTCTTCATTAATAACGCAGCCATACATTCAACGTTGATTTCTAATGATAAATAATTAGGGCAAACACAAATAGAAATCTGTAGATGGAATAATACAGATACTGCCCAAAACTCAACCAGAAAGAATCCAAATCAAATCGATTTGGTATATATATGTCGCTGAAATGTATAACAATAAACTATCATGAAAAATACCCCTGATAATGCATACATCAACTGTAGAACAAGTCGCCCCACTCTAGAAGTTGCCTGAATGCCCACTGCTGCAATTTATTTCTCTATCTGAAGCTGCTGAAATAATAATAACTTGTGTAAACAATGAAGATTCCTGGGTGGAAGCTTCTCTCATTGCTCCTGGGGTTTCCGTCCGCAAGAGTAATAATCCAGAGGGTTTCCGTCCTTGGATTTTGTCTGCAAAAGCTCTGTGCTAACTGCTCTGTGAAAATAATAATAATAATCTGAATGCTTTACTCCAGCCGCATTTTTTCTCATATAGCCAAAAACCCTCCAAAGGCCAAATCGCACTTTTTGGCTAACCCCATATAATTAATATTTAATTAATTATTTTCGCTTCACTAATCAAGTCGCACTTTTTGGGTATATTTGGCCATTACCCAAACAAGTCGCATTTTTGGCTAGGAAGGCAATTTAAATAATTTATTAATTTATTTAAATGCACTTTCCTAAGTCAAAATCACTCAAACAATCTATTAATTCATTATATGTGCTTTAATGATATTTTACTTTAATTCGAGCACCAAATAATAAAATAATAAACCGAAGTCACCCTTGAAAACACCCTTTTGGCCGTCGGGTAGACAAAACAGGCCAAAAGGTCTTTGACCAAACTAATCGAGAAAGAGGGACATTACATACTAATCCATTCGCCATTAGCCCGTCTCTGCACTGTGAACTCTTGTGTCCTCTTGAGGGATTCTGGATTGAAACTACTTATGGGCGCAACTTCCTCGATGGGGATCTTCAAGGCGCCTAGGATTCTAGATGAATGCAAAAGGCGGCATTTGAATCCAACTTGTATTTGGTGAGATATGAAGATTTTTTGATCGAGAGACTTCGTGGTTTTCAGGAAAAAAAAACTTCATTTTTCTTTGTTTTTCCATCATTTCGATCCATTCTTTTTGTGCTTTTTAGTGTGTTTAGATGAAGGAGGATTTCATGAAGTCCATCGAATGCAAAAAAAAACTTTTTTCTATCTAGAGAAAATTCGACAAAGTTCCGGCATCGTTCGGAGGCATGGGGGAAAAATGGCAAAAAAAATGCAGAGTGTTGGTATTTATAGTGTTTAAAATGCAAAGGGTAGGGATGGGGCGCATTTTTGTCCCTTTCGTCCCTTTTCGAAAAGTGCAAAGGGGACATAAAATTCCACCTCATTCTGGGCTTGGCACTTGGCATCTTTTTATTCGTTGAGTAACTTAAGCGCGGGGGGGGGGGGGGGAGAGGGCTGAGTTTTAGCACCTTGTAGTTAGTTTGTGGCTGCATTGAGAACCAGAAGGCACAATAGGGGTAGGGCACATTTTTATGTCCCTTTCGTCTCTTTGCGAAAGGGGCAAAGGCGACATGAAATTCCGCTTCATTCTGGTGAGGACATGTGGCGGGCATACAACGGTTGGTGGGTGCACAGGTCAAACTAGTCAACGTGGGCTAGTGGATGAGTTTTTGGTCATATTTGTGACCTGGGGGCTTAAAAAGGGTAGGACACATTTTTATGTCCCTTTCGCCCCTTTGCAAAGGGACGAAGGGAACAAGGAATTGCGCCTTCACCACAGGATGCCACGTGTCCGGCTTCAAATTTGGCTAAGTATGGGAAAACGCACCTTGGGACCGACTTGCGAAGACCATATCTCAATACTGAATAGGTTGGACCATTACCTACACTTTTAGTGATGAAGTGTATTCTTGAACTCCTAGATGTTAGAGAAGCGCAACTTCCTCGACAATGTCATACTTTGGAGCATTTCACCACTACATACCCTAGTTTACATTACTTTGTTGCCACAGTTGATACCAAATCCAAAGACATCCATAACTTACCATCGACTCCCTATCACTTCGGAGATGAAAAATCCATGTTGGCTAAAGAAACTAATAATATCAACTTAGGCATAGAAGAGAAACCTCAAATTGTCAAAATTGGGTCATCCGTCACTCATGAAAAACAAGATAACTATAAATCCCTACTCACAAAATTCATAGACATTTTTTCTTGGGATAATACAAACATACCTAGCATTAATTGTGACATTGTTGTACATAATGGTGTTGCATATGCCAATGCGGCACCCATGTGCCAACAACTGTACAAAATCCAAAAAGAAATTTCAACTCTAAGCTATAAAGAGATCAAAAAGCTTTAAGTTGCCAAATTCATCAAAATTGTTGACAATTTCAACTAGGCATCCAACATTTTCTGTTTCCATATGCAAGGTCGCTATGGTTATTTGGATTTGCATAGACTTCCAAAGCATTAACACCGCCTACTTGAAAGAAAAATTTCCAAAACCTTCTATTGGTGCCATAGTTGACTCTACCACCTGATTGAGATGCTTTGTCTTGTGGAAGGCTTTTATAGATATAAACAAATCAAAATAGCTCCCAAAGATCAACATAATATCGCATTTACCACTAATTGGGGCAACTATTGCCACATGATCATGAATTTTAGCCTAAAAAATGTTGTGCAACCTATCAACACACCATAACTCATATCCTTCATGATCTTATCGATAAGATCGTAGAGTCATATGTCGGCGATCTACTTGCGAAACTGACCATTTTCTTTGCCAAAAATCAACAGAGGTTCCCTAGAACGGTACAACAAATGAAAACCTAGCTCCATTCTCAAATTTGAAACTTAGTCAATGCATTTAACAAGCAATATACAATTGAAACATCGCCCAAGGACACCTTACGAAATTTTATCACCACCAAACAATTAGATGATGAATCAGCCTATAACTTTATCAAACATTGGAAGAATTTAGAGCACAAAGCTATAGTTTCTTATTCGACCTCTTCCTCCTACCTTTGCAACCTAAATCTACTTACAAAGTTAGATCCGTTTCACCTAAAAACCTATGCAACGTCGTTGATCAGAGTAAAATACAACAGCAACAATAAAAACCTACAAACCTCAAGTGCAGCTACGAACAAGAACTCTCTTAAGAAACAAACATAAACATGCCACTGTAGGTAGGAAGTTGTTATCATCCACCATTTTCAGATACAAATGGTTGAATCTCTCATGATTCTTGCATAGAATGAGGAAATCCAGATAGGCAGAGTCACCTTTTAGCAGAGTTGAAACCCTTAGATTGGCAATCTGTTTGGAGAAGTCAAAATGTCTAGGACTGTAGGGGCCAGAGTGTCTAATGCCATAACATATGTACAGTTGTTGGGCATAAACATCCTTTTCATTATCGTGTCCAATAATGTAATCAGCCATGCTTATCACATCCTGGACGTTGTCCTTAAAAGCATTAATAGCCAGAGGTGGCTGGAGTTCACTATTCTGCTCAACTTTTCATGTCCCCTCTCTGAAAACCTACTTTGTCATTTACCTCTTGCCAGAAGTTGATATGATTTCAATTGTAGGATGCCAATCTCGTACCTGAACGGAAAAGATTTTTCTTGTGACCTCCACTGAGATTTTAACAATTACAGTTCCATTTTTAGCTCTGATTTGTCGGGCATTGGTGTTGTAATACTTAACAGATGCACCGACGAGTTAGTGGCATGGTTCAACAGAATGGGTGATCATAGGCCTTAGGCCACAAGACCAAGATCAACCACCATAGGCATCACTGCTCATTTTGTTTTATTTATGGAAAGAACCCTCCAATGAGGCTTTCGGAGATTTGCTCGATTTGGGTTCAAAAACATTCTCCGCCACATCAATCATTATGGGATCAATTTTGGGCAAGAATTTATTTGATAGAGAAGACTGCACAGAGGCTGCAGGTATTTAGATTTGGGATAAATCAGGCATTTGAGGGGCAATTTTTATGGGTTAGGATTTTGTGGCATTGGATTCAATCAGGCAATATTAGGGTTGGAGCCAACAAAACCTTGAACAAATTTACGGGAAGAAGAGATGGGGGCACCTAGGATTGGGAGGTGGCCACTTGTGAATCGGATGAACATATAGGACCTCCTCCACTCGCCTTCCTCGAGCTTTTCCGTCCTGTTCCAGAACCAAAAGTGGAGTTGGGCTTCTTCCTTGGGCCCATTCTTGCTATCTCTTCTCCCATTGCACATAGCTATTCTTAGAGGAAACTGATCAATCTCTTCACTTTAAGGCATCAGCTCTTACTGAAGTCGTCTAGATCCAAAATCTTGTGCATGATGAAGCTCAAATGGAAGCCTCTGGCTTGTTATATAGGAAATGATTCCCAACAATCAAATCATTCCAAAAATGTTATTAATCCCAATCATGCATGTTAAATGCAATTCGAAAACTTTTTTAATTGTTTCCCTTTTGAATTCCAAAGCATCGGCAATGTCATTTAATGCTCTTAAGCCCTTAATATATGCCCAGGATTACATTTCTATATCCTTGTCATTCCCAATCTGTGGGCCATGCCTTCTTTGTGAGTCCTTTAGTCATGGCTGCTCAATCAAGTTTCATCTACAAGGGGTAGTTTAGAAACTGACAGGGCTCAAAAACTTACTTGGGACTTCTAGGAGTTGTATAGCATGAAGTGATCTCTTTTCTAAATGGCCACCACTTCATATCTTTGCAATTTACAGCCAGTCACCCATTGGATTCGATCTCCTAAGGATCAGTGATGTGCATGAGGTATAAAGGCTTTTAGTCTTAAAAGACGTGGGAAGCAATGATTTTCTGTCACATGTACAGCTTGTGGACTAATTTTGATCATCTCTATTGACATTTGGAATAGTAACCTGGTTGGATCCTGCTTCAATGTTAGTGCCTCAAGGACCAAGAGGTACATATGTACATGAAAAAGAAAGAAAAACACATCACAAAATGTACAAATATTTACAAATAATGCTCATACCTATATGGGTAGTGATTCTAATGCGTCCTATTAGCTGGTATGGGGAATGATTCTCCACTAAGCCTTAATAACTCAAAAACACCACTTTGCTTGCAAATGGTGATCTATTATGGTCCACTCTTTGAATGTCTACCAGGATTTTCCCTTTTCCCTGTCTTCGTCTCATTTTAGAACCAAATCACCTTTTCTGATTTGTTGCGGTGTTGCATTTTTATCAAACCATCTCTTAATCATTTGTTGATGAGATGGGAATATCTTGTGTGGTGATTTTTCGAGATTCTACAGCCTAGTTTCAAGCTAATCTACATTGACCCCTATTTCATGAGTAGTGTTCACAAAAGCATCTCTCACGAGCATGAATGGTCCACTTGAAACTTGCTGCATTCAAGTGATGCTCACAGGGGTGAAGCACTAGGACTTCCCAGAAGGTCGCCCATCCCAAAACTACTCTGGCTCAAGCGAACTTAATATATTTTTTTGAAGAGCCTGCAGATGCTTATTTTATTTTGGCTACATGAATGGTGGCACTCATTCTATGAACATACTTGTGGATTTTGAGGAAAACTGCTATGTTCTATTTTGCTTTGATTTCTTTTTCATATCCTTGTAATCTTTATTGGTTCTACCTATTGCACTTCATAATTCATGAGAAAAGCTTGGAGTTAGGCGCAAAGGGCAGGTCAAGCATCAACATGGCAAGGGGAAAGTGTAACTGAAATTCAATTACCCGGGTTTAAAATAAGAAAATCTTGGCAAAAACTTAGGAAACTAAAAAATCGATGTAATATTGGTGAAATAGAGGGAAGAAAATGATTTTGTGTATCTTCATGACACCTAAGTGGAGGCCACACAATGGTCTCCCCTCCCTCAATCACACCCTCTTCTTAACACAGATTGCAACATGGATTCTGCCAATAATAAGAAAGCATATTTTCCTCCTAACAAAATCAACTCTAGAGAGAAAAATAAACATAATACATTAAAAAAATCCAATCAGAAAAAAGTGCATAACGTTAAAAAACTATTTTACTTTTACCTTAGAAGGTATATGTCAAAAACAAAGGCTGGCTCTAAACTAGTGGCATGTGCTGTCATCGAGTGCAGCCTCCTGTTGTACAGGCAGCTCAGTGATTTTTAAAACCAAAATCCCCATAATGGTATAATTTAAAAAAATTGTCTTCAGGGTTTAAAATTTAACTTCTAAAATAAATCTATCCAAAGTAGAACTTAAAAAATAAAAAATGCCCCAATCCTGGCACTAAACTAAAAATCTTCAGTCTGTTTGTGCTCTATATTTTTCTGCCTGACCACTCCTTGAAAAAACTTGGAAAATGGCATGATATATGCAGCAGTTCACAATTACTTGCACATCCTGGGTTATTCGAGATTAATGCTATTTTGGGGTAGAAGCCTGAACAGGTACTAATTATTTCATTATTAGTCTTTCAACTCATTGCTGCATCTTTTGTATGCAAATCATGTTTTGATTATCTGTTTATAAAATCTTTAAAGCCATATATAGTCTTTATAAGAATTCTTGGAAACTCCTTTGATGTTGAGGACAGTTTTGCTCTGTGTGGGCAACAAAGATGGTTTGTTAAGTACCTTGTGTCAAATTCCGTTGGTTGAGAGCGCTATTTTTCTCAAGATGTGGAATTCCCATGTTAGAGAAAGCTGCATTGAAATCTTATTTTGATTATATTCTTTTGAAAATTTTTAAGGACATCCAACTTCTATGACAATTGGTTAAAATTCCTTTTGTATTGGTAAACGTCATTTTTTTATTTTTGTGGGCAACATGACTGTTTTTTCTTTCTTTTTAGGAAAATATTTATATGGGTTCAAGATAAAAAATTCCTTACAGGAAGTGGAGGCATTGAAATGGCATTTTACCCAGATGCAAAAACTATCCATATTCTATCTATTCCTCCATAGATATGCCATGTCAAGAATATATATCTCTGGATCAAAGACATGTAGCCTGTCTACTACGATCTTCCGTAAATCACTATTATCAGTCTGAATACAGACAGCAGCATCTATCTCATGCATTAAAATTTATTTAAAAGAAAACATAAATGGATACTTGTTCATGGCTCACTAGTTTGCATTGGTGAGTCTATGCTTTAATGCCAAGCTACCATTTCCTTATTTGCCATCTAATCTACACATTTTTGAGGAATGATCCCAATGCTCTTTCAAGCAACTTTTGGCTGATTTATCAGTGCTAACTGCCTGTACACGAGGATTGCAATTTGATCTGCCATTACACTAGCTCAGCTCCATTGTTTTAATGCACATGTTTAAATACCAATGCATATTTTTGTTACTTATTTTGAAAATATTGCAAGAATCTCTTGACATGAAAGGCTTTAACCCATCATTTTTATGGAGAAATCCACCATCATCTTCACGGCAATACATCTTTGAATTTGGAATTCGCTGTCTCAAGATCCTGGAAACTATCATCTAGACTTATCGGCTCGTCAAATGTTCACAGCTCCATTGTTTTAATGCACATGTTTAAATACCAATGCATATTTTTGTTACTTATTTTGAAAATATTGCAAGAATCTCTTGACATGAAAGGCTTTAACCCATCATTTTTATGGAGAAATCCACCATCATCTTCACGGCAATACATCTTTGAATTTGGAATTCACTGTCCCAAGATCCTGGAAACTATCATCTAGACTTATCGGCTCGTCAAATGTTCAGGTCACATGAATTACTCATCCTTTACCTCAATTATTCTTCCCCTTCTGCTTATCTGTCCACTGTTATCTTTAGATTGCCAATACAATTGGCTAACTCCTCTTTACATCTAGTCTTCTAGACTACAGGGCAACCATATGTCAACAATTTCCTTTCTATATTTGGAGGATTGTCAGCCATGGATGTTAGGAGAAGTTCCAAGAGGAGAACATTTGTGTCCTATGATTATTCAGCTTGGCCCTTTTATCCGGATTCATTCTTGTAAGGACATCATCAGTCTCATTTTGGACCTTTCATGGCGATTGATTAGGATGCTAGTCCCTCTTCCACTCCCGACTCTGATGCAGACTAGAGACTGGTTCTCCTTCAGCTCTCCTTCTTTAGCTCTATAGGCGGCTCTCTCTTATCATGGGAATTTTCTTAGCCAAGATTATCTTGTATTAAATTGATTTGTTTGTATTGGTTTTTCTAGCATCTACTTATTTGGGTTACTCCTCTTGTTTTAGGTTTGCATGCTGCCCAGGTTGATATATAGTACTAGTTTTTGGTGATTGCAATCATTTTTGCACTCCTGATTTGTTAATTTAACTTGTTGTATACCATCGACCTAAATTTGATCATTCGCAGACATAATATAATTTGTTTCTCTCTCTACATTGCTGCTCTAACATATCAGCCAAATTCCAACTCGTACTCTTACATCAATGTTTGGTATGTCCATATCTGCTATCATTCACCCATGTTTTAACTTTTCAGAGATATTCCAGCTGAACCATGCTTTTATTGGCCAAATTCAGTTTTAGTTATTTTTGTATGTAGCCTCAGAAATCAGCTTGCTGTTGCAAGCACGACAGCCCTAAAAGGGCAAATCTGGAGTTATATCCAGCTAGCTTTTTCAAGTTCATGAGCAGTGCATCTGCTTACATTTAGTTTTGTTGTCACAAATGGGTGCACTATTCAATAGAAGACATCCAGGAACTGACCCGTCCTTCAAACTTTGGTGGGTTGTCCTATAAGCCACCGTCCTCACCATCAGAACATGATCCCGCTGGCACTGTCCAATTTTTTTTGAATGTAAAAAGTAATGAGCAACTACTCAATTCTCCGAAAAATTGTTGACCAGATGCAAACTTCCAGTTGGTGTACGCTGACCAAACTGAGAAAATATAAATAAATATTATATGAATTTCAAAAATCAAATTCAAGCATCTACTTTTCTGGTCATAGGGAAATCCCTATTATTTCGCCCCAAGCATATTCCCCCTACTAGAATGTTAGCAAAAATAACAACTAGTGGCTTTCATCATTTATCAATCATGTGTTTTCTTCTTTTATCATTCTCCGTGTTTGATTCAATCATGAAAAGGCACTTTTGAGTGGACATAATGTGAATTTTTAATGCTCATAAATCTTTCCTCTCTTTGATCCCGAGTTTTACAATTACTCAATCTTCTGAGATTAGCTTTATTGCATATAGGGAAAAGGATGAGCAGAAACTATCTTTCCCAACTTTTTAAACTATCTCATGAGGGATTTATCGCTGAATTCTTGGAAGACATTGTTAGAAGATTCAGAGTCCCTTCCACCATTATTTCAGACAATGCCAAGGCTTTCCATGGTGCAAAATTAACAAGCTCTGCAAGCATGGGATCTATATGTAGACATTGTCTAACTATTACCCTTAAGTAATGGTCTTGCTGAAAGCACCAAGAACTTGATCAAAATTATCAAAATAACTGTTGATGACAATCAACCACAATGACACAATCTTTTGAAGAAAGCCCTTTAGGCTGATAGAATCACTCCTAAACATGCTATAGCAACTTCTCCATGGGCCCTGGTTTATGGAAAGAGAGCAAGGCTCCCTTCCTATTTCGAGCTTCTAGCTTTAGAATTTGTGCATCAGTTGGAACTTGAATGCAATGATTTATGATAGTGAGATGGCGAAGTTACTAATGCTTGAAGAGGAGAAAAAACTCATAAGATATTACTAGAGAGCTTCATTAAATGGTTCATAAGGCACAACACTTGCTGAAGGTTTTGCAAATGGGGTAGCAAGCTAAGCGGGTTTGATTGTGGGGGAAACTCCACGGTTGAGCATGCTTGAGCCGGAGTAGTACTAGGATGGGTGACCTTTTGGGAATTCTTGGTGCTTCACCCCTATGAGCATCTCCTTGATGCAATGAGTGCTTAGTGGACCATTGATGATCATAAGAGACATGTTCTGTGAAATATGAGTCAATGTAGATTGTCTCGAAACTACGTAGTTAAATCTTGAAAAATTACCGCACGAGTTGAACCACTGCGGAAACACTCGTATATATGAATTAGCTAGGGAGATCCATAATGAATGGTTCATAATGCACAACACTTGCTAAAGGTTTTGCAGATGGGGTGGCAAGATAATCAGTCTTGATTGTGAGGGGAACACCATGGTTAAACTTGCTTGAGCCGAATTGGTATTGGGATGGGTGACCTCTTGGGAAGTCCCTGTGTTTCACCCTTGTGAGCATCACCTATATGCAACGAGTTCCAAGTAGCTATTTCATGCTTGTGAGAGATTTGTTCTTGTGAACCACTACTCATGAAATATGGTTCAATGCAGATTGGGTCGAAACTGTAGAGCAAAACCCTAAAAAATCACCACACAATTTAATCCACTCTAGAAACACCACTTGTATGAATGAATGAAACAAGGAGCTCCATAATAAATGGTTGTTAATGCACAACACTTGTTGAAGGTTTTGCGAATGAGCCAGTGACCTAGTTGCAGTTAGGGGGTCTAATAAAGGACTGCCTTAGACCAGGTAGCCTGTTAGTGTATTTAATTAACCATACACTATTGTATGTGATTAAGATGCATGCAATATTTAATTGTAATATAATATGTAGGTACTTTACCTGTTGGTGTAGACTTAGCCACATCTATTAATAGAGAAGAGTATCAATCAAGTTATTGACTTGATTGACTTCCTTTATTAATAAATTCTATCAATAGATCAAAGAAAAACTTTCTCTACAAGCTAACTACTCTCCAACCCTAATAATAGCCAATACTTGGTTTTATAAAAGCATAGAGAGCTAGTGTTAGAGGTAATTCATTGTGAAAGAGAGAGGTATACTGGTGAATTTAAGTCAGATCTTTTTATAAAATGGTAATAATGCTACCCGAATTTATAAATTTGTGTTATGCTTTATTTTAAACTTGTATTGATTTATAGTATATGGATGTATGTGGGTGAATGTCTTATGGTGCTCATAGAATATTCATAAATCTAATACAACCCACAAATTTGCATATTATAATGCGCAACAAGCAAACAATTTAAACAAATTATAGTGCCTTCCAGGTGAATTTCAATAACTTGCACACCTATAGAAACACCCTTGATTACCCCTCCACTAGTCACACATTACAACAGTCCCAAAATGGACATCTTTAATGAAATAAAGCCACATTTAGATTCACAAATAATTGTGCGAACCTCTGCAAGAACTTACTAGGTCCCGGGTTTCTCTTCTATTTCACAGTTTGCTAACTGTTAGTCTTTTCTACCAGATCTCTTCCTTGTCTCAGGCCTCAAGCTTTATCAAGCTTCTTCATTGTGTCTCGACACTCCTCGCTTCAACTTCTATTCCACCCTTTTTAAATTCTATGTTGTGGCCACCTTTTCATGCTCTCTGAGCTATCTAAGAAGTTTCTTAGAGCTTCAAAACTTTGTTCAGCCATCCCACAAGCTTCTACAAGCTACATTGAGCTATTTTCCTGTTGCTCTGTGCTTCTTTACCATGTTCTTGTAAATCCCTCCTCAACGACAATTTGTTGAGGTTCTTCACTATCCACAAACGGTTCCTTGTTGGTGATCGAATTGATTTGAGGCAATCACATGTTTGTAGCAAGAATTTGTTATAAGAAGATAACGAATTCTATTTCCTGTATTTAAAGGCCATTATCTTTGAAATATTCTCTCAACAGTAATTTGTTGAGTTTCTAACATCCTCCATCAATTCCTTTCTTGAAATTCTGACCGAATTATTTTCTTTTGAATGTGAAACACCAATTTTTTATCCAAATATAAAATATTTCTTTTCCTGCCACTGCGAGTCTCCCTCTCCAGCTGTAGATTGGGATAAGTGATCTCTCAAAAGTAACTTGACTAGTAAAATTTTTGTTGCTTGATCAAAAGCTATTGACAACCCCTGAAGCATTTTCGTGACTTCCATAGTATCATCTAAATAATATTTTTATTTGCTTGGCTTCTATCCAAGAGTACATGCAAATACTTCATCGTTAGAAGATGCAGATTGTTTGGCATGGCACTTGTAATGCCCTAAACATATCTTCATGAGATCTGTCATCTCCATTGCACATAAGAAAAGCTGATGGCTTTCCTCTTTCAACCTCCGTAAAGAATAAAAGAAGCTTGCGAGTTACTTAAAACTCGAGAATTTCACGCTTGTAAGGCAACTATACTCAACAACTTAGAAATTCTTATCCTTGTAGAGACTCCACCGAGAAATGCTTTCTGAATCCAAAAGATGCATGCATAATAAGACATTAATTCTCTAATGCTACCACTTATAGAATACCTTCAAAACCATGTTATCAGCAAAAAGGAAATCTTTTTGGTTGATGTGGGATTGCTTATGGACCCAGATGCTCCTGCATTAGATAGCAAGCGAATTGGGTTTGATTGTGGGGAAAACTTCATGGTTAAGCATGCTTGAGCTAGAGTAGTACAGGGATGGGTGACATCCCAGGAAGTCTTAGTGCTTCACCCTAGTGAGCATCACCTAGATGCAATGAGTGCCAAGTAGACCATTCATGCTCCTGAGAGATGGATTCTTGTGAACCATTTACTCATGAAGTATGGGTCAATTTAGATTGTCTTGAAACTACGCCTTAAAATCCCGATATCAACACACAATTAAATCCACTATAGAAACACCATTACTATAAATGAATGAGCAAATATATTCTAAGTTTCTTGATGCAGTAATGTCGAAGAAAAGATAATGCAGATGATCGGTTCTGTTTTAAATTTTAACAAATAATTGGTTGCAGCCAAAGAGGCAATTAGGTTTACTCTCATGCAGTCTTGCCAAGAGCAAATAACAGGTCAAGAAACTCATTATGAATCTTGTAGTTTAAGTTACTCTGTGCATAGCAAAGAAGGTGAGCTTGAGTCGCTTTTACATTTCCCAAAAGGTAGCCACGAGGTACATCCTCCTAAAAGCGCCAACTGCAGATGGACTAGATGCCAAACACTTGTCTCAGAATATGGAGGAGACTTTGGATAATGGTCTGCAAATCTTCCAAACTGAACCTGCTAATGTGTCCAGTAGTCCAATACAGCACATAACATGGAAACAACCCACCTTCTGTAATCACTACAGTTTATTGTTCATCCACATAACCCTCTTTGAGCCTATGCCTGATCGGGAAGGGAAAACCCTCTTGACAGACACCCAGGAGTAAGACTATTGAATTTTTCGACAGCGCTGAGGTGATTCCTCTTATGATTTGGTGTAGACTCTAGGGTTATTGGGATATATGGAGTCTGGTGTCTGCTCGGTATCTCCTGCTGGGAAATTCTAAGCAGCAGAGACTTGAACTTAGATGTCCTATTTAGACTTGATTTCCAGGTCAAAAATAATTAAATTGTTTCCTTTGTCACTGGTTTTCCATATTATTATCCAACAAGTTGTGACAGTAACAATAGTATTGAAATTAAGGGCAGTGAAAATATTCCCCACAAATGAATTCAGAAAAGATAATACAAGAGCTCCATAGTACTAATACCATAGGCTTGGTTCAATTAAATTTGAAAGTTTCATGCTGTTGTGACTAAAAATGGCAACAATTCCTCCTCAGTGAAAAGGCACTAAGCCCAAGAAGGTCTATTATTCGTACACCTGGTATCAATAGATGCCTGAACCAAATGTTGGCCACCTAATTCATGCGGGGTTTTGGTCTTTTGAGGATCAGATCAATATTCTTCCTGCGCTGGCATCCAATCAGGTTTGCATCTGAAGGCCTCACCCGAAGCACAGTCGAGTTTGTCAAAAGGATCTCATATAAAAGAGAATTGTAAGGTATGGACACTTGCTACAGTGTTATTAATGCAAACATAGACACAGATCACAAGAATTCCCCATTATACTCATTACTGTCAAAGATCATTACAGAAAGTGTACGCATTCCCGCGCACCAAACCCTTATACAGTCATTCATTTCCCCCCAAAATACACGTATAGTGCTTACAACTGCATATTGTCAACTGTCCAAAACGTCCAACATGCACCAACTCTTTTGAAAAATTCGACTGTTTTTCCTTCCAATTACATTGATTCTACAGCTCGTCCCCTCCAATTTCACAATTAGATAATCTATGGAAACACAAGCATTATTACAAACCTTGTAAACTAGAGTTGCTAATAATCTGAAAAACTGACTCACTTGATTTCCCAGGCTGACCACAACATAAGGATCGCTGCTTTTCAAGTCTCGAATGGCTAAGTTCTTCCCCTTCGCCACACGGACTTTCAGAAGGCCTACCATGTCCTCCATCTGCAACAATATACTATACCTCCCTAATTACTCTGATAAAGAGAAATTCTGAACCAAATTTTGCTCGGAGAAATAATCAATATCTACCTACAGTGATTCCACCCCAATCTCCACTTCAAAATCTAGTACAACGGAGCTGTTGTGTGTTGTCAAAATATATTTACGACTTCGTGAAGAGTTCGTACGTAGGTATTTTGGTTTGTGTACGTTGGAACAGGTAAAATACGATACTGATATTATGTCCACAAACAGGCTCCATTTTTAGTAGGAATTGAGGAGCTTATCGAGCCTGCCCGTAACGATTGGCAGGTGCGAAAAAATTCGTCTAAATTTCTCTATCTAGGCTTAGGTATGTCGAGTCCGAGAGACTCGGGTCAATCACCCCATTGGAAGCGTGTCTGCATAAAAATGTGTGATTTGAGAACATCCTAATCAATATTGAAGAGAGGACTAAATAACAAAAATTCAATGTCGTTCACTACGGGGAATAAGGGTTTTAAGATAGGGTCAGGACTGGCCCAATGGTGGGGCATTTGGACTCTAGCTTCTATCATTGAATTTTAAAAGTTGAGCACATGTTGGGGTCATATTATTCGTCGGTAGGCGTCTACTTTGAAGAGTATTTCTATCATTGAATTTTAAAAGTTGAGCACATGTTGGGGTCATATTATTCATCGGTAGGCGTCTACTTTGAAGATGCTCTTGCTGGAAAGTGTCAAATTCCGGCGGCTCCAATATTTATTGTCTTGCTGGATATTAAAGTATTTTAAAGGTTGCCAGATTTTAGATATTTTTCTACAGTCCTAGATATTTGATTTTGATTTTGATTTTATTATTCATAAAGTAAATTCTATAGTTTACTATTTGGAAAATAATATTGGTCATATATGATCTGAAAACGTGATGTGTATTTTTATCACTTTATAAGTTTCCAAAGATCGTGATTTTCTTAACCAATTTTAAGTATTCTTGAATCCACAAATTGATTAAATTATGATTATTTTGCATCCATAGAAGTGCGGAAAACTTGTATAGCAAATAAATAATCAGAAAAACTGAAAAGACTCAGATAACAAAAGAGATTGTTTACGGGGTTCGGAATTCCTACGTCCCCGGGTTCAGATTGAACCGATCCATTAATAATATTGAAATGCAAGTACAATAACTCTTACAAACAATCAATAATGAATCACAACCTGCAAATGAGCTGATCAATGTCCCAAGAACTCTGAAAAATAACAGAAACTGTCCCAAGAACGATCCGTGGCTCCTAGTGTTTTCACAATGTCGATCTCCCTGCAACTGTGTTAGAAAAACACCTACAAATGGAGATTTAAAAACAATCTATGAAAACAAATCATATTTCTGAGATCAGATCGTGAATTCTGAACAATTTTCATATTTACACCAAGTCACAATTCGGACTAGAAGTGCATTGAGAATTCGTGTTTTCCAACTGGCTGTCTTGAAGATCCCTGTTAAAATCTGCATTCAAAGCTTCCAAAAATAGGTTAAAAATCATCAAAAAAGATCAAACCTTATATCGTTGGAATCGTCTCAGAATTCTCTACATTTCATCTTTTTACTCCAAATACCCAATCTGAGTGTACGGCCTTCAAAAATGGAGTTCTCTGCAATCTGGTCCTTAGGCTTTTTGCACAGACCTATACTTCCTCCATTCAAATAGAATATAGCTCCTTTTATATTGTTTGTGCGCCTCCTGGTCTGATGGCTGGGCGCTTATCCTTTTACTACCTCCACCCGAGTTCCATTCCCTCCATGTCTTTTGGCTTATCTTTTGGGAATAAATTCCCACATTGGGCGCATGAAAACTTATCTAATAGTTTAAATTAGGAAGTAGGTGCGCATATTCAAGTGGCAAGAAAGCCACCTAAGCCTATGTGATAGGCGCTTTGACTTTGGGGGCACATTTGGTGGCGCATTGCATGTTTTTTTTAGGCGCCTAATCCCTCATTTGGTGGACAGTTTAAAATAAGGCGTGGGAAATTTAATATATGCATGGAAAGTTTAATATAGGCGTAGAATATGAAAAGTGGTCTTATCAAGATCATATAATTTCGACCCAATTAATATAATGACATTCCAAATGAAATGTGGCAATAAAATACCACTTGTCGACCCTCGATAGGCAAATCGAGCGGATTCGATGAGTGGTGGCAAGCCACGTGGTGGCTTGTGGACCCACCACGTCGGCAATAATACCTTAGTCCACACGACGGCCGGGCTCCCCTCCGTAATAAAAGTTGAGCCTCTTGTTCCCAAGCACCTTTATTTTTTTATGCTCATCGAAGACCGGTGGTCAAAAACCAACAAACAACTCCCTTTTGCCTTTTCGCCACGTGTCGCAGCGCGATTGGTCCATTATTGACCAGTTGACTAGAGTTGACTTTCCGTATGACCGAACTTTGACCTAGACATATCTAGAGCTCTCGATGTCCGATTTGTCGCGTTCTTACAATCGTTGGAAAGCTCTCAAGATGATCTTCTACATGACACCATTTAGGGATGTTTAGGGAATGTTTTAAAAAATGATCCCCTAATCAATATATCTTGTTCAAAGTTTTTGAGATTCAAAAGTTTTCTGATTTTGATTTTATTCTTCATAAAGTAAATTCTATAGTTTACTTTTTGGAAAATAATATTGGTCATATATCTTGTTCAAAGTTTTTGAGATTCAAAAAAATTTAATAGATAAATGTTCGGTGTTTGACCAAATGATGAAACATGATTTAGTTTGACGACAATCATAGTTGTGTCTTACAAAAATATGGACAATAACAAAATAAGAGCTTTACAACATCATATAGACATCCATGCAATATCAACCCGAAATACAACTCAAATAAACTAAATATTGCTACTATCTCCGGCGTAATTTGCAACTCATTTGCAATTGCTAGTATTTATTACACCAAAAGGCATATGTCAAAGGGGAGTGGAATCCCTTGGCTATGACAATTGTCAGAGTAATTAATGGTTGAGAAATTTTCATGCAATGAATGTTGAAGTACATATACTCCAAAGTTGTTGAAATCAATGTTGCGTTGTCAGCTTTATGGACGATTAATATTTATTGCGCGTCAGGAAATATTTATTAGTAATATGGGGGATTAATCACCTATGCGCTCGAATGGTGCGGCATGTATTGCAGACCTATCTACTCAGCCTTGTTTTGGTCGTTGACCATCATTTTAGCATGTTGAGCTTTGATCGGACGAGCATTGAGCCAAAGAGCTTTGTTTTGATCTCCCTTGTCAGAAATATTAGAGATGGAGCTGCGCGACAAAACTATGGTTTCCATTCTAGAATTTTCTTTAGGGTTATTCCATAACACACCTTGCGCGACCCACGCTGATAATTTTCCAGCGTCGGCAATTCAACCAGAAGTAGAGGTGTTTAACTTTCATGTGTGTACATCCATTCAATGACATTTCTCTCTCCCATATAATGAATTTCCTTTGAATGTAATATGAAATCCCTAGGATAATCCTTGAGAATTCCGTCCATTGTTATAGACACCTTCACCTTTATTATTGTTTGAGAGCAAAATTGCACTTGTCTCGAATCAGGATGATTTAGGGCTTTGAGGCAACATGGGACTGTCTCCAAGTTGTGAGATCTTGCGCTTGAGATAGCCCTTTGGAGAAGACCGACTTCCTATACTTATTTCTACTACTACAACAACTCCTAGGAATGGAAATGCAATTGTCTAACTCTAATCTATGATTCCAAGGGACTAGGGTGAGAAGGAGATGCACAAAACGAAATCCCAGGCTTAATGGAGGTGATAACACCAGAAAGAAAGGGATGAACACTCTCATATGAGTAGAAATGAGGGAAATGTGTTAAGGGAGGGGGTAGACATGTGTGTCATAGACTAAAACAACATTCAAAAGCTCATTTTCATGGAGCACAACAGAAAAAGGAACCCTATAAAAAGGAAAGGCAAGTAAATGCAATAAAACGTGAGTTAGGGTAGAAGATAGCCACAAAACAAACTTTAGATAAAATCTTTAGCCCTTGGTCATATGGTATAGTCATATGAGGGTTTAAAGCTTGTGATTCCTACTATTAAGTGCTTAACTTCAGCCCCCTTTAATTGTATTTGTGTGGTGAAGGTCAACAACAATTTATTTTGTTTTAGTGGCAACTAAAATAAATAACAGAGCAAAATATTAAAAAGCTTGTAACTTTTTATCGGTAACTCAGTTTTGAGTGTTGTTTTTTGTAAAAGTGCTTGTTTTTTGTGTTATTTCCATTGGAAACATTTATTTTGAGACTTGCACTATAATTATAAAGTGCCAAATATGGAGGAGTGTTGCAATCAATTGTGGATGCAATTTCAGCTGAGCCCGACGTCCTAAATTTTTGGGAGTTACAGTTTGTACCTATCATGGATTCTGAGAATGATATGTTTTTCTCTGAAGTATGTGGACTTCAAGAGGATATTATAAAATTTGTGGAAGAAAATAGATCGCTCAAGAAGCAAAATTCTCTTCTATAATCACTAATTCACGATAAGGATACAATAATACACTTCCTGCAGAACAAACTTGCTAGCCTACAACATCACCATCATATTGTGGACAACCATATCCATGCTCCTAGTCCACTTGCAGCTGTTACTCTTGTACCCACTGACATTGATCTGCCAGTCTTTGAGCTTGAACCTGCTTTTGATGATTCTAAACCTGTGAGGCTTGTTACTGCATGCTCTTCCACATTTGTGCCTATTATAGTACCACATGTTGTGTATCCTACTTCTGCTCAGCTGCATGGCTTTTTAAAGAAGCATACCACTGCATTCAGTTCTCGTATGCTCCGTTCTATGGGTCTCACTAAAGGAGTCATTGGCAGACATTCACGGGGTATTGTTTCCTCTTTTCCACATGTTAAGTGGAATTTTTGTCATGACATTGGTTTCTCGAGCAGATACTTCATTGGGATCACAGATTGACAGAGCTCTTTTTTGGTTCGCTCGACTCTTTCTAAGGATTATGAGCAACACATGAGTCCTGCACCTTCACTCAGGATTGAGAAACTTGAGATTTCAGGTATCAGACATGATCAACCTGACACACATTCTGATGTTCTTTTGCATGCACCCATTGTGCATTTTACACCAAGTCATATGTAGGCATCTTCTTCATCCATCCGTGTTGATTTGGGGTGGATATCTGATCACTCGTGGACGCGACATAGGCATCTGTTGAGAGGAATCTACAAGTGTGGCTCCTCCACCATTCGGCCTCTTGCTCCGCTTTCTATACCTTATGCATTGTGATGCTTCTTGTTTTGAGCATTTTTCTTTAGCAGGTGTAGTGTATCTCTCTTGTTTGTTGAGAGATTTTGTATCTATATTTTCGACACTTTTGGCATGTTGATAGTCTCTCTTGTAGGAGATCTATTCTGGTGGGAGCCCAGTGTTAGTTTGTCAGTATTTGAGTGGTTTTTTTGACAACTCATACAAATTTGTAGCATCACTCCACCCATTCAGCAGTATGGGAGGGTGTGGTGTTGATCTTGCTTCTTCGGGTTTTGTGTCCTTGCCTTGTTACCTTGGTTTTTCTTGGATCGTGACACTCTAGAGTTTGTGTCATTGCCTTGTTGTTTGGTTATTGTTCTTGGATCGTGGCACACCTATTTGCAGCAGTTGATCGAATTATGTTTGGTGTTTTTTTTGTACTTTCAACATCACTCTGTTGATAGTCTCCTTGTATGGAGCTATTCTGGTGGAGCCTAGTGTCAGTTGTTTTTGAGTTTTGTGATCGAGCAGTGGATTTAGACCATGGTGCACACCAAACTTCTTCAGCATTGTACGAGTTTTTTGAGCCGAGCTTTTTGGGATGCCTTGGAGCGGGTCTTTACTCTCTTTACTTTGTTGTTACTGGTTTTGGGTAGCTTGCGGTGTCCTTTTTTTCCCAGTTATTGTACATAAGTACCTCATCAAGCCTAGTTGCCAGGACTCATACTATGGACATGCCACATCTATTTTGGCCCCTAGCTTCACTTGAGGGGGGGTGTTAGAGTAGGTATTTACCTTAGCTCAGGTTCACCTAGGTACTTTATTTACTTTTATTGTATTTATCCTCACCCACTTATGTGTGTGAATATTTATTTTATCTTATTTAGATATTAGGAGATATTATCTAGTTGTTGGGTATAGTTATTTCCTTGATCTATGGTATTGACTAGTTCTTTCCTTGATCTATGGTATTGACTAAATCCTTGATGTCTAGTTCTCTCCTAAATCTATGGTCTTGACTAGTTCTTTGATGACTAGTTATTTCCTTGATTCATGGCTTGATCTACGACCTTGACTAGTTCTTAGATTATTATTTCTTATCTATTTAAGCAAGGCCCATTCTCAATGTATTGCATTGAGTTCCATAATAATATATGATATTGTTGCTCATTTGTTTGCAAAGGTTTTATGTAAAGCTATTCTGGTGAATTGCTTTCATCTTATTGATCGTGGTGTTTGATTAGCATATGTGTTCTTGGCTTGTTACGATCTGATTATCGTTCCTTTCAGGCATGTGACTCAAAATGCAAAAGAACACTACTTTAAATAATGTTCTTGCAATCCAAGAGGGTCAAACCTTTTCAAATGAGCATTATTCAACAATATATAGCAGAAGAGGAGGGAAAGAGAGGGAAAAATCATATTTCCAATCGCAACTATTTCACCATATTCTAGTAAATAATGAAACACATAAGGGTAAATAGGCAAAGGAGGAATACATGTAGTCACATGGTTGAAGGTTGAGTGTGCATGTTCTGATTTCTAATCCAAACTGATTGTGTGAGCTTCCCTTTGGATAGGAGGAACTACCTATAATGTAAAGAAAGACCACAAGATATAGTCAATAACAAAAGGTTAGTGGATTGCCTAGCATGAGCTAGATCCAAGAAGTGTGATGCTTCCTTGACTATTGTCAATCCACTTATATATATATAATTCAATATAAGCTAAATGAACATGCAAATAAAAGAATATAATGCTAGTGTTTTGATTTAGATATCTCAGATTACTATTAATGTCAATCCAATTAAATACTTTAATAATTGAACTGGTGAATGTCCCGGGTCAGGTTGCAGGTTGGGTAGGTGGTCTGAGGGTCACAGAAAGGGTCTGGGTAAGATCTAGTGTAGCTTGGGTTGATTTTGGATGATTAGGAAACTTGTTGGTTTAAGGCAGTTTACCAGGAACAGAGACCGACGTCGGTCAGGGTGTGACCGATGTTGGTCTAGGATAACCAATATCGATTACTATGGATAATGGCATAATGTTAAAAGTGGGTGTCTAAGCTCTCTCTATATCTACACAAAGAGTTGGGGAGGCATGTGGCGAGGTTATAAGTGAGATATAAAATTTGGGTAAGGTTATGTGAAGTTTTGGGGATGTTAGGGGAAATTAGGTGAAAATTGATATGGGAGACAGTAACCAACATTAGTCGGGTGAACGATGTCGGTGAAGAGGATAAATCGATGACGGCTAAGGTAACTAGTGTCGGTAGGGGAAAAATGGTGGTAATTAAATAAACTTGGTTTTTGGGATTCTTTGTGATTGCACAGAGAATGGAGGGAGAATGGTTAGACTCATAAAAATGTTAGGAAGGCTCAAGAATGCCTAAAAGTCAGCTATGAAGAGAAATTCAACTATGTCGAGACAGTGGATTACGGTAGTTTCAAGGGTACAGTTAGCCACTCTTGTTTTTTATTGGACTATCGGAGTAGGGTATGTTACTGTCGATTTGGTGCGCTAACTAGGACTTCCCACTACACCACTTCCTCGTACCAAGATAGTTGGTACAAAAGATGGAACTCTGCATGGAGTGTCTACCAGCTATTGCATTTTGAGCTTCATAGTTGGGAGATGAGTTTCCAACAATATTACTCTCGACATCATCCCTTTGGAGACGGATGAAATGGTATTAGGAAACTTCTACCTAAATTCTCATTAAGGTTATATGACTAATGACAGGAGCGGAGTGGAGCTTCGCATTGGGCACAGCTGAATGATCAAGTTCATGACAGGACATGTTGTTCATCTTGCACAAGGCAAAGAAAGTGAGCCTTCGGACTCATATGTACTCGGGGATCATGTAGATCATAGTGCAAAGTCGAGCTCATATGTCCCTGCTGATCAGCTAGGTCTTGACACTAAGGTTGCGTACATTCTAGTGCACCATGAGGATCTGTATGCAAAGGAGAGAGAACTCAATGATCCATGGGACACCTATTGAGGTATCCTAGATAAACATCAAGGATTCTACATTTGGTAAGAAATCTAAGGTGCAAATAAAGTTGACTTTGTTCAGCTATTGTATTGGTTTTTCCGAGCATTATTTATTGCTCCTATTGTAATAAAACCATCAACTTTTGTGTTAGGTAGAATGTATGAATAAGACCCTTGTGTGGTCAATTTTTATATACATCTAATCGATTAGGACACACTAGTAAAAGACCCAATTCTTGGGCAACGTTTTTACTCTTTTATACTTGCATTAGTAAGACCCCTTAGAGGGCAATTATTTTGGTAAATGCTAATTCTAGGAGATGTAGTCTATTTTTGGTCCTTGTTGAGTTATTTGTCCAGCAGGAAGAAGAAAAAAAAAGTTAGTCCACAATGCGTCGCAACGGAGAAGACCAAGTACATAAGCCACCAAGAAGGAGAAATTTTTGCAATAGGTTTATCATGTGAAGTTATTTTCCTATAAATTGGTATCTAAGCTTATTGTACAAAGACTCTAAAAATGGAGCATTATTACAACTAAATTTGTATGATGTATTAGGAAATGTTTTCCTTACACTTGTATTTAGAAGTTGTAAAAATACCCATTTAAGGGAACATATCTCCCAATCAAATGTTTGAGTGACCATTACAGTTGGATACTCATATCTATGCATTTGGATATTGGTCAGCCATTTGTGGAGACAATAGAGTTCGCAAGTATCAACTCAGAACTTCATTTTGCATAGAGGCATGGTGACTGTGCAAAAAAATGGTAGCTAAATCACTGTTGGCATTGATGTCGGGTAGGGACTTTGTTCTGTGAAGAAGCCATCATGGGCATCTAACAGAATGACACATTATATTGTTTGTCAACAAAAGGATCTCTCAAAAGATTAGCTCAGAACGTCATTCGATGTTAAGGCATTGCGAACGCACATTCGGATGGTAGCTGATTATCAGACTTAGCATCAACATTGGAGGCTCGAGGTCTTGAAAGAGGCTTAACATCGTGCATTGGAGGTGTTGAAGTCTGAAAGGGATGTGACATCATGTTTCAACTTCATTCTAGGTAGAGTCTCGTATGGGCATGTAGTAGGATGGTACTTGGCAACATGGAGCTCCTTCAAAACCAATTTGGATTCTACGAAATCAATTAGGAACCAGGAACTATGTTATAGAGTCAAATAAGATCCTTGTTGTAAGATATCTGGAAGCCTAACACCACACAACAGAGGCGTTAAGGTCTTCTTCAGATATCAAAGTGGCGCAACATAAGCTTAGTGGGCTCATAACCCACAGGTCTAGGATCATAACAAAGTTGTCAAAGTGAGAAGGTTGCAGAGGAAGAGACCAAAGGGTATACTACAACAACACTTCTGAGGTGGCAACAGAGTTTCTAGATTCAAGACAGGATGGAAAAATGTTCCAATATAAGCTTTTTGGGACAAACAACTTTTCTTATTAAGGAGGTTTTATTAGGGGATCATTTTTATATCAAAAGTTCCCTAAACATCTCTAAATTATATCAGTGCAGAAGATATTTTTGAGAGTTTTCCATCTACTATGAGAACGCGACAAACAAACATTGGGAGCTCCAGTTATGTCCGGTCAAATTTAAGTCAACTCTGGTCAATAGGTCAATAATGGACCAATAGCACTGCGACACGTGGCAAAAGGGCGTTGGAAAAAATCAGAGAGGTTTTCACCACCAGTCTTTGATGATCGTAAAATGGTATAGCTCGGCGAAACAAGAGGCTCAACTTTTTTTAAGAGAGGGGAGCCCGACCACTGTTAGGACTAATTTATTATCACTGATGTGGTGGGTCCTGTTATCAGCTAATTTTGACTTTGCAAAATTATAATAAAAATGAAAATTTTGAAAAGTGTTACTTTGCATGGTTCATTTCCCTCATTGAGATCGTCTCATTTTTGTGATCGTTTTGGTCTTCGTTTCATGATTTTCAGGGGAGAACTCTTCCCACCAAGCTTTAAATCGCGTTAAAATACATTAAAATAATTAATTAATTAATTGCTCCTTGTTTGATTAAATTAATTTTTAAAACACTTAAGAAGTATTTAATTAAATAAATATTAATTAAAAAAAATCATTCGACAAATTCTTATACCAAGGAAGTAAGCCTATGCTTCCAACTGCCGGGAAGCCAATTTGGCTTCCTGAACTCGGATTTCCCCTTTCCTGGCAATCTTCTTCTATTTTCCCACACGTGGGATTTTCTCCACAAATTGCCAAATCATGGATTGGCTAACGGGCAAGAAATTCCCCAATTTCCCAAATGGGGAAATTGAACAGGGATTTCCAACCTGCTTTGCCATTCCCATTGGCAATTGTTCGTTGCTTTCCCCATTTCCCCCTTTAAGCCACTACCTGGGAAGAGAGGAAGTTAGATTAATTCCCATAAATTCCTCCATCAAACTCATTGGAAAAAGTCATGCGAAGCTTTGCTTCTTAATTCTTCTGAAGGCATAATGTTTTATCACATCCAACAAAATCTTCCACGCATTTGTTGTAGAGAGAAAGAACAGTCCAAAAAATTTGTTTTCCTTACAAGTTTTTATGCAAAAAGAGAAAACACAGCCAGTGGGATAGCCAGCATAAGGGATTTTCCACGCATAGAAGGAAAGAACAGTTTCAAGAACATTCAAAACATTCTCCATGCGCCAGGGATAGAAAGAAAACAGTCTAGAGGAAGGACAACAAAGCCACGCTTGGGGAGAAAATGACAGTAGATAGCAAGAGGACCATTAAAATCTTCCACGCATTGCCAAGAAAAAGAACAGTTTTTAAAAAATGCGCAGGACAAAGGGGAAATAGGAATAGTTTTTAAAAAATGAAAGGAACAACCAAAGGAGTTTTCCACGTGGAAAAGAGATACAGTCCAAAAGCTGCGCATTGGGCAAAGGAGGCACCTGGCAAATGAACAGTTTGTAAATAAAATACAAAAGAATCCTTTTCCTCGTGCCCAGGAAAGAGGACAAGCCAAGAAACAGTCTTTAAAAAAACAAGGAAATTAAGAGAAGCCGCGCCTGAAGAGGAAGGAGGAGTTTTCAATAAAATAAGATTTAAAATCTCCTTTCTACGCGTGGGAAAAGAAATAGAACAGTTTTTATATAAAAAAGAAAAAGGAGATGCCTTGGGGAGAAGCAAAGAGAAACCACGCACTGGCCAAAACAAAAAAAAATGTTTTTAAAAATTAATTAAAGGCAGGCCGCGCGTAGCCCAGGAGAAATTCACACGAGGACAGCAGACCACGTGAGCACAAGGGAGACAGTTCAAAATGCATTTGCAGGAAGATCTCACTCCTTCTTGGGTGGATTCCGAAGTAAAGAAAAGGAAGAGAGTTGTCAAGCCAATTGACATTGATTTTGATGCCCTTTTCAAACTTTCGAATGACGCCATTCCTTAAAAGCCTAAGGTACTTTCTCAAATAATGGTGGATAATGATGGAAACAAGTTTGTAGACCTTGCCATTCCACAAGTGGATAAAGAGCGCGATGCTATGACGCCAACCAACTATGAAGTTTCTAGACTGGGACTTGGGAGATCTACGTTAGAAAGTGGCATGGCGATGGTTCGAGATTCGATGGATATCGTGCTAAAAATAATGGAGAAATACAAGTCTCAAAATTCTCGGCTCAAGTCCAAAAAGAATCAATTGGTGGAGTATGTTCAACATTTGATAAATCCCATATCATCCACCTTCCCAGTACCTGATGCAGTGGCTGCCCCAGATGAAGAGACTCTCAATTTGTCAAAGGAAATAAACACATTGGGCCATGTCACTAAAACTTGGCTTTCAGAGATTCTTGTTTTAGGCTAGGGGACGATTAAGACCACAGTTAAGCTTCATGAAGATATCAGTGCGTATCTGGATCCAATTCTCTCTTTTAAAGAAACTTTTGTTTCTGCTATATCAAATTTGGATGAGATATTGTCCAGTTTACAGGAGATGACAAGTATGGAATCTTTAGTTTTAGCTATTGAAGGAATTCTCGAATTTGAACATCGAGGGACACATTTTCTTTGGTGTCTGCATCTCAAATCAAGAAAAACACTTCTCGAGGATTCTGTGATCCATTATGACAACATGTGCAATGAATCTTTCACTTCACTCTCCTTGATCCAAGAATTCATGGCTGAGATTCCTTGTAACCTCATAAATGAGCATAATCAAAGGTGTTCATCGGAGCAGGTGGAAGAACAATTTTCACAATTGTTTAAGGACATGTACACTCCCACCAACAATTTCTCATCAGTTTCCATGGAGCGGTGTATCAAATTGAAGAACTTATTTGAGAATGCTCAATGTAAAATTGTTAATTTAAATGATATGCCAAGTAGAATTCTTGAATTGCAGGTATTTTGTGAAGCTATTCTTTGGCCAAGTGAACCTCCAGAAGAAGAAAAGATGTTTGAAACTTTGGGAAGGTTTAGATCCTTTCAACTGGCAAAAGTGGCAGATCCTAATTTCACCAGCGGTGCTGGGAGTTGATTTTCTTGGTATCTAACGAAGTGGGAGAGTCCATTTCTCATACGCTTGAGATAGGCGGACCCCATTTCAATGGATAAGGCACTGGTTATTATTGTATTTTAAAAGGTGTTATTTGGGAAACAATGGATATTTTAAGTAATTTCTATTTTTGGGTTGTCTTTAATAAAGTTGTTGAAAAAGTCAAAGGTCACTTAAGTGCCTTATTTAATGATAATGTAAAACCCTAACTACTTTGTAACCAAATTTTGGGTTATAAAAGGATGTGAGGGGATCATTTGTAAGGGGTGACTTTGAGAGAGGAGAAGAGAATACTTTTGTGCAAGCTTTGTTTCGGGAAGAAACTTTGTGTTCTTTTGTGAAAAACATTTTGGAGTTAATGAAATATGAATTTGTGTCTCATTCATTGTCTCTTGTAACATTTGATGTTCTTATGTTCATTAGATGTTAGGTGTTTGAATCTTGCATGCAAATATTATCTTTGATCTTTTTGTCAACATTATTAGTTGTTCTAGTTCACAGTGATCAAGTTCTGACTGTTTACTTGCTCATGTGTGTTCCCTTTTACACATTCTTGTTTGGCTAACTCAAAATCCATTTTATTTGTGTTGGTTATTCATCTTTCCTCTTCATGCAATATTAGGCTCTGTTTTTACCTAAATCTTACATGTTCTTTCAGTTCATTCCATTCCACTCCTTTCCTTCATTTCATTCCATCTCCTTCATTCACTTTTCTTTCCATTGATGATCCAAAACACCCGCCACATACAATTTTGGATGTATAGTTGTAAATAAAGTTTTGGTTTTCAATAAAGGTAGCCTCACCTTAATTGAGGAGGGACTTCGTTCCCACACTGTTGAATGTCATTTGCATGCGTGCAAATCCATATGCCAACCATTTTTGGTGACTCTACTGGGGATTCAGGAATCGTTAACCATTGCCTGGTTAAATCTTTATGACTATCCCCTCTGCTCAAGCTCCAGTTCTTCAACTGAACCTTGTGCCCGATGAAGATTTCCACGGAGACATTGCTGCCAACCTTCGAATAGTAGCTTGGGAAAACCATGAAAGCTTGCAACAATTTGTGGTTGTTGATAGAGCCAGTGACAGAGAAATCTACATAGAAGACCTTAGAAGAAGAGCACCCGCACTTGTGGCCAGAAGACCTCCTGAACACGTGTTGATCGTTGTTCACCAACGCGGTCCTCTTCCAACCAGGTAATAAGTTGTATGATTATTACAGGTAACCCACCTATCTTGCAACCAAATCTTGTTTTTGCAGATACTCACAAAGAGATATCATTAGATTTGAGGCAAGCTATTTGGGAAAAGTGCACAAGTAACCATCATTTTCATCTCGCCACATCAGTAGTAAATATTGAAGAATAGAAAGCCACGAGAGTTGCTAGAGTTATTCAGGCACAAATAGCTCAAGAAAGAGAGCGAAGAGAAAAGGCTAGAGCTATTCAAAACACGACAGTGACCCCTTGACAATAAGATTCCAAAATGGAAGGAAAGAGGTTTACGTGAGGAGAAAAAGCTAAAGGTCGATCTGACCCCACTTTTGACTTTCAAGGAAAATTTGGTTTCAAGTTATCTCCTCCAAAGAAGAACACACCTCATAGATCTGCAAGCCTTGCATCAAGTCCTGAAAGAGCAAGCAAGGAAGGAATCACTACCAATCAAGCACTTGTCCTTGCTCACGTTGTTTTACCTTCGCATACAACCTTTCCTCAAATGACAGCCAATGTACCATGGGGAAATGCCATAGACCCATTGGCCTTACCTGCTCGACATGAACTCCCATGAGGATCAAGAAATATTCTTCCCAAGTTCGACGGAGATGGGAAGACGTCACCAGATGACCATATTTCTACCTTTTTCGTTGCATGTGTTGTTTTATCGGTAGAATATGAAGATGTTGCTATTTGCCTCTTCATCAAAATATTACATGATGTTGCTACATATTGGTTTCATCATCTTCCCAATGGATGTATCACAAATTGGAATGATATGAAAACCAAGTTTGAAAATCGATTCAAAACGACAGAAGATGAACATGCTCTTCTTGCCTAACTATCTCAGGCGAAGAAAGAGCCAAAATAACCCATGAGGAATTTCGTGGCTAAATTCAACAAAATGGTGAACAAAGTTCCTGTCGGGATTCGTCCAAACCTTGATGGACAAAAATGTTTCTTTATTAACGCACAACAACCAGAAGTGTGCTATCAGCTGAGAAGGGCTAGGGTGGCTACTGTGGAACTTGCTCAGTCTTTGGCCATAGAAATTGAAGATGACTTAATCATGGCAGGAAAATTCAAGAAAAATTCCCTCAAAGGAAAGAGTCAAGAAACTCCCAACGCTTCGGAAACTATACTCACTAAGTTGGCTAATGATGTGCTAGCTTTGAAAAAGCAAGTTGCTCAAAGTAGTAAACATGCTCCTTAAAAAGACATCCTAAGAAAAGGATACATTCCCAACAAAGCCAGGATTGCAGGTGCTCCAACAAGGCTTGCTATTGAAGTAGCTCCCGCAACTAATTCCAAATGTGATGTCATTGAATAAAGCGATGATGAGATTGAAGTCATTGAGGTTGACAAGGAAGAGCTGGATTCTGATACATCTGAACCTAAAGTTGAAGATCCTGAGGAAGAGAGTAATAATCATTTCTTTGAGTACCGTTCCGATGAGCAAGATGAATATGAAGAAATTATAGAAGATATGAATAGTCAATCTTTCGTCGTTTTCATATGCTCTCAAAAAAAGGAGCAGGATACTACTAAGGCAGGAGATAAAGAGGTTTCCAAGGAAACTCCCAAAGAATCCAAGACGACTGAGGTTTCAAAGGTCAAGACTATCTTAAAGAAAGGAGGGCCTTTGTTAGATCAATCGGTTGGTAAACCAACTATGAAGAAAGTTCCTTCTTCCACATCAGTGTCAACCAAGCCCGAGGCCAAGGTCAAAAGTGTGCCATCATCAAGTTCGAAAGAACTTATATCTAATACTTCAAGTACGGTTACTTTGCCTAAATTCGATATCATTGATCATATCAATAAAACTAAAATTTCCATGTCATAGGCAGAGTACTTGAAGTCCAACAAGGATAAGCTCGAGAAATTGGTCTAGTTTATCAAAGGCGAATCTAATGTTCATTCCTCCAAAGGAATTCTGAAAACTCCCAAAGATGGGAAAACCCAAAGTATATGTGGCAGCCACTACACCTTCAAATGAAAAGATCGAACCTTTCTTTGTGTCTTTTCTGATCAATGGATGTAAATTAAGTAATTGCATTATAGACTCCGGAGCCTCGGATAATGTGATGCCAGCAAAAGTAGCACATGCTCTTGGTTTGACTTATATGAGAACGTTCGGATCATGTTACTCCATTGAAACTAAGCAAGTTTCTCTAATCAAGCATATTAAAGACGCCCAAATGGTTTTAGCCCAATTCCCTCAAAAGCGAGTTAAAGTAACTATTCTAGTTGTTGATATTCCCGCCTCGTATGGAATGTTGTTAAGTAGGAAAATTTGCAGGGATTTGGGTGGTGAGATTCAAATTTACTGGTCTCATGCCATGATTCCTATCAGTGGAGAAATGAAAAAGCTTATGCCAGAAGCTCAGGAAAAGTTCACGGTAACTAAAACCGAAGATCCTCGTGCACAGATCCTTTTCCAAGGGTCAAGTATGGGTAATTATATGATGACTGTAGAAGTTCATACCCCTGAGATCACTTGCCAATATTCCAATGAGATTTGGACTCTTGAGTTCGATGGACGTTGTTGCTCAACGAGCTCTGGTGCAGGAGTGGTGCTTATATCTCCAAATGGTAAAATATTTCCTTTTTCCTACAAATTTGAATTTTCAAATACTAATAACACTGCAGAGTATGAGGCGTTAATCCTTGGTCTTCAAGCTATAAAGGAGAAAGGGATTAAAAATTTGGAAGTCTTTGGAGATGCGGAATTGATCGTGAAATAGGTAAGAAATCAGTTCCAAGTAAAGAATGATCATTTGAGACACTACAGCAATAAAGTGTGGGATGCAATAGAAGTCTTCGATGCCTTTTCCATAAAAATTTTCCCTCGTGAAAATAATGACAAATCAGATTCTCTAGTAGTCTCAGCTTCATTAATGATTCCTCATTTAGAATTTGATCAGGATAAATACACCATTGAAATGGTTTTTTAGGCCAAGTGTCCCTGACAATGCAGAAAATTGGCAAGTATTTAATGATGATCAACAAATTATTGCCTTCTTGGAAAATAGAGAAAATTTTGAATAGTTGTACTTTGAAGGAAGTGATTCGGAATTTCGCGAATCAACTACCTCACCAATTCAGGAAGGAGTTGAGAATGAAGATCCTGGTGATGGCATCATTCAACTCAAAGGAAATCAAATTCCCAAAGGATTGGTTTCACTTGAAGAACTTTTTGACAAACATGACAGGTTTATCAAAGAGAAAGAGCACGAAGGACTTGTGAATTCTGCTGACTATGAGCAAGTTAATATCGGTACCAAGGATAAACCTTGCCTAATAAATATTGGTAAGTGTTACTCACTTGAGGAGCGCAGGAAATTCATAAATCTCCTTACCAAATATTCTGACATTTTTTCTTATTCATACGAAGACTTGAAGTTTTTCCAACCCAGGGAAATGGAACATGCCACACCCTTGAAGCCTGGTGCAGTTCCATTAAGGCAAAAGCAAAGACAATATAATCCCAAGGTTGCAGGGATGATATTTCATGAAGTTCAAAAGATGCTAGATGCACAGTTTTTCCTATTCGACATTTGACCTGGATAGCTAATATTGTACCGGTTCACAAGAAAAATGGAGAAATTAGGATTTGCGTGGATTTTCGCAATCTTAATCAGGCGTCCTTGAAGGATAACTACCCCACTGCCAGTCATGGACCATATTCTGCAGGTAGTAACTGGATCAGAAATGTTATCTATGCTAGATGGTTTCTCTAGCTATAATCAGATTGAAGTGGCTAGAGAAGATCAACATAAAACCGTGTTCACTACCCCCTAGGGTACATTCGCATATAGAATAATTCCCTTCAGTTTGATCAATGTCGGCGCTAATTTTCAAAGAGCCATGGATATGGCATTTGCAGATTATAAAGACAAGATCATTGTGACATACCTAGATGACTTGACAGTGTTCTCCAAGAAATGAAAAGATCACCTAAGGGATTTGGAGAAAATATTGCAAAGGTGTAGACTTCATAAGATTTATCTGAATCCAAAAAAGTCAGTGTTCGAAGTTACAAAAGGGAAAACTCCTAGGTCATATTGTTTCTAAGGAAGGAACTAAGATCGATCATGAACACATTCAAGCTATTAAAAGTCTTTCCTTGCCTACAAGTAAGCCTGGGGTCCACTCCTTCTTTAGGAAGGTGAACTTTTGGAGAAGGTTCGTGCCAGATTTTGTCGAGTTGACTAAGGAAATCGCTGATATGATGAAAGTAAAAGAATCTTTCAAATGGTCAAAGGAAGGTAGATAGGAATTTAAGCAAATCAAAGGTGCTATTGAAAAAGCTCCTACATTGGTATTCCCTGATTTTAAAAAGGATTTTATAATTTATTGCTATGCTTCACCACACACAATCTCCACCATTTTGACTCAGCACAATCAAGAGGGGATCGAATCTCCTATCATATTCATGAGTTCAGGATTTAAGAAACATGAACTTAATTACACTGCTTTTGAGAGACATGCGTACGCGGTGGTAAGAGCCCTAAAACACTTCAGGTATTACGTGTTGAATTCTCACACCAAGGTCTTAGTTCCAGACACCGTGGTGAAATCAATGTTGACACAACAGGAACCAAGATCTAAGAGAGGTAATTGGGTCTCCAATATCCAAGAATATGATCTGGACATCAAGCCTACCAAGTTGGTTTGAGCAAGAGGACTCTGCCAACTCATTGCATAGAATGAACCATGAGATAACTCCGAAGAAGATCCAATTGAAGAAAATTTACTATTGGTAGTTTTTGTCAGTATCATGGATGAATGGTATTCTGATATTGCCTACTTCCTCACATATGGTGAGTGTCCAGAAAACCTGATAGCTAAGGAGAAACGAGCTATCAAATTAAGAGCTGCTAGGTATGTCATTTGGGATAACACGTTGTTCAAGAAAGGGATTAACGACATGTTTCTCAGAGTGTTGATAAAGAACAACAACCTAAGTTGTTGGAAGCTTTCCACAATCATGCTTGCGGTGGTCATTTCTTTGGCCTAGTGACAACTCATAAAATTCTGAGAGCACATTATTACTGGCCCACTATGTTTTCCGATGCTCAGAAATGGGTGACAAAATGTGAATCCTGTCAACAATTTGTTGGAAGACCAAAGTTGGCAGCTTTTCCTTTAAAGCCAGTTGTCATTGAAGAACCCTTTCAACAATGGGGTTTAGATTTCATCGGGGTTTTGAATCCTAATTCTAGCGCTGGTCATACTCATGTGCTCACCGCAACTAACTACTTTACAAAGTGGGTAAAAGCTATACTGGTGAAATAAACATCTACTGCAGTAATATGTGATTTCATCAAAGAAAATATATTGGTTCGTTATGGAATTCCTCACAAGATCATGACGGAAAATGCCTCTAATTTTTCTTCTGCAGAGATGATAGGTTTTTGTTATGGGTATGAGATATCCTTGTCTCATTCATCAGATTACTACCTGCAGGGAAATGGTCAGGCTGAATCCAGCAACAAAAACCTCATTACTATTGTGCACAAGTTAGTCGAAGAAAATCAAAGAACTTGGCACAAAAAGCTATACAATGCACTATGGGCTGATCGCATAGCTCCCAAAAGGGCAATCGAGATGTCTCCATTTCAAATTTTATATGGAACCGATGCTCAAATTCCCGTCACACTGGAGTTACCAACATTGAAATTAGCTCAGGCAGTTGATGATGAATGCTTCACTAATGCATTAGATAAAAGGATCATGTTCCTAAGAAAGCTCGAGGAACAAAGAAGTCAACTGGCAAACAGGATCGAGGAACATCAATCTAAGGTAAAGAAGTTGTTTGATAGGAAAACTAGAGAAAGACAATTTCAAATCAATGACTTAGTTCTTCTTTGGGACAAAAGACGTGAGCCGAAAGGAAAACATGGGAAGTTTGACTCGTTGTGGCTAGGCTCATTCAAAATAAGGCATTTCTATGGAGATAGTACCTATTACTTGTCATATTCCGATGGAACTCATTTTCCTTTGCCCTACAATGGGTAGTATCTCAAGCATTATCGAAATTGAAAACGGGTTGTTCCCTGTATGTACATAGGTAATTAGGATTCTAGTTTGTTTGTTTCCCTATTTTTCGGTCTCCTCTCTTATGTCACCCCATTTTTGTGCCCCATCACTTTGTGATCTTGTTCATGACTATTTTGGTCTGGGTCCGTTACTGCGTCCATGAAGTCCTTGTCCCCAATCAAAGCTAGCTGTTATCAGCTAATTTTGACTTTTTAAAATTATAATAAAAATGAAAAATTTGAAAAATTTGAAAAGTGTTACTTAGTGTGGTTCATTGCCCTCATTGCGATCGTCTCATTTTTGTGATCGTTTTGGTCTTCATTTCATGATTTTCGAGCGAGAACTCTTCTCGCTAGGCTTCAAATCGCGTTAAAATACATTAAAATAATTAATTAATATTTAATTAATTAATTGCTCCTTGTTTGATTAAATTAATTTTTAAATCACTTAAGAAGTATTTAATTAAATAAATATTAATTAAAAAAAATTCATTCAACAAATTTTAACGCCGGGGAAGTAAGCTTACGCTTCCAACTGCCGGGAAGCCAATTTGGCTTCCCGAACCCAGATTTCCCCTTTCCTGGCAACCTTCTTCAATTTTCCCACATGTGGGATTTTCTCCACCAATTGCCAAATCATGGATTGACTAACGAGCAAGAAATTCCCCAATTTCCCACGTGGGGAAATTGAACGGGGATTGCTAACCTGCTTTGCCATTCCCATTGGCAATTGTCCATTGCTTTCCCCATTTCCCCCTGGCACTTAAGCCACTACCGGGAAGAGAGGAAGTTAGATTAATTCCCATAACTTCCTCCATCAAACCCGTTGGAAAAATTCATGTGAAGCTTTGCTTCTTAATTATTCTGAAGGCATAATGTTTTATCACATCTAAAAAAATCTTCCACGCATTTGTTGTAGAGAGAAAGAACAGTCCAAGAAATTTGTTTTCCTTACAAGTTTTTATGCAAAAAGAGAAAACACAGCCAGTGGGACAGCCAGTAGAAGGGATTTTCCACGCATAGAAGGAAAGAACAGTTTTAAGAACAGTCAAAACATTCTCCACGCGCCATGGATAGAAAGAAAACAGTCAAGAGGAAGGACAACAAAGTCATGCCTGGGGAGAAATTGACAGTAGATAGCAAGAGGACCATTAAAATATTCCACGCATTGCCAAGAAAATCTTATTGTCACTTTCATCCAATTCAATTGATTAAAATCCATGCTCCACAAAGTCTCTCTCTTCTGAATTTTATGAAGTGCTCTTTTGTAAGCTCACCATATCCATCACACACATTCATGATGGATGGTAGCAAAATCAAACCCCTGACCTCCTCCAAACTATTCTCGCCACCCCACCAATGCACCACGACTAAATTTAGTGTATGAAAATAAAAAACTTAGTTTTATCATTGACTGCAAACGTGTGTGATCTTTAGGGTGGTCGGTTAGCATAGGCCTCTAACATAGGGCCATGCTAAGACAAAGAACATTTAATTATGCCGAAAGCATATTCCATTTTATATAAGGGGGAGAGATATCACTTGGGTTTGACATAGTCGTACAACCATATCATTGAAAAATCGAATGACCCAAGTACTTTTGAATCCATTGGCCCTGAAAATAGGGTTCGATATAATTACCCTAAAGCAGAGGTTAAATTTGACGCCCATTTAGCAGTGTAATGGTCATCATATAACAATATAATCAATATCTTTTGTAGTGTTAAAAATAAAAGAGACCAATCATAGGACTAGATACTCATCCCGGCCGCTAGAATTCATTGTTTTAAATTTTTCTTTTTCGAAAATGTTGGGTGGTAGTGTAGAGAATTTTGTCATTTTTTAGTGTTTAGATTTCGTAGTCAAGTGTGTGGGGGCAGACGATTTGGTTTTGAAAACCAGTGGGCCGGTAAGCAGAATGGAGATATAACTGCATTGTGCCGAAAGCGTATTCCATTTTATATAAGGGGGAGAGCTATCACTTGGGTTTGAGATATAACTACTAAGATGAAGAACATTTAATTATTCCAAAAGCGTGTTCCATTTTATATAAGGGGGAGAGCTATTGCTTGGGTTTGACATGGTCGTACAATCATATTGTTGAAAAATCGAACGACCCAAGTACTTTTGAATCCATTGGCCCATAAAACAGGGTTCAATATAATTACCTCAAATTAGAGGTTAAATTTGACACCCGTTTAGCAAAGTAATGGTCATCATATAACAATATAATCAATATCTTTTGTAGTGTTAAAAATAAAAGAGACCAATCACAAGACTAGATACTCATCCCAACCACCAGAATTCATTGTTTTAAATTTTTCTTTTTCAAAAATGTTGGGTGGTATTGCAGAGAATTTTGTGGTTTTTTAGTGTTTGAATTTCATAGTCAAGTGTGTGGGGGCAGACGATTTGGTTTTTAAAACCAGTGGGTCGGTAAGAGGAATGGAGATATAACTGCATTGTTGGGACATTTTCTAATGTTCAACATCATATAGTGTATACATTTTCTCGTGTTCGACATCATTATTATTGGAAATGGTTGCAACTAGGGAAATTGGTGATCTTAGATGGGCCTACTCTCCAAATATCAACACAAATTCCAAAGAAGGGAAAAAAATTAACGAGTTTAGTCTCAAGTACCACCATTTCTTCCACCAGCGCCCCTTAAACAAGACTAAGGGATAGTTTATGCATATAATTACTCATACATTTAATTAAGCATAATAAAATATAGTTAAATATAGTAAATAATGTTGATTACCTACTCAATCAAACATGTAAGAAAATAGGGGGAAGAGAACACATGTTACCATGTTTATATGTTGTCACTATATATGTCATCGTAATTTGGGCACAAAAAGATGTATCCAAAATCAAGTCGCAATAGATATTTTGACTAAGTTGTGACACTTTTAACATAAAAATTTAAAAAATAAAACTAAAATTTTAAACTTACAATTATGAAGTAAATCATACTTGCCCCATTTGCAATGATCGATATATTTCCTATGTTATGTTTCAAGTCCACGATCCTATAGAGTTCTTCGACCGTGAACTTCACCCATGCAACACAATTTGCAATCATGTATTATCATTCGTACTAATTTATATTTAGTTTGAATCTCTTTTAAAATAGATAAAGTTTATACTAAGACATATTGATCCAAAGATATTTAAATGTTGAAATATTTAAATCTTAAAATATTGGATTTTATATTATAATCCTACGCTTATTACACCAAATCTCATTGGGAGAATTTATGACCATCAAGAAAGGATTAATGGTGATTTATTCAACAAGAAATGAAGGGCCCTCACATAAAATTTCCGTAAACATTACGGTTTGGATTTTTAATATCATTTGAGAGACTACCGATAGGGATTACGCCGCCACCTTTAAGTTGGGTAATGATAGTATTGTTGTTAATGATAGTATTGTGGTTTTCTAGATCAAAAGAAAACAATTTTGCACTAGGTTAATAGTTCATGTCTCATATTTTCTAGGTGTGCCCAAGGATCCTAGCTTTAAACCCATGGCTCTGATACCAAGTGTAACGCCCATAAAAACAATGCTCTAGGTACATGCTACAACCCAACACCTAACTAGAAAATTGTGATTAATTTTTTTTTGTTTAAGTTAAAAGAAGGTTACAAGGATGTTTAACCCTTAGGACTTGTTAAATTAACTTACCTTACTAACTCAACTTAAGGTTGTTGGCCCAGATCTAATTAAAAGATTATATATTAAATTTTCTTTACCTGTAAGGTCGAATAAGTAAAGATCAACTAGGAAATGCCATGGTTTAATTTACTGGGTTAATTGTCTTCTCTTCTTAGTTAATGTTCAATCCAAAAATGACTGACTTCATGTTTAATTAATCTAGTTTCATTATCCTAATAGTTTGAAGTCCTTTTAATTAATTCTTACAACATACTAAGGGTTAATAGAGTATTTACACCCCAAGGCCATCCACATGGCCCCACTCACCCATCTACACCTACCCTTAAGTATTTTAATTTAAACATTTAAAATTCATTTCCACCAAACAAAAGTAGGGTGAAACCTCCACCCTTAGATCAAAACAATCTTGGCCACTAGATCCCAGGGTTCCAAACTAGCCCTAAATTTAATTATGAATTTTATTAAAGTCTTTCCTTTATTCTATTCTCATCATTTGGTCTATTTCCTTTTGTTAAATTTGCAGGTTGGAGAGGAGGAAGCCATGGGAGCAAAGAAGGAAGAACTATGGAGAATTCTACAAGGAGATCTAGTTTAGATTAGTTTATTTTTGGTTTTTTATTAATGTAATCTATTTCATATAAGGGTTGGGAGGGATTTTCCTCTACCAATCTGGTTTTGTTTCCAAACTAAGTGTATTTGGGTTTTCAAATTTGGGGCAAACCCTACCCCCATTGTTATAGATGAAAGGAATGTTTTTTAATCCACTATTTGTATGTTTTATTGTTCAAAACCATGGGATTACTCTTTGTTTACATGCTGGTAGTCAATAGTTAAATTTTACATCTCATAAATTAGTAAAAACTAGTTTAAATTTTCGCATAGGTGTGGATCTGCGGAGTTATGTCGTAAGTGACAGAACCGCCGCCTAGAGCAGATCGACGGTCCTGGGACCGCCGCCCTGCTTGGGTGACAAACCACAGACCGCCACCATACTAAGAGGTGGTTTTGAGACCACCACCTTAGCCTGAGCAGCGGTCCTGTTCCTGAAAAACAAAACCTTTAATATGAGGTTTTCCCAAGGCCAAATTTTACTACAAGGTCCTAAAATACATTTTGAACTTGATTTTGTGCTCCTAAAGTTTCTAGTTTTGGGATTTAATATTATTTGTTCATTCCTTATTTAAATCTACTCATTTTGTTTTTTAAGTATTATCTAACCCAATAAACACATCTACTTTACAAAGTCATTCCATTATGTTCAAATAGTCTTCTTTCAACTTCCATGAGCAAAGAAATCTAAATCTACTTTTACATTGTTATTTTCTTACTACAAAATCAACATTTCCAAATAATAAGATACTTCAAATTTATTCTTTTGTTCCCATTTTTACTACCACATATATATGTTCAAAACAACTACAATAACTTTATTTTCCATTCAAATTTACTATATATACATTTTCAACATTTACAACTTCTATATTTCTTCTTTCTCCTTTACAACATTACAAGTTCACAAATGAAAGTAATACTTTCTTTTCCATTTAAAATAGCTCATATCTTTTAACACAAAGAACTACTTTTATCACAATACAACCAAGATTTCAATAAAGAGAATTACTTTCCTTTCTATTTCACAAAACTAGTTTACAACACAAATCTTTCTTCTCTTTTTCAATATATAATACAACTTTCATCACCAACAATGGAATGCAATTTTCCTTCACAAGTTCAATACAATGTCCTCCACTTCAAGTGGGAAATCATACAAGAATATAAACTAAAAGTAGAATACAATAGTACAAGCTCCTCCACTCTAAGTGGGAATAACACAAGAAAGTTTCACAAGGTCTCCAACAAAACTTCAAGCTTCACAACTCCATCAAGATAGCTTCTCCAATATGTGTTTGATTCACAACAAAATGGGGGAGAGGCAACGCTCTCCACCCAACCAAGATATCCAATGAAGAGGAGAAGCCATCCTCTCCATTGGCCCCCAAGCCCCAACCACATTACAATGGGAGATAATTCCAACACATAGCAACAACAAGCTTCCACAACACAAACAAATATTTCATAATCATTTCAACCATATTCAAATTCACAACAACACAAGAAAGAAGAACAACAAAACAACAAAAAACAAGGTTTAGAATGAAAGCCAAAGGAGAAAGACCTATGGGGAGGCCACTTATGCCTCCCAATGAGAATGAGTGCCCACCTTAAAGCCTCCAATGCATATCTCAATTCTCTTACATACTCTTATGCCTCCCTCAAGTACCCCTTATACCTCCCACATACTCTTATGCCTCCCTCATAAAAGAAACAAGAAAGAAATGCAAGCATTCCTTGTACAAGATGGGGCACCCAACCTAAAATCCTTCCAAACAAAAATTAAACTCTTATGCCTCCCTACATGAAATCTACCCACAAGTCTCCTCCTACTCCAAACTTAGGCAATATACCCATACCCAACAAGCATTCGAAAGAAAATAATACTCAACACAAGCACATAAACACAAAATAAGCATAACATAAGAAAGGTAAATCTCCTACCTTTCCATAGTAGAGCTTGTTCCAAGGGTAAGTCTCCAAGCTCCTCAAAAGCAAACAAACGTCCACAAGCTCCAACAATCCACAAACTCCCTCAACAATTCTCTAACTCTCCCCAAAATACAAGAGCAAAAAATAATGAAGTAACCCCCAAACAAGCAAAAGAACTTCAATAAATAGCAAAAGGAGAGAGGAGGATGATGTGGCTCCAAGTAGGATGCCACCTCATTTCCTCTCCACTCCACATCACCTTAGTCAACCTCATATTCCAATGCACAATTAATAAGTGGTTGAAGGAATGACATTATACTTACACACAAAAACTAAGCCCACACCCCCTAAGGACAAAATTAATTACAAGAAAGGAAGCACAATAAACATTTTACCTTTTTATTTTCCCAAAACACCTAATGGGGTCTAATTTTGACCCCCCAACCCATAGGTAGGGTTGACATAACAATCTAAGAGGTGTGGGACAAATTTGACTTGTCCCACAAGCTTCCAAATTTGGCCTCTAAGGCCAAATTCGAATTTCCATGAAGGGGTAGAGTGTACAACACTCAAGATCTCAAGCATTCAACACACAAAACAAAATCCAAGAGTAAATCAAGTCTAATAAATGAAATCCTTTTGGTCACATCTTTAATTAGTTTAGGACAATGTTAAATTGGCTTAATTAGACACTATAACCCGTTGATAATAAAAAGGTAAAACATACGTCAAAATCTAAATAATTAAAACAAGTAAATTACATTACGAAAAGAAACACATACTAACATTAATAAAAGCGAAACTAAAATTAAAGACAACACATGTTCCCTTGGTCACACTTTTCCCCTAGCCAAATAATTCAAACACACGCACAATTACATGTTGCCATGGTGACCCTTGTTGAATTCATCTAGAATTCCAATGTAGTTGGTCTCCAATCCCCCCGATGTTTGTTGTGAATAATTTTACCTATAAAACACATTAATACCCTCTTCGGCCTCGTGGCCGCATTAAAACATATATGATAAAATATACAATATAAATCCAAAATCATCTATATACGAATCAAATATCATCTAGGTAAATACGATATCGTTTACAATTTCTAACAACATTTCTATTCCACATTTCATCCATGTCAAAATGATCACAACATTAGTGCAGTTATCAAAGGTCTACTCAATATGACGAAATATATCACATGTCAGAAATATATATATAAATAACCATGTCAACAGTATATCAACATCAATATGAAATGTATCTAATGATCCACATGCATCATATATGAATTGAATCAACAACAGTTCAATATTTCTAACATCTAACATCATACTAAATCAAAAATCCATAATCATACCCATAAGAGTAGTCGGTAGTATCGAAATCAATAATCAAAAGGGTGTCGAAGGGAAGTGGGCACTACATCGTGAGACATGCAGGTATTTATTTCCCATGTTTTTATTTTAAAATACCTCTTTTGAATGAGAAATACAATACACCTTTTGTTCATATGTCTAGCCGTTAGAGTGGATCACTTATAAATGATTATTCGAGAATCACCCTTTCCCCTAAAATATAATCAAGCTTGAAACTGAATAAAAAATGTTTTTTGCATTGTCCTCATTATTTTAAATTTTCGTCCATTTAAATGTAAATTGCATTAATGTGCATGATACATGTGAGAAAACTATGAAAAATGGATCACCTAAATAATTTTAGATTTTAACCTTCAATTCATGTCTTTTCCTTCCTTGAACATTCCTTTTACAAAACCTTTATTTTTGATTTAAAGGGAGTAGTGCCATCTATTAGGTTACAATCTCTATAGTCCTTCCTCCTTATTGCAAGCATCGCCCTAACTAGAAGCACATTGCATCGCCCTTCATGTTTCTTGGTGTTATTCTCCACCATTGCCCACACCTAGATACCATGCGTGCCACACGAGTATAGACAAATATTGTTCATTTCCCTAACAGCTACTAAAGAAACACGAAAATTGTAATTGTTTATGCAACCCCTAACCAATAATTTTTGCTTCTTTGCTTTATCCCTTTTGGCATTCACATCGTATATTTCATGTACGATTGCTAGTATTATTTAACAAAGAAATATGATATGAACGATGGATATTTTTGTCTTGGAACATTTATGTACACCACTTTCTCCACCGTAGATGGCTCATACATATGTTAGAGCCAAGGGGGTCCACTCCACTTTGGCATACTCCTTTTGGCTTAACTAGTGTAGCGGTCCCAACCTTCCCTCCATGCCTTCCTCATTAATCCTTGTTGAAAATATTTTAAATTTAGTACTTTCTCGTCACCTGTCACCTAAACAAACATTAAATATTACCAAACTATGTTACATTCCTGTTCACTGCCACCATAATCCATTCATTGTATTCCATAAAATCATTTACAATTTGCATACCACACTATTTTTAATATCTAACTGTAGTAATGAGTGTTCTACGTCTAATAGAATACATATATACATTCTTGTCCTCCATTTTCGGCTCATAAATATATATGCAATCAATAATCAAATTTGAAGGGCTAGTCCCAATTTCATTGTGAAGGGAAAACATTGGACCAACCCTTCAACAATTTAGTATAATCATTTTACACTTTATATGAAAAGATTAAATCAATCACACATGTCACAAAAATTGAACACTTTTTACAAAGAGAGATTAAATTTTGCAAATGAGTGATTATACACATTAAAAATGTCAAATAATCATGTCTAATATGTGTTATTGGATTTTGCCCCTTGGGAAAAATTGGACAAACAGGACCTCGCACAGACAAAATAGAGGGATAATTTCAGCCATGGGGGCCCACATTTCGGGTTTGAGCTGAGCGAGTTTAAGTGGTAAGGATTTTCGAAGTCTGAGGCATTCAGACTCTAGGCGTGAAAGCATTCAGACTCGGCGGGACAAAGTTTGAATTGCCGAGCTTATAGGGTCTGAAAGGTCCGAAGTCTGAAGTCCGAATTCAGATTTCAACATTGGGGAGCTTAGGAGTTCAAGCTAGCTCAGGGAATTGTGGAGTTCAAACTCCAGAGTCTAACATTCAGACTTCGGAGGTGAGGTCATTTAGGGGGTTTTCGAGGTCAACAACGCAGGAACTTCAGAGCTTGGAATTGGAGAAATACGAATCAGTGAGCTCAAAAGGCTCGAAAGCCCAAAACCCTGAAGTCAGAAAAGCTTTGGGGTTTTTGGAGGTGAATGCCTTTTCAGTGTCAACCATTTTGGGGGTTGTCTTCAAAGGCGGATTTCGGGGACTTGATGAAACAAAGTCTGAAAATGGGAAAGGTCAAAGTTCGAAACTTGAACTCTCAATTTCGGAGGTTTCAGCGAGTTAGGCGGATGAACAATGCCACATGCCTGAATAGTCTACCATTTTAGAGGAATGTTTCCAAATTTCTCACCTACCTAAATGATGATGATATGGGCTTCCTTTCTTCTCCAACAAGGAAAAGTACATGGAGGTATGGGTTTTGGAGTGACACCCATCATTGTTGCAAGTGATTTTAATACATATTTGGGTGGTTGAAGAAAGATTTCGAATTCCTTCTCTCTCCCTTCATATATATTATAAGGAGGGTCTCATTTCAAAGGGTTGGATAATCTTGATTTGTACCCTCCCTTCTTCTCTTTTCTGTAAGTGATCTTGTGGAGTTCAAACCTCCCATTCAAACTGTAAATGCAATTTTTACCTCTTGGCCATTGTAATGCACTGTATCAAATCTGTGGAGCAATAATATAAGTCTATAGATGAATTTCAACCCTCTCTTGTGTTCATTGCATCTTTTTGATCTCTCATTATAACTTTGGTTAAATGTGCAATTTAGGTTGTGTTACATGTTTTGGTGTTTTGTGTTTAATGGTGAATAAATTTGTGACAAGAAACTGATCTGTGTTGATGCTCATCCTCTTCAATCTTGTTCAATTTTATCCCCATGCAAGGAAATTTATTCAACACTCCTTCTTGGTGCATCACCCTCTTGTAGATTAGGTTTAATTTATTGTAATCCTTTTAACCATGTCTCCTTGGCAAGTTAGAGCAAGGTTTAGAATACGGTCCTCTACAATTTGGATGTGAGTATTAGAATAGAGGAATAGGAACCGACCTTCATCCAGAGAGATTTCCCATTTGCAAAGTCCCATATGGTGTCCCCAGATTTCACCCTGAAATCTGGGACTATCGTATTTAAAAAAAATTGTACTTTTAAAATAATGGGTTGTTTTGTGTTTTTATTGCTAGAAAGTTCCTATAATGTGTCAAGATATTCCCAATGAGCCATATAAGCCATTTTCAACAAATACCCAGATGCCCAAAATTGTTTTATTTTGTCACTGGGGTTTGCCTGTGGGAAATTTGTATTTAATTATTTTGAGCCTCGTTTGAGGAAATTTGTGCTCCGGTTTAACCCTGTTGTGATCGTACATATCATTATTCCAATATACTAGCAGGGTGTTTCACTCGGAAATGCTTCGTTCCTTATAGAAACAGATAAGGTTAGGGTTAGGAGGAATACCTGTAGAATGTCGAGATGATGTGCGCGTACCGTAGAGAAAGATCAGGCTGACTGCGAAGAACTCCTTTTTGTCTTGGAAGGACTACCTGCAAATAAGAACACAAGACCACAAGATTTTGATTAGATAATAAATGAGGGAACTGCCTTGGGCCCAGGAAGTATGAAACTTCCTTTCGAAGGTGGTCAGTTCCCCTGCTAATATGAATTAACACAAAATACTGTAGAGTACCAATTAAATTGTTTCGTGGAACTGGGGTAGGGAAAAGGCTGTTTTTCTTGGTTTTGATCAAAGGAACCGATGCCGGTTATCTATAACCGATGGCGGTCACTGATAACCAATACCGGTTGGTTCTAGGATCTTCTGGGCTGGTTGTGGTGTTTGTAATGGCTGGTTTTTGGAATAGTATTGAGAAATGGGATAGTTAGAAGCTAAGGAATGATGGTTAGAGGCAATGGTACGTTAGATAATGGGTTCAGGAACGGGTTTGGGAAGATTACAATTCCAAAAGCACAAGAAATGTTATAATGGAGGACATGCAAGATATAACTTACTGGTTTTTTGATGAAGGTGCAAGTTGATCTCCTTTGCTGCCGACTCTTCTGGTTTCTTTACTCGTCTCTGCTTGGTCAAGTGAAGTTCTGGACTCTGCTGATCGCTTTGGACTCTCCTTTGATTAAAAATCCTTCGACTGACCTCCAAAAATGAAATTCTGATCCGTTGTTTTGGTTTGGGAAGCCCATTTACAGGGAACCGATGGCGGTTGCGTAACCGACGGCGGTCGAGTAGGAACCGGCATCGGTTAGGAAAAAGTAGGCTATTTTTAGTAAAATAGCCCACCTTCCCTGCTTTTCTCCCGAGAGATCAGTTGCGGGCTTGGTCAAGTGGCTAGAAGGTCGGCTTTGGGTGCGAGTAAGGAGGCATTAGTTATGGATGTGAGTCTAGACCAAGTCATGGGTCCTAATTAGGTTAGTTTTAGGGTTAGGGCTAGGTCATGATGAAGTGGCAAAGTGAGGTGGTAGGTAAGGTGGTGTAGATTTATCAATTACAAGGCAATTAATAAATACTTGTGTAAGGTTTAGGTAATGAGGTTAGGTTGCGAAATGAGATGCGGGTCACAAGGGGTCGTAAGACACAATTTTGGTGTCTACATTAGCCCCTTATTGTCGTGTAGCTTGTTCTGTAAAGCTGCGCGGACAATAATATGAAGTGGTTTCTCATGTTAAGGATATAGGTAATCCCCCTCAAATCTAGCACAGATTGAGCGAACGGGAAATCAGGGATAGGGTTGATAAAAGGTAAATGTTGTAGAGAGGATGGTAAGGTGGTGCGGTAGGTCCAAGGAAGCAGACGCATGTTGAAATGCAATAGTACGACTAGGGTACATGATTTGACAAGCAAACCAGCAATGTATAGGCAAAGGTCGATAGTTTATCCAAACAAGGGTGATATAATCCTGGTATCCAAGGCATAGGAAGTAGCTCCAGGGTATATAACAGGTAAGGTACAGGAACGTTTAGGCATGTTCGGCAGTACCAAATGGTTGGTTTGGTTGAGATAAACGTCACGGTCTAGGTCTAGGCAAAGTTGGTCATCAGATCAAGTCAAGGACCCTAATCATGCTAAAACACGAACAGGTGAGCTCGATTGAACAAAAAGCTACATGATGGATGGATAAATTAAAGCGGTGATTGTGGGTATGGTATGGTTAATTGTTGGTGCCTTGGGTCAGACCATAACGGCCTTAGGTCGGGCCAAATGGTTAGGTGCGGCCTTGGGTCGGGCCAAATGGGTTGGTTGCGGCCTTGGGTCGGGCCAAATGGTAGGTTGAGGCCTTGGGTCGGGCCGAAATGGGGTGGTTGCGGGCCTTGGGTCGGGCCAAATGGGGGGCCAAATGGTTGCGGCCTTGGGTCGGGCCGAATTGGTAGGTTGAGGCCTTAGGTCGGGCCAATTGGTAAGTTGAGGCCTTGGGTCGGGCCGAATTGGTAGGTTGAGGCCTTAGGTCGGGCCAATTGGTAGGTTGAGGCCTTAGGTCGGGCCAATTGGTAAGTTGAGGCCTTAGGTCGGGCCAATTGGTAGGCTGAGGCCTTAGGTCGGGCCGAATTGGTAGGTTGAGGCCTTAGGTCGGGCCAATTGGTAGGTTGAGGCCTTAGGTCGGGCCAATTGGTAAGTTGAGGCCTTAGGTCGGGCCAATTGGTAGGCTGAGGCCTTAGGTCGGGCCGAATTGGTAAACAAATGGTGTTCAGCAAAGGTGGATATAGGCGATATGTGGTTAAAAAAGAGGCAAGTGGTAAACAGGGGCAAAAAGATAACATTGGGGGAAAGTTGGGATTAACACCGATGTCGATTCTACATGACCGATATCGGTTAAGGGACCGATACCGGTTTTTTAGGGCAAAAAAGGAAACCGACATCGGTTAAGGTCGAAAAACCTATAAAAAGAAAAATACGGCTTGTCATTGTCACTTTGGTTATTTGCAATCCAAATTAACTTGTCTGACGTGGAGAGTTGAGTTGGAGGGGTATTGAGTGAGGTGGAGCTATTTGATTGGCGGAGAGAGTTGATAGTGGGCCCGAATAGTTGAGGAGGCGGCAGGTGATTGGCCGGGGACCCAGCAGATCAGGATTGGAGCCATGGCACAGGCAGGAGGAGCTGGAGGGGCTGGACCAGCTGGACCGCCACCACCCATCCCACCACGACGACGTGTCGTCGTACCGGTAGGTTCTAAACTCTTTAATTTGGTGATTTGGTTGATTTATGGTGTTTTTGGGATTTGGGTAGGAATTTGTATTTTGTAGGAAAGAATGAGTAAATGGGGGTAATTTGAGAAAGGGAGAGGGTAGATAGGTTAGATAGGCTAAGGTGGGTAGGTGGGTAAGTTTTTAGGGTTTTTGGGTGGGTAGATGGGTAGAAATAGGTAAAAAAATGAGTTTGGGGGCCGCGCGGGGGTTCGGCTCGGGAGGAGAACAGTGACCGATGTCGGTCACTAAGCGACCGGCATCGGTCGCTAAAGTTTAGGGAAGGGTACAGTTGTTGGTGACCGGCGTCGGTGATGTATCGACCGGCGCCGGTTGTGGGTGGGTTGGGTTGGGTTGGTTTAGGGTGTGGGTTTTTGTGGGTTGGGTGGTTGAGTGGGTGGGTTGGGTTGAGTTGGTTGGGTTGGGTTGAGTTGGTTGTGTTGGGTTGAGTTGGTTAGGGTGGGTTGAGTTGGTTGTGTAGGGTTTAGGGTTTAGGGTCTAGGTTTTTGTGGGTTGGGTGGTTGAGTGGGTGGGTTGGGTTGAGTTGGTTGGGTTGGGTTGAGTTGGTTGGGGTGGGTTGAGTTGGTTGGGTTGGGTTGAGTTGGTTGGGGTGGGTTGAGTTGGTTGGGGTGGGTTGAGTTGGTTGTGTAGGGTTTAGGGTTTAGGGTCTAGGTTTTTGTGGGTTGGGTGGTTGAGTGGGTGGGTTGGGTTGAGTTGGTTGGGGTGGAGAAGGGTGAGGTGTGGGGTTAGATTTTGGGTGTTACAAAAGGGGGTTTAGATGGTAAAGTAGATGTTATAATAAAGAGTGGGTCTAAGAATGTGGGTTGGTTTTGCAGGCACGTCAGCAGTTGACGATGCGTGATAGGATGCCTCCACTATTGAGTCAGATGAGGCCACACATATCTGCGACACATTGGGCCATCATGTGCAAGGTGGGACTCAACGGGGTCCAGAGGTACAGAGCGATAGAGAGAGATCACAGTATGATGGTCGCCCTCATCGAGAGATGGGATCTGGCGGCCAATGTGTTCCATCTGCCGACCGGGGAGATGACCGTCACATTAGAGGATGTGTATCGCATCCTGCGGCTACCGATCGAGGGAGAGACCATTTTCCAGGTAGATTCAGAGACTGCCATGGATAGCATATTGCAGGTTTTTGGGGATGCAGCCGCGCTTCTTACGTATCATAGCGCGAGCATTGGATATGGTGATATGTACCGCGCACACAGACATGAGACACGGCTTGCCGTGTTGATGATGATAGGGATCACCTGCTTCGCCCTCCCAGATTTAGAGGGAGGCCGCTTCCCACGGGCATTGATGGGGGTGCTGCTGGAGATGGTGGAGGAGAACAGCTGTTTTGCATGGGCACCAGTGTATCTGGTGCAATTATACAGGGAGTTATGGGGCTATCGCCGGAGGAGGTGATTTGGTATTTGTTCTACATTTTTGTTGCACTGTTGGGCATACGAGCACATCGTATGCATCAGGCCAGTAGGGCTACCCCAGCAGCCAGGGCCACAGGTCATATACCGATATGGCTTTCAGAGGTGGTTGGGGGTTGTGGGCCAGCCACGAGCAGTTGTTGCAGGTCGGGATGTGGTCTATTATAGACACTTGCTAGAGGGCCTTACAACAGTAGACATTGTATGGAGACCCTACAGAGGTCACCATCCTGGCAGAGGAGCCCGCGTACAGCTGCGCCTGATCCAGTATACATTCTGGATAGCAGGACGGAGGCCGGGAGAGTACGAGCGGATACCCCTAGAGAGGGTACGCAGGCAGATGGGGCTGCGACAGGACGAGCCACCGCCCTTCCCTCAGTACAGGAGGGATGATGTAGAGGCCCCACTGCCAGCGCCACAGCCTTGGGATCTAGACTGGGTAGCGGAGAGACCAGCAGGTGAGGGTGTGGATGATGCCGGGTGCACGGGAGCATATAGGGTATGGTGGGCTGGGCAGAGAGCAGCGAGGATAGTACCCCGCCTGCGCAGCTAGACTTGGCTACAGTTACGGCAGAGAGAGATCAGCTCCGGGGGTAGGTGCAGCTATTACAGGGACAGTTGGTTGCTGCACAGGCACAGATAGGGGTCTTACAGGGGCAACTAGCCCAGGCTCAGGTACAGGCACAGGCAGCACCACCACCAGCAGCACAGCCACAGGTGTAGGTACAGGTACAGGCACAGCAGCAGCACAGCCACAGCCCCAGATACCACCACGGCCACAGGTGCAGGTACAGGCACAGGCAGCACCACCACCAGCACCACAGCCATAGGTGCAAGTACAGGCTCAGGGGGTATTGGTGTTAGGTGCCAGGGGACCAGCCCCAGTTCCTTCAGTGGCACGAGATCGCTATATGGAGGTGAGAGCAGAGGCCCGATATTATCAGGATATTCTTGATAGTACCGGAGTCGAGTATCAGGCATATGCAGCTCATAGAGCAGAGACCTCGCACAGCTAGAGATCTCAGGGAGGAGCAGCCACAGCTGGCATGTCCGTGACAGGCAGGAGGCGAGAGGCACCACAGGGACCAGCGGGGAGAGGTGCCGAGGGCGGTGGGGAGAGCTGATAGATCCCCGACATGGTTTTGTATAGGGACATGGGCACCGGTCTGCGAACCGGTTGTATTGATAGAGGCCTGCGTGCCTACACTTATTCATTGTTTTGATTCATTTATTTATTATATACCGGCCTGCGAGCCGAGTACGGGTTGTATATTTGATACCAGCCTGCGAGCCGAGTATATTTTTGATATGAGAGACCGGCCTGCGAGCCGAGTCGAGATTTTTGGTAGGTATTGCGGCCTGCGTGCCGGCTTTGGTATTGTATGAGATCACAGAGGCCCCGATGTAGGGCACATTGTATTTTTGAAAATTTGTATATATATAGAGACGATGTTTTGATCCACATGCTAGTGTTCAAAATGTGTTGAAATATGTGGTTAATGGCTGGTAATAGATAGAATGTGTGATGAGTTTAATTGACATGTTGATAGATGGATGATGCTGATGTTTTTGTTTGTTTGTACGTATATATGAATGTCAGGTTATGTGATGAATTGGTGGTTTTGTGACATTGTGATATATGTAACTGATGAGTTGGATCCAAATGATGTATAGATTGATAGTTTCTTGATATCCGTAGTTGATGGTTTGTGTATTTGTGTAAAATAAATGATATTTAATGAAAATGTAATGTTATATGTGGTGGATGAACAAAATGTGGTAAATTGTGTGGTTTATGCAGGAAAAGAGGCGGGTGCGACAAAAATTTAGAGTGAGAAATGAAGAAAAGAAACGCTGTTGAGAAAAGATAGGTGTGTAACCGATAGCGGTTAGTGAACCGATATCGGTATCTGATTGACCGATATCGGTTAAGTAACCGATACCGGTTATTTAGGTATGAGCTTTTCTAAAAATAGAAAAGCTAGGGTGGTAACTTAAGTTTTAATTTTAGAGCCATGCAAGAGGTTAAATATGCGAACGCGACGCTTTTTGACGACTGAGACAGGTATTTGTATGAGAGATTTGGGTGAGAAGGAGAAAAGAGACAAGGAAAGTAAATGTGATCCGAGGTTCAGAAGGCAGAAAGACGAAGTTGAAAAGGGTGGTGATCATGGCAGAACGAGGAGAAGCATCCAGCAGGCAAGGACATGAGGGAAGACCAGGGCCACCTCAAGCTGCTGCAACCCAAGAGGTATTGTTTTGTTTGTGATTTGACTACTGCATGTTTTGTGAATAAGATGGGGGAGAGTAGGTGGGTGGATATGAGAAAGAAAACATGATAACAAGGGTTGCAGGTGAGGTAAGTGTTACAGGGTAGGCAATCAGGGGTTTCAGGTATGTTTGTATGTATAAAAATGAATAAACGAGAAAATTATTGTCGTAGGTGATTGTTTTTAGGGCAGGTGTATAAAATTGACAGTGACCGGTAGCGGTTAGGGAGAACCGGTATCGGTTATTCAACCGATATCGGTTATGTATAACCGGTACCGGTTACTGGAGAAATTTCCAGAATGTTTGAAAAAGACCCTAATGGATTGAATGGTTGTTTGTTGTTTTGGTGTATGCAGGCAGAGGCAGGGTTGAGGATGAATGATAGTGTGCCAGCACTGTTGTCGTGAATCCGAGCGGATGTAACACCAGCGGAATGGACATTGATAAATCGTTTGGGGTTAAGTGGAATCCATTATTATTCCTGAATCGCACGTAACCATGGTATGTTACAGGCACTGATTGAGAGATGGAATCCTGAGACAAATACCTTGTATCTGCCAACAGGTGAAATGACAGTAACTTTGGAAGATGTGTTTCGTATATTGAGATTCCCTATTACAGGAGAACCAGTATATCAGGCACTACCTAGCGCGGGGCGGGCAGCGATAACAGAAGTGTTTGGTCCATATGCACGGGACTTAACACAGCGAGGTTTTTCATTCACATATGGGGTAATGTATGCAGCACACCCTGAGGAGACAAGGTTAGCAGTGATTTTAATGATAGCGGTAGGGTATTATGCGTTACCGAGGGCAGAAGAGGGAAGATTTCCAAAGGCATTGATGTGTGTTATTTGGGAGATGTTAGAAAGGAACGTGACTTTTGCATGGGCACCTGCATATTTGGCGGAGCTATACAGGGGTTTATGGGCTTGTAGGTGAAATCACAGGACAACGTTGGATTGCTCATACTTATTACACTGTTGGGCCTATGAGCACATTGTTTGTGTGCGACCAATAGGCCAATCCATCCAGGCAGGAGAGACCGGAGTACAGAGGTTGGGATTCTGACGATGGGTCCAGACAGAACAAGAGGCAAGATCTCAGGCCGTGCCGGGTGACATTGAGTATTACAGGCAGGTATGGGAGAGGTTGACAGTTGCAGATATCTGTTGGAGGCCCTACGGGAACTATATGATAACCAAGAACATAGTTGAGGAGTTGAGAGGTGTAGAGCGATTGAGGTGGATCGCGGGGCATAGGCCAGGTGAATATGAGAGGATTCCTATAGATCGCGTGCGGCGACAATTTGGATTTGTGCAGGACATACCACAGGCTTATAGACCATATATGAGGATCGATGCCGAGGCAGCATTCTCACCACCCCGGCCAACACCTCCAGAAGGGCCCGAGGAGATAGCTGCCGATCGCAGTGTAATGGATGTAGGAATGACAGAGCCCTATAGATTATGGTGGGTAGCAGAACTGTGAGGTGTACGTGAGCGCCCTAACATAGCGGTGATTACAGCAGAGAGGGATCGTCTGTAGCGTTTGGTTCAGCAGCTCCAAACGCAGGTGAATGAGACAAGAGGATTGTTAGTGGTTGCGGAGTCACGGGCGGCGAGACTAGAGGCTGGAGTTCTCCATGCGAGAGGGCGTATTCATATGTTACAGGAGAGATAGGCAGATCAGTAGGCGGTACCAATAGCCACGGTACCTTTGAGGACAGAGAGGCCTGGCGAGAGGGGTCGACGATCACGATCATCACCTAGGTCGGGATGAGGCGTGAGGGTCTAAATAAATGTTAGCAAGGTATGAGGATAAATAAGAGTACCGACCTGCGTGTCGATGATATAGAAGATGTATTTGTTTAACATCTAAATAAAATGAGATATGTATGTTGATTTGCGTTATAATAATAAGAATGCTGTCGTTTTGACTTTCGGTGTTTTGAAAAAGGATCAAAGAGGAATGTGATTAAATAGAAATACACCAAAATATTTATATTTACCACACATGATAGGTTATGGTAGGGGATGGTTGAGCTAACCTTGGGAGACCCCATGTCTCCGAAGTGCTGCCTACATAGCCCATTGCACAAAGCAAGGAAGGGCCTCAGACCGATGTAGTTCTCCCTTAGGATCAGGGAGGGGTGAATTTAGGCAATTTGGTATGGTTTAGGCAATTTGTCGTTTGGTAAAAAAATTTGATGTTGGTAGGGTAATGTTGTTGGTGCTGGTAGGATAATGTTGTTGGTGTAGGTATAGGTAAAGCAAAGGTTAGCATACCCAAGTAGTAGGGAATAGTGTCCTGATTAAGATCAACACACAATTTTAGATGCGAGGCAAAGCGGAAAGAGTGCTCCGTAGGTGAAAAGAGCTAAACAAACCACACAACGTAGAACGAGCCTGAAGCCCTAAGTGCCGTGCATAGACGAGAAGTCCATTGTTGAAAAGAGTTGTATGATCACAATATATCAGGTGTACGTTACGTCCCTTGAGTTGAAACAAATGGTGAGGTGATGTGGATGATATAGCTGAGGTACAAAGAACTTGTTACAACGAAAGAGAACCTACCCTAAATAGACAAGTCCATGACCCAAAAGGTTCTTTTGAATGAGGCTTTTATTTTATTGAATGTAGACTGATCGATGCGGGAAGTCTACAAGGGATATTGATTGTTTTATTCTTGAGGTCTTCACGAAGCTGATCAATGCGAGAAGCTTCTGATAAAGGCTGACTGTGTATAGCTGTCCTTCGGGGGAGCAGTCTATTTATAGTAGCAGCAATAGTTTGGCATATAGCTGTCCTTCGAGGGAGCAGTCTATATTTAATTTTAGATGACTAGATGTTCTTTTGGCGTGAAGCATCTAGTTTAGTAGGAAGTTTGACTCAAGAAAATCCCATAAGAATACGGCTTATTTTAATACTTTGAAGTCATGGACTAGACTAAAAAAGGGGAAGGCATTATCAAGGGGAGGTGCGAAGTGATTTCGATTTTATTTAGAGATATAGAAAACAAAGTGTATGTAGCGGTAAATGAGCTCAAGGGACGAGCAGTAGGTAGATAAGAAGTGATATAACACTAGATTCAACAGTAGAATGGGCGAAGATGTAAGGCATTAAGGGGTTCAGGCTCAGGTTTACCATTAAGCGAAGCTAAACGATAAGTGCCTGATCTATAGGTGTGAGTGATTATATAAGGCCCAATCCAATTGGGAGCAAATTTTCCACGTTTGCTCTTTTCTAGTTTGGTGACATGTTGATTCTCTTTGAGGACAAGATCACCAACCTTAAAGGTACGCTCATGAAGTCGCTTATCATAAGCACGCTTGATGCGTTTTTGATAGATTTGAAGGTTATCGAGAGCTGTAAGATGTCGTTCGTCAAGAAGCTCCAATTGGGCTAACCGCTCTTGGCGGAAATCATCGTTGGTGAGAATATCCTGAAGAGATATTCTAAGGGAGGGTATTTGTATTTCGAGAGGCAAAACAGCCTCGGTACCATATACCAAAGAAATCCATTGAGGATAGTCAATAGGCAAGATGAAGGAAACAGAAAGGAGTCGTTGGAGCTCCTCTTTGACCAAGAGAGCAATGCGTGGATGCATTTTTCTCAATTTCTATTTGACTGGTTTGGAATCGGGGTTTAGGGTGATGTTATGGACGTCAATGGTAGGATCAATTCCTGGCATGTCAGCGTAAGACCATGCGAAAGCTTGGTTGCGAGCATGGAGAAAGGTAGAAAAGGCGGCTTGTGCTGATGTGTTAAGGGATTGTCCAATCTTCACTATGTGAGGATCTTCCTCCGTGTGGATGTTGATTTCTATAGTAGATTCGTTCAGCATAGTTTGGGTTTCAGATGGTAGGGCGCGTTGAATATAAGAATCATCCGCGCCCAGGTAAGTGAGGATGGAGTCATCATCCTGGCATTCAACAACATTAATCAAAGGCGAATCCTCTTCGATCATGTCTGGATACAGAAGGGGAAGAGAAGATGGGTCCTCATTATCGCGTTGATAAGTGAGAGGACCTATGAAGATAACATTTATGAAAAAAAAAAGTTAGGAGGGATAGATTCAGGGTCCATCGATTCTGTGGGTGATGATGGCAAAGTGGGTGATGATGGCAAAGTGGGTGATGATGGTTCGGTAGGGGAAACGTCTTCCTCTTCCAGGATACAGCTGACAAGAGGTGTCTCCTGTGTAGGTGTTTCGGAAAAACCGAGACCACTTCGATCATTATGTTTGCGTGTGGTCATGGGAATGAGTGTATGTCGGCCTTGTTCGTAAAGGCCAAAACCAAAGCCTTTCCACGCACAGCGAGTCAAGAAGGTGAGGGCGAAACGACGATTTGTCAAGTATTGAAAATCGGATTGGAAGGGAACCACACCAAGAGGAGGTTCAGGGGTAATGGAGGATGCATCAACACCCCCATACGTTAGGTTAGTGCGGCAATGGGGTGGTCCGTAAGAGATTACCTCCCCCACGCGATGGTCGTAGGTGGGATGCGCATGTAATTGTCCGTACTCCTGCGGGGTAGGGAAAGAACTAACGTTATATAGGTGGTACTCCCCCAGCGTGAGGCGATGAAAAACATCTACTAAGGGGTCGGAGGTTGGGATATTAGCTGCGGGAAGAGAAGTGGTTTGTGCGACGGTGGTTTCATCAGTTGAAGGCGTAGGTGCAGTTGAGGTGGATGGTTGAGGTACATTTGAAGAGGATGGTTGGGTTGAATGTATGGGTGTCTTAATTGGTATAAGCACATCGTTTGGGTGGTATAACATATTGCAATTTTTGAAGGGGGGAGGATCAGCTGTTACAGTGTAGGACTTCCCCTCGTAGTCAAATTTTATGCATCGATGTAATGTTGAGGGAACGCATCCCATGGCTCGGATCCAAGGACGACCCAGCAATATATTATATTGGAACTCTCCTTCAAGGACATAGAAGAGTTCGGGTAAAGTACGTGGGCCTACGTGAATGTTGAGGATCACGGTGCCTAAGGTAGAAGTAATAGCGTCATTGAATGACCGCAACATGATGGGGTTGGCACACATGCAACTAGAAGGGATGTTCATTTGTTGGAAGGCTTTTGAAGAGATGATGTTTAGGCTAGCGCCCCCGTCAATCATAACCTGACGTACTCGAATGTCTCGGACGTAAGCGGAAATGAAAAGGGCAGGGTCAGGGTCTTCTGCACCAAAGTTGATAATTTCTTCTGAGAAACTAACTGCAGCGGCTTGTTGTTTTGAGACAGAAGTGGTGGGGGAGATGGATTGTTTTGTGAGAGAGGAAACGTGATTGGGTGTTAGAATGGAGGCAACGGGCAGGGTTTCATTGGGTAAAACCTCTATCCCTTGAAGGATCTCAACGAGAGCTTGTCGATGAGATTCAGAAGTCTGAATGAGATCATATAGTGTCATTTTTACGGGTGATTGATGAAGCTGTTTGATCATGGTTCGGTGGGCAACTCCATTAGAGACGGGATAGGTGGGTCCGCGAATAACCACTTTAGGTGGTGGTGTAATCGGGATGGTTGAAGGAGAAAGAGATGCCGCAGGTGTGTTTTCTTTCGCTTTCCCATTGTTTTTCTGTCCTCGAGTAGCGACACTAATCATATTAATCTCGTAGATCTGAGATGAGGAAGATGGTTGGGATAATTCATGGTCTTCAAGAGGTGGGGTGGTAATAATGATAGATCTTGGTGAGGCGGGGATAGATGATATAGTAGAGGGAATTGACGCTAGAGGTCTCTCCCTTCGTAAGTTGTCTTTCTTAATCTTTCTATCCGGGAGAGGTGACTGACAAAGGAGGGTTTTTAGAGCTTTACATCCCTCCACATCATGTCCTGGTGTGCGGTGATAAGCGCAGATTTTAGACTCATCGTAACCCATAGGTCGGGGTTTAGACGGGTCATAAGGTCTAAGTGGAGGTAGGGAAATGGTCGCATTCTCCACCAACATAGCAAGGATTTTGGCGTAAGATCCTTTGAGTGGGTCAAAATCGGAAGAGGATGAGGGTATTGATTGTGTGGATTGTGGTAATGTTTGGGCGTGTTTAGTTCGTATGGGTGATGGTTTAGCCGAGGGGTGCTAACACATGTTTTTCACTAAACGTGGTTTCTTGGACACAGAAGTTACGTTCAGCTGGTTAGATGATGAGGCTACAGATGGCGTGGTAGCTGGAAACAACCACGGAGAAAGGGGAGTGACAGAAAATAAATCCTTTGATGATGGGATTGGTTTAGGGTTGATAGGTGGACCAGATACGCGGGGTAACGATGTTGTGATACCCTTTGATCTCTGTATAGGTGTAGAAGGCATAGGTCGTTTTACAGAAGACAAAGGAGGTATGATATATTGGTGTAAGGTGGAGGGATGAGATCCCAATATGGAAGGTGGGTGTGACGATGAGGGTTTTGATTGTGATAGAGGCACGGATTGCATTCGTCTCCTAGGTGGCGGAACGGATTTATTTTTGGATAGATCAAGTCGCTTAGGCGGGTGTGTTAGACTGGGCATTGGTGAGGTCCCAAGCGTAGGGGAAGATCTAGTTAAGTTGATAGAAGTGGACGGGGCATTTGGTAGAGGTGAGGGGGGTGAAGGTGAGAACAGGGGCATTTTAAGCTTCTGTAAGCACTTCGGGTAGATGGTGGAGACATCAGGATCAGTCATTTGCATTTGAGTAGAAAAAGGGGTACTCAAACGTTCCCATAGGGCCTGTCTATCTTCTGTGGAATGACAGTCTCCAGGTGTGATTTGTAATTTTGGTACGGAAGAAAGGTGGGTTGTAATTCCAGTCCATTGCGGGTGTGACACAGGAGGCAGATGAGGCACTGTATCAATAGATGTTAAGAGGTCAACCGGTCGTTGAAAAGATTTAGGAGATGAGGGACTAATAGGTAGGAGGGCGTGTTCGAGGGAGATCTGTCATGTTAAAAGAATGTGGTGATGTTAGTGTAAGAGATTTCTCGTCTAAGGATGTCAAAAGGAGTGGTGAGCCTTCCTCTTGTGTAGCAAGAGTGGTAGAAGGGGACGTTTGGGAAATAGATAAATTAGATAGCATCCGCTCACAGTCTTGTAGGGATGTGGTGTAAGAAGACTCATTGATGGGAAGGGAAGCCTGGGCAGTTAACTCTTCTATGGGTAAAGGAACGATTTCGCTTTGGCTTGATGGTGGTAAAGGAGGTTCGGGCTCCTGTGTTAGTGAAGAGGCTTGATTCAAAATTTTCTCGATAGAGGCTTTTGGCTGAGAATCGAAGACTGCATGGATCTCATGAACACTCTCCTCAGCTAAGATATCTTGGTTCACGTTGCTACTGGACGAGTGATTCGGGAATGGCTTGTTGAAAATTTTCAGATTTCGGTTAGCAGGGGCGTTAGGATTATCGAGTGTTATATCCCCTGCGTCAACCATTTCCTGCACTATGTTTTTCAACATCTTGCAGTTTTCATGATTATGTCCTTTTACGCGGTGAAAGTTACAAAAGTCATTTTCTTTGTACCAGAAAGGTATTGCGCGGGTGGAGTCAAACCCAGAGTGAGGTTTAACAGGGGGCAAGGTGATAGCCCCAGCTTTGAGCAATTTCTCCAATATCACACCATAGGTTTCTCCCAAGGGAGTGTAGCTGATGGGTTCGGCTTTGTATTTATAGGTGGTTTTTGGTGGAGTATTGGACGGTGGTTGGGATTTGACCATCACCCGCGTGGACAGCTCCTTTTGATTTAGAAGAGGTGGACGCGTGAGGAGTGGTGGTATTTGGTTTATTGGTAGAATTAGGAGTTCGGAAAGTGGAGTTCTTGTTGCGCAAACCGCAATTTCTCTTCCTCTAAGGCTCGAATTTCTAATTTTCGAGCCATAGTAAAGGCCTCGTCGAATGTACGGAAAGTTTGGATTTGGAGGGTAGGGGAGATGTGCTTAGCGCAGGCCCGCGTAAAGAGTTCGATAAGTTCGGTTTGAGGCAAGGCATACGTAAGTTGGTTGATAAGGCCCCGCCATCGTCCAACGAAATCTGCGATAGATTCGTCCTCAAATTTTCGGATGGCATAAAGGTCGGTGATAGATACTTTCTTAGCAATGTTAATGGAGAAATGATCCAAGAAAGATTGGGCTAGTTGGTTAAAAGAGAAGATCGAGTGCTGGGTTAAAGCACTGTACCACTCCAGGGCGGGTCCTGATAAGGACATAGGGAAGGTGCAGAGTAACAAGGCGTCATTATGGGCAATCAAATAACAAGCATGTCTAAATGATCGCCAGTGTTGTTGAGGATCCTCCTTACTATTAAAACGAGTAAATTTCGGCAACTCCCATTGAGGAGGATATGAATGAAGGGGGACAGAAGGGTGAATGGGCTCCTGACAAACTTGTTCGTATGTCAAGGTGCTACGACTTCCCGAAACCGAAGCCTCCAAATTTTGCATTTTGTCCATCATTTGTTTGATGAAATCAGTGGTTGGATGAGATGATGGTGCACCAGAATAGGGATGTCCCATATAAGGTGTTGAGGTTACTGGATACATGTATGGGAATGAAAAGGTAGGCGGAGCTTGAGAAGGAAAGCTCGTGTGGATAGGTGGCAGAGAGCAAGTCATGAATGGAGCAGTCTGCAAAAGAGATGAGGTAGGGGCAGTTGGTGGTAACGAAACGTGGGGTCCAAGATTAACAAAAGGAAAGCTAATCGGGGTCGTATGAACCTCTGCAGCTGTCGGATTGGGAGACGGGGCTAGAGATGCAGGAAGCAAGGCGGTATTATCAGGAGGAGTGGGAGCTAAATGAGCAGCTATACTGATAGGCATACCTACAAGGAGCTGACCATCAGGTGTACGGTCAGGGGTATGAGACAAATAGTATTGTACAGCGCTGGAATTAGCATCCAGAAACTTGGCAAAGTCCTTATCTCCCACAGGAATTTTAGGAACCTCACTGGTATCAGTAGGATTCCCCACAGAAGGTGAAGGGGGTGATTCAGGCAAAGAAACAGAGAAAGCGTGTGAAACCATGGTGGCGGCTTGTTTTCGAGTGATAACAACCATGGACAACAGTTCACGGTAAAGTTTCAATCTATCAAGAATAAAAACAACCCCAGAATGATGAATTTGGCAAGTTGCTGGTTTGTCAGGGGCTGATGAGAGACAGTAACCAATATCGGTATACTAACCGCTGTCGGTCACAGGGGAAACGACGTCGGTCCCTTAACTGATGCCGGTGTCAAAAATCTAGGATAAGAACATACAAAGGGCTTGCTAATTTGATTTTTAGCAACGTTGAGTATATTTATCAACTTATTGATCACAGAAGACAGAGTATGACAGAGAAAACAGAATTTGCAAACAAGCAAGATGCACACGTAAATCCAGAGATTAACCTTAGGGTTAATTTTAATTATTGTGGGCTTATGCCTTTCGACGTAGAATGATGTCAGAATCCTAAACAAGAAGACTTAGGGGAAATGTCAAGTTTGTTTTGGCTTATAAGGTTACCTCAATCGGGCGGAGGAATACTGCAGAAAAAGGGGGGATGTTTGAGCTGTTGTGTTAATTGTGAAGTGATTCGGTATGTGTTGTGCTGTGAATGTAAGATTAATTTCCTGTCAATACCGTGGATATCACCCCCACGTGTACGACCTGTTACTTAATCTATGTTCACTAGAATTGAAAAACAACAGGCATGAATGCAATGCATGTGTTTTAAAACCCAAATCGAAAGTGATATTTGATGAAGCAAAAGAGATGACTTTTACTAATGCAAGATGCAAAAACAAAGCAAGTTTTTTTTTTTTTTTTTTTTTTTTTAGCAGAATAATAAAATACCTTGTGAATATCTCTAGAAGAAGAAAACAGCAAGTATGCTCCCTATAATGAAAGTAAGCAAGAAATAAAGATAAACCCAAAATGGGTCCCACCGGGCGTGCCAAAATGTTTCACTAGGAAAATTCTTTGTTCCTTTTAGAAACAGATAAGGTTAGGGTTAGGAGGAATACCTGTAGAATGTCGAGATGATGTGCACGTACCGTAGAGAAAGATCAGGCTGACTGCGAAGAACTCCTTTTTGTCTTGGAAGGACTACCTGCAAATAAGAACACAAGACCACAAGATTTTGATTAGATAATAAATGAGGGAACTGCCTTGGGCCCAGGAAGTATGAAACTTCCTTTCGAAGGTGGTCAGTTCCCCTGCTAATATGAATTAACACAAAATACTGTAGAGTACCAATTAAATTGTTTCGTGGAACTGGGTAGGGAAAAGGCTGTTTTTCTTGGTTTTGATCAAAGGAACCGATGCCGGTTACCTATAACCGATGGCGGTCAATGATAACCGATACCGGTTGGTTCTAGGATCTTCTGGGCTGGTTGTGGTGTTTGTAATGGCTGGTTTTTGGAATAGTATTGAGAAATGGGATAGTTAGAAGCTAAGGAATGATGGTTAGAGGCAATGGTACGTTAGATAATGGGTTCAGGAACGGGTTTGGGAAGATTACAATTCCAAAAGCACAAGAAATGTTATAATGGAGGACATGCAAGATATAACTTACTGGTTTTTTGATGAAGGTGCAAGTTGATCTCCTTTGCTGCCGACTCTTCTGGTTTCTTTACTCGTCTCTGCTTGGTCAAGTGAAGTTCTGGACTCTGCTGATCGCTTTGGACTCTCCTTTGATTAAAAATCCTTCGACTGACCTCCAAAAATGAAATTCCGATCCGTTGTTTTGGTTTGGGAAGCCCATTTACAGGGAACCGATGGCGGTTGCGTAACCGACGGCGGTCGAGTAGGAACCGGCATCGGTTAGGAAAAAGTAGGCTATTTTTAGTAAAATAGCCCACCTTCCCTGCTTTTCTCTCGAGAGATCAGTTGCGGGCTTGGTCAGGTGGCTAGAAGGTCAGCTTTGGGTGCGAGTAAGGAGGCATTAGTTATGGATGTGAGTCTAGACCAAGTCATGGGTCCTAATTAGGTTAGTTTTAGGGTTAGGGCTAGGTCATGATGAAGTGGCAAAGTGAGGTGGTAGGTGAGGTGGTGTAGATTTATCAATTACAAGGCAATTAATAAATACTTGTGTAAGGTTTAGGTAATGAGGTTAGGTTGCGAAATGAGATGCGGGTCACAAGGGGTCGTAAGACACAATTTTGGTGTCTACACAGGGTTTTAACCAGGAATGAATTCTGGGCTTTATTTGTGACTTATGGCAACATTTTGTGTTTTTGAGTTTTTGTGTTTCCCATTTCATTTTCTGTGAAATTTTCTCTAGATCAATTCCTTTGCTGGTTTGGCTTGATTCTTGGCCTGGAGTATTTGGAGATCATCTATGCACGTTGTGCCAGAAGGAATTCTCCATCGCGGATCTGGTTCTCTCAGAAAAGACGAAGTCGTGCACCAAAAAGCTTCTTCTGGGCTGGCCGCATTTTTGGAAAAAGAGGGTTTTGAAGTGAATCATGGGATTTTTGGAGGGTAGCAGGAAGGTGAGAATTTTGTATCTGCCTAGTAGGGTACTTTTTCCCATGAAAGCAATGCCACTTAAGTCACAATGGGAAAATTAGAGGCAACACGCAGGCAAGAATTTCTTACCTGCCTTGTAGGGTAAAAATTCCCATTGTGGAATAAGTAAGACATTGATGGGATTTTATTACTTGCCTTGCAGGGTAAATAATCCCATTATGAAATTCAAACAGCTTAAGTGAATCATGGGATTTTCGGAGCCGCCTTGCAGGCTAAATAATCACATTGTTAATTATCTTTTAAAAATAGAAATCCCTCATACCAAAAAGTGCGACCCCTTTAGGGAAAGAAAGGCAGCCTTAAATGCAATAAATTAATTAAATTCTTCTCCAATTTTGGCGCCCAGGTTTGTGAAAAAAGTCAACAAAGGGAAAGTGGATAAAGGAAGTTGAAATTAGACATTCTAAAATTAAATATATATTATTTATTTAATGCAGTCCCTTTATGTCAAAAAGTGCGCCCTATTTGGGAGAGAAATAATACTTTTTAAAGTATTAATTAATTTAATTAATTCCTATTTTCAATGGCTAAGGTCAAAGCATACTGTGAAGCTTGAGTTAGCTAGAAACACAAGTCTAAAATTAAATAAATTTAATTTATTTAATGGCAGCCATGAGCATGCACAAAATAGTCACCCCATTTGAAGAGTAAAGCTTATTAAATAATTAATTAATTGCCAGGAATAGGAAAGGCATTAATTAATTATAGAATTGTGAGGATTATATAAGCAAGGGCTGCCATAAGGATGAATTTATTAATTCAAAAGCAGAGAAGTGTAGCCCAGAGAAAAAGTGCGCCCCATTTGAAGAGGATTTTTGCTCAGAAGAAGGTGTAATTAATGCTGAAAGCTTCCAATTTTGGCGTATAGGTTGAAGGAGGTTAATTTGTGTTTGTATAATTGTCTTCATAAGTGATACAGGTGCTCAGGTGAAGTTGGTAAAATTCATGCTTGCTTTGCATGTAAATAAAACATCAAATTTTGGGGGCAACAGGCTTGAATTATGCAGATTTTTATGATTAAAATCCACTATTCATGTTCCTGTTGCCATCTTTGTCTGAATTAATTGCAGGAATTAATTATAGGTGCTTTTATAAGATAAAGGGATCTTAAATCAATGTCCAATACATTGAACATATCCTCTGAATATGAAGAATTATCCAGATCTGCACCGATTGTGAAGAATTCTGGCCGAATAAAGAGAAAAAGAATTGTTTAGACAAAGATAGATACGGCCATGACAAAGAGGGATGAAAAAGAGAGCACAACAGAGTCATGCATCACTTCTAAATTTGTAGACATTGGAGACACAGATTCAGGTCTGGAACCTCTTTCCAAATTGATTGAAAGATCCAGAGCAGGAAAGAGTTCCCTCATGTGTGCAGTCAAAAGCAGTGGAATTATTCAAGCTGCAACATTTCCTTACACAACCTTGTTGCCAGAGTTCGTTATGGAGTGTGCTAGGTCTTACCATCCATCATCCAGATCATTCTGAGATGCTACAAAGAAAATAATAATCCAGTTGGACGCATAGTTCATCAATTATTGTTTGAAGATTATGACATGTTAGCATATGGATTTGCACGCATGCAAATGGCATGCAACAGGTGTGTGAATGAAGTCCCTCCTCAATTAAGGTGAGGCTACCTTTATTGAAAACCAAAACTGTATTTACATCTGTACATTCAAAATTGTATGTTGGGGGGGGTTTTGGAACATCAATGGAAGAAAAGTGAATGAAGGAGATAGAATGAAATGAAGGAAAGGAGTGGAATGGAATGAACTGAAAGAACATGCAAGAGTTAGGTAAAAACAGAGCCTAATATTGCATGAAGAGGAAAGTTGAATAACCAACAAAAATAAAATGGAGTTTGAGTTAGTTAAACAAGAACGTGTAAAAGGGAACACATATGAGCAAGTAGACAATCAGAGCTTGATCATTGTGAACTAGAACAACTGATTACTAATGTTGACAATAAGATCAAAGATAATATTTACATGCAAGATTCAAACACCTAACATCTAATGAACATAAGAACACCAAATGTTACGAGTGACAATGAATGAGACACAAAGTTCTTATTCTATTAACTCCAAAATGTTTTTAAGAAAGAACACAAAGTTTCTTCCTGAAACAAAGCTTGCACAAAATTATTTTCTTCTCCTCTCTCAAAGTCACCCTTTACAAATGAGCCCCTCACTTCCTTTTATAACCCAAAAGTTGGTTACAAAGTAGTTAGGGTTTTACATGATCATTAAATAAGGCACTTAAGTGACCTTTGACTTTTTCTAACCAACTTTATTAAAGACAACCTAAAAATAGAAATTACTTAAAATATCCAATGTTTCCCAAATAACAACACCTTTTAAAATATACAATAATAACCAGTGCCTTATCCATTGAAATGTGGTCCGCCTATCTCAAACGTATGAGAAATGGACTCTCCCACTTCACTAGATACCAAGAAAATCAACTCCCTGCACTGCCGGTGAAATTAGGATCTGCTACTTTTGCCAGTTGAAAGGATCTAAAACCTTCCCAAAGTTTTCAAACATCTTTTCTTCTTCTGGAGGTTCACTTGGCCGAAGAATAGCCTCACAAAACACCTGTAATTCAATAATTCTACTTGGCATATCATTTAAATTAACAATTTTAGACTGAGCATTCTCAAACAAGTTCTTCAATTTGATACACCGCTCCATGGAAACTGATGAGAAATTGTTGGAGTGAGTGTACATGTCCTTGAACAATCGTGAAAATTGTTCTTCCACCTGCTCCGATGAACACCTTTGATTATTCTCATTTACTAGGTTACAAGGAATCTCAGCCATGAATTCCTGGATCAAGGAGAGTGAAGTGAAAGCTTCATTACACATGCTGTCATAATGGATCATAGAATCCTTGAGAAGTGTCTTTCTTGATTTGAGATGCAAACACCAAAGAAAACGTGTCCCTCGATGTTCAAATTTGAGAATCCCTTCAATAGCCAAAACTGAAGATTCCATACTCGTCATCTCCTGTAGAGTGGGTAATATCTCATCCAAATTTGATATAGTAGAAAACAAAAGTTTCTTTGAAAGATAGAATTGGATCTAGATATGCACTGATATCTTCAAGAAGCTTAACTGCGGTCTTGATCGCTCCCTGGCCTAAAACGAGAATCTCTGAAAGCCAAGTTTTAGTGACATGGCCCAACGTGTTTATTTCCTTTGACAAATTAAGAGTCTCTTCATCTGGGGCAGCCACTGCATCAGGTACTGGGAAGGTGGATGATATGGGATTTATCAAATGCTGAACATACTCCACCAATTGACTCTTTTCGGCCTTGAGCCGAGAATTTTGGGACTAATATTTCTCTAGTCTTTTTAGCATGATATCAATCGAATCTCGAGCCATCGCCATGTCACTTTCTAATGTAGATCTCCCAAGTCCTAGTCTGGGAACTTCATAGTCGGCTGGCATCATAGCATCGCGCTCTTTATCCACTTGTGGAATGGAAAGGTCTGCAAACTTGTTTCCATCATTATCCACCATTATTCGAGAGAGTACCTTAGGATTTTAGGATTGGCGTCATTCGAAAGTTTGAAAAGGGAATCAAAATCAATGTCAATTGGCTTGACAACTCTCTTCCTTTTCTTCACTTCAGAATCAACCCAATAAGGAGTTTCATACACTATTTCAGCATATAGAATCCTAGAGCTCGAATCAATATTCTCATTATTCTTGACATCATGAGATCCTTCTTGAATCCTATCTACGACCTCAATTTGAGGAGACACAACTTCAATATCCACTTCATGATTATTAGGGAGATTTTGGGAAATATCTTCATGAACCACATGGTGTGAAGTGTTTGATATTTGAATTACCTGTACCTGAGTGGACTCTTGTTCGAAGCATGGCTAAGGATTATTTGCTACCAGATTCTGAGTGCTATTAACGATGTGAGTAGAAGAATCTCTACTCGAGGTAGAAAATCCAGACACACGCTCTTTTCCTTCTTTGAGGTTTGGATCTTTGGATCTCTCTCCTCGTGACATGTTGCTTGGCGAAGTGGATTTTGGCAACCATTCTTTTCTTGCATGTTGTGTATGATTGGATGTTAACGAAGTTGATCGAGAAGAAACCTTGGTAAAATGGAGACCCCCTAGTATAGGCAATTTTTGTGATCCCGAAACGTGATCTGGAATTGATTGAAATTTGGCAAGTTCCATGTCATACCAAGATATGCTTCTTTCGATAATTGGTTGGTTCTTGTCATCGAGAGAAAATTCATCTCTCTTGGTCTAGTCAATTCGAGGCAATGGTGTGAAGGCAATGGCATCATACGAGGGATTGACGACATCCTCTCATCGTTTATGAATGAATCGGGAGGACTCCTAATGTGGAAGGCCTTGATCTGAGCAAGTGTTAGGCGAGAGTACTCTTGTCTCCTTACCTCATGTTCATCCAAGCAAGCAGCCTAGAAATACTCCATGGAAGGACTATGTTAGTACTTTTCTCCCAGGATCTTTTGCATATATCCATTGATATCGAACTGGGCTCTCTTCACATATGGATGGATGGTTATGAGAGCAAACTCCTTTTCCATGAGCTATGCACTGAATAGATTTGGGCATTGGTATTCCCCGATTTGGATTGGGAAATGAATTCCTGGACGGTGCTTGTCTCTAAGTAGGCAGTGAACTTGGAACAATTGTCGTGCCAGCTCCATTAACGCCCACTTGTCACTAACATACTTGGGAAGTTTCCACGGGGTCCCATCAAAGCCACTCACGTGAATGAAGGAAAAATATGAAAATTGTATAAACCAGGTTCCCCATTGGGAAATGCCACTCATGGCTTCTTTGGAAAACCTTTCCTCAGTATTCCGATTCAAGTTTCGGATCACGTGGAAGGTGAATGCATCATTGACTCTTCTAAAATGGTGAGAACTATTTTTGAAGCTGAGCTGAGGGTAATAGTGAAAAACGTTGTTTGATGACCCCAGGATCCCTCTCGTTTCAAGTCCCGAAAATAGCTTTCTTCATGCTACTGTTTAGGTTAGATATGAGGTCATGTAGAAGCATCCAGTCATCTTGACTTCTATCAATTGCTTGTGAATGGTGTTATCGATGATGGTGGCCCAGTCCACAAACTCCTTCTTGGCTAGGATGATACAGATAAACTGGTACATCCATGGGTGGAAAACCCTTGCAAAAGGTAAACCAAAAACTCGACTTAGGAGAGTGATCATGTCTCCAATTTCTTCCACGAACTCAACGCGGTATAGTTCTTTGGGGATCCTGTCAATCCGAGGTCTCTTGGTTACCAGCCAGTTGTTGTTGACCATTTTGCTCCATCTCAGGGGTTCTTCATCCCAGAACTCTTGCGATGATTAGCGAGTGATATCTGCATTCTCAGGAAATCCAGGTATTATGAGCAACTCCTCAATGTGTTCAGGTGTGATCAAGAGGAAAGACTCACGATTATCTTTATAAATTCCTTGTCTCTCAAGGTCGTAATGCTCTACGCAAGCAATCACCAATTCCGGACATTGCACCAAGACAGGGAATGTTGTTGCTTGGGGAAAGCCACTGTGATAAAGCCTATCTGAGAAAATGGTTTTGCCTTCAATTTTCACTCGCTTGCAAAACTGTTGCACGTTGATGTGACCCAGATTTGTATTGGTGATGTTGTCATATGCCGACTTAATGGAGCTGGGAGGAATAATTCCTTGGAATTCATATTTCAGGGTATATTTATTATATTTTTCCACTGGCTTCCTCAATCTCCCTGCAGATTTGGATCTTTCGGCCATTATGAATTTAACAAAAACAGTGACTCAGGCACGCCAGACAATGCAAACAGGGACGGGTCTCAGTCTCCAACACCCCATCAATGCAAGAAAAATATTCCCGTTATAATATTATTATTATTATTATTTAAAAAAAAAATAATAATTGTCTCGAATTACAAACTTTTAATATGTCAATAAAAACAAATTGAAACCAAACTCGAATTCTAACTCTGAGAATAACAATTAAAATCTCCCGATTTTAATATTTTGCGTGAATGGAGTTTCCTCTCTTTCCTGGCCAACATTGGAGATATTCCTGAACTACATTTGAACTGTTTTTAATCTTCTCCCTGGCACGTGTGTAGTCTTCCACTCCGGCTAAATAATTAATTCCTCTTCCTTGGCTAAGGCGTGGAAACTTTATTGTCTTTAGCTGTCCCCTTCTTCCTCCAGGCGCGTGGGAACTTTGTTTGGGCTGTGCGCCTCCTTTGATCAATGCGTGTAACAGAATTTTAAGATCCTTATTTGAAAACTGTTCCTATCTCTTTGCCAGGCGTGGGAACTTCTTGTGCTTGGGCGTGGCTTTTGTTTTGATGTATTTTGCCTCTAGCTATATGCTTTTCTCCCAAGGCGTGAGAAATAATCTTTATTTATGTGTTTTAAAACCTTCTTTCTCTATGCGCAACAAGGAGATTTTAAATCTTTTTTATTGAAAACTCCTCCAATTTGGCGCATGGAACTCTTTCCCCCTTTTTTTATATTAAAAACTTGTTCTTTCTTCCAGTTGGGCACCTCCTTTGATGAATGCGCAGCTTTTTAAAAACTGTTCTTATCTCTAATAGCTACGTGGGAAAAGAATGTTTATTATATTCTTTATTTGATTTTGGTGTGTGTGCGCCTCCTTTCTCCCTCTGGAACTTGTCTCTTACCTTCAGATGCATGGTATTCCTCCTTGGTTAGCTGGGCGCGTGGAATTTCTTCTCAGCACGTGGAAAACTGTCCTCCTTGGCTGCGTTGGAATTCAAACTAAAGATCAATGCATGCATGGCTATGTATGCGTGGGAACTTGTTTAATGGGTGCATGGGATTTTTAAAACTGTCCCCTCCTTCTTGCAGAGGCGCTGAAATGTGGAACTGTTTTCTTATTTGGTTGTGAAATCCTCGTATCCCTGGTGCGGCTCTTTGGCTTTCAACCTCTTTATCCGTTGCATACGTGGGATTCTAAAACTGTTCTTTTATATCTATACAACTCTCTCCTTTGCTATTTTTTTAAAATTCTTTTTTATGCGTGGAAAGCTTTTGCCTTCTCCTCCTTCAGACTACATAGACAGATGATGGATATTCCTCCTCTTTGGCGTGAATTTCTCTTGTATTTCTTCTTCACAATGGCATTCACAGTATTGTGGGATGTGATAAAATATTACTCTTGGAAAGTTTTGCACGACTTCTTCCAACGAGTTTGATGGAGGAAGTTATGAGGATTAATCCAACTTCCTCTCTTCCCAGGTAGTGGGATTAATTACCAGAGGGGAAATGGGGAAAGCAAACGGGCAATTGCCAACGGGAATGGCAAAATGGGTTGGCAATTCCTGTCCAATTTCCCCATGTGGGAAATTGGGGAATTTTCTGCCCGTTGGCCAATCCATGATTTGGCAATTGGTAGAGGAAATTCCACGTGCGGGAAAATTGAAGGAAATTGCCAAGAAAGTGGAAATCCGGGTTCAGGAAACCAAATTGGCTTGGCAGTGTAAGCTTAATTTTCCCTGACAATTAAAAACTTGTCGAACAAAATTAATTAATATTTTTTTAATTAAATACTCTAAGATTATTTAAAAATTAATTTTATCAAACCAGAGTAATTAATTAATTAAATATTAATCAATTAATTAAAATATTAATTAATTAATATTTAACACAGTTTAAGACCTGGCAGGAGGAGCTTTTGCCCGAAACAGACGAAATGAAGACCGAAATGATCACAAAACAATGAGACGATCGCAATGAGTCCAATGAACCACGCAAAATAACACTTTTCAAAAATTTAAATTTTTCATTTTTTAAATTATTTTTAACAATTTTGTGAAGTCAAAATTGGCTGATAACACGACACGAAAGGTGGTGACTTCTATTAGCATACAGGATGCCGGTAGCAGGTGGGAGAAGAATAGAGTTGACTGCGTGAACATAATGAACAAAAGATACATGAAGAAGTCTAGATCTGCTTCCAAGTTCTCAAGAACTCTTCCGCGGTCCAATTTGGTACAAGAGATGGACGATATTGCCAAGTTGTTATGCAAGATAAATGGCGAAGCGAATGCTCACACGTTCCGCACATGGATGTATGCTTTCATCAGGACCATTAAAATCAACAAAACAGATTCAATAATCAATTGGTCAGAAATCATTAGCGAGAACCTTGGTGAGCAGCTCCAGAATGTGAGGCATACTTTCAGCTTCAAAATGACTTCCTACTTGGTATATGCAGCAGCTTCATAAGGCATCTTCTCCAAGATGGATAGAAGTGGTGTTCTTTCCAAGGACCCTATTTTCAAGTGCTACCCACAACTTACTGTACCTACATGCAAGAAATATTTCAAAGTGTCAACGATGGATTCTTCTATGAATTCATTTGCAGGATTGATAGGGATCTAAAGGCCAATAGGGTGAGCAAGGAAGCGTGAGAAGCTATGTTAAGAATTGGTAGTCTCTTCATTCAGTTTGTGGATTTCACATACCTTAGGGTCACCGGATTTTCTGGAGAACCAGTTAAGTTACCCAGATATCCGAATGATAGCTTGGTCACCATGGAGCTGAGCAGACAACTTGTGGAGATGCACGACCTTTAGTCGAAATGAAACAAGTCTACGGGCTTCTTTTCGATCACTGTGGGCCATTATAGCTACCAGAGCATTCATAAAGTACGAGGAATGGAAGTGGAAATGTTCTCTAAGTACGAGCAAGAGTTCTTCCTAGCACAACTGAACTTCGATCCATTTGGAGTAGCCAGGGAAGATGATCTCTCAGGAGTACGCACATGTGCCTTCATTAGAAGATTTCTAGATGAAGTGCAAAAAGTGAGTACGAGGTTAGAAAGAAATATTTCAGCAGACTATCAGCATGACAAGTGTTGGACTTTGGATTAGCATGGATACCTGCGGATCTTAAAGATGATGGGCCTGTGTTACTTGACACATACCATCAAATGAGAGGAGATAGAGCTGTACTTCAGGAGAACGTAGGGGGCTGCTATACGATTGAGGAAAGGTCTACCGCTGTTCTGGTGAACACTTCAAACTGGTTGCTGATGAAGGGATATTGCCTTGATGAAGCATTGATGAATCAATTCACGAGCAAAATTGGTATAGGAGATTCCCTCAAGAGGAAGCATGGAGGAGAAAGCAGCCGAAGGTCTGAGAAGATGAAAGTGCACAGAAGGTCTCATTTGAAGGAGAAGATCACTTCTACAACTATGATATTAGTTCCAGCTTCTCCAACACCATGTACTTCACCGACTATTGCACATCAGCAGGACATTGCCATTCCTTTGTTGAATCCGGCAACGTTCATCTTCTCTCCTCAGCCACTCTGTTCAGTGCCTGTTCCTGAAGAAACATTGAAGCTAAAGATGACAGAGTTTGAAAGAGCTTTGTCTTTGGATGATTCAGAGGATGGAAGCCACAACACTATAGCGGTTTCAGATGGGGAGGAATTAGAGCACGAGATAGTGGTACACTTAACAACTTCTCATTCTCCGAGAAGTAATTTCTCAAAATGGTTGACTTTGCAATTGGTTCCAGAGGCTAGAGAAGAAATGAACTTGGAGGAACACGACTTGCAGTTGCTCCTGAGTCTAAGCGGGAAAGATAGAAAACCTAAAGTTGCTAAGGTAACTTCAAGGTTGATCATCGAGGACTTAGGGTAGAAGTTTGCTAAGATGTTAGTTTCAGTAGAAGGGAAGGAGGATGAGCTCATGGTAGAATACATAACAGTGACAAGAGTACCCATAGGTCAAGCCACCACAAAAGGATTGAAGGAGGATACACAAACATTGATAGATGCTCTATTCCTTAGGCTCAGAAAAGAAGAGGCGGAGAAAGATGAACTTCAGAAGCATGTATCTCAGTTGTGTGAGATCTTTGCCAAGGTTGCTAAATCTTCCACTCAGCCCATTTCAGCACAGAAGCAGGTGAGTGATCATCTGATGCAAGAAACGGAAGATGCAAGCAACCAGGTTAAAGCTATCGATGAATGGAAAAGTCTTATTATTCGTCAAGCCTCTATATAACTCGGAGAGGTGCCAGTCCGCCTAAAGGTTATGAAAGATGTAGCAGATCAGCTGAAGCAACTGATGACAAGCATGGTAGATATAAACACAGTTGCTGAGAGTAACCTGAGTACTTTGGCCGAAATCAATAAGTTGCCGAGAGAAGTGTTGATTGTGGAACAAATTGTACCTAACGGATCAATTGAGAAGGGGAAGCAACTGGAGTTTGTAGTATCTTTCCGTTTGGAGATCTGCATAATTATGCTGAAGAGGATGTAAGCTCTTGAGAGTATGGCATCGTCTTTACCAGACAATATCATTGCTTTCACTCCTGAGGAAGTGGTCGGAAATGTTACTTCATACACACAGATCATTCCTAGTAGAGTGCCTAATTCCTTGGAAGGGTCTCTTCTGATGGTGCAAGGGAGAATTGATGGAGCCGTTAAGCCTTTCACGATGAATTCTATCAGCAGACTGGTGGCACTGCAGTCGGATACTGAGAAGTTCGGGCCTATCTTGGAGGAGGTAGAAGCATGTATCAGGGTGTTGAATGAAGGATTGCTGCAGTTCAGGACAGAAAAGGAAGCTGTGGCTAAGACAGATGGGATAGATGTTGAATTACATGTTCGACAAGTATATTCAGTATCAGAACAAAAAAAAGATATAGATGATAAAGTTGGCGTGTCTTTCTCCTTCTACTTTTTCTTCTTCTATTTTCCACGTTCCCAGATGAAATTGTAAAACTTTAAAGTTATTGGTTTTGAAACCATTATTTCAAGTTATGTGGAACAATTCTATTAGTTAAGTGACAACTGTGTCACTTAAATAGGAATTAGAGGAGGATGATTGCCAGATGTTATCTTTACCTTTTGTTTATGTTTTAATTGAGTTGAGTTTCCTATTTGTACTTTCCCTTCTACATTCTATAAGTCAAAGAAGAACCTTCGGGTTAAAGATCAAAATTTTTAAGCAGCATTCTTGTGTTCCAGACTTTGTGCTAAAACCCTTGATAGCCACTTGAAGCAAAGGAATATAAAGGAGCAGATTTCCGGAGAACTTTGTGTCATGGTGCATTTTGTTTCTAGCTTTCTATCTTAGATCTTCTAATAAACTTTGTGTTATTTTACATCTAGATCTGGAGTTGTATTTGCTTATAATTCTGTGTGTTGATATCTATTGGTTTCTTCTATGTGCATTCAATCAACTCTGTTATTTATTGATTGGGTTGCACATCTTCTTTATTTCTTTCTTGTGTTTTCTTATTTCCTTCTTCTATAAATATTTCCTTTGTCAAACAGCTGCTTACTTGCTGCAGAGCTATACAACTATGGTTCATGAGCTGAATAGTTAAAGTAAAACCCACATATAGATACTAGCATGTTTTTTGACAAATTTGACACGGGAGCCTCATCGGTAAATGAGGGAGATTTATCTCATGACTACCTTGGTTTTCATCTATGTAGAAAATCTAGCCAATAGTTTTTGGCGACTCTATTGGGGAATAACTATCTTTGTAGATCAAAGCTTATCTCTTGAAGATCAGAGTGTTTTCCATACAAATCTCAACCTGGCTGAACATCCATTGACCCAATCTATGAATGCACAAGGAAGGACTGATCATTTCTTCAGACTGCAGGAGCAATTCAATTTCAATCATCCTCCTCAAGTTAAAAGCCACAGATCTAGTCTCTCACCAGGAAGGAGAGTGCACACTTATCCAGATCCGGATCATCTTCAGCATAATCCGGCAGCTAGAATTATTCATCAAGTCTACACAAGGAGAAGACATGACCCACTCATAATGCATAATCAAAATCAGAACCAGATAGTTCCTATCCCATGGGGAGTAGATTTTGGGCCACTGAACTTGAGTCCACCTATGCACGATCTGCCCAAAGGATCCAAAAAGAATTTTCTAAAATCCTTTGGAGATGGAAAGAAAAACCCGAATGATCATTTGGAAGCCTTCTTCATATCTTGTGGTGTGTTTGTAATGGAGCATGAAGATGTCTTAGTCAGAATCTTCATTGAGACTCTACACGACTTGGTTGGCGAATGGTTCTATCGGCTAGCTCTTGGCACCATAACCAACTGGGTGGCTATGCGTGAACAATTTCTGAAAAGATTCAAGCTTGCAAAGGACGCTAGCATGTTGATTGCCCAACTGACATAGTTGAAGAAAGAGCCAAGTGAGAACATGCGGGACTTTATTGCAAGGTTCCAGAGGATTTTATATAAAATCCCCACTTTTTTCTGCATTGAGCGATGAAAACTAAAAGATGTTTTTTATAAATGGTCTGTTGCCCGAAATTGGATATTAGCTGAGAAGGGCAAGACCTGTGAATCTACTTGAAGCACAAAATGCTGCCGTAGAAGTTGAAAATGACTTGATCATGGCTGGAAAACTCAAACAACCATCTCATAAAGGTGATGGAGCTTCTTCAAGTACTTCAGATCCTTTGTTACAAAGATTGGCTAACGACATGTTGAAAATCAAGAAGCATATCTCTCAAGCAGGAAATGTGGCCCCTTCAAGAATAGCTCCTGCTTGGACCTTTAATAGTCAAAATCAAAATCAAATAGACTTGTTGCTGCACCGTAGCAGTTGACAATTGAAGTTGCTCCAAGGAATAACTTGGAAACTAATGAAGAAGATCTAGGCATTGATGAATCATTTGATGATGAGGACTTTGTAGATCTCGATGGCGACTCCAATATTGGTTACTTGGACTACGAATCTGATGACGACTATTATGAATCTTTTGAAGATTTTGATGGTCACACATTTGTGGTGTTCATAAGGTCCTAGGCATGCCAAAATGCCGAAGCATCCACAAGCGGCCAAAGAAGAGAAAGAGAAGATCCTGGGCCGGATGTTACCATCTTGAAAAGAGGCAGCTCTCTTCCTTCTTCATTAGTGCCTAAAGATAAATATGTAAATTCCTTCAATTTGCAGTAGAGGGCCAACACACATCTAGTTGAAGAAAGTCAAGCTTTTGAAATCATCGATCACATTAAGAAGACCAAGGTCCAAATGTCAGAAGCTGAGTATTTGAGGGCATTTCCTGATCAGTTAAATAGATTGGTCAAGTATGTGCAAAGTAATGGTCCCAAACCTCCAAATAATACTTCACGGGGTATCTTGTCAAGTCCAAAGATTACTCCTTCAAATAATGCAGCTGCAAGTTCTTCTCCCTCTACTTCTTCTCCTGCTACATCGAAAAGGATAGAGCCATTTTATGTGTCATTGCTTATTAATCGATACAAATTAAGTAATTACATTTTGGACTCTGGAGCTTCTGACAACTTCATGCCTGCCAAAGTTGCTGATGCCTTGGGTCTCACAATGACAAAAACCATCGGAAGATGCTATTCAATGGAAAGGCAAGTTCCTCTTGTTAGACAAATCAAAGATGCATAGGCAGTACTTGCTGCTTTCCCCCGGATAAAAAGATTGAAAATGACTATCCTTGTAGGGGACATCCCAGTGTCTTATGGCATGCTGTTGAGTAGAAATTTCTGTAAAGAGCTGGGTGGAGAAGTCAAGATGGATTGGTCTTGTGCGCACATACCAATCAAAGGAGTTAATCAGAAGTTAGAACCTAAGAAGAAATCCAAGTACACAGTATCAAAGTCTGAGGATCCTAGATCTCAGATCTTGTTTCAAGAATCTGATCACAGAGTTTATTATATGGAAATGGATAAAGAAGAAACTTAACCTGTGATTCAAGAACCACATCAACTTGACAAAAAGGTTTGGTCTCTGGAATTTGATGGCAGTTGCTGTTCATTTGGATCTAGTGCAGGCGTTTTTCTTATCTCTCCTAAGGGAAAGGTGCATGCACATTCCTTCAAATTGATGTTCGAAAATACTAACAACACGACAGAGTATGAAGCACTGTTGTTAGGTATGGAGTAGGCAAGGACAATAGGAATCAAGCTCTTACATGCAAAGGGAGATGCTGAGCTGATTGTTAAGTAGATAAGAGGTCTTTACCAAGTAAAAAAGGACAAAATTTGACATTATAGAGATCGAGTCTACTCTGCTATCCTGGAATTTTCAGCTTTCTTGGTATCTTACATTTCGAGAGAACAAAATTCTAGAGCTGATTCACTTGCAGTGACTACAGCTTTGTTAAATCCAGATCAGCCTCCCACATTTTTTAGACAGGGGGATTACAAAGCTGAGATGGTTTTCTGCCCCAAAGTTCCTGACAACGTCCAGCAATGGCAAGTTTTTAACGATGACAAGCAGATTGTTGCATTTTTCCAACAAAAGGACAACTTCGAAGAGATCTACTATGAGGGAAGAAATTCACCTCCGAGACAAACTACTGTGGGAGAAATGGATGCAGATGTCTCAGGAAGTCAGGAGATTATCCAGCTAAAGGGAAATAAAATTCCCAAAGGCTTGGTATCTCTTGAGGAAATGTTCGACAAACATGATCAGATGCTTAAAAAGAATGAAGAAAGTGGGGAAGGTTCTTCCTCCGATACACAGTTACTAAATTTGGGAGCCAAGCAATGATCCCAAATTAGTAAATCTAGGAAAGTGTTGTTCAAAAGCAGAAAGAGAATATTTTATAGAGCTTCTTAAAAAATACATGGATGTTTTTGCTTGGTCTTATCAGGATCTAAAAACATATTAGCCTGCAGAAGTTCAACATTACATCCCATTAAAACCAGAACAAAAGCCTTTCAAGCAGAAGCTGTAGCAGCATAACCCTACTATTTCTAGGACTATCTTTGCAGAGATCCAGAAGTTGTTAGATGCAAAGATAATTTATCCCATACATCACTCTGGAATGGTTAGCCAACATAGTTCCTGTGAGAAAGAAGAGTGGCGAGATTAGGTTGTGCGTAGATTTTCGCAACCTCAATCAAGCTTCATTGAAAGATAACTACCCCATCCCCATCATGGATCAAACTCTGTAGGTGGTCACTAGATCTGAGATGCTTTCCATGCTTGATGGTTTCTTAGTCTACAATCAGGTCAAGGTGGCTGAAGAAGATCAATATAAAACGACATTCATTATACCTTGGGGAACTTTTTCTTACCAGAAAATGCCTTTTGGTTTGATCAACGCTAGAGCTACGTTTCAAAGAGCTATGGATTTAGCTTTTGCTCATCTCAAGGATATAAGCATAGTGGTGTACCTTGATGATCTGACAGTCTTTTCCAAGAATAGAAGCACACACATTTCAAATCTAGAAGAGGTTTTCATACAATGCTGCAAACATGGTATTTCTCTGAACCCTAAGAAATCTATCTTTGCTGTAACAGAAGGAAAAATACTAGGACACATTATCTCCAAGGAAGGAACCAATATAGATCCGGAATGTGTCAAATCCATTCAGACTTTGCCATTGCCAACATCCAAAAAAGGAGTTCAATCTTTCTTTGGCAAAGTTAATTTTCTTAGTAGATTCATTCCTGACTTTGCTGAGCTGACCCGTCATATCTCAAATATGATGAAGAAGACACAAGATTTCAAATGGAGCAGTGAAGGGAAGGAAGCTTTTGAGAAGATTCAAGGAGGCCCTGTCAAAATCACTTAGTCTTGGTTTCACCTGACTTTAGTAAAGAATTTATTCTTTACTGTTATTCCTCCATAACACACCATGTCAGCAATCTTGATGCAGAAGAATCAGGAGGATATAGAAGCTCCGATTGCTTTCATGAGCATGCCTCTCAAAGCTTATGAGTTGAAATATAATCCAATGGAAAAACATGCATATGCAGTGGTGAAGGCGTGTAAAGCATTTAGGTACTATATTCTTTCCTCACACACTGTGGTCTTGGTTCCAGATACTGCAGTGAAATCTATTCTCACCCAACAAGAGTTAGGGTTGTTAAGAGGCACATGGGTGAAGAAAGTTCAAGAATACGACCTGGATATCAAACCTACAAAGCTGGGTTCGAGGAAGAGGTTTATGCGAATTGATGACAGAGATGAAAGCAATAGACGCCAGAGGAAGATCAAGAAGAGGTCAATGAAGATTTGCCTATGGTCCTTTTTATAGATCTAGTGGAAGAGTGGTACAGTAACACTGCCTATTTTGTGACATATGGAGAATACCCATAACAACTTTCTCGAAAAGAGAAACATACTATTAAATTGAAGTCCAAAGACTTTGTGTCTTTGGGACAATGGTTTATACATAAGAGGGATTGATGGAGTATTTCTTCCGATTCGTGGATAAAACTCAGCAGGATCAGCGCTTAAAATAATTTCACAACATGGCTTGTGGTGGTTATTTCTCAGCCCAAGTCACTACTCACAAGATTCTCACGAGCAAGGTATTACTGTCCTCACACTTTTTTAGGATACTGCAGAGTGGGTATCTAAGTGCCAAGCATGCCAACACTTTGTTGGGCGTGTAAAATTACCCGCATTACCTTTAAAACCAGTTGTAATTGAAGAACCCTTCCAGTAATGGGGAATGGATTTTATTGGTATGCTCAACTCGGCCTCCAGTGCCAGCCATCACTATATTCTGATAGCTACTGATTATTTCAGTAAGTGGGTAGAAGCCATTCCTGTGAAAAATGCTACTTCCATGCGAGGTGTGTAATTTCATAAAGGAAAATATTGTTGTTAGGTTTGGTGTGCCTCATAAAATAGTAGCAGACAATGCTCCAAATCTGTCTTCTGAGGAGCTGGTTAGTTTCTGCTACACTCATGGGATCCAGCTGGTACATTCCTCCAAAAACTATCCACAAGGGAATGGCCAAGTTGAATCAAGTAATAAAAATTTGGTGACTATTGTGTGAAAGCTAGTAACAGAGAATCAAAGAACTTGGCATAAGAAGTTGTTTGATGCATTATGGGCCGATAGAATTACACCAAGGAGGGCTATAGGCATGTCCCCTTTTCAGTTATTATATGGAAGAGACATAGAGCTGCCTCTTACCTTGGAACTGCCTGCCCTACAACTTTCTAGAACCCTGGAGGATTCTACATTCAATGATGCTATTGAAAAAAGAATAATGTATCTAACTAAATTATAGGAGCTACAGACTCAAGTTGCAGATAGATTGAAAGAGCATCAAAAGAAGGTGAAATTCATATTTGACAAAAAGGCCAGGGAAAGAAAGTTTGAAGTCAATGATTGGGTCCTTTTATGGGAGAAAAGGAGAGAGACAAAAGGCATGCATGGGAAATTTGATTCATTATGGAAAGGGCCTTTTGTGATTAAAAAGATCACCGGAGCAGATAGCTTCATTCTTGCTCATCAGGATGGAGTTGAATTGCCATTTCCTTTCAATGGGCAACACTTGAAGTTGTTCCGGACATGAAAAGCAGGGTAACACCTGTATGTATATAAATAAAACTTTGTTGTTTTTTCCTTGTTTTGTTTTTGTGTTGTGTTGTTTTTTTGTTTGCCTTGACCCCATGCCCAAAAGACAAGATGTGAAACCAGAGATGCTGGGATCTCATATTTTCCCTTGTCATTCTGACATAGGAAAAGATGTCCACAGACGGAGCCGACTGGTGTCCCCAGATTTCACCCTGAAATCTGGGACTACCCTATGTAAATTTTTTTCGTACTTTTAAAATAATGGGTCGTTTTGTGTTTTTATTGCCAGAAAGTTTCTGTATTGAGTCAAGATATTCCCAAGGAGCCATATAAGCCATTTTCAACAAATACCCAGATGCCCGAAATTGTTTTATTCTGTTGCTGGGGTTTGCTTGCGGAAAATTTGTATTTAATTATTTTGAGCCCCGTTTGAGGCAATTTGTGCTCCGGTTTAACCCTGTTGTGATTGTACATGTCTAATTTCCCATATACCAGTAGGGTTTTAACCAGGAATGAATCCTGGGCTTTATTTGTGACTTCTGGCAACGTTTTGTGTTTTTGTTGTTTTTTCCCATTTCGTTTTCTGTGAAATTTCTCTGGATCAATTCCTTTGCCGGTTTGGCCTGATTCTTGGCCTGGAGTATCTGGAGATCACCTATGCATGTTGTGCCAGAAGGAATTCGCCATCATGAGGTCTGGTTCTCTCAGAAAAGACGAAGTCGTGCACCAAAAAGCTTCTTCTGGGCTGGCCGCATTTTTGGAAAAAGAGGGTTTGAAGTGAATCATGGGATTTTTGGAAGCAGCAGGCAGGTGGGAATTTTGTACCTGCCTAGCAGGGTACTTTTTCCCATGAAAGCAACGCCACTTAAGTCACAATGGGAAAATTAGAGGCAGCAGGCAGGTGGGAATTTCTTACTTGCCTTGCAGGGTAAAAATTCCCATTGTGGAATAAAAGAAAAATCACTTAAGGCATTGATGAGAAATAATCCCATTATGAAAGTTAAAACAGCTATTACCTGCCTTGCAGGGTAAATAATCCCATTATGAAAGTCAAACAACTTAAGTGAATCATGGGATTTTCGGAGCTGCCTTGCAGGGTAAATAATCCCATTGTCAATTGTCTTTTAAAAATAGAAATCCCTCATACCAAAAAGTGCGACCCCTTTAGGGAAAGAAAGACAGCCTTAAATGCAATAAATTAATTAAATTCTTCTCCAATTTTGGCACCCAGATTTGTGGAAAAGTCAACAAAGGGAAAGTGGATAAAGGAAGTTAGAATTAGACATTCTAAAATTAAATAAATATTATTTATTTAATGCAGCCCCTTTATGTCAAAAAGTTCATCCCATTTGGGAGAGAAATAATACTTTTTAAAGTATTAATTGATTTAATTAATTCCTATTTTCAATGGCCAAGGTCAAAGCATACTGTGAGGCTTTGAGTTAAGTGGAAGCAGAAGTCTAAAATTAAATAAATTTAATTTATTTAATGGCAGCCATGAGCATGCACAAAATAGGCGCCCCATTTGAAGAGTAAAGCTTATTAAATAATTAATTAATTGCCAGGAATAGGAAAGACATTAATTAATTATAGAATTATGAGGATTATATAAGCAGGGGCTGCCATAAGGATGAATTAATTAATTCAAAAGCAGAGAAGTGCAGCCTAGACAAAAAGTGCGCCCCATTTGAAGAGGATTTTTGCTCAGAAGGTGTAATTAATGCTGGAAGCTTCCAATTTTGGCGCATAGGTTGAAGGAGGTTGATTTGTGTCTGAATAATTGTCTGCATAAGTGATACAGGTGCTCAGGTGAAGTTGGTAAAATTCATGCTTGCTTTGCATGCAAATAAAACATCAAATTTTGGGGCAGCAGGCTTGAATTATGCAGTTTTTTATGATTAAAATCCACTGTTCATGTTCTGGTTGCCATCTTTGTCTGAATTAATTGTAGGAATTCATTACAGGTGCTTTTATAAGAGAAAGGGAGCTTAAATCAATGTCCAATACATTGAATATATCCTTTGAATCTGAAGAATTATCCAGATCTGCACCGGTTGTGAAGAATTCTGGCCGAATAAAGAGAAAAAGAATTGTTCAGACAAAGATAGATACAACCATGGCAAAGAGGGATGAAAAAGAAAGCACAACAGAGTCATGCATCACTTCTAAATTTGTAGACATTGGAGACACAGATTTAGGTCCGGAACCTCTTTCCGAATTGATTGAAAGATCCAGAGTAGGAAAGACTTCCCTCATGCGTGCAGTCAAAAGCAGTGGAATTATTCGAGCTGCAGCGTTTCCATACACAACCCAGTTGCCAAAGTTCGTTATGGAGTGTGCTAGGTCTTACCATCCATCATCCAGATCAGTCCGAGATGCTACAGGGAAAACAATAATCCGGTTGGATGCACAGTTCATCAATTATTGTTTGAAGATTCCGGCACGAAAGGTGGTGACTTCTATTAGCATACAGGATGCTGGCAACAGGTGGGAGAAGAATAGAGTTGACTGCGTGAACATAATGAACAACAGATACATGAAGAAGCCTAGATCTCCTTCCAAGTTCCCAAGAACTCTTCCACGGTCCAATCTGGTACAAGAGGTGGATGATATTGCCAGATTGTTATGCAGGATAAATGGCGAAGCAACACTCACACCTTCCGCACATGGATGTATGCTTTCATCAGGACCATTGAAATCAACAAAGCAAGATTCAATAATCAATTGGTTGGAAATCATTAGCGACAACATTGGTGAGCAACTCCGGAACTTGAGGCGTACTTTCAGCTTCAAAATGACTTCCTACTTTGGTATATGCAGCAGCTTCACAAGGCATCTTCTCCAAGATGGATAGATGTGGTGTTCTTTCCAAGGACCCTATTTTCGAGTGCTACCCACAACTTACTGTACCTACATGCAAGAAAGATTTCAAAGTGGTCAACGATGGATTCTTCTACGAATTCATTTGCAGGCTAGACAGGGATCTAAAGGCCAACAGGGTGAGCAAGGAAGCGTGGGAAGCTGTGTCCAGAATTGGCAGTCTCTTCATTCAGTTTGCGGATTTCACATACCTCAGGGTCACCGGATTTTCTGGAGAACCAGTTAAGTTGCCCAGATATCCGAATGATAGATTGGTCACCATGGAGCTGAGCAGACAACTTGTGGAGATGCACGACCTTCAGTCGAAAATGACACAAGTCTACGGGCTTCTTCCCGATCACTGTGGGCCATTATAGCTGCCAGAGCATTCATAAAGCCCGAGGAATGGAAGCGGAGATGTTCTCTGAGTACGAGCAAGAGTTCTTCCCAGCACAGGTGAACTTCGATCCATTTGGAGTGGCCAGGAAGACGATCTCCCAGGAGTACGCACATGTGCCTTCATTAGAAGATTTCTGGATGAAGTGCAAAAGTGAGTACGAGGTTAGAAAGAAAGATTTTAGCAAGCTATCAGCACGGCAAGTGTTTGACTTTGGATTAGCACGGATACCTGCGGATCTTAAAGATGATGGGCCTGTGTTACTTGACACATACCATCAAATGGGAGGAGATAGAGCTGTACTTCAGGAGAACGTAGGGGGCTGCCATACAATTGAGGAAAGGTCTGCCGTTGTTTTGGTGAACACTTCAAATTGGTTGCTGACGAAGGGATACTGCCTTGATGAAGCATTGATGAATCAAATCACGGGAAACTTCGGCACAGGAGATTCCCTCAAGAGGAAGCACGGAGGAGAAAGCAACAGAAGGCCTGAGAAGATGAAAGTGCACAAAAGGTCTCATTCGAAAGGAGAAGATCACTTCTACGGCTATGATGTTAGTTCCGGCTTCTCCAGCACCAAGTACTTCACCGACTGTTGCACCTCAGTAGGACACTGCCATTCCTCCATTGAATCTGGCAACATTCATCTTCTCTCCTCAGCCACTCCGTTCAGCGCCTCTTCCTGAAGAAATGTTGAAGCTGCAGATGGCCAGAGTTTGAAAGAGCTTTGTCTTTGGATGACTCAGAAGGATGGCAACCACAACACTGTAGCGGTTTCAGATGGAGAGGAATCAGAGCGCGAGATAGTGGTACACTCAGCAACTTCTCATTCTCCGAGAAGTAATTTCTCAGAATGGTTGACTTCGCAGTTGGTTCTAGAGGCTAGAGAAGAAATCAACTTGGAGGAACACGACTTGCAGCTGCTCCTGAGTCTAAGCGGGAAAGACAAAAAACCTAAAGTTGCTAAGGTAACTTCAAGGTTGATCATTGAGGAGTCAGGAAAGAAGTTTTCTGAGATGTCAGTTTCCGGCAGAAGGGAAGAAGGAGATGAGCTCACGGTAGAAGACATAACAGTGACCAGAGTACCCATAGGTCAAGCCACCACAGAAGGATTGAAGCAGGATACACAGACATTGATAGATGCTCTATTCCTTAGGCTTAACAAAGAAAAGGCGGAGAAAGTTGAACTTCAGAAGCAGGTATCTCAGTTGTGCGAGATCATTACCAAGGTTGCTAAATCTTCCACTCAGCCCATTTCAGCATAGAAGCAGGTGAGTGATCATCTGATGTAGGAAATGGAAGATGCAAGCAACCAGGTTAAAGCTATCGACGAATGGAAAAGTTTGATTATTCGTCAAGCTTCTGTACAACTCGGAGAGGTGCCAGCCCGCCTAAAGGTTATGAAAGATGCAGCAGATCAGCTGAAGCAACTGATGACAAGCACGGTAGATATGAACACAGTTGCTGAGAGTAACCTGAGTACTTTGGCCAAAATCAATAAGCTGCCGAGAGAAGTGTTGATTGCGGAATAGATTGTACCTGATGGATCAGTTGAGAAGGGGAAGCAACTGGAGTTTGCAGTATCTTTCCGTTTGGAGATCTGCAGAATTATGCTGAAGGGGATGCAGGCACTTGAGAGTATGGCATCATCTTTACTAGACAATATCATTGCTTTCACTCATGAGGAAGTGGTCGGAAATGTTACTTCATACACACGGATCATTCCTAGTAGAGTGCCTAATTCCCTGGAAGGGTCTCTTCTGATGGTGCAAGGGAGAATTGATGGAGTTGTTAAGCCTTTCACGATGAATTCTATCAGCAGATTGGTGGCACTGCAGTCAGATATTGAGAAGTTCTAGGCCTAGCTTGGAGGAGGTGGAAGCATGTATCAGGGTATTGAACGAAGGCTTGCTGTAGTTCAGGACAGAAAAGGAAGTTGTGGCTAAGACAGATGGGAAGATGCTTGAATTACATGTTCGACAAGTATATTCAGTATCAGAACAAAAAGAAGATATAGATGTTACAGTTGGCGTGTCTTTCTCCTCCTACTTTTTCTTCTTTTATTTTCCACGTTCCCGGATGAAATTGTAAAACTTTAAAGTTATTGGTTTTGAAACCATTACTTTAAGTTATGTGGAACAATTCTATTAGTTAAGTGACAGTTGTGTCACTTGAAGAGGAATTAGAGGAGGATGATTTCCAGATGTTATCTTTACCTTTTGTTTATGTTTCAGTTCAGTTGAGTTTCCCATTTGTACTTTCCCTTCTACATTCTATAAGTAGAAGAAGAACCTTTGGGTTAAGGATCAGAATTTGTAAGCAACATTCTTGTGTTCCAGACTTTGTGCTGAAACCCTTGATAGCCACTTGAAGCAAAGGAATATAAAGGAGCAGATTTCCGGAGAACTTTGTGTCACGGTGCATTGTGTTTCTAGCTTTTATCTTAGATCTTCTAATAAACTTTGTGTTATTTTAGATCTAGATCTGGAGTTGCCTTTGCTTATAATTCTGTGTGTTGATATCTATTGGTTTCTTCTATGTGCATGCAATCAACTCTGTTATCTATTGATTGGGTTACACATCTTCCCTATTTCTTCCCTGTGTGTTATTATTTCCTTCTTCTATAAATATTTCCTTTCTTAAACAACTGCTTACTTGCTGCAGAGCTATACAACTATGGTTCATGAGCTGAATAGTTAAAGTAAAACCCCCATATAGATACTAGCATATTTTATTGACAAATCTGACACCGGAGCCTCACCGGTAAATGAGGGAGATTTATCTCATGACTGCCTAGGTTTTCAGCTATGTAGAAAATCTAGCCAACACCACACTTTGGGAAAAGCTCCATGTTATGCAATCGCACTGAAAATTTTACTCATTCGAGTTGTAATAATCAAGGGTGTCGTGATTTCACATAAAAAATAAGAGTATCTCCACTTAAAATGTAATACATTCTATTTCATAAAATAAAGTAATGAATAAGATATATTGTGAGCTTAAACAAAAAAATTTAAAATCAAATTCTGTAATTGACATTGGAATAAAAAAGTTACAAACTAAAATTTTAACACACATAATGAGCCTAAAAATTAATGACAATACAACAATGTTCTTTCACTCAAATTTAATTTGCTAAATATATGAGGACAAATAATTAGTTGTATACAAAACGGTCATGTTTCATCTAATTAATAGTATCAAGAAAAATATCAAAATACCTAAAATATTAAGTGCTCTAAATAGAAATGTTTCTCGTGCTCACCTCAATGTGAGCAAAACATATTACCAACACATGTTTTAGGCTCCCATCCAAAAGGAAAATAACTGAAACAAAAAGTGAGATACAAGTCATTACAAAACAAATTAATGAAAATTTAGACCTTTATTTAGACCAACTCAAATGTTCTTGAAAAGTATTCATTTTTTATTAGATTAGGAAAAAAATAGATTTTGGGGGGATCTGGAAACCAGATTACAACCGACAAATACGCGAGAAATCCCACAAGCAGAAACAACCAAACGAAACAGGAAAAACAAGCCCACATAGAAGAAAATAGAAAAACCACAAAAAACTGAGAGGAGACATACCAAGGAGGGGGGAAAGCCACCACAAAGCAAGATGATAAAAAAATCTTGACCGGAAAACTCACGAAGCCTCCCACACCCAGGTAAATCCAAACGGGATCAAGGGATTTTCCAAAAAGGAAGAGGAAAAGAGGGATGTTTTGCTTTTCTCAGAAGGACTTTACACAAGCCTCTTCCTCAATAGCATGATTAACAAGCTCAACATGATTCCTGAAACCAAAGGTGTTAAGGATGTAATCATTATAGTGAAAACCTTCCTAGAAATCCACCACTTCGAGATTGTTGGGGTTGAAAACCCCACAATAGACCTCCTACAAAACCTCAAATTTTTCAATATCGAGCACAATTTTGATATTCCCAACAACAAGACCATCAGTTGGAAATTTAGTGACATCCTCTTCAATGTCACTCTCATCGAGTTCGTCTTCACCTAGGCTATCCTCATTGTCACTTAAATCTGAAACATCAATCTTAGGGATATGATGCCAGAATTCAAAAATCATGTCTATTTCCTCATAGTATTTCCACCTATCTTCTTCAAAGGAATCATATACCTTAATCAATTTGACCAAAAAATAAGGCATCGCTTCTTCAAAAGTATCCTTTGTCTCCTCCATGGAAATCTTGCTTCTTTCTTCTGCAAAGCTACCAATGGCCGTACTACAGTCCTCCCGCATCAGAGCCAGAGATCTGCATGAAGAATCCAACACGGGAGGTAGATTGACATCCAACCCAACAACCAACACATTTCCACTAAACAGAGTAGGGCACGGGCCTTTAGAACAACTTCCCTTCTTAGCGACAAACTTAGTCTGGAAAGACTTGGGTATTCATTCCAAACTTGGCCCAAGATAGTTTTTAAATGCATGGCCTACTCCCCTGCACTAGCTACAGAAAACATGGGATATTTCATATTCTAAATCTTGCTCAAAAACACCTTGAGACGAGGCAAGTTGAATGGAAGGTGGAAGGGGCTTACCCGGTATAACATTCACACATATTCTGGCAACAATCATCCTTGAACGTGCAAGGGTTGTTGGATCAATGGACAAAAGATCACCCAAATCCCTGACTATCCCCAATAGGACTTCTTTCTCCCATTATTCCAACGGTAGGCCTAATAGCTTAACCCACACAGGGTAGGCTTCTGGCTCAGACAGCCTCGGGTCCATACTCGTTCTCCATCTAACCAAATATAACACAATTTTTCCAAAAAACCTGGGCCCTCCATTGATAGCTATGAGATATTCTTCCTCTTCCCTAAAATGGAAAAGGAAGGATTTTTTAGAAGTGGCTATCACCTCCACCTCTCCACACGGAGCCCATTTTCATTTAGCCCAGGCGCGGACTACATAAATGTTGGGCATGATGCATACAAAGCCCCTAATAAGAGCAAGGTTGTAAGTCTTCTTAGCCTTGTTTAGAAAACTATTTGGAATATGCAGCAGAGGTTCCTAATCTTCCCAGAGAGGGAAAATATCCAAAAGGGGAAAGAGATTTGGTCCCCCACATGAGCTCTCTTGCCCAGGACGATCCTAGACCCTGTACCACCACTCCCCTATTCCACGAAGCCCTAGCCTCACCAACCCAGCCTCTGCAGGATTTCAAATTTTCTTTTGCTGCTTTCCGTTTCACCTCCCCCATCACCATCCTCCATCCCAAAAAAATAAAAATAAATAAATAAATAAAAAATAAAATAAAAAAATATTGACAAGTATTCATTAATTATTTTGAAAAAAATTATTATAAAATTAGTAATAAAATATTGAAACCATTTATCTAGACTTCCAAATAAAATATTTTTATAAATAAAAAATGATAAAGAACATATTTTATATAAAGAAATCCCAAAAAATCACCATCTATTAGTCTAATGGAAGAGGCTTTTGAGTTTTTATATGCTTCCATGCATCATAAATAACATTCCAATCTACCTCATTTAGATCACGAGGTGCACAAAGAGATAGAAACATTAGCATATCTAATGTGGTCAAAGAAATTCTGGATCTATCATCATTACTTATCCTATTTAACTTTGAAAACCCTCTTTCACATATGGATGTGCTTGCTGGAATGATAAGAATAGCTTTCCATAGTTGTATCCAACATGGAAACCCTTCAAACCATTCAGGTTCACCCCCACATAGATCCCATGCTTCAAATATTTTTTTTGGATATGATTTATAAATAGTACACTTAAATTTATCCATCTCACCTAACTTTTTAACACTATCCATAATAGGCGAGTTCCCAACACTAATTTTTTCACAAAAACATGTTAACCATATTTTTGTTTGATGATCTCTATCTTCTGTCTCCTTGTAGTAATTACGAGGATTGAAATTTTTTAGCAACATTAAATATAGGTAAATATGTGAATCTTGTATCAAGAGAATCAATTACCTTAACTATATTTTTTTTCCAATTCAATGCAATCATCTAGTGTCCCTGATATTTGTGACTTAGGTAAGATCTTAAATCTCAATGCATATACATGTAAAGTACCTATTCCATCTACAAACTCAAGAGATCATCCTTGTGCCCATGATTATAAGAGATGATGTATGTACAATACCTACCCCAAATATGCCTCTTTGAAATCTTGTACGAAGCATGTCAACTGTGATATCTAATTTAGTCCCAATGAAAGTAATGTCAACATGATCCACTTAAATTTTTTTATTTACTTATTTAACACAATAAACACATCTGCAAGTAAATGGATACAAAATTGTACATGGAACTATTGTTGCCAAATCATACATTTTTTTCTCCTCTAATTCATGCTCTTTCAACAAAGCATGCATGAGCTTGACAAGACTTTCCACCACCTTTCCTCTTGAAAGCCACCTAATTTGATGAATTTTTAACACCTCCAACCTACTGATTTGAAATGATTCCATCAACTCTCTTAATGCTCTATGCTTTTTAGCAGATTTTCCAAGCCATGAATATATTTTATTTATAAATTTAACAATAAATTACAACTCTGGAAAATAAGATGAAGCAACATTTGCTACTAATGCTTCTCGACAAGCTATGCAATGAATATCTAATAAATGAGGAGCATCTCGATGAAGCTTCATGAACAAACCTTCACGAATTCCCCTCATGGAAGATGCCCTATTAGATACAAGTCTAACTAACTTCATTAAGGATAAATTCATCTATGTTAAAAGAGTGATCATGACATCATACATAGCTTGAGTTGTTCCATCCTTTATTTCAAGGAGTCGTATGAATTTTGTTACACATTGACCTCTAACTTCATTTGTCAATTATGTAATATAAATAATCAAATTTTGTTCCATAGTACGATAAGTAATTTCATCAACTAAAATAGAGTAAAATGGACTATGAAAAATATCATCTTTAAATTTTTTCCAATAAACCTCCTTAGCAACTTGTAAAGACTCTTTTCCAAATGTTATATTTGTATATGCAGAATATTCATCTATTAGAGGCATGTGTGGAGTTCCTTTATACCTGTTCAAGTCACAAATTGGCTTATAGATCTCCAAATACAAATCATTAATGGAAAAAAAATATATATTCCATCACTGATATGATTCTCTCCTTCTCAACATCTACCATGAGTTCTATGTGTTTAGTGATTGGCATGCTATTTTGTTTATTTCTCCCTCCAATCATTGTGATGCAAATTTATGAGGTTCTGATTCTGCATGGGTAAGAAGGCTACTAACTTGAAGGGTGGAGCTTCCATATTTAACAAATGGAGTATCTCTCTTATATTTGACACACCAAGAATATTTTATCCTTTCTACACCATTGTAGTCTTTTATAGTATAAGCCCATGGAAATATTGTTTTCCATTTGGCCTTGAATGTCCTTTTAGGTTTCTTTAATGCATGTTCCTCTTCAAAAATTCTACTTCATCTAACTCGTGTTCTTCTTATGCATGAATATCAAATTATTCATTTTGAGAATCTCATTGTTGACTAGAATGTCGAGAGATACCAAATGCATCAGCAAGTGATAATTTTTTTATATCCTTCTTCGGACGACCAATGGAATCCATTTTATACAACTTACATGACACTTGTCACCTATTCCAATGAAATAATTATAAATAAATATAAAAAATAGTGTTTTCACATGAATTTCCATATATGTGTATTCATAAAAAATAAAACAAAATTGTTTCATCATTTCAACCTGTATGTTCGTGTGAAACTAAAAGTGACTCAATTATTTAATATATATTTTTAAAATAATTCTAGTAACTTCTTATCATAATGGGATTTTCATAATATTTATAATTAAGTGATCTACTTATCAACACATAACTTAGTGATTCAAGAATGCAACTCTTATATTTAAACACACTTAATCACAAGTTTTTTTTCCATAAAACATAAGATTTAACCATTAGTGATTTCCAAATCCACAATATATAAAACAAAACTCAATAAAACTTCACCACAATGAATCTGATAGGGAGGAGTTATTATTTTGAAAATTTAGAATTAGATATTAGAGAATATTTAAGAAAATAATTTATAATAAATTGTATAATCATGCAACACTAAAACATCAGATATAAGGTTGTACTAAAAAAGGGTCATGGATTAATATTCCTTACCTCTTTACGCTTGGTGAGCTACTCATCTATACATAGTAACCTTCATGAAAACACCATGAAATATATCTAGTTAGGAATGTGAAGACTTATTTTAAGAAAATCAATATAGGTGATGTGTTAGTTGTTCAAAAAATTGGGCTCAACGATTACTTACATAAATTCCCCCTCCTCAAGCTCTTCCAAATGACAGGTGTGAACAAATGTCTGTATTAGACTTTATAGTGTGCGTTAAATCTATCCACTCCCTAAAAGTTTAATGTTCAACACCAAATAGTTTTCTGTCCATTTTCAAATAATGTATTATGAAAGCACAAATACGTGGGGCTTATAATAAAAATAAAAAATTAAATTCTTTCCCAAAAATAAAAACAAAAAATTAATAATTTACTATGGGAACAGTGAGTCGCAAACACAATTGGACTACAAACTATTCCTAACTGTTTCTTTTTATATATCAATTTATTCAATGCAAGGAGAATTCGGCTTACCATTTTTGTGGATTGTAGGAGAAATGAAGAGGATAAATTCAAACTTAACAATATGGTAATGCATGTAGGATGGCGATGCTCCGAGAGAAATATTAATATCAATAGAAGGATGAGCAAGGGTGCAACTCTATTTGTACTAAAATTCAAAGAAATTCTGATGTTTCTTCCTGTAAATTATAATATCCCATTCTGTAGCCTAATTTGCACGAATCCGTTTGCACCTCATCCATGATTAATAATTGGAAAATGATGAAATAACTATTTTGCTTCCAAATATTAACTCATACAACATGTAGTGCTCAACATAAAATAATAATAAACTAAAATAAAATAAAATAAATAAATAGATATAGAAGGCGTTGGTGAGAATTAATTAAGAGTGGGTGGAAGAAATGTTGGACTCCTTGTGAAGGCACATGGTCTCCTTGGAAAAAAGGTATGGGCATCCTATGTGACTTGAAGACCTGTCATTTCCTTGCAAAATAATTAAAGCACTTCATTTGGGATCTAAGTCGTGGATCACGACGAAACCCAAGTTAATGTTGTAAATCTAGCAGTAATTGGATAGGGACAACTGAGTACAGAGTCAGAGCTCTGCTTTAATGACAATGGTAAAGTTAAGTTTTGTACTAAACTAAATAAACAAAATGTAACAGGGAACCGTATAAGAGGAGCTATGCTAATAGCCATCTAAAACTAGTCCATTCGGGCTTAACTCATCCTTGCACATGGAGGTACTTTGTACCCATAACATCTCCTCATTTTACTACATTTAATTTTTTTGATCAGGGTTTATATCTGCAAATGAAGAGGGTTATTTTTTCTCTGAGAGAAAAGGAAACGTCTACGTGACCTTGTTTTGTTTGTTTTATTCATAAGAAGAATAGTGTTGAGGATTAGGAGGCACTTCATTCGGGCATAGTTTCTAGATGTATTGATTTTACCTCTTCTGCTTATGTCCACCTGTGTTGTGCAATGTAACATTTGCAGATTCTTTCTCAAGGTAGTCTCTTCTACCACTTCGTATTTCCTTCTCTTTATATTTTAATTAGAGTAGTTCTATTTATTAAGGCAGAGAAAGTTCCTTTCCTGCTATCCCACATCTCTACAAAAAATGTCTGTTGGTCTAGACCATGTGGGCAACAATGACTGCAGGATGTGTTGAAAATGGGTTTGTTGAAAAAGCTTAATAACTTTCAAGAAGATGAAAAATGTGGGAGCATACACATGGCACATGGACTGTTTGACAGAATTCCCCAAAGAAATATGTTTCATGGAATGTCAGGTTGCAGGATATACACAAAATGGGTTTTTCTATGCTTGTGGCCATGATTTAGATCTTGTGAAGGATGGATTTGTATTGATTGTTATACAATTTCAAACTAGTTCAAAATTACATGACCAAGCCAATGTCTAGATTGTCGTGCCCTTGAATATTTTATACTCTGCTGCTTATAAATTAATGACTTAGCCATTCGACTCTGGTGAGATGTAAGCTAGATTCAGGTGCTTTACTCTATTACCCAGTGCTTCCATTGGAGATTTCATGAGATTGGATGACTATTCTTATAAACACATAAATTTCAATCATCCCTCATTAAAAAGAGCTCTTTCTAAAGTGAAGTGTGATTGGTTATGAGTACTCGTGGCCTCTATATCTTTCCCCAAATGACCGATTCATTTAAAGTATGTTGGCTTGTTTTGTAATGGTTGCTTTAGGGGATTTAGTGACAGGGATGATGAGTTGTCCATGTTGGTCATTATAACATGCAAGACACTTTGACCTTGAATACATACAATGTGCTTACTTTGGTGTCTCTTAGGAGTGTGGAGTGGTCGGTCCTTGACCTCCAGTTATTGGTGAGTTATGTGGCTTGGGCATGGTTATTGATGTGGCGAGTTATGCGGCCTCATCGAATGTGGTGACCACAAGTTTTGCATGAAGTAGGTATGGACTTTCCCTGCTCTCCTGCTCTAAATTCCGCTTTCATTATTATTACATTTTGAAATTAAATGTTAATTATTAGGAAATGTAAATCCAAACAAAGATAAAACCTCACTTCTTTTGGAACTGTTAAACAAAAAAACAATGGCCCCGAAAGTCATGCGCATGGAGCGCCACACCCTAATGTACTGCAAAATCAAAACTATTTTCATAACCCTAGTAACATGGAACACCATAGGGAACCTTAACCAAGTTGTTTGAAATTATTTAACACTCTTGAAATTCGTATTCCTAAACCCTCTTAGCTTATCAGTCACTTATGATGACATGGTCATTTTAATAAAACACGATCGGTTTCAGCTTATAGTTGTCATTTAGCTTGAGCGAAATTGAAAACCACTAACTCCAACCTCTAGACTGCCAACAAGATAATCATAACCCACCTTCAATTCAATGAAAATGCCTTCAGAAACTAATGTTGCAAGTGGGTTTTGGGGCCCATTTGTCTGTGTGCAACAAGAGATGTTGACACAATTACGATAACTGGCCCCGAAGTTGCCCTTGTAACTTGAGCTCTGCTCATCGTAATCAACTTCCGTTGGGCATGAAAAATTATTTATATATGGGAGAGTAAGTAGGAATAGTCAAACTTCGTAATAAAACTTAAATCGAGTGTTTTCAAGACCTAGTTTGTAGGCACTTTTGATGTTTTGGTCAGTTTCCTCAACCTTAGCTAGAATTCCCTTTTGAGTCTCGTTTGACTTCTAGCCATGCGTGTGGCCTCGTAATACCATTGCAATGCTATGTAGAATTTTATTCAATCTTTTATCTTGTATAAATTAATTTTGAAATGTATGGTGCTTTTCTCTCTCCACCCTCTTCTCTCTCTAGAAATGACTATGATACTTGATTGATTTGAAAATGTAAATGAATTGGGAAATGTGAATTGGTTTGAAATAAAGTGATAATGGACATGAAATGCAAATGGTTATGACATTGTGAATGGAAAATAAAATGTCTCTTAACTTTCTCTCTCATCCTTACTCTCTCTCTCTCTCTAGTACCAAAATATTAAGTGCAACTGAATGTGAAAGCGTGAATCCATGAGAAATGAACTTTGTCTTCTCTCTCTCTCTCTCTCTCTCTCTTCTATTTAATTGAAAATGTTAAAAATGATGAATGTGTGGATTTATGCTTGAGTATAGGGGATATCCATACTTAGTCTTAGGATTGATGCAACGTTGGTTGCAGGTACTCCGAACAATAGGAATTTTCTGGATGTGATATGTTGTAATTAATGAGTTGTCACTGTAAAGTTGTATTCATCTTTCAATACATGTACTACCATAGAATAATGATATGTATTGTTGTTCGAAGAATTGTTCTTTGTATATTTTGAAAGGGAATACCAATGTGGCTATATTTTATAGTGTCGAATTGGTTGTGAAGTTGTACTCAAGGTTGTACCTATGTTATAAAGATGTTAAACTAATCTTTTTCTAGGTTAATTATTGGTTTATTTCCTTAACACCCAAATGTTGGGTAGAATCTCATCTCATCAAAACTAACGAAATTAAAAGAACGAGTTGTAATTTCTATTGTACTTCCTCCCCCCATTTGAATCCTTTTCTAGGGTATAAAACAATGATCATGTTAATGAAATTCTCTGATCTCATTAATCGTCTTTATGATTCACACCTAAGATGTCTTATTAAGGTCTATTTCCTTGTTATTTTATGAGGTGGTGCATATATGTTGTGAAACCTATCATATTGGGATGAGCGAGGTGATCATGTCTAGGTGTGTTAGGTCTGACCATATCATGAATAATTTTAACCCATTTGTGCGTAATATTCCTTGGTAACCTAGTGGGTGGCCAAAGCCTTATAAGATAGTTGGTGGTCATACCTACAATTGATTTCTTGTGAGATCTAAATTATGTGAATGGAGACTACGTGTCGAATTATTTGCGTATTTACCCAACAATTGAAATAGGTCCTTAGGAGGATTTTGAAATGCACAAGATTGTTTGGGATATCTCTCTTTCAATATACACCCATACTTTCATGTCCAAGAGCATTGAAATGAGTTGTCTTGTGCGAGGTTGTACTCCTTGTAGTCTTAAATCCCTGTTTGTTACGTAAGTGTTATAGGAATTACATTTGTTCCAAAATGATGCTAGTAAAGGACTAAAGTGACCACATAAATGTAGTTAGTGAAAGGTTAAATAAGATTAACTAGGGAATGACCACTACAAAAATGGTATGACATTGAACGATGTCAAAACCAACTAAACTGTCAAATGTGATCATAAAATGAATGTAATAAAGTAGAGCTCCACGACCAATACAACTAACCTAATAAATAAAACAAACCAAATATGATGCATGATCACCTAATTTATTTTCATAAATGTGGATTAAACAATGATGCTAATGAAATAATAAAATGTAGCCTTGAGAATGGGATAACTTCAGTTGTAACCAAGGTCTCACGAGTTAAGGAAATTGCACTCTAGTTGGACTTGTAAAAGTTAGTAGAACCCTTGGCATATATAGGAATATATTAAACCTAGGATCACTCATGAAGTAGAATTTATGGTCGAAACATGTAATTAACCCATTGTTATTAGGAGTAAATCCTTAAGATGATGAAACATAAGTAGTTTGAAATGTGAAATTCATCACTTAAATTCAAAGAAAAATCTCTATAATGGGAACACAAATGTAATGTACCCTTCCATGCGCAATATGATTGTGAAAATATGAATTCCTATTTGGAGCAATGGTTTGTGAATCAAGAATGATATAACTTAATTAGTTAACCTATGTAGTTGGTTGTAATAACTGGAAGATGAAAAGAGTGTATTGTTAGTATTAAATAATTCTATGAAATGAACTCGGGATAGGTTTTCTATTGATCTAGTAACCTTCCTTTTTCTTGCTATGAATTTTCTCCTTGTAACTGATCTAGTATTTTTCCAAACCAAGTAAACACGACCCTTTTAAACAAATCCTTAAGTCAAATATTAAAGATGCATTTGTGTATATACGTTCCTAATCATAATCATGCTATATAAAGTTATTTCCATAAGAGAAATGAGCTAATTCTAAAGGAACCACTATAGGTGAAATATTGAACAAAAACATGCAGCCTAGTTGTAGAGGAACGAAGGGTCCCATGTTATGTGTTCTTCAGACAATTATAGTCAACTATTAAAAATAAAATTGTAATAAAAATTTCACCATGAAAAAAAATGATTTGTTGTGGGAAATCTATGTGAGTAAGTGTATATTGTAGTGGGTAGTTATTGTACCTTGTAATTTTTGGACATGTGGCCTTGATGTATATATGGTGTTACCATGTTGTCTATGTGGGTTGAGATTTTGTGTAAGTGTATTATGTGATGTTAAGTCTATCTATTGGAGTCCATGTGGTGTTGTGAAGTGAGCATTCAAACAAAAAAAATTATTCAGATAATTTTATTGTTGTGTTTGTGTGTCAATTTTTAGGCATTACACAACACCCTCTCTACTTTACAGGTCTCCAATTGCGATTTTTAATATATAGGTATTCATTTTTCAAACTAAAATCAAATGTATAATGTGACCCAATTTTTTTGTGAAACAATTGTCAAATATTCAATAATTTATAATGGTTTGTTAGCAATATTCATTGATATTGTTGGATCTGTCAGGGGGCAGGTGTTAATCATCTATTTATTTTTATTCTCTATGCAATAGCGTAACTGCAGTCTACATATAGACTCCCCTATTTGCATTTAAGACACTCTGAGTTGAGTCTCCAATAAGAAAATCAATTAGACACATTTTTTATGTATTTGCTCAATTTTTTAGTGACCAATTTTGTTAAAATATATTTCCTAGATACGACGGATCCTATTCGTAAATATGAATTGCGAATGTGATCCATATTGAATATTTGGAAATGTAAATTAGAATTAATGTTTTAAGAAAAGTTTGGTTTAACATTTATAGTGGCAAGTTAAAGAGGAAAGTGGCACCTTTAAACACCCTTCACATGATTTTTTAAAAAAAATATCAACCTTCAATTTTGTCAAATAGTTTTTACATTCTGATTTTTTATGGGAAAAATTAACATTGCACTTTTATGACGTGTTCAAATCCTTCAGACGAGATCGGACGTAAGAAATTTTGAACACTGTACCCAATCCATATTTTTGTGTATATCTACTAGTAAAATATCAGTCCAATGGTGTGCTGAAATGTGTGGGTTTTTTAATTTTTCTCTTCCATGATTTCTATACAAACAATCACATTATAAGAATCTATGTGCTCAGAAAGAGGGATGTAATGAACAAAGATAATGATAGATATTAGAGAGAAGTGTGCAATACCAAGAATAAATTCACAGGTTACCTTTACCTACAAAACTTAGAAATAAGAACAATTGAATATTCATTAATGGTGTTCCTGTTGATAGCTAAGGTAATACTATGCATATATACACCATTATCATATTGTAATTATTTTCTTTCAGTAACAATATTATGGTTTATGATATTTTATTTCCTTTTCACTTTCATCTTACTATTATTTTTTTAATAATTTTGAGAACTCTCAACATATGGTGGTGATTAATTTTTTTTACTTTGATATATTTATAGGTGCACACATGTACATCAAAGTGGAGTGCATTATCTAGACACCAAATTTTGTTACGAGACTAGTTAATTACCATGACATTAGTATATTTATGTGGTTAAATTAAATATTGGTCCAAGTTAAGCTCTTGTTGTCATATTTTCCCTATGTTATTTTACCTTTGACACATTCCCCCTTTGTGTTTACATGGATTTTTTAATGTAGCAACAGTTAGAGGTATAGTTGAGAGATAAATAATACCATGTAGCTCTTATAATAATGCAATATATTTATGTATAAAATGTAACAAAGAACAATTAAATTGGAACTTACAATTTTATTTGATTCAATGAGACATGAAAATATATCTAGTAAATAACACACTCGTAACAATCTCATAGAAATTGAGATGACTAAAAAATAAACATATTCATAAACATATTCTTGACAACTCACATTATTTGCAAGTATAACTCTTACTAAACAAAATACTTATAATGTTTAGTCTAAAATCTATCTCTTCGTTGTGAAAAAGTAATCTCTCACACAAGAGTGATGACATGATTATATATATGCTAGACCCACCTAATTACATAATTACCTCAAATCTACAAGTGACATTTATGACATAAGAAAAATCCTAAAACTATATACAATAATATGGTCTAGGTGATAACATAAATTGATGTAAATGAGTTGGCTCAATGGTTAAAACTATGATCTAGGTGAGCTTATGCCACCTCCCACCTAATTAAATAATTACCTCAAATCTACAAGTGACATGTATGACATAAGATGAATTCTAAAACTCTATATAATATTATGGTCTAAATGATAGCACTAATTGATACAAATGACTTAGCTCTATGGTTAAAATTATGATTTAGGTGAGCTTATGCCACCTCCTTCTTGAAAAATATTATAAATGAAACTCCATCAATTACATGTCCTGATGTCATTCTTGCACATAAGAGTATATAATAGCTTCTAACTAAATTATTGCATGATTAAGGAAAGTGAAAAGACTTTTTGCTTTAGCATATAATCCAAAAGACAAAAAATAAACAATTGTGGATTTTGTTTACGAGAAACTGAAACATACACAAAAATTACATGCATGGAAACAAACCTCTGACACATTTTATAAATAATTTTTCACTAGCTAATCAAGTGTAGAATAATAGTAATAATCTTGCACATTTGTAGGACGTACAAAACATTACGAGACGTAGGTACAAAACAACACTTACATGTAAAAACAAACAACAAAGGAATTGTTGACAATTTTGCACTCATGTAAAATGGGAAACTCAAAACTTCGTTTAAGATGGAAAGGATTGATGTGATTGAACTAGCTAAGGGAAAGAAGGAAGGTTTCTTAATGTTATGAGTTGTAAAAAATTGAAACAGTGAAGCAAACATGCATCTATGTGTGTTGCAAAATTCGACACCTCACATGTGTTGTCATTCACAATCATCTTCAACAAAGAAATACAGAAGCCCCGAAGGACTAGTGCATAGCCTTGATAAAGGCAGGAATCACAACATATGTGGGATATATCATCCCATAACAGGAAATAGAGTCATTGTTTGCATGTAGAAGAATACATTATTTAGTTATAGGTACATCAAATATTATCATTTCTTTATGTTTAAGTGCTATTAATTATGTATTGAGTTTTTCAGTTCATTATACTATCAATATTTATCATAAAGATGGATGCAGAAAGAAATAGACAACCGGATTTAATAAATTAATGTCATTTATTCATAAATAAATTCAGTGTTTCCAACACAAGCCGTGGGATGTGACTTATATTTACTTAAAGTAAAAGATGCATGTACATAAAATTGAAAGAAAAAGAATATAGAGATAACCCATCATTGCCTTTTGGGTCTTTTTTTTGACTTCATCATCTCAAGTTGCAACTTCTTCATCTTCATCTTCTACATTATCCTCAGTTGTCATCCGTAAGCTACATCACTGTACCTGGGGAAAAGAAAGAAAATGGTTGTTAGTAATTGAGATGCAGGTTTAATCTATATGCTTGTGCTATTAGTTTTAGGAAGATGAATCACTTGAAATAAAGTATGCATAAGATACATGAAATGAGCTAGATACAGAATCAGAAAACACACTTATATAGAAACAAAAGTACCATTCTCAGAATCATGACAGGGTAGGAAAAATCATTACATGGATATAAGAGAGGTTGCAAGCCTTTTATTTTTCTAACTATTTTCTTAACTGTGCAAGTACATGTAGTAGATGAAGAAAGTAAAGATTATCTTTTCTATGAACTAACTGTTACTTCTACAAGTATAGGTAGTTTTTTTTCAAAATGAGAAAGATGAAGATGAAGATTATTTCATTCAAATGAAGAAGGAAAAAACAGATCAGGAAAAAACAGATCTCTGAAGCTACATATTCACCCAGTTCAGACAAGAACGAGAAAACATTTAAGATCCAAGAAAGAGGAGTCCCTATAGTATTCATGTATCCATAGTATAAAAGGAGTTTGAATACCTTTAAATATCTAGATCATAAAAGGAACAACATTATCATATTGAAGTATCCAGGACTTGCAGGTCAATAAGAGATACAAGTATCATATTTGAATGAGCAACATGTAAAGAAAGTTACAGGTACCCTCCACAAAATATTTTAAAAGCTTTTTGATTCATGGTGTTCAGTGTCGAGAAATTGACAAGGTTCAAAGTCATAAAAGTAACTTCACTGGAAATACTTGTGCCATTTGCACAAAGATTCTACAATACCATATCTTCCACTTTAGTAGGAAGAAGAAAGTAGTTTGACTCCATAGAGCACCTTTAGGAAGAATTATACAGTATAAAGTTAAATAACAGACTAAAAAAACATCTTACTAATGATATCAAAGTATAATTTCAATTTCAGTGATCTCATTTCATTGATGGAAGGTAGTAAACTTTCATTCATAGTTCATGAGCAAAAGCTATATATTCTAGTATGCATATCCATCTTGTAGTTCACTATGATCTTCCTAGAAGTAATTACTAGTTTGAAAAACTTGTAATAAAAGGAATTTAAGCTACAGGAAGCCAAGATACAACAATAAGTATCACTCCTATGGATGTTCAAGAAAGTGATGCCACTATATTACTACTTCAAATTGTAAGTAATCAAGTTATAGAAGAATTTTATCAACTTTCAAACAAAATTACAAAAGTACTGAAGGTGAGCTACCTCATTATTTTCTCAGTATACTGAAGAGGAGAATCAACTTCCAAGAAAATGGCCATAGATAGCTAGGAACAAAGCTTGTGTAAGTGGAAACTAAGCTACAAATCCAAACAATAGTGCCAAAATGGGAACTAGGGCTCTCCTTTCGAGAAAATAAAGGAATGAACACATTCACACACAGAATCAGGATCAACCTGGATTACAAGAAAAATCCTCCATGAAAAGGTACATGCCAATTTCGAGAAAGAAAAGGAAAAAAACCCTTGCTCCAGAAATGAATAGGAATGACAAACAAATATGAATACCTAGATCTAGCAGTATTCAAGCGAAAAATACAAATACCAATCTATTTTTTGAAATACCCATATGTTTTTCTAGAAATAGAAAATCAAGTGAAGCTTCAAATATAAGATTGAAATAGGAGCAAGGAACCCAAAAAGTCATTCACTAGAAAAAATCATGGTGGCCAAGAAAATATAAAGTACCCATAAAGGATTTCATAGTACATCTACAAAGAAATGGGTCAAAATCCTTGTAAGAGCACTAAAAGACAGAAAATATAAATGAATACACAGTCCATTCTTCCTTCTCAAAATCACTGTGAGAAAAATATATGAATAAAGGTCAGGAAATAAACTCATTTTTCTCCACGACTGTTACAAATTTTCTAGGTTTTTTGTAGAGATAATCGACAAGGAACAAGAACTCACCATTTTGCAGTCATTTTGAAGTAACCCTCATAGTGTAGAGTAAAATGACAAACACCCCAGAATGATTTTGAGCTCAAGGATCAAAGTCATATAAGAAAATTTAGATAAATACAAAGATGTTGAAGTGTTAGAGCAATAAAGTCAAAAACAACTGTGAAACAAGTTACAAAATTTGAGGATCAATAAGCTCACCTTGTTGGCAATGACGAACTTTAATTTATCAGAAGAAGATTTAGATGCCGGAGAGCTCGCAGAGCTTGAGGATTTAAATAATGGTGGGCTTAGATTTTGTAGCAAGAGACCATAGAGATCTTAGAAAAAGCAAAATTCATTGCAAAAAAAAACCTTCCACAATGCCTCAAATAAAGATTTGGATCTCAAAAATGGCAGCCTTGTGGAATTTTACTAGGGAGTCACCACTAAAGTAAGCTTAAGAGAATGAGCAAAAATGTTTAGGTTTTCAAACCTTTTACTTGCTAACCTCGACCATCGAGTCACCTTACTCGTCTATGGAGTTAATCTCAACCGTCATAGAAGAAAAGGACAAAGATCAATGGCCATCAAGGGAACCATAGCTTAACAAGATTTAGAAGTATAGTCACCGACTTAACATGGAGGGGTGAGTCATCGTGAGAAGAGGGACAAACCTTCCCACCAAATCATTATGCCCCTAAGTATGGTCCGAACCATATGTTTTGCAAAAAGGGGGGCTAAATAATTAATAAATGATTATTATGTGCCATGTAAATTCAAAGGGAGGGGCCAATGATGGGTTAAGTAAAAGCTGAAATAATTTACCTGAAATAAATCAAATTTTCCTTCATTTTTCTAAAGTGGATAAAGACAAGGTACATGTGGCAAGGACCAAACGACATATTTTTCATGTGAGAACCTTCCAGGAAAAGATAAATCTAAGAAAGTTTCAACTCAAAGAATCCCAAGAAAGAATGATTATTTTCATCATGCAGAATAAGACAAGTGGCTATAAGACAAACCTATACCCCATTTGCATGTGAAGAATTACTTGTAGCTGAAGAGAAGGCTAAGAATAAAAATAATTTATTCATCCAAAATACCTTAAAATATCCAAGGTGACTATACACATTATGCAATGAATTAAAAGAGTCAAACCTTTTTGAGTGAAAGTGTAATTTTGGAAAATAAGGCTATTTTTGCCTCTTGTAACAACATGTGTAATTTTAGGCCTTATTATTTATTCATTGAAAAAAGATGAAATTACAATGCAAGTATGCGTTAGAATTAGTCTATTTTTAGCGGGTGGGGGGTGAATATTTTTGCTATATATTGTGTGCCTTGGAAAATAACAAGGGAGAACTTATTTTGGAGAGCTAAAGCCATTGTGTGAGATTTTCCCTCATATGAGAATCAATTGTTTCCTTTCAAAATTTTGTAGTAGTGTGTATGTATGCAGTTTATTCTTGTGAATTTTATTCCCTGAATTTTACTAAGCTTGCTTAGACTATTTTAACTTGCTGTAAATTGGTGTTTTTTTGCTAGTTTTAGTGTGCAGTGATTTGCACTGTTGTTGTGAGCAGTCCTTTAACAGTAAAGTGTTTTCCTTGCAATTAGATGAAACCCATTGGTTTGTGATTGTGCAACTTATTCACAACTTATTGTGCATGTATCTCCATAAAGTTTCCCAATACTTTTGGTGTATCACCCCCATTTACATTTCAGTTTTAGCCATATTTTACGCTTAAACCCAAAAATTTTAATTTAGGATAAATCCAAATAAGGAACCAGACTTATAAGTTCGGAGATTCACCTCAACATAGGGATATCCACAGCCCTGAGGTGTTTCCATTGTATCTGCAGAAGTGAGGGGAAAACAAGCTTAAAACACTTGTTATCCCTCAATCGCACCGGTGAACTTCTAAGAGATAACATTTTTTTGGCACTTCCGGTGGGACCCAGAACAAGTATTGACGTGTTCTGAAGATTGAAGATCCAAAGAAGAACTCATTTAGTGACTTCGTAAATCTGATTTCAGATTAGTACAACATTTTTCATCATCAAAGTGACCTCAAGCCTTTCAGCTGCACCCTTTAGAGGTATTTTTCAAAATATAAATCTGGTTGTTTTGATGTTCATACATCTATTTTTATAAAAAAACATATATGATTTTCATTTTCATACCTTATGAGGTCATGTAATCATGAATACTCATTTTCAGCAGTATTACCAATCGGATCCATCTACGATTTGCCCATATTCTTCTTCAGATCAGTACTATGACCCCTATCAGAATGAATATTAGTGGTTGGTGAAATTTTTTTATCTCGTGTGAAGAATTTTGATTAGTGGTTTTCTCTTTGATCCATTTCTTGAATTAGAACGTTCATTTCAGGATATTGTTAAATGTTAGCATACTGTTTCAACGTGTAGCCTTATCATGGTTAGTTCTCGTGAACTGACTCAAGTTAATACTTGTGTAGATGGATTTTGTGATTAGATAAAAAGGAAAGATTGATAAAGGTTGCATTGGTTTGATTTATGAAGTCCTTTGTGCGAATGTTTAATGTACTGTAAATCTTTGATTAGTGCTGGTAGAGGGGTTTAGAAGGCCTCTTGCCTTGGATTTTCTATCCTTTTTTGATGAAAGGTTTTCTAACCATTTGTATCAAAACCTGAAAACATTATTGTGAGGAATAAAATTCAATCAACAACTTGTTATGAGTATTCTTTTTGTGATATTATTTCAGTCATGAAAATGTTGTAGTGTGGCTTGACCAATTTTGTTACTTTCTTGTTCTCAACCAAAGTTCAATCGAATCTTTCGACACCTTTGGTTTGTGTTCCATGTTGAATAGAAATGTTATACTCGTGTTTAGTTTTTCTCGATAAGTAGTGGTAATTTCTTCTTTTGAGTCATAAAACTTTTTGGTATAATAACCCCTACATGGTCTTGGAATCAGTGCAATTATAACTATATTTTAGTGGGTTGCCAATCCTTTTTTCTAAAGTTAATCAAAAAATAAATAAATGAATACATAGATGAATAAATAAATAGGATACTAATGAAGTTGTGTTTTTGTAGATAAAATTAAGAGTCTTTAATTAGAAAGAAGGGAGTTTTCTACCAGTGTAAAAGAATTTACCCTCACTAACCCTAAGCTACGGATTAAACTTTATCCACCTTGTTGTGAAACGTTAAGTATTCTTAAGAAGTGAAATCATTGTTGGCTTTTGGGGATATAGTTAGATCTTAGTTAGTAGGGGAGTTTGATTAAGAACACATTAAGTCTAATGCTTCCATTTTTGGGAACCCCATGTGTATCCTCTAACGAAATTAATAGAGAGAATGCTAAATGAAGCTTTTACCCCAAATCCAATTGAAATCTTAAGTCTCATCAAAAGACCGGTTAATAACTAAAGAGATCACTGATGATGAAATAAATTGACCTTCTCACTTTAAACCTTTGCCATAGTACATTGTAATCTTCTCTTAAGCATGGTTAATTGTTGATCCTTGAACAAGGAGGTTATGGTTCCAAACCTTAATGGGCATTCCACTTCAATTTGAGATTACATTCGTCGCCTTGTGCAATGGAGGTATGAATCCCGATTCAGTAGCTTGGGTATGAATAAGAAACCTTGCAAGAGATGGAAGTTGTCCCTTTTGATCAAGTGAATTTAGCTAGTTTTGTCATTCTTTAGATGATCCTCATTCAAAAAACTTTCTCTTAAGATAATTAGTCAATATTATAAAAGAAATAAGTCCACCTTTGTAAGAAGATTGCTCAAATCAAACGTGAATCTTCTAGGCCGTAAAGTCTGGTCTTGAAGGATATTTTTAGTGAATACATAACCTTAAAGGATTTTACACCATGGGGTGTACTGAACTGTAACTATGTATTTGTGGATTGGTCTATTTACGGTGCCTTGTCAAAGAGAAAAGTGAACTATCCCTGATGGGTGTTGGATGTTTCCTTGTTTCCTATGTGGTCATCATTGTGTCAAGTTGTTCGAAGAGTTAGTTGTAACCATTGTGACCACCTGTAATGTCATTCTATACTTCGAACAAGTCAAAAAAAAGTTATTATGTATTTTTTGATGTTGTCTTGTTTGGTTTGGTTTGTGGGTGTTACACATCTTGAGAAGGGGGACAAACCTTCCCGCCAAATCATTATGCCCTGAGTATGGTCCGAACCATATGTTTTGCTAAAAGGGGGCCAAATAATTAATAAATGATTATTATGTGCCATGTAAATTCAAATGGAGGGGCCAATGATGGATCAAGTAAAAGCCAAAATACTTTACCATAAACAAATCATATTTACCTTAGTTTTTCTAAAGTGGATAAAGGAAAGGTAAAGGTGGCAATGACCAAAAGGTATATTTTTCATGTGAGCACCTTCCAGAAAAACACAAAGATAAGCAAGTGTCAACTCAAAGAATTCCAAGCAAGAACGATTATTTTAATCATGTAGAATAAGACAAGTGGCTAGAAGAAAAACCTATACCTCACTTGTATGTGAAGGATTACTTGCAGCTGAAGACAAGGCTAAGAATAAAAATTATTTATTCATTAAAAATACCTTAAAATCTCTAAGGTGATTGTACACATTATGCAGTGAATTAAAAGAGTCAAACCTTTTTGACTGAAAGTCTAATTTTGGAAAATAAGGCTATTTTTACCTTTTGTAACAACATGTGTAATTTTAGGCCTTATTTACTATTTATTTATTTCAAAAGGCTAAAATTATCAGGCAAGTATGAGTTAGACTTAGTCTATTTTTAGGGGGTGGGGGATGAATATTTTTGCTATACATTATGTGCCTTGGCAAAGCACAAGGGAGATTTTTTTTTTGAGAAATGAAGCCATTGTGCCTGATTTTCCCTCATATGAGAATCAATTGTTTCTTTTCCAAATTTTTGCAGTAGTGTGTATGTATGCAGTTTATTCTTGTGAATTTTATTAAGCTTGCTTAGATTGTTTTACCTTGTTGCAAATTGATGTTTTCTGCTAGTTTTAGTATGCAGTGATCAACACTATTGTTGTGAGAAGTCCCTCAACATTAAAGGTGTTTGCTTTGCAATTAGCTAAAACCCATTGGTTCGTGATTGTGTAACTTATTCACAACTTATTGTGCATGTATCTCCGTAAAGTTCCCCAATACATTTGGTGTATCACCCCATTTACATTTCAGTTTTAGCCATCTCTTACCCTTAAACCCTACAGTTTTAGTTTAGGATACATCCAAAGAAGGAACCGACCTTGTAATCCGAGAGATTCACCTCAACATAGGGATACCCACAACCCTGAGTTGTTTCCATTGTATCTGCAGAAGTGAGGGAAAAGAAAGCTTAGAACACCTGTTATCCCTCAATCACAGGGTGCACTTCAGAGAGATAACATGAGCTACGAACAAAAAAAATACTACATACTAAGCTAGACTTACCTTACTTCATAAAGTATAATGGTTTTGGGTGGTGCAAGATTATAAGTGAACCTAGATGGTCGTGCATAAATTTGTACACTCTCAAAATTAATTATTGCTTATGAATTTGTATTCTTCTTATTGATTCCGTATTGGGTCCTTTGTTTTGACTTATTTTGTCCTTATATATTTCTCTATCTTCATGTATTTATCTTCCTTGGTTTTACCTCTTCCTTGGTTATACCTCTTCCTTGTAGCTTCTCACTATTTTTGACATTTTTAGAGCCTTACGCAGTTTTGGATCTTACTTGTGTAGACATTTTGACCTTTATTTGTGGGTCCCTTATGGTTTTGTGTTCCTTATTGTAGCCTTTCCCTCTCACTTATTTCAACTTGGGTACTAAAAGGGTCCTAATCTGAATTCAAGACGTCTATAAATTCATGAGTGCATTTAGGACAATAAGGAGAAAATGAATTACATTCATAGAAGAGATTTTTTTGATTGAAAATTAGAAGATATTGATGTAATATTCTATTTGCACTAATATTATGTTGAATTAGGCTAGCTTAACTATACTAATTTTGTATATTGCTCACCTCATAGGCTTAAAGTAAGATAATTAACATTACTAATCATTGTCTACCATATTCTACATATGCCAATTATGTGCTTAAAAACGTTGGACAAGTGTATGTCAAATGGTCAAAATCAAAGTTATTTCATAACTCTTTCTTTAGATATATATTGACTACTTCTACTTGTATATTGTGATACTTTTGTTGTTTGAATATGCATAGTATTTATTCTTCAATCTTTAGTTTTCTTATAGTTGGCGTGAGTTGATATTGAGGAGTTTCTTGGGAACTCTCTCTCTTCTTACATGTTTTATGAGTATGTGAAGATTCTTACATAATATTTATATTGAAATTGAAAGAGAAAAATATTGTTTCACGAGATCACCATGCCAAAAGTTCAATAATTTAGGGAGCATCTAAAATTTACTACTTATTGCATCTATTTAAAAAAGTAAGGGTTGGGACACTTGTATCCATTAGATCACTTGTTGAATTAATACATTAAGTGTTGATTACCAAATTGCTTAAAATTTAAAGTGCATAATAATAGTGGAGGGATAACACATGCACCATTAAAACCTCTATTTTTATCAATTTGCCAAGGTGTTTAGATGTGTTTAAGGTTTTAAGGAAGAAGAGTAGTTTCTTAGTGACTTGCAATGGATTATGCGAAAATAGATGAGATTTTAAGAGAAAATCTATAGATGATCACATGTTTATCTCAAATTCATAGTTACAAGAGGGAATTGAAACCATATGCATATGATTTTGGCTATGCAAAGATGCATAATTTATATATTTTTGGTCGAGGTGGCTGAATTTCATTGTTCTTTTTGGATTTATTTTTCTTTCCTATCTAGATTTGTCTTCCACTACCTTCTATTGGCCACTATGTCCATATTAACAATTCTAGTTTTCTATTCTTTTAAAAATTATATAAACTATCTCAATTAATTCCGCTGTATTTTAAATATTCCTATGCCATCTTTACTCATTAAATCTCTAATTATTTTTTAATAATTAAATATATTTTATTATGTTATATTTAATTAATATTAATTACACACTACATTATGGCTACTATCAATTTCTTAATACAAACCACTTTTCACGTCTACACTTATCTTTTTCATCTATTCGAAATCCTCTATGATGATGGTGTTCTTATTAAAGATGTTCACAATAAATTTTGTCTCCTTCAATTTGCAACAAAAACTAACCCTTTCCGTGGCGATTGATAATTTCCTCTCCAAAAGACTTTAGTTTCAATCTAATTATAATTATGTCGAGAGGCATCCTACAGTGACAACATGGTGTGTAATGGCGCGAGTTGTTCATTTTTATGGCTGACTTATGAAAAATTTAAACATTAAAAAATAATTAAAACACTACAATTGCAGACATAAAAAACTAAAAATTAAATAATAATATATGTATATATATAAGATATTAGTGAGAAGTAGAAAGTAGTGAAAATTTTTAGGTCATTTCGAGGATATTTATTAGGTAAGTTTTATTTGTTATATTAAAATATTTTTAGGGTTTCCCAACTATAGAGTTCCTGCATCATTCATTATAAATCTAAATTAAATGATGTAAATATTATTTTCAAAATTAAGTGTTGTAACTGTTTTCATTTGTAAAATTAAGTGCGGTAAATCTTTTTACTACATATTATAACAAATCATTCATAGATAAATACATTTATATTTGTGTAAGTTTTCATTTTTGAAATTAAATGCCAAATTTAGTGGGGTAAAGTTTTTAACTATTTATTATAACAAATCATTCATGATAAATACATTTGATATTTGTATATGTTTTTATTTTCGAAATTAAATGTGGTAAAGTTTTTTATTATCATTTATTAAATTAAATGTTTTAGATATTATGTATCAAGCGAAAAGTTTTTATTTCGAAATTAAATGTTGTAAATATTATTTTAAAAAATAAGTGTCTTAACTTTTTTCATTTTTTACTATTTATTAAAGCAAATGTCTTATATATTATGTATTTTTTACAACAAGTGTTTTATATGCAGCATACCTATCTTAATTTTTTTATGTTAAATATGCTGAGAGGTATCATTCTCGAAGGCGCCTATATTAAATTTAATACATAGGTGGAATAGGCGCCTTGAGAATGATACCTCTCGACATATTTTACATAATTTTTTTAAGATAGGTATGCTAGTAGATAGCCTCTCACATATATTATAATAAACTTAATCTGATTCACATTTTTTCTAAAGATACCACCAGCTAAGTCCATCTAGGGTTTCCTCTTGTAAAGATCAAGTGAACGTTGTCTTAATTCCTTTCTTTTTAAATTTCACCCACCCTTTATTGGTGAAGGGATGTTACTACATTTATTTTAAAATAATGTATTTTTGTGAGATTTTAATTATGTTAATTATATTTTGGTAATAATAATAAGATAAGGGGATATATTTTAAATCAAGTATTCGTTGGAGATAAATCTAATACTTTTTGTGAGATTTTTACTCTATGAAGTTTTTAATTAAATGATCTATACATGAGTAGTCATTATTCTAATTATAACATTTTCTCTTATGTATTACAAAAATATCCTAGGAAGGAATGTTAGATATAGTTCATCAATTTAAACATCTAAAAAAATGTTGAATATAATCAGGGCCGAATTAAAGGTTGGGAGCGCCCTAGGCAATAGTTTGAGTGGATGCCCTCCTCACAAATTTAGTTAGTATATTTTTTCCATAAAGTAAATAAATAAAATATGTCTATATTCTTTTATTTTTAAATTTACATCATGGTCATACTAAAATAATAATAAAAATATATTAATAAATTATCACATAAGGATGAAAAATATTTCATGGATGGAAAACATTAATCGTAGTGTATGCTCAAAATGTAAAAAATTCGATATTTTATACAAGGCTTCTTACAAGTCTGATTTAGCCATATCAAGTAGGTGACAGTAACTCTATCCTGAAATAAAGCACCATTTCTTTGCAAAGAAACAAAAACGTTTATGTAGCTCCTATGGTTTTGTGAAGAGTCATATTTGGACCAGGCCTACGAATTCCTCCATAACAAAATAGTAGAATTTTCCCCCAAAAAATTAAGAATAGAAAAAATAATACTTTTTTCCTTCAATTATACTCACCTCTAATAGATACAACAGCGACATTATAAACAAAACATTAACCTTTTTCTAGAACAAACTACACACCTACATAATATGAAGCTATATCAAAGAATGGGTAAAAATACCAACAAAATCATATGTGCTTATAAATATGTGATATTTTTTTTTACTTGCAAAAATATTACAAAATTTTTTTATGTGTATGCGTGAAACATATGTTACTATACAATAATATCTATAATGGGTTTATCAATATTAAATCTTCAGATAAATTATTTTGAAGTTAAGTTCTAAAATTAACTGAAAAAAAAGAAATTTTTAGATTCATGTGCCCCCTGGCTACTGACGCCCTAGGCAACTGCCTACTTTGCCTAAGCTTTAATCCCCCTCTGAATATAATTAACTAATTTAGACATCTCATCTCTTAACCTCTTTTTTGATTTTCTAATATAGTACTTAATAAATAATCTTCCATGGCTCTAACGACATATTTCCTTATGAATTTTTGTTATGAGTGTAGTACGTGTGCTTGTCACTCTCTAACCTCTTTCCCCATTTAACAATTTTGGTCTCTTTCCCATTTACATTTATTTTTATTTTTATGTGTAGTACCTAATATCGGAAGATTTCTATATGTGAATCGCATTATTTCATTCTTATTATTTTTATTTGGTAGTCTTACAATTTTAATTATTGTTTTTTGGTGACCTAAACCATTTAACCTAACATCCACATATATTCATAACTTAATCATGTAACTTCATTTTAATAATAAAATATATTAGATTATTAGACACTTAAAAATATTCTAATTAATATATATATATATTTAGATTTGTTTTACTATTATTGTTTTGATAATAGAACAAAGCAACATAATATGAATCAAACCCATATAGACCACATAAAACAATAGCCCAAACAAGTGAGCCAACCTTGGGGGCCTTATAAAAGGGATGCAGATTTAGGGCTGAATTAAGGGTTACAAACGCCCTAGGTAATTTTAGAGCGAGTGCCTTAGGAAATACTAGATCTAACACCTTGTATAAATAAATAAAATATATAATAGAAAAAACAATTAACCGTGACCAAATATCGTATTACTTGATATGCTATATGCCTCTACCATCCGAGAAAAACTTCCTAATAAATTTATTTGTAGCTTGATGCACCAGAATTAACAGGAACTTGACAAGGTCATAACTTGAGCTCTGGGTGTCTATTTGAGTCAGTTGTTTTTGAAACCACGTGTTTTGATGAGACAAACGTAGTGGCAATCGGACCTACCTAGTTGGGGCAAGTTTTTGGAAAATGTTCAGGCCCTAAATCTGTCATCTTGAGGTCGAAAATTAGGATTTAAGTTATAGTTTAGTTTTTTCCTATTTTTGGGAATTAGTTAATTTTAGTATATTAGATTGCATTATGTGTTAGAAAGTTGGCAATTACTTTAATTTAGGGATGTAGACTATGAGTGCCAATTTCTGTTCCTGTACGAATAAGCATGTGAAATTACTAGGAATAGTAACTTGTAGTAAACTGCTAAAAATATGTAATTTTTGGCCACCTAGAGTAGATTTAGTTAGAGTTAGTTAGAGTTTACATCACAACTTGAGTTGGGAATTATTTTTCCTATTTTGGAAACATTGTAATTCATTATTCAATAATGAAGAAGGAGATATATTCTCTTTGGAGTTCATATAATTTGCAGTAAACCAAGTTTGGTTATAATTTGTCTACATTATCTGGTATCAGAGCGAGGTTTGAATCTTTCAAAAAATGGTAGGAAGAGGAAGAGGAAGGGGAGGTGGTATTGCCCAGATGAATAGAAATATGTGCAAGATCTGTAGAGGCAATTTACTGTGTTTGATGCAATGATAACCTAGAGAGGAAAATCAAGGTGGAGATGACACAGATGAAGAAAAAGTTTTTGAAGAGGAGGAAACGCAAGTGCCACCATTAGCTTTTGAAGAAAGGATGCTTCACGCATTAGAAGGAAAGAATGATGGGATAAGAGTTGATGTTTCAGAGTATGGTGGTAGTCTAAAACCAGAGGAGCTGATAGACTGGTTGACTAGCATGGGGAAATTTTTTGAGTGGAAGGCTATGTCAGAAGAAAAGAAGGTAAAATTTACATGCATGAAATTGAAAGGTCATGCTATGTTATGGTGGGATCACCTACAGAAAGAGAGGTCAAGAAAGGGGAAAGAAAGAATTAGGATGTGGAGTAAGATGGAGAAGAAGTTGAAAGATAAATTTCTCCCTGTGGATTATGCACAAACCCTTTACAGGAGGTTTCAGAATCTCAGACAGAACCTACAAACAGTGCAAGAATACACAGATGAGTTCTACAAGTTGTCCATTCGTGTAGAGCATGAAGAAACTAAGGAACAAATGGCTGCAAGGTATGTAAATGGATTAAAATTTTCTATTCAAGATGAGATAAGTATGCATAGGATTAAGAGCATGGAGGATGCCTATCAATTAGCCTTAAAGGCTAAGGAAAAACAAAATTGTCAAAGTTTTAGGAGATCACCTGGAATGAATAGGGGGACCTCATCTTCCTTTCGGGGATGAGCTGGTTTCAACCAAGGTAGGGGAGAATCATCTCGTGGATTGGAAAAGCAAGAAGATATGAGACAAGATTTCCAAAATCAACAAAGAGGAAGAGGATTTTCTAGGGGTAAGAGGATACACTGGCGATAGAGGATGGGAGGCTCCATGAAGACCATTTGTTTGTTACAGATGTGGTGAAGAGGGGCATCGGGATTTTGAATGCCCACATTCTTATACACATGACAAGAGACAAGGAGATGCACCAAGAGTAAATATTGTTGAAGCTGAACAAGTAGAAGATGAACAAGACCTAGAAATTCCACCAGATGTTGGAGAAAATCTGATGATCAAGAGGATGATGATTGCTCCAAGAAAGGATATCAAGGGGGATGCATGGCTGCGTACAAATATTTTTAGAACAAGATGCACTTATCGGAGGAAAGGTATGTAATGTTATTATTGATGGTGGTAGTTGTGAGAACATGGTTTCAAATGAGATGGTCGAGAAATTGGGTCTACATTGTGAGAAGAATCCTAACCCTTACCGTATTGCATGGTTTAAAAAGGGTAATGAAGTTACTGTTGATAAGAGATGTTTAATAATTTTTTCTATTGGGAAAAGTTACAAGGATGAGATTTGGTGTGATGTTATTCCTATGGATGCATGTCATATGCTGCTAGGAAGACCATGGCAATTTGATAGGAAAGTTATTCATGATGGGGGAAGAATACTTATACTTTCTAGAAGGATGGCACAAAAATAGTTTTACTACCTCTCAAGGAAGAGGGGAAGGCTGAAAATATGCTTTCTGCAAAGGAATTTGTGAAGGAGGCAAAGGCAACCGTTTTTGTTATGCACTAGTCGCCAACAAGGATGAACCTGCAAGTGCACAAATACCAGTAGAAACAACAAAATTAATAAAATAATTTTTGATGTTATTCCTGATGAGCTACCAGATGGATTACCACCCAAAAGAGATATTCAACACCATATTGATTTGATTCCAGGGTCTTCACTCCCAAATCAAGCGGCTTATAGGATGAGCCCAACATTGCATGCTGAGTTGAATAGGCAAGTGGTAGAGCTCGTGAGAAAGGGCGTCATAAGGGAGAGCATGAGTCATGTGCAACCCCAGCTTTATTAACACCAAAGAAGGATGGAACATGGAGAATGTGCACTGATAGTAGAGCAATCAATAAAATTACAATCAAGTATAGGTTCCCAATACCTCGCCTTGATGATATGATGGATGTGCTTGCTGGATCTAGGTATTTCACCAAGATTGATCTTCGAAGTGGTTACCATCAGATTCAGATCAGAGAAGGAGATGAGTGGAAAACAACATTCAAGATAGGAAATGGATTATATGAGTGGTTGGTGATGCCATTCGGGTTATCCAATGCACCTAGTACTTTTATGAGACTGATGAACACCATGTTGCGGGAGTATAATGGTAAGTTTGTTGTGGTTTATTTTGATGATATCTTGATCTTTAGTAAAACTAAGGAAGAATATTTGAGGCATCTAAGGGTGATATTCGAAGTGTTAAGGAAAGAGAAACTATATGCAAATATGAAGAAGTGCACATTTATGCAAGAGAGTTTGGTATTCTTGGGCTTTATTATTTCAGCAGATGGGGTACAGATGGACTCAGAAAAGATAAAGGCAATTATTGAATGGCCTACTCCACGGAGTATAATAGAGGTAAGAAGATTTCATGGTCTAGCAACATTTTACAGAAAGTTTATTAAAAATTTCAGCAGTATTGTAGCACCTATAACAGATTGCACAAAAGGAAGGGATTTTTTGTGGACAAAGGCAGCTGAGGATAGTTTTCAGTTCTTGAAGAAGAAGGTGACAGAGGCACCTATTTTGGCACTACCAGATTTTGATAAAGTGTTTGAGGTTGATTGTGATGCCTCACATGTGGGTATTGGTGTTGTTCTAAGTCAAGGTGGAAAGCCAATAGCTTTCTTTAGTGAGAAACTGAATGAGGTAAGAAATAACTACTCTACTTATGATGTGGAATTTTATGCAATTGTACAAGCATTAAGGCATTGGAGGCATTACTTAGTGCCTAAGGAGTTTGTGTTATTTACAGACCACATAGCCCTGAAGTATGTGAATACACAAAAGAAGTTGAATAGTAGGCATGCAAAGTGGGTATCATTTTTGTAGGGTTATACTTTTTCTCTAAAACATAAATCAGGAAAACAAAATCAAGTTGCAGATGCATTGAGTAGGCGTGTGACTTTGTTTACCACTATGGAAAATGAGGTGGTGGGTTTTGAAGCAATAAAGGGTTTGTATTCTTCTGATATTGATTTCAAGGATATTGTTGAAAGGTTAAATTGTCCATTGTCAGACAATGCAGGAGATGTTCTGGATGAATACATTTTACAGGATGGCTATCTATTCAAGGGACGCCAACTATGTATTCCAGTTGGGTCTATGAGAGAGAACATAGTAAAAGAGTTGCATAGTGGAGGATTGGCTGGGCATTTTGGTAAAGATAAGATGATAGCCTTGGTAGCAGAGAAATACTATTGGCCAAAGCTGAAAAGAGATGTGGTAAGATATGTGGAGAGGTGTCGAATTTGTCAAGTCTCGAAAGGCCATGCACAGAATACAGGGTTGTATATGTCGTTGCCTGTTCCTAAAGGGTCATGGACAGATCTGAGTATGGATTTTGTTTTGGGATTACCAAAAACACAATGAGGTAATGACTCAATTTTTGTGGTTGTTGATAGATTTTCTAAGATGGTTCATTTTATTGCCTGCAAGAAAACAAGTGATGCGACAGGCATAGTAGATTTGTTTTTAGAGAAGTTGTTCGTTTGCATGGTGTTCCAAAAACCATTACTTCAGATAGGGACACAAGGTTCTTAAGTCACTTCTGGCGGACTTTATGGAAGAAATTGGGAACTCAATTACAGTTCAGCAGTGCCTATCATCCTCAGACTGATGGGCAAACAGAAGTGGTAAATCAGAGTTTGGGAAACCTGTTAAGGTGCATCGTTGGGGAAAAGCCAAAACAATGGGACTTAGCATTACCACAAGCTGAGTTTGCATATAATAGTTCCATAAATAGATCCACAGGAAAGTCTCCATTTTCAATTGTGTATGGGAGTAATCCAAATGGGGTGTTAGATTTGGTACAACTACCAGTTGATGGCAGAGTCAGTGATGATGCAGAAGCATTTGCCGAACATATACAACAATTGCAGGAAGAAGTGCGGAAGAAGCTGCAGAATAGTAATGATAAGTATAAGGAAATAGTAGATGTGCACAGAAGGAGAAAGGTATTTATAGTTGGTGAGTTAGTTATGGTATATCTGCAGGAAGGAAAGGTTTCCAAGAGGAACCTATAACAAGCTGAAGTACAAGAAGATTGGTCCCTGCAAAATCGTGAAAAAAATAAATGATAATGCTTATGAGGTAGAATTGCCAGGGAATTTTGATATTTCTCCAGTGTTTAATGTTTCAGATTTGTATTCTTTTCATGGGGATGGTGCAGAAGGGGATGTTATTGATGAAGTAGTAGATTGGAGGCAGCAGGTTCTGGTGAAGAAGAAAGAAGAAGTGGATCAGATTCTAGATAAGAAAACAATGGACACGCGACATGGGAAATACAACAAATATTTGGTACATTGGAAAGGACTGGAACAAGAGGACAATACTTGGGTCACAGAGTGGGAGATTAAGAAGTTGGATGTAGATAAATGGAAGCATTTTGAAGAAGACAACTTGCAGGAGCTGCGTTTTTTTCAAGCAGGGGAGAATGATGCGCCAGAATTAGCAGGAACTTGACAAGGTCATAACTTGAGCTCCGGGTGTCCGTTTGAGTCCGTTTTTTTTTTGAAACCATGTGTTTCGATGAGACGAACAGCAACTGGCAACCCTCCCTACTAGTTGGGGCAAGTTTTTGACACATTTTCGGGCCCTAAATCCGCCATCTTGAGGCCGAAAATTAGGATTTAAGTTATAGTTCGGTTTTTTCCTATTTTTGGGCATTAGTTAATTTTAGTCTAATAATTGCATTATGAGTTAGAAAGTTGGAAATTCCTCTAATTTAGGGATGTAGAAGATGCGTGGCAATTTCTGTGCTCGTATGAATAAGCATGCGAACTTACTAAGAATAGCAGGTTCTAGTAAACTGCTAAAAATAGTAATTTTCGCCACCTAGAGTAGATTTAGTCAGAGTTAGTTAGAGTTTACTTGGCAACTCGAGTTGGGAGTTGTTTTCCTATTTAGGAAACATTGTAATTCATTATTCAATAATGAAGAAGGAGATCTATTTTCTTTGGAGTTCATATTATTTGCAGTAAATCATGCTTGGTTAGAATTTGGGAATTGAATTGGTATGTAGGGTTGGACAATAACTATTACTAGCATATATGGAAATAATAAATTAATCTACTCTTCATAAAAACCATAGTAAAATAAAATAAATTAGTGCCCCTAAATGTTAGAGCCCTAGGCAGTTGCCTAGTTTGCTTAGGCCTTAATCCCCCTCTGTGTGGATTCCTTAAAAACTATTTTGCTTTGGTGTAACATAACTAACGTTAAAGTTGCCTTATCTTGTCCAAAAGTTAATGCGGATAGAAGCCCATTTTGATTAGATGATAAACCAACGTAGGTGATTAGATGCAGGGGTTAAATTTGATGGTCACCGCTACCCGTCAAAGAAATTTTTTGTGATGGTTTTTAAATTAACATCACCTTGCACATGACGTCTATTTTTCAATTTTACCTTTCATGATTTTCATATAGATATCAAAATTTATATTTTCATATAATAACACTATAAAATGGAGATATTATTGACAAAAATGAAATATAATGATCATTGGATATAAGATAAATGTACTTATTAAATAAGAAGCCTTCATTTGGTTTGGATAAGTGTAATTCTCAGTTCTAAAAATAAACATAGGAATCTTTGTGAACATCCTCAAAGCAAATAGAAGAGAGTATGGAATGGAAGAAAAATTGCAATCAAAAGCAGTTTTCCCTAGCATGATAAATGTGTGCGCAAACTTTGTAACCCAATTTCTTATATATTTCTGCTCATAGTGGAGATTCCTTCGAAGAAAGGGAGTGACAATGCCAATAAATTCCCTAAAAGGTTGAGAACGACTGTATACAAGCCAAAAAAAAAAAATACAAAGCTAAAACAAATGAATTTAGATGAAGGAAATCAATTGTAATAGATGCATTTGAAAAAAGATATATTTTCCACTAAAGTAAAAGATTGGGCTCTATATAATTATAAGCTATTTGATCATGCTTATGGAACGAACATTTGAGCATCTATGATGTTTTTTAGTGTTACGGATTTTAATGAATTTCATAATTTGTATGAAATGGAGAGCGTGTTGATTATATATTATATTAGGGGAAGAAACAAAGGGAATGTTTAAGTGTTCGATGAGTGAATTATATCCACTAGAATTGAAAGTTTCAAACGGTCTATATGGTGGAAAGATTAAAACCCAAAACAATTCAAGTGGAGCTTGAAAGTTAGTTAACATCTATTGTGCAGCCGTTGCTCATCTATTTACACCTCTACATGATACACCTAGAAAATGATGCATGTCCATATCTTTTAAAAAAAAACATACATTGAGACTTATTATTAGTTGAGCATCTACTTTTATAGGTTTGAAAATAAAGAAATAGTTTCTAGAGTCCAGATTTTTTTCTAAGTAAACAAATAAAAGTTTCCAGAGTCTAGTTTTTTTATAAATAACAAATAAAAACAAATGTATTTTTAAGAAGAAAATATATATTGGCACCTCTATTGGAAGAGCCCTCCACAAATAAGTGTGATGGTTGAAGACTTTGAGAGACACCTGAAAATTCAACTTCGAGTTGTACATTTTGAAGCTCCTTTCATACTCTTCATAAGAACGTTGTATGGTTTTCACAGAGCTCCTTCCAAGTTCCTGCTATTAATAGTGTTCAACTGCATCCTGCAGGTATGTAACATTAACCTTGGCCGGTAGAAATTTAAATGACACGATTGAATGATGATAAATGTCCACGACTTAAAATCTTTTGAAATCTTTAAAAAAAGAAGACAAATTTTTAAGATTGCATTTGCAATTACACGGCTCAACCTCCCATTGCCAAGAATCCAAGCTTAAAGTAATATTATTTACTGTTGTGACTTGCAGACATGATTATTTAGTTTACTATTTAGACGCCCACTCCGAGCCTCTTAAAACTAATTACTAATATTACTAACGGTTGCAGTGTTGAATTTATGTGGATACCAAATCTAATTGGCAGCCGGCCAACTCACTTCTGTCAAATTCGGCGCTTGCTGGCAGTAGCTGCAAATTGCAATTTTAACAAGGAGTTGGACTTGGCAGATGGGCGGCACAGATTAAGCGTGCAAGATTGAAGTTTTGAATTTATTTTAGATTTATATAGGTATAATAATTTCAAACGTTTAATTTTATAAACTGCACGTCAAAATGACACTTTGCAAGAAAAATAGGCCATCTATTGGTACGGGGTAAATTTTAATTTGACTGTTTTTAGGGCTAAAATTTTAAAAAAAGCGTAAACGGGCGTCAAATTTAACCCCTTAACTTTAGATGATCCACACTTTCCTCGATTCTAAATTCAGTAATTCCTGGTCACCTGTCACCTAAACCGGCATAAAATATTCCCAAAATATGCTAAATTCATTTCACTGCCACCATAATCAATTCATTGTATTCCAGGCAATCATTACAGTTTGCATGCTACACTATTTTTAATATCTGCATTCTTCTTCTCCATTTTCTGCGCATAAATATATACCGAATCCAAATTTGTGTGTATATCCGCTAGTAAAATATCAGTCCAATGGTGAGTTTGAATGTGTGGGGTTTTTTATTTCTCTTCCATGTTTTCTTAACAAATGATGACATCATCAGCCGCTGTGTGTTCAGAAAGAGGGAGGTAGCGAACGAGGAGAATGATAGGTATCAGAGAGAAGCGTGCAACCCCAAGAATAAATTTACAGGTAAGCTTTAACCAAAAAACTCACAAATAAGAAGTGCTGAATATTCATTAATGGTGTTCTTGTTGTTATCCAAGGTAATACTATACACACATACACCATTATCGTATAGTAGCTTTTTTGAATCAGCAGAAATGTTATACTGTGTGGTATTTTATTATTTATGGTGTGAGGTATTTTATTATTTAGTATTTAAGTTGTAAATATGGCTGAATAGATTTATTCCTCCCTAAAAGAATTTGGATGTTTTTCCTTTAAATTTAAAATAATATTTTAATCTGCAAATTTATGTGATATTTAGATATAGTCATTTGTTATACAATTTACCGTAACAAATGTATATCTTAAAGTATACCTAAATCCTGTTGCAGTTACTCTGGGATCCTCGTAATTCCATGCTGCTTAGGCCTCTCTTCAATCTGCCTGGTAACTTCACAGAGGAAATTATGAAAAATAGGCATTAACAATGGCATTGAAACATAAGAAACAAAACCTCATCTAACTAGTATGGTAAGGTAAAAAGTACCAAAGCATAATCTTTTGGATCTAGGAATACTTGTCTCAATTGCAACAGATCCTGAATGGAAGGAGCAATACCTTTCCCATCCAGACGGCATAAATGAATAAATTGAATTATGTTAAGTTTACGGAAGAGGATTAATCCATAGGCAGAGTTTCTCCCAGATCAATGATAAACCCTAATTGATATGCACGAGCAACGAGTTGCAGATGCCATATTAGGGTGTTGCAGGGCCACACAGTCTGCGAAGACCATTTTTTCAAGAAACAGAGTTGGCGCATGAGTAAAACAACATGCGAACAGTCGCTCTTCGCCCCTTCGATGTTGCCTTCCCGTAAATGTACACGTTGTTAGATCTTCTATGGTATTGCTCAGGCCTCTAAATAAAACAAGGCCATGAAATGACAAATCTTACTGAAGCAAATGTAATTGAGTTGGAATAGATAGACTTACAATAAATATAAGGGCAAAACCACATAGAAAAAATAAATAAAGAATATTAAGATTATGCTTTAAGGTCACGCCCTTTGTTTAGTTTATCATAAAGCAAAACTGCATCAAATGCAAATGCAGAGGGAAATAAAAAACCCGAAAAATTGTAAGACAAAGACATGAAAATGTTTTAAATGTTTGATCTTCAATAGATGCATACTGATATGTAAGGACAATATAAACTTGTATGAGAATTTGTTAAGAGTGCCGAAAATTGTTAACAGTGGAGAATCAAAATATATTGTAAAGAATACATTTGCTATACAATAACAATATGCTTAAAAAGCATGAATTTGAATAGTGAAGCAGCGTGTGTCAACAAAATAGGAATTTGATTTTGGAAGCATGTACAACTGGAACATTTGTGCAGAGGGCATAACAATGCACCTATGTGAAAGAGTCAACAGTCAGTTTTGACTTTGACCAATAAATAAAAATAAAATTGCACCCAAACCATACTAAAAGATGAAGAACAATGTAACAATGATTTCTATTTTGATTATTGTCACTTCAGTCTTGGGGATGGGAGACTGAGGGAAGAGGTTTCTAAGACGGCAAAAAAATTCTTAAATGTTGAAGATGTTAAGACTATTAAAATAATATATTTAAATTAATAGTTTAATATTTTAAATTGTATTTAATGAAATTTAGAGATTTAAACTATGATTAATATATTTTAGGAGCTTTCAATACCATAATTTAATGTTCTTGATAAAAATAACAACATTTTTATCAGTAGAGATCTGAATGCATTTAAAATTGTTTTATTTTTGTAATGAGTCATTTTGCAGTTTCATATGAGCCCTTTAGAAAAAAAAAAAATATAAATAAAAGAACGAGTCTTAACTCATTGAATTATTCTATAAAGCCGAAAGAGATTTTTTTTTTGGATAATGCTTGTCCAACTCTAGGGGACAGAGATTCTATTTTTGAAAAATAATTGTGGTTTATTTATAAAGAAGAGCCGCAGTCCCACAGATGAAGCCGCGTGCCTTGTTTTGGATAAAACTACCTCAAAAACATTTCAAATTTTAGCATCAACATATGGCAAGAATATTAGAACCCCTCTTGACTTATTCGAAGGTAAATACAATCTTATAAATTTAAACTATGAACAAATTTGTGTGGATTGAATGCATCGAACACAATCTACTATCATTCCAGGAAACTATGTTTGGAAGAAACGCCTAGATTTTGAGATGCAGTCTCCAACAAGATTCTAGGAAATGTGAAGGATACAACTTAATCAGATGGAGTGCCAAAAAAATCCAAGCTGGAGAAACCTTAGACAGAGATTATCTAATCTTTATCAATTTTGGCCGTTGTATTCACCAGAGCGCCAAAGATAATAGGTAAAATTACACAGATATTTATCTAGAACATGAAATCTTCAATCAAGAGAATCAACCAGCCGATTTTAAGCCTTTTCTAAGAGGATAGAGTGCTTGCATATATTTATCTCTCTTGGTGGCCATGTACGCCAAATCCAAACAAGAAACTGAGGACTCTCCCCTTATTTACAAATGTGAATATTCGTTGAGGAGTTCTTACTTCTAAAGCTTGATTGAAGGACTTATGTTCGTTGAAACCTTTGTCATTGGACAACGGGAAAAGAACCTGCAATTGATCAGCAGTAGTCATGCATTTTTATATAAAATGGGTTTTATAATTCTTAAAAATACTGTAGCATAACGTTTGTCATGGAAGAACACATACATTAAAAAATAAGGGGTCGTAGTAGAAGAAGAATAAGAACAAGATGATGACGAGTAAAATGATGAAAGGCTAGATCGTCATGTCAGTATGCTTTGCAATGCAGGCCCAAAATTTATATTATTGCCATTTTTTTTATTAACATTCCCACCAAAAGATCATTCAATCCATCGTTAACAAGAAAAGTTATAGTTAGTAAACTTCATTTATAGTTAGTAAACTTCATTTAGTAAAGTTATAGTTATTTTATCTTTTTCCTACAGCACATAGACCTCCATTTGAAAAGATTTTGTAGAGAAAATGAAACGTCACGTACAAAATTCATTCCTTACTGCTTAGACTATAAGCAAATTAGTAGGGTGGAATCAACTTTACTCCATGCAAAACCTGAATTGAAGCATAAGTTGCAGAAGTTGGCAGTATGAAAGGGAATTTTCGTACCCATTCCAAAAACAACGGCTGTGCCTAACTATCATTGAGGGGCACCCAATTATCCGTGATATTTAATTTTGTTCAATATGCCCCAAAACTGTGGCAAGATAGTGCCCCATCCATCCGTCATATGTGGAGTAATTGTTAAATCATGTCTGTCAAATTAATATTTAAACTTTAGAATGGAAGAAATATTTTTCACGTGGCATGTTTCTATTCATTATAAGAAAAGAAAAGCTCTTTTTTAACTAGTAGAAAATTTGGGTGAACCTTGAGAATAAAGGCTCCAGCCAATAGAAATAAATAATTTTTTATTTTTTTACAAATAAAATGAATTTGGACAATGAAAGTTTAGTCAAAAAAATATCCAAATACAGGTGGCATGTTCTTATTTATACACAAGAAAATGAAAATAAGTATTTGTTTTGGTTGAGACAATATACCTGCAGGATAATAAACCACATAAATAATAACAATATTAATTTGACATACCCAAAGTTATGCATGCAAATACCAACATTAAGTAAATTTAATGTATTTAAGAGAACAATATGTATTTAGTGCATGCAAAACATTTATATTTTCGGGTGGGATCCTTTTGAAAGAAAAGTTATGTATTTAAGAGCACGTTTAACCAGCTTAGACTTAATACATAGCTCGACAAAAATATAGAGTAACTGCATATCACCTACTAAGAAAATTAATATTGTTATCTCTTGCAGAAGAGGGATTATGGTATGGACGAGATATTGACTTCGGATATAATACAAGAGATGAACATCCATAGGGTAATATTAATATTAAAATCGATGGGTGGGAAGGATGGCGCAGCAGGATTGATGTCGATCATTTTCCCTCAAAAAATTTGATATTAATTTTTTGGCCTAGTTCTTGTCAGAGACTACTTCTATCATGTGCACACCATGCAATGTTTTATGGTTGATCATTTGTTGACATTGTGGATGATTATGTTATTTAGGATGTTGGAGAGAGGTTGCCCATCAATAGGTTAATCTTGGAGTATAGTGAAGCATTTCATGAAGATTATTGTAGCCAGAAGAAACCAAATAGATTATGGAGAACAAAGCAACACATTCAAAGAAGAAGGTAGTGAGTTTTATAGACAGAGAAAGATCGCTCAATCTAAACATCGCATATGTTTTCAAAGTTGACTGATCAACTAATTTGCAAATATTTGTGATGTTTAGATTGAGTGATCTTTCTCACTCTATAAAACTCACTGCCTTCTTATCTGAATATGTTGCTTTGTTCTCCATAATCTATTTGGTTTTCTTCCATCTACAATAATATTTACGAAATGATTCACTATACTCGAAGATTAACCTATTGATGGGAAACCTCTCTGAAGCATTCTCAACAACATAATCATCCACAATGTTAACAAATGAACAACCATGAAACTTTGCATGGTATGCACATACCAGAAGTAGTTGCAAACAACAATGAGGTCAAAAAATGAATATCAAATTTATGGAGTGAAATTGATCGGCATCAATCTTGCTACACCAACCTACTCACACATGGATTTTTATATTAATATTACCCTTCCAATGTTTGTCTCTTGTATTATATTTGAATTCAATATCCCATCCGTACCATAATCCCTCTTTTGCGAGAGATAATAATATTAATTTTTGACATTTGATATGCAGTGACTCCATCTTTGTGCTAAGCTATGTATTAAGTCTAAGATGGTTAAACATTCTCTTAAATACATGATTTTGATTTCAAAAGGATCCCACCCAAAAATAGAAATGTTTTGCATTCATTAAACACATAACGTTATCTTAAATACATTAAATTTACTTAATGTTGGTATTTGTATGCATAACTTTGGGTAAGTCATTAATATTGTTATTGTTTACGTGGTTTATTCAATTTAGAGACCTAAGAAATAACGCAGATGATATGACGGAGTGCATTCAAGGGTAGGAGACGTCGAAGGGGCAAGGTGTGATCGTCTGTATGTTGTTTGAATCATGTCAACTCTGTTTCTTTAAAAAATGGCTTTGGCAGGCTATGTGGCCTTGCAACACCCTAGTATGGCCTTTGCAATTTGCTGCTCATGCATATCGATTAGGGTTTATCACTGATCTTGGAGAAACTCTGCCTATTGATTAATCCTCTTCTCTAAACTTATCATAATCCATTTCAGTCATTTAGGTTGTCTGACTGGGAAGGTATTGCTCATTCCATTCATGATTTGCTGCAATCGAGAAAAGTATTCCTGGATCCAAAAGGTTATGCTTATATAATTTTTACCTTACCATACTAGTCAGATGAGGTTTTTTTTCCTATTTCAATGCCATTGTTAAGTGTTTATTTTTCAAAATTTCCTCGATAAATTTTACCTTACCATACTAGGTGGATTGAAGAGAGGCGTAAACAACATGGAATTATGAGGATGCCAAGAGGTAAGAAAATTGGGCATAGATTTAATAATGCCACATGTGCACACAAGCCACATGATGCAACCCTTAAATGTTAACATGTTTTCACCATTTAAAACTTACTTTAAGGATGAGAGATCCAAATCGATGGTCAAACATCACACAGTAGATGTGAAAAGATTAGAAATAGCGGAACTCGACAGCAAGGCTTTCAAGAGAGCATTAAATCCATTGAATATAAAATATGGTTGTAAGAGGATTGGAATATGACATCTCAGCTGAGATGCATTGGTCAATGACATATACCATAGTGATGCATTAAATGTTGAGATGATAGAGGAGGAAACACAAGTGGAAAAAATTCTCAAAATGGATGGTTATAACAAAGATAAAATTAAATAATTTATTAGATCTATTGGAGAGGCAACCAACAAACAAATGATAAAATTTAGTAATAAAATGATGAAGCAAGTCAACAAAAATTTATAAAGCTTAGCAAGTAGGAGTGTAGGTGAAATTTTTAAGTTAGCAAGACATGGGTACATGTTTAAGTCATATTGATCAAGGTAATCATCTTGAAATTTATGTTCAAGTTGAAGACAACAACACACCAAATCATGTAAATTAGACATGAGAATCCATCACAATTGATGCCTGAATGATTATGTCAGCGCCTTGGGGATTCCAATCAACCTCCCTAATGAGGGCATATTTTTTCCATAGAATCAAAATATTTGAAATTGTGAACAATTGCTGAATTACTTGATTTTAGCGATGGTGTAGTTATGATATTTGATGATGTGAATTGATGTGTATATGTGTGTTTTATTGTCTCGATGCCATTAATATGGCCACGAGGAAAGAAAGGTATTATTTTGATTTTTGCAGGAAATTGTAACACAACAAACAAAAGGGGATAGGAACTAACAATGAAGGAATTTGGGGTATTGACAATAGGTCACCTTGACAACTAGTTTAATTGTATGTTATTTTTTGTTGTTAGATGGATAGGAGGTCCCTATGGAGGGTGGCCTCAAATGTGAGCTTGGGTAAACATATTGTTTCCCTTTTTGTTTTATTTATTTGTGAGTATTTGAATTATTTTAGTATTGTGAGTCACCTTTATTATTGTTAGTCAAAGTGTTCCATTTAAATTGAGAAAACTTGATTAATTAGTGTAATTTCAAAACTGACCAAAGGGGCGTATTTAATGTTAGTAGATGGTCCTTGATTTATGTTGAATTTGAAAGGATTTCATTACTTTTGAGTGTTGTGTACTCAACGTTGCATGTCAATTTCGGATTTAGGATTAAGGGCCATTTTTGGAGGCTTGTGGGACAAGTTAAGCTTGTCCCACACCTCTTAATTTCACCTACCAACTACCCCTATGGGGTAAGGGGTAAAAAATATACCTCATTATGTGATTGTAAGACAAAAAGGTGCTATTTATTGCACTTTCTTACATAAGTTTTTAATTTTATCATTTAAAGGTGTGGGTTTGAGTTTGTGTGTGTAAGAGTTTTGTCATTTCCTCAACCACCAATTTATTGATCTTTGCATTTGGGGTTTGACCTTGTGATGTGGAATGGAGGAAGAATGATGTGGCATCCTACATGAAGCCACATCACATCTCTCTCCTCTATTCCAAGATAAATCTTAAGTCTAATTACCATTAGCTGAGTATTATAGAGGCGGATGTCCACAAGATAGTTTCTGCACAAGATATGGCCACTACGAGTTCATAGTTGTGTCATTCCATCTGACGAACTCCCCTGCAATGTTCATGAGCTTGATGAATAGGGTGTTTAGGAATTTTCTAGACCATTTTGTACTCATGTTCCTTGATGATATTTTGATCTACTCATGGTGTGAGGAACACGAGGAGCACCTTCATCATGTTCTACAGTGTCTTCATAAGCATCATCTTTACGAGAACCTGGAGAAGTATGCATTCTTCCAGATAAAGGTTCATTATTTAGGCCACATTATTACTAGGGAAGGTATCACAATCAATCCTTCTAATATTAGAGCTATCATGGATTGTCCAACACCTACCAATGTGACTGAGGTGCACAGTTTCATGGGATTGGCAGGATATTACAGGAGGTTTATTCAAGATTTCTCTCGTATTGCAAATTCCAACACTTCTCTTCAGTGGAAAGGGAAGAAGTTTGTTTGGTTAGATAGATGTGATCAAGCCTTCAAGACACTGAAGTAATGCCTTACAAAAACACCCATTCTAGAAGTGCCAAATCCACAGGGAGATTTATTTGTATGCACAGATGCTTCTTTGGTAGAATTAGGACGTGTATTGATACAGGAGGGTTGTGTAGTAACCTTTGAGTCTCGCAAACTCTATGATTATGAGCTCAATTATCCAAATCATGACCTTGATCTTGAAGTAGTTGTGCACACTTTTTTTCAATGGAGACATTTCCTTTTAGGTAGGAGGTTCATTCTTAGGATAGATCACTTGAGTCTCGTCACCTCTTTACACAACCCAATCTTAATGCTCATCAACGACATTGGATGGAGTTTATTTGTGACTACGACATGCAAATAAAGCATGTGAAAGGGAATGAGAATGTCATTGCAGATGCCTTGAGTTGTTAGAGACATTTGGTTATGGCTACAAACAATTGTACAGACTTGAGGACTAGAATTTTACAGCAACTTCCACATGGCAGCTTCTACCTTTCAGTTAGAGTAAAGATCAAGTCATAGAGATCCCTTTGGGGGAAGTTTGATGGATTATTATTAGAGACAGATGGTATTCTTCCGCATAGAGGTTAGATCTATGTACCCAGAGATGGAGGATTTAGGTAGAATATCCTTATTGAGGCACATCCATGCACCCTATAAAACCCATCCATGGGTGTAGAAGATCCACACCACTTTGAGATAGTTGTATAATTAGAGAGGGCTGCGGAGGGATGTAACTTGTTGTTTAGATTTGCAAAAGGTGAAGGTCGAGCATCAACATCCAATTGACCTTCTATATCCTCATGCCATACCGGAGTGGGAATGAGACACCATTTCCATGGATTTCATTATAGAGCTACCTACGTCGAGATACCACGACGACGCCATTATGGTCACAGTGGATAGATTGATGAAAGTGGCTCATTTTTCTCTTGTAAAGATCACATATACAACTAGTTCAGTCACACAAGTATATCTAGATGAGATTGTTAGACTTCATGGGATTCCGCAGAAGATCATTTGTGACCGTAATCCCTTGTACACCTCTCACTTTTGGACTACTATGCATTATTCTCTTGAGATGAAGATCAAATTTAGTACAACCTATCACCCTGAGATAGATGGAAAAATAGAGTGGGTGAATCATATATTATAGGACATGCTTCATATGTACGTCATGGACCATTAGTCGAGGTGGGAGGAGTATTTGTACTTGGTGGAGTTTTCCTACAACAACAATTTATAGAGTTCGATTGGTATGGCTCCATTTCAGGCACTGTATGGTAGGGAGTGCATGACACCGTTGAGTTAGGACAGGTGATAGGATAGGGTATCTCTTGGGCAAGATTTATTACAATTTATGGAGCAGCAGGTGGTCATGATTAAACATAGATTGTAGGAGGATCATGATAAACAAAAAAAGTATGTAGATCAGTGGAGGACATATTGCAGTTTTTAGGTTGGCACGAAGGTGTTTCTTTATGTCAGGCCTCATAAGAGCCCTATCCGTTACAGAAAATGCTCTAGGATAGCTCCTAGGTTTTTGGGTCCCTTTGAGAACTTGTAGTGGATCAGTCCTTTGGCCTACCATATATCAATGCCACCCAACTTATCTCGCATCTATGATGTATTTCATGTTTATGTGCTTAGGAAGTACATTCCAGATCCTTCTCATGTATTGGATTGGATCACATTGTAGGTGCAGGATCAGGGGTAGGTGATGGTGGATCCCATGTGTATTTTAAAGTGCATGAATCTGGGCCTTTGAGGAAGAGAGGTTGATTAGGTTCACATCCAGTGGGATTGATACGATGAGACAACAACTACATGGGAGGACGCCACATCTTTGAGAGCATAATTTCCAAACTTTTTCTAGTGAATTCCAGGAGGAAGTCGAGTCTAAGGGGAGGGGAGGTAGTGCCCACTCCTTTTCAGAATTGATATTACTATGATTTCTCTTACTTTTTATTGGAGCCATAGACATTGTTATCATATTTGCTATTTAGACTAACAATAGATTGACATTTCTATATTTGATTTGGCTATTTAATAGATAGTATGGATGTTTTACACTTTTGACATGATGCAACTTATATGATGGATTATATGCATGGATTGAAATACCAATATTTGATTATGATCTAGATTTTACTTTATATATGTATTGAATCATTGGATTTTCACATACAGATTTTGTTAAATGATTTAGTTGGTCTTGGGATCTTATTTATAATTGATGAAATGATAAAATGGAAATATTTGAAATTGTGAACAATTGGTGAAATTACTTGATTTTAGTGATGCTTTAGTTATGATATTTGATGATGTGAATCGATATGTATATGTGTTTTTATTATCTCGATGTCGTTAATATGGCCATGAGGCCAGAAAGGTATTGGTTTTGATTTTGTAGGAAATTGTAACACAACAAACAAAAGGGGGATAGAGACCAACAGTTGAAGGAATTTGGGGTATTGGCAACAGGTCACCTTGGAAACTTGTGTAATTGTATGCTTGTTTGTTGTTGTTAGATGGTTAGGAGGTCCCCATTGGGGGGTGGCCTCAAATGTGACCTTGGGTAAATGTGTTGTTTCCTTTTTGTTTTATTTATTTTGTGAGTATTTGAATTATTTTAGTATTGTGAGTCACCTTTATTATTGTTAGTTAAAGTGCTCCATTTAAGTTGATTAAACTTGATTAATTAGTGTAATTTGAGATGTGACGAAAGGGGGGTATTTAATGTTGGTAGATGGTCCTTGATTTATGTTGGATTTGAAAGGATTTTATTACTTTTAAGTGTTGTGTACTCAACCTTGCATGTCAAATTCGGATTTGGGCTTAAGGGCCATTTTTGGAGGCTTGTGGGACAAGTTAAGATTTGTCCTACACCTCTTAATTTCACCTACCAACTACACCATATGGGTTAAGGGGTAAAAATAAACCCCATTATGTGATTTGTAAGGGTAAAAAGGTGCTATTTATTGCACTTTCTTACATGAAATTTTAATTTTGTCATTTAGAGGTGTGGGTTTGAGTTTGTGTGTGTAAGAGGTTTGTCATTGCCTCAACCACCAATTTATTGAGCTTTGGGTTTGGGGTTTGACCATGTGATGTGGAGTGGAGGAATGAATGTGTGTGGCATCCTACATGGAGCCACATCACCTCTCTCCTCTTCTATTTTCTATTTATTCAATTTTGTTTGATGATTTTGGGGGATACTTGTTTAATTTGGACTTTGGCATTTTTTGAGGATACTTGCTTTTGGAGTGCTTGTTTGAAACTTTAGAGTTGGATTTGTTCTTTTATTTGGACTTGGAAAGGCTTGGAGCTTGTGCTTGTGGATTGGATACTCTTTCAATGGAAAGGTAGGGACTTTCACCCATGTATTCTTATTGTTATTTTGTTGTGCAAATGTTTGTGAATGAATGATTGTTGTATATGTTTTGATTTTGGAAAATAGAATGTCCTTTAGGTTGTCGTAGGAGAAAACTGAAAATTGGGATATTTTGGAGGGAGGCATAAGAGTATTATTGTGTATCTTGTGAGGGAGTTGGGTTGGGGTGTCACACCTTCGTAGATAAGTAAAAAATTTGTGCTTATCTTGTATGTTTTATTGAGGGAGGCATAAGAGTTGAGGGATACATGAAATTTGATTTAGATGAGGCATAATTCTTGAGGGTAGTGATTTAAGTGTCTTGGAGGCTTCAAGGTGGGCACTCAATTGGACCTTTTCAGAGGCATAAGTATATCCCCATGTTTCTTTTCTCTCTCTTTAGCTTGAGTATTGAGCCTTTGTGCTTGGGAAACTTATCATGTTTGTTGTGATTTTTGTATTGTGATTATTATGTTGAAAGTTTTTTTGAATGTTAATTATGGAAGCCATGTAAAGTTGTCCTTGGTTTTCTTATACCTCTTATTGCTTCATTTTTGAGACTCTTGGGAGCCAATGAGAGAAGAAGGATTCTCCTTCCTCATTGGATTATTGGTTGGGTGGAGAGATTGTTTCCTACTCCCCTATTTTGTTGTTGTGTTTGGATTTTGAAGAAATGGTGGAGCTCAAGTGAAGATTTGGTCATAGTTGCACTTTGAAGAAGACAAAAGAGAGATCCTACTTTGTAAAAAAAATTGCCACGTTGTTTCCAATTAAGTTGAGGGCTTGTAAGGCATTGTAAGGTCTTAAAATTCTTGTAAATGTGTTGTGAAAGGTTGATTTAGATATTACCATTTATCAAATTTGTAATGTAGCCCTTTGGTTAGTAGGCAAAAGAAATTGTAGCTTTGTTATGATAATATCTTCATTTGTATATTTTTGGTGAAGAGCTGTATTGGGGATCCCCCTTATATTATAAAGAATGACCAAAGTTATTGTAAAATGAAAACATGAGGTATTGTTATCTATTTAGATAACTAATAACCCCCTGTAATGGATTTGGAATATGCAAATGACTATGTCAATCTAGTTATATCCAACTTAATTTTTTTCATCAAATGCGTAGTATTTTCATTTTAAAAGATTGATTCTTGTTTGAAGATAAACTGTCTGCTTGAAATGGATGTGTTTATCCTATTGTGAAAAAAAGGAAATAGTTTATTTTCTTTATTAAAAAAAGCATATTGAAAATATTGAAATTCTAGTTACATAATGTTGAAAGCCAGGAAATGAGAAGTTTAAAATGATTAGATAAGTGATATAATCCCCCCCTTGCACTATTTATAACCAAGTTGAACTAAGAACATTTTATATGTTTTCTTATGTTATTCTTTAAAAATAAGTGGCCGCTCTATCAGGTACCTTACCTTGTATTTCATATGCCATATGACTATTTGATCACTTATATATAATAATTATATAGATAATTATAATTATATTATAATTAGGTTTAATTATATAAAAATTAAATAGAAATACATTATATAATTATACACTTTTATATATATGTTCTAATAATAAAACAAACAAAAATATATAGCAATGTATAAGCCGTATGGCTTAACCCACGTTCAACTATATACATATGTATTATGTTTGGGGAAGGGGGGGAGGTCACCACCCCACACCACCCCATAGCCACCCCATTATGTGTGTGTGTGTGTGTGTGTGTGTGTGTGTGTGTGTGTGTGTGGACACATGCCACTATATTAATACAATGTCGCCTAATTTTTTTTATCAAATCGGGGTAAAATTGCACCTTTTTGTTATACCTGAACGTTTATAATCGGTGAATAACATGTATATACATAATAAAATACACAATAATAAATACATAATATATAATACAAACACACTAGCGACACACACACACACACACACACACACACACACACACACACACACACACACACACACCCAAATCACTTGGTATTATCAAATGAAATAAGAAAAAATGGGGTAAAAATGTGTATAGGGTAAATGAAAATAAATTACCTTGAGCTTGAACAAACCTTTACATGGAATAAGCAATAAAAATATGTATATCCTCCTTAAGCTTCAAAATTTCTCCTCCATTTTTTTGTCCCAAACCTTCAAAATGAAAATGTAGAAAATAGGGGTAAAAGAAATGAATAAGAGCAACTTCATAAGGATGATTAGGGTTAGATTGAATACTTAAGATCCAAGGGCTCTAAGTGAATCCATCTAATGGTTGGGAATCAATCCTACAATTGTTAGGTGAGGATATTTTGGTGGGAATATGTTTTTAAATTAAATGTATGTGTAACTTGTGAATGGGGCCACTAAAGGGGTGTTAGGATGTTAGGATAAAAGTGTGACCTTTATTGTTTTAGTTTAGTGAATTTTATAAAGGACTTGACCTTAGGAATTAATTAAACTAATTTTTATAATGGATAACTATATAGTGCTTAAATAAGGATTAAAATTATTTGAACTTAATCATTAGGGTTAGGGTAAGTTCAGACCTTAGCCATAGAATATTAATTCAATAAATGACATTAGGAAATATAATAGTAAGTTAAATAAATTTTGTAACAGGGGTATCTTAACTAATGGCTTATAAGAGTTAATTAATGAGACATTAACAGGAACCCTAGAAGGGGATTTAAGCCTGAAATGATTGAATTAAAATAATAATAATTAATTTTTAATTAAATTACAAAGGATTTGATTAATAGTGAAATAATTAAATCTAGTTGGAGGTTATCCTCGTTGTAACCCATTTAATACAAAAAAAATTATTCCATAAATTTCTCCTAACTAATTATTGGAGGCTTTATCTTGGGTTTTGTGCAGGAAATTTTGTGGGTATTACACCTTGGTATCAGAGCCGTGGGTTCAATTCTTGGACCCTTGGTGAACACTTGGAAACACAAATAGATAACCTAGTACAACTTACAACTAGATCACACAACATTTGCATGATATTTTAAAATGTACAAAACCTAGAAAACTGAAACAAAACATAGATGATAATAAACTAACTCCCATCTTGGTTTGTGCAGGAGGCGCAAACTAGATGAGGGGATTTTTCACGTGGAGTTAGATATACCACCTCTAGAGAAGGCAGTTGCCGCTATACTAATGCATAGATATACTACAAACATTACAGGATGTTAATACAACTATACGAGGTGGAGCAGTAGGGGCACAACCTAGCCAACATGATAGAGAGCCATCACATGAGGCTCAACACCCTTCGAGACATAGTGATAGAGCATAGGGAAGAAATCCCATGTGGAGTCAATCTAGAGCAAATTCACATCAGAGGGGACATGGAGATAGGGTTACAAGACATAAAGACATATCTAGGAGCCCTAGGCTGAGGGATGCAACATGTATAGAGACCTAGGGGTCGACATAAACATCAGTTGTAGATCATATCCAGGGAGATCCTAAAGCTACACCCATCTCATTATGCTATTAATACATAGAAGGTTTTAAGGTATAATAGGCTTGGTTAGTGAGCTTGAGTGTATGCTTCAAGCTTTTCCCATGTACTAGTAACATGAAGGCTCGTGTTGCGATTCATCTTCTAAGGGATGGAGTAGGTGTTTGGTGGAGGAATGAAGAGAAGAGAATCTCCACGTAGACTCAGAGACATTTACTTGGGAGATATTTGAGGAGTGGTTCAAAGAGTAGATATCATATCCTAGGAGGTTTATTCAGTAGAGGATAGATGAGTTTCATGACCTGAACGTCAGGCATCCATGAAAGTAGCGGAGTATGAGAGTCAGTTTCATGGACTTGTCTTCAGTATGTCGACTACTTGCAATAATGAGCAGGTTAGGATTCATAGGTTCATCAGGGGCTTGAACTTTGATTTGGGAGGTGCAATATTCATCATTGTCTGCAGACCTTAGCTGAGGCCATTGAGAAGGCCTACATTACAGAGGAGACACGAGGTGAAGACGCCACAGGATAGAGATATAGTGAGGATCCATATTCAATAGATGTAGTATTGTAGGTTGAGGGGGTGATCTCCTCCTCCTCGTGGTAGACATGGTTCAACACAAGTATTCTTTTAGGTCATTACAAAATCCACCTCAGCAGTAGGAGTAGTCAAGACTCATCCATCCGTTTAGACCCCAACAAGAGATTTGATACTTAGAGAGGGGATGAAGTATGGTACCTCCTCCTAGATAACCCATTAGGACACATGGTGCACCTAGAGTTCAATCAGCATGGAGATTTTCACCATGAGAAACCAAAACAATCCATGGTAGGATTATTAGGATCCATGGACATAGACCACTAGAGTATCTCTTAGAGCCACATCTTATTGGAGGGGACCAGGTAGTTGTTATGGATGTGGTGTACTTGGACACAATTAGAGAGAGTGCTCTAAAGAACCCTAATAACAAGGGTAACTCATCTATTTTAGACCCTACAATTGGTGACATGGGATGTAGCTATCATATTTATACAATCATTCGAGAACCGCTCAGGCAGAGCATCAGGTAATAATGATAGAGGACTATATGTAACAATAGTGGTATCCTTACTTCTATATTGTTGGATTGTGGCTCTTACTTATTCTTTTATTACACCATCATTAGTAGAGGGATGTAGACCTAGTGGCAGTTAGGAAGGGCATTAGTTTGGATGTTGCGATGGCTTCTGGAGCCAAGATCTCAATAGACTCCATAGTCAAGGAGTGTGAGGTGGACCTTGGACCCCTCACCACTACCTTAGATATTTTTATCCTTTGTTTGGGTTCTTATGGAGTTATCTTGGAAATGGCATTGTTTATTTACCTTCAAATAGAACTAGAGTTGTATTATTACAACAAGGTTATATGTTGTGCAAGACGATTTGGGAGTTAAGTCAGTGATAATTGTGAGTTAGGAGATGCATCTCTATTTGTACTATTTCAACTATGAAGACTTAAATGGCATGTGCACAATGTGAGTGTCATTTGTATGCTATTACAATTAGCGATAGCTCGAAGGATGAGGATTAGTGGACGTTCACTTGATGATCATCATATTTTGGGGGAGTTTGTAGATATTTTCCCAGGTGAGTTACCAGGGTTACCTCCCCCATGTGAGATAGAATTTCATATTGATTTGGTTATAGGAGTGGAGCCTATACTCACGCATGCTCTATATAGGATGACAAATCCTTAGCTATGTGAGCTTAAGTTGCAGATAGAATGGGCCTTATTGAGAGAAGGCCTAATCCATCCTAGTGTATCTCTTTAAGGTGTACTAATGATTTTTGTAAAGAATAATGATGGATCATTGTGCTCTATGTGTGGACTGCAGATAATATAAACAATGTAATGATTAAGAATCGTTAGCCCCCTTCCTTGCAAATTTATGATTTATTTGATCAGATTAAAGGGGATGACAATGTTTTCCAAGATATATCTTATGTCTAGTTACCATTAGCTAAGGAATTATAGAGGTGGATATCCACACGATAGCATTTCCATACTCGAGATATGGCCACTACAAGTTCACAATTGTGTCCAATCGGTCTAACGAATGCCCCTGCAGTGTTCATCAGTTTGAAGAATGGGGTGTTTAGGAATTTTCTAAGACCTTTTTTATACTTGTGTTCCTTAATGATACTTTGATCTACTCATGTACACGTGAGGAGTATGAGGAGTACCTTCACCAGGTTCTAAAGTGTCTTTGAGAGTAGCAGACTATATAGGAAATTGGAGAAGTGTGCATATTTTCTAGACAATAGGCTTCATTATTTAAGCCACATTATTTCTGGGGAAAGGTATCGTCAGTCGATTCCTTCCAATATTAGAGCTATCGTGGATTAGTGGCCAACACCTAACAGTGTGACTGAAGTGTATGCAGTTTCATGGGATTAACATGTTATTATAGGAGGTTTTTTTAGGATAATCTTTCGTATTACGCATCCCATCAATTCTCATCCTGCAAAAAGGGAAGAATTTTTTTTTGGTCAGATAGATATGAGCAGGCCTTCTGGGTACATTGAAGGAATGCCTTACAACAACACCTATTCTAGCAATGCCAAGATCCACATGGATATTTCATCGATATGCTACAGATGCTTCTTTAGTAGGTTTAGGAGGTGTTTTGATGCAGAAGGTCCAGTGTAGTAGCATTTGAGTCTCACAAACTCAAGTATTATGAGATCAATTATCTGACTCATGACATTTATCTTGCAACAATTTTGTACGCATTCTATGGTTCGATGGAGAAATTTCCTTTTAGGTAGGAGGTTTATTCTCAGGATAGATCACTTGAGTCTTCATCATCTCTGCATGTAACCCAATCTAAATACTCTATTAATGGAGCATAGGATGGAGGTTTCTTTATGAGTATGATATGGAGATAGAACATGTGAAAGCAAATGAGAATGCAGTTAAAAATTCATCGAGTCTTCGGAGACATTTAGTTATGGCTAAAACAATTGGTACAGACTTGAGGACTAGGATTTTACAGTAACTTCCACATGATAGCTTCTACCTTTCAGTTAGAGAAGAGATTGAGTCTCAAAGACCCCTTGAGGGGAATTTTTATGGATTTTTATCAGAGGAAAATGGTTTTCTTCGGCACAGAGGTTGGATCTATGTACCCAGAGATGAAGGATTGAGGCAGGATATCCTTTTTGAGGTACATCATGCACTATATTTAGCCCATCCAGGGGTGAAGAAAATGCACACCACTTTGAGATAGTTGTACCATTAAAGATGGCTGCGTAGGTATGTATCTCATTTTATGTCTCGTTGTTTAGAGTGTCAAATGGTGAAGGCCAAACATCAACATCTAGTTGGCCTTCTATATCCTCATGTCATACTGGAACAGAAATGGGACACCATTTCCATGGATTTCATTGTAGGGCTACCTACGTCGAGATACCACCACGACACCATTATGGTCATGGTGGATAGATTGATGAAAGTGACTCATTTTTCTCTGGTAAATACCACCTATATAGATAGTGCAGTGGCATGAGTATATCTCGAAGAGATTGTTAAACTGCACGAGATTCCATGAAAGATCGTTTGTGAGTGTGATCTCTTGTACACCTCTCACTTTTGGACTACCATGTAATATGCTCTCGAGACCAAGATCAACTTCAGTATAACCTATCACCCTGAGACAAGTGGACATATAGAGTGGGTGAATCATATCATAGAGGACATGCTTCAGATGTACGCCATGGACCATGAGTCGAGGTGGAAGGATTATTTGTACTTGGTGTATTTTTCCTACAACAATAGTTTTTAGAGTTCGATTGGTATGACTCCATTTCATGCATTGTATGGTAGGGAGTGCAGGACACTACTGAGTTGGGACAAGTTAGAGCACAGGGTATTTCTTGGGCCAACTTTATTACAGGATATGGAGCAGAAGGTGGTCATGATTAAACACAAATTGCAAGAGGCTTAGGATAGACAGAATAAGTGTGTAGATAAACGAAGGACATATCACATTTTTGAGGTGGGCACGAAGGTGTTTCTTTGTGTCAGGCCTTATAAGATCCCTATCTGTTATGGAAAAGGCTTTAAGCGAGCTCTTAGGTTTGTGGGTCCCTTTGAGATATTGGACCAGATCAGACCTTTGGCCTGTCGTCTAATATGTCCACCCAACTTGTAATGCCCACTTCCCTTCGACACTAAATGAACCATGAGTATATTTTCCAAATTGTACTCGTTTTACTTATTGGATAGACAGTACAGACATGTTAAACTTGCGACATGATGTGACTATTGCGGTAAATTTATATGCTTGATTCCTATATCAGTATTCGATGTTCTAAATGTTACTACTGTATGGATGTATTGGACGTGAATTACGGATATTTCTAGATGATTGTTGATGTTGTGATCTTAGTGTAAATTGGATTGTTAGAATCGAAATGTTAGAAAATTAAACAATTGGTGAATTACTTGATTCTAACATTGGTTTAATTATGATATTCAATGATGTAAATTGTTATGTATACATGCATGTGTTTTATTATTTTGACATCATTAATATGGCCATGAGGCCAGAAATGTATTGTTGGATTTTGCAAGAAATTATAGCACAATAAACTACGGAGGATAGGAGACCAACAACGAAGGAATGTGGGGTATTGGCAATAGGTCACCATGAAAACTCGTGTATTAGTATGTTGTGTATTGTTGTTGATTTTTGGAGGTCCCCATTGGGGGGTGACTGTACGTACCCAAAATTGTATGTACTGCACCACCGGAAAGATGTTACAAAAGCCCCAACAATGATATAGGTCTCTTCACAAGGTGTTCGGAATCCAGAAAAGCCCGTACAAATATGCATCAACATCCCGCATGCCTCACTTTGCCCCCGCGTGGCCTTTGTTTTTCCCTATCTTTTCCCTCTTTCTCTTGGCTTCTTTGGCCTTCAGTGATGAAACCGCCACCCTGAAGGGCGGCTGGTCTCGTGGATCCGCCGCCCTGACCAGGGTTGGCGGTCCTGTAACTGCCGCCCTGCTCAGAGCGGCGGTCCTGTGCACATTTTCTAGAACGCTCTTTTTGACGTGACCTCACGTGAAATATCACGATTTACCAACTTTTCTTTGCCGACTTGAGCATGTATTAATGTTTTACCGTCCCCTGGAACAGTGATTTATCTTTGTTTTAATGGTGAGAGATTTCAATTTGAACTTGCCTTCTGGTGTTTGTGAAATGCTATAAATATGTACCTTGTGCTGAGGCAAATGGCCACCATTTTTCCTTGTGAGAGTCTTCTCATTTTTCAGTGGTTTGGTCTGTTAGCTTGCTTAGGATTGATAGTATAGTTTCATTACATGTTTTTAGATAGTATTGTTCAGCTGTTGGTAAGCCACATACCCATCTTGTGCACGCAGTGCTGTTTGTTTCACCCATGGTATGGTTTGTTTTTGGTCTTGGTTCTCTTTGGTCTGGAGTCCTTCATTCTTGAGCTTTTAGTCTTCAATACTCAGTCCTAGATTTATTTTATGAACCATTTTATCTTTTAGCATGGATTAGAATTTTTGAGTATTTAGTTATGCCTCACTGTACACTGACAACGATCCTGCTAGGAATCGTATAGGCCAAGCTCTGTTCTCTTGTGCCATCCCTCTCCTACTTGTACTTCGTTGTATTTTCTCTGAAGCTGCTATTTATTCATTGTTTTGAGTACCTGCTGTTTTATCATTTTTGTTTTATCATTGCTGACAACAAACCCTGCAAGGAATCGCATAGGCCAAGCTAGTTCACTTGCGCCATCCCTCTCCTACTTGTTGCTTTATGCCATTTCACTTCAAAGTAAATTGTCATCCCATTGCCTTCCCTTGCCGATGTTGCTATACTCCTACTCTTTCTGGATTCACGTGAACACGCAAGAAAACGAAGACATCACTCTGAGGGGACAAGCTACAACATAACTAGATTTGCCTCTGCTCAATAAACTCTAGGTTTCAAATCGTCAAAGTTATTATCAAATAGAGTAGTGAATCATTTTTATTTCAGTTAAAGCTCGCTTTCAATTATTTCCAGGGAAGCTGTGGGGAATGATAGTTTTCTGAGAAACTATGATTTTGTTCCTCACTTCTGAGGTAGGATTGAAGGTTTTCAATTAAGTTAATTAGCTGTATTTTATTTTAGATTTCACACATCTGCACAGGTGAATAACCACACCGGGTTATCTCACTTGTTTTAGTTTTTAGTATAAAAAGTAGTTTAATTGTTGCTTGTAATTATAATGTTTCAATCATATATTTTTGTTTAGATTAGTTTCCCCTTTCAGTAGTAGTAGTATAAATTGTTATTTTTCAGTTTTAAGTTAATTTTGGAGATTCCATAAACTAGATTAAACGCTTAAATTCTAGTTAGGAGGATAAATCACTAGGGAATTTATGCTACCCGCTCATAGCCTCTAAATCTCCCCTTTTTCAGTTTAGCTACCAGGAGATCAAACTACCAGATCTTAGTCACTGATCCTCCCATGGTTAGCCATAAGAAAGTTTCTTGCCGATTCTCATCCTCTCTTGTAGCTTTTCTATCACAGAAAACTGCCCATAATCCCAGCTGTGACTTCATCTAAGTCACCCACATTTCAAAACCACCGGTTGTCTCGGCATGACCTCGGGAGGTTGGGTACGGGGAAGGGTCACTCTGTTGATTATCATCCTCGCATGTCACTTTTCCCATCGTACAAAAATTGGTGAACCCGACGTGAAACGAGCAAGTGCTTTTCACCTTCTCTATGAGAAGTTTCATCTTAACCAAATCACCTTCGCTCCTTCCCATTATTCTGCGGGTTATTCATATACCCCCCGAATATTTCAGGATTCGATGCATATGGTAGACCCCTCCTGGGTCTTGAGGCATATTATGCCCAACAAAATAGACAGTCATCACCCTCACTCTCAATGTGGGGCGAACAACTATTCAACTATTCAATTGTCAACGCAAACTCCGAGGACTAGATATAACTCATCCTTCCAAGCAGAGGGGTTGGAACAACTCGCTCAAACACAAACAGAGCCTGAAGGCTTCAAACAATATGACACTTACTGGAGATTCTAGTTTCAATCTCCTCAGGTATGCTACTTAGACCGCATATTAGCAGACAATCAGATCCATACTTGGTTCTTAGATGATGAGATAATCAATACCTTATCCTAGGAATGAACAACACTCCCCGGGTATGTACCCGCCTATAGGAGGTTTTGTACAAGTACAACCTGAGACCTCATTATCAAGAAAATACCTCTATGCCATCACGTATAGAAAATATTCTCAGGAGAAACTTTGCAAGATAGTAATTAGTTCATGACAGGCTATCACATGCCTATACAACACCAGGATATGCAACAAACGCCACCAAGGCACGATATCGTGACTTCACCAAACAAAGTCATTTCAACGCTAATAGAAAAAGGTTAGAGGATTAGAACTTGCCCAAGCGAAATCAAAATTTGAAATTCATACAAATAAGGAGTTCCAATCCTCTGCACCATCCTAGCCAAGTAGATCTCCTCATAGGAGTAGGCACGTTAGGTATGACTCCTCAGTATTCACAACAAGTGCCAACTAGACCCCACTATCGCTAGCACAGTTCCTCCTGGTTCGGTACAGAGCAATCCATTCATAGATAGTACCCCTTCGTACTTAAACGTGTACTCCAAATCGCCACAAGGGGATATGTACTCATCCCCCGGCATGTTTACTCAAATGCAGGGATTGCCTTATGCCCCTGCCAATGCGTACATTACGCCATATCAGCAACCCATTTCCGCCACCGCCTCCTCAACAGGCACCATCAATGGTTGAGACGTATGTAATAGGTACTTATTTAGAATATTTAAAGGAGCCCTTAGATTTCACCTTAAGAAGCGTTATGCTTCCAAGGCCTCTTCTCGATTTGCCCAAATACAAAGGAGAAGGAGATCCGAATGCGCATATCAAAGGCTTACGCTACAGCCATTCGAGAATTACTCCCCATGGGATGGGGGTTGTTGCTAAAATATTCCCCAAAACACTGGAAGGCATTGCCCTCGATTGGTATTACAGAATACCCGAGGCTTCCATACATTAATTCAAAAAAACTCATGTCAGAGTTCATCAAAGCCTTTGGCATGAACAAACTATTGAGAACAGGAATCAGGGAGTTTCTTACACATCAAAACAATAACACAATGAATCTGTCACCCATTTCATCCAAAGGTGGGCGCACAGTTCTTTATTCTTTGGCAAGTGCTCCAAAACATGGATTAAATGGAACTATGTGATTTATTCCTTCATTCTCTCAGCAGGGAGGTGAAAGAAGAAGTCCAGAAGTTCCCATTAAGAAACTTACGATGAAGTACTTGAGAGCGCCCCTTTGAAATATATCAAGAAGCGATAGATAGTGGCCGTTAAGACATATGGAACAAACGGGAAAGTTAATCACCTCCTAATCAAAACACTATGCAACTTATCCTACTACAACGAGAATACCAATCAAGGACCCAAGATCCTTAATGAAAACCATGGGGTTACAATAGATGGAGTCACTGATCAAGTCAAAGGACCAAATATTGTGAACACCCTGGCACCTACTAACAATCAACGCAATAATAACTTCACTCCAGCGATCAATATGGTGGATTCTAATCATCCTCTACAACAGAAAATCTAGGCATAAGTCCTTACTCAGGGCCCAGATGGATATCAAAAACCAAAGCCAAAGGCCACAACCTCGAAATTTCAACTATAACAACCAACAGCCCAATTAGAACTTTGGGCCACAACATGATTCAAACCGACGACCACAGAACTATAATCCCAATCTATATTGTGGTTTCCACAAAATCAGGGGCCATGACACTAGGACTTGCCATGACTACAATAAATTCATGCAACACTTACCAGAAGAACAAAAAACAACTTTTCATAGATATGTTCTTGGTAGATCCTGCGTCACTAGCACCAAATACTTTTGCAGGGGTAGTTTTCCCCCTCAAAATGCACCTCTCAAGATCTTCAATGATCCTCTCCCAAATCATTTCTAACAATAACAGGTTAGATCCAAATGGGAAAAACAAAGGTATCATAATAAGAAATAACAATCAAGATGCCTCAACTCCTGACAACTCTCAGGTTTGCTCCTAGCCTAGGTTTCAAATGGTAATACAAAAATCTTGGGATTAGTTGAGCTAGAGGTTTGAGTGTGAAAATTAATGCAACAACTCGGAAAAAAGGAGTATGTTTTCACAACCCCTACCTGATATTTTCTCCACACGAGATGAAGTTCCTATAAATGCTAAACCGGTAAGATCCTATGATTTAATATACGAGGTGGCAAAGACAAATAAAGATAAGTCAGTTTCTGTGGAAACAGTCTCCACTAAAGCCACAACAGGAATTATGAAAACTCTTGGAGAGTGACGAACCGATCTTTCTCCCATTCAAACCTCAAGGAATGGGTTAGTCTTCTCGGCATAGCATCTCTTCCTGCCGATGACCTAAATCTAGATATAAACATGATAGAATTAACAAGTGAAGAAAGGAAATTCAAAACTGAAACGATTGCCTATCAAAAACATCTCTAGGAACAACCCTATTCTAAATTCTAGCTTCGACCCATGTGTGTCTAAAGCTAAGTTTCCCCTATCCATGGGGAAAGACCTCATCATTAACATAATGCTCACTATGAAAGAGAAGGTCGAGTAGCATAGTCATACTCACCCACATGTCATCTCTCAAAAACATGACAAAGGGGTACGCGAATGCCTCTTTTCAGAAAAAATGTTTTTAATAATGGGACATATACACCTCTGGGCAAGGGTTGTAAGTTCAAACCTAGAATGGTAGGCCCCTCGTCAAGCAAATCAAAAATTTGAGGATAATAGTTCTCCACTGTGTACTTGTAGGGGTGAAGAATTTGATATTCATCAACTTTCATCACCTTAGACATCATGACATATGGTTCCACCTGCATTTTCATATGTACATGGTTGCAGTTGCATTACATTAGTAATTTAGTTGGTTCATTTTTTTCACTCGTTTCATAAATATTGTAGTCCAGGAACTTACTCTTAAGTAATCTGTTACAAATTTCTGAAGATATTGGCAAAAGTTATTCGAAATCACATCTCTTCAAACATCATCAAGTGCTTTCAAATACTTCTCATCAAGTTTGACAGACAAAACATTGACGGAAACCATACCAAGACCTGTATACTTGGCTTTTCTCTTTCTTTCTACTAGGTAAAGTTTGGTCCTTGCCTACGGTCTATTCTAGAAGCTTCTTGGTGTCACATCTATACCTCTTAAAATCTCTTGGAACAAAAGGATATCCCAAAGTCATAGATCAGAAATGTCAAAATCAAATGAAATCAAAAGTGCCAAGCAAACAGAATATTTTATTTTACACACTTCTTTGCCCCATCAACCTTCGGTGATTAAGCCCACATCTCTTACTAGTGATGTGAGGTTGGGAAAGGAAAGAAGTTCCCTTACTCCCCTGTATCTTTCTTTTGGTGACAAACTCATGCTTCTTACTAGTGGCGTGAGGCAAGGTGTGGGGGGTCCAGTCACACAAACGAAAAAATCTTGGTATGCTAAAAAAAAAAAACACATAAGTCAAATTCTGTTAAGAGAAAGAAAATATCCAAACATCCAAATTCCAAAGAGATCAAATCTTCAAAACCATATTTTGTCAACCAGGTTGCCATTTATGAATCTAAGTCTAGATAAACTGAAAAGTAAGTGGCCTTCTAAACTTGGTAGTAGTTCTGGAGTAGGGCGGGTGTGTAGGTCCAAATTTGGTTCTTGTTCTTGTTTTGTATGTCTCTCATCATTCCAATCAAATCAAACTCATACAACTAGTGCCCTTCCCAATGTCTTGGTGTTGAGCCCTCGCATCTTACTAGTTGCGTGGATTTGGGATTGGGGCAAAGTTCATATCTTTATCGCTACACATTCATCATGTTTTGCCAACATAAGAAGAAAATCACAAACATTGTCTAAAGAGGGCCAAAAGTTTCAAAACTACAACATGTTCGTCATCACATATCAGCATTGCAAAAGCAAATAAAGTAAAAAACATTCTGTTTAACATTTGCTATCACTTGTCATCCATTGCATACATTCTTAAAATCATGTGAAAGTAGGCGGAGCATTTTGACACATGGGCATGTCAGGTATAGCCTCTAACTCCCCATTTTGGGACCGCCATACTCGGACCCAACGTTTTATGCCTCTTCATGGCTAAAAACGCTTCTCCGAGCGGGGGCAATATGTACGTACCCAAAAATTGTATGTACTGCACCACCGGAAAGATGTTACAAAAGCCCCAATGATGATACAGGTCTCTTCGCAAGGTGTTCGGAATCTAGAAAAGCCCGTTACAGATATGTGTTAGCATCCCGCATGCCTCGCTTTGGCCCCCCGCGTGCTTTGTTTTTCCCTATTCTTTTCCTCTTTTCTTTGGCTTCTTGGCCTTTAGTGACGAAAACCCGCCCTTCAGGGCGGCGGTCTCATGACCGCCGCCCTGAACAAGTGCAGCGATCCTGTAACCGCCGCCCTGCTCAGAGGCGGTGGTCCTGTGCGCATTTTCCAGAACGCTCTTTTTGACGTGACCCGCGTGAAATATCATGATTTACCAACTTTTCTTTGCCGACTTGAGCATGTATTAATGTTTTTGGTCCAACTGGAACAGTGATTTATCTTTGTTTTAATGGTGAGAGAGTTCAATTTGAACTTGCCTTCTGGTGTTTGAAAATGAAAATGCTATAAATATGTAGCTTGTGCTGAGGCAAATGGCCACCATTTTTCCTTGTGAGAGTCTTCTCATTTTTCAGTGGTTTGGTCTGTTAGCTTGCTTAGGATTGATAGTATATTTCATTACATGTTTAGATAGTATTGTTCAGCTGTTGGTAAGCCACATACCCATCTTGTGCACGCTAGTGTGCTGTTGTTTCACCCATGGTATGGTTTGTTTTGGTCTTGGTTCTTTGGTCTGGAGTCTTCATTCTTGAGCTTTCAGTCTTCAATACTCAGTCCTAGATTTATTTTATGAACCATTTTATCTTTAGCATGGATTAGAATTTTGAGTATTTAGTTATGCCTCACTGTACACTGAAAACGATCCTGCTAGGAATCGTATAGGCCAAGCTCTATTCTCTTGTGCCATCCCTCTCCTACTTGTACTTCGTTGCATTTCTCTGAAGCTGCTATTATTCATTGTTTGAGTACCTGCTGTTTATCATTTTGTTTTATCATTGCTGCAACAACCCTGCAAGGAATCACATAGGCCAAGCCAGTTCACTTGCGCCATCCCTCTCCTACTTGTGCTTTGTGCCATTTCACTTCAAAGTAATTGTTGTCCCAGTGCCTTCCCTTGTTGATGTTTCTATACTCCCTACTCTTTCTGGATTCATGTGAAACACGCAAGAACGAAGAGATCACTCTGAGGGGACAAGCTACAACACAACTGGATTTGCCTCTACTCAGTAAACTCCAGGTTTAAATCGTTAAAGTTATTATCAAATAGAGTAGTGAATCATTTAATTTCAGTTAAATCTTCACTTTCAATATTGCCAGGGAAAGCTGTGGGGGATTGATAGTTTCTGAGAAACTATGATTTTTTCCTCACTTCTAAGGTAGGATTGAAGGTTTTCAATTAAGTTAATTAGCTGTATTTTATTTAGATTCACACATCTACACAGGTGAATAACCACACCAGGTTATCTCACTTGTTTTAGTTTTAGTATAAAAGTAGTTTAATTGTTGCTTGTAATTATAATGTTTCAATCATATATTTTGTTTAGATTAGTTTCCCTTTCAGTAGTAGTATAAATTGTTATTTTTCAGTTTAAGTTAATTTAGAGATTCCATAACTAGATTAAACGCTTAAATTCTAGTTAGGAGGATTAAATCACTAGGGAATTTATGCTACCCACTCATAGCCTCTAAATCTCCCCTTTTTCAGTTTAGCTATCAGGAGATCAAACTACCAGATCTTAGTCATTGATCCTCCCATGGTTAGCCATAAGAAAGTTGCTTGCTAATTCTCATCCTCGCTTGTAGCTTTTCTATCATAGAAAACTGACCATAATCCCGGCTGTGACTTCATCTAAGTCACCCGCATTTCAAACCACCTGTTGTCTCGGCACGACCTCAGGAGGTCAGGTACGGGGAAGGTCACTTGTCGATTATCATCCTCGCATGTCGCTTTCCCATCGTACAGTGACCTCAGTAGTGACCTTGGGTAAGTTTGTGATTTTGTCTTGTTGATGTTATTTTATTTGTGAGTTTTGTATTTTTATTAGTATGTGGAGTCACTTTATTATTGTTGTTTAACACCCCTCTTAGGTTATTAAAATTGTTTAACTAGTCTTGATTATGATGTGACAAAAGGGAGAAATAAATGTGATTTGGTAACTTTTTATGTGTATTGGATGAGAATGAATTAAATTGTTTTGAAGTAGTGTGTACTCAATCACTCATGTGATATTCGGATTTTGACCTTCTAGGCCATTTTGGTGACTTATGGGACAAGTTAAGCTTATCCCACACGTCTTAAAGTGACCCACCCACTAGGCTTATGATGTGAGGGACTTATTTTAAGTCCTATTTTGTGTTTTTATGGAGGCAAAGAGCAATTATGTGCACTTTTCTTACATGGGTATTTAATTTTTTCCTTAAGGGGTGTGGGTTGGGTTGAGTGTGTAAGAGGGTGGTCTTTTCCCCAATCACCAATTTATTATGCTTTGGGGTTTGGGTTTGACCTTAGTGATGTGGGTTGGAGGAGAGATGATGTGGCATCCTACATGGAGCCACATCACCTCTCTCTCCCTCTTTTATATTTATTTCATTTTGTGTGAGGATTTGGGAGTTACTTATTGATTTCTTTTTTTGGGAATGATTGTAATTTTGGAGAGCTTGCTTGAGAATGGTGAATGGAACTTGGAGTGGATGGTGTTTACTTAGGATGTTGGAAGGCTTGGAGCTTGTTGTGTATGATACTCTTCATTTGTAAGGTAGATCTTCACCCTTGATTTTACCTTACTATTTTGGTTCTGCTCACATGTATAATTGATGTTTGTTATATTGCTTATGTTTGTGGGAAATAAATTTGATCCTTACTTTGTGAGAGAAATGGAAATGAGGGTAAAACTTGAGGGAGGCATAAGAGAAATGTTATTGGGTATCTTAGGAGGGAGTTGGGTTGGGATGTCCACATAGTTGATACATATGTTTTGTATTTATCTTGTTATTTTCTTGAGGGAGACATAAGAGTGAGGGAGGCATAAGAATGGGTTGAATTCTTGAGGGAGGCATAAGAGTGGTGTATCTTTTTGAAGGGAGGTATTAGAGTGTTGTATGTATTGTGATGGAGATTTGGAGGCTTTTAGGTGGACACTCAAGCCCTTGGGAGGCATAAGAAGAACCCCCATGTTCCTTTCTCCTCCATGGCTTTAACATGAAGCCTTTGTGTTTGATATTTATTGATTTGTTGCAAGATTGGTATTGTGTTAATTCATTGAATGTCTTGCTTGTTTGTGTGTGGAAGTCATTTTTTAATTGCCATGGTTGTCTAATAGCCCTCATTGATTCCTTGTTGGGGCTCAGGGGCCAATGGGGAAGAAGACTTCTCTCCCTCGTTGGATATCTTGGACTCCCTCATTGGATATCTTGTTGTGTGCTTGATTTTGATGAGATGGTGGAGTTCGATAGAATAAGTGCTCTCGTTGGAGAAATGAATGTGAAATTGCATTTGGTTCTTCTATGACTCTACAACTTGTAAATTGTATCAATGGAACATTGAATATAATCTTATTTCATTGGTTAGTCCTAGTAAATGGGTCATTAAGGCTTACATCATTTTAGATGAAATAGAGCTCTTGCAATGATTTTTAATGGAATTAAAGTTCCCTTAAATCTAAAATAGTGCTTAAGAGTTTTATTGCAAACATGTTTTTAAAAGATTATTGTTTTGGGTGGAAGTGAATGTTAACCACCCTGCATGATTGACAAGTCTTCTTTAATAGAAAATGGATAAATTGAATTTAGTTGTGTCTTATTTCTCCTATTTAAATGATAGTGTAATAAGGCATATTGAATTTATTTTATACCCAAATCTTAGTTGATTTTGAAGGAATTTTTTTTCATGTACCAACATATCAAATAGAAGTGAAATTTAACAAATTACTTATACTTCACCCTTGATTTTGAATGAACCTAAATTGTTATGATGTGTGTATTTGATTAAAGAAAATGCAAATAATTATAAACACCTATTGTAATATAAATAGGTAGTTAAAGACCCATATAACTACACTACATTGCAATCTCTTATATTAATGGAAAGATTAATTAATTATCAAATACACATTATTAATAAACAATAAATGTATATAAATGACATATATTGATTTAATTATAAAATTATAATATCAATGTAAAAATATTATTAATAAACATTAACATCCACATCTTATTAACACACACACAGATATATATATATATATATAACCTACTTTACATTTATATATGTAGTAATATATACCAGCTTTTAAGAATTAATAATAAATTGGAAAGCCTTTGAAATCTGCCACATTGGGAGTAATGGTATTTATTTAGTAAACCCAAAAAAAATACACATCTACTTTATATTTACATATGTGTTAATACTTAATGGGAATTACAATGTATAATAAATTAAGCCTTTAGATCGGCCAAGTGCTTGAGATTATTTGTTTTAATATTAAAAAAAGGAAAGTGGGAGTGTTTGATGTTGTCGGCTATGGGGAAACAAGTAAATTTTATTTTTAAAATAATACCCAACACTAAGCCTCCACTAAAACAAGGCCATGATATGGCAAATCCTATCGAAGATGAAGTTTTGTGGTGTGGAGGAAGACTTTGTTATGAAGATACAAATGGACAAGGTAAGCGGAAGTTACTTTCTTTATGTGTTCGTTGTGTGGGATTGGGTGTTACAATGGTCATTGTCTTGTTTAATCGATTCTTAAAACATGTTTGGAACATGTTGTTTGAAAGTGCATGAGTGAAGGGCATGCAGACCATCTTGGTGTAATTAATTGAAGTTACCTACTTGCAAAGATCCATAAATGGAGAAAATTAATGTTTGAATTTTGCCGAAGAAGCAATCTATTAAAGCCGAGGAGCAAAACTCCTTGAGTTTTGTGTGGCAACAGTTGAAATTATGCATTATTGTTTTTTTTTTTAAAGATTGTTGTGGGTATAATGATGTGTTTTAGTTGAAGGGATTATGGTGACACCCTATGGTAGAAAACATGTCATTGTCAGGATTTGAACTGAAGTATCCTAATAAGTATGGATTAGTGTTTGAACGTTGATCCTCACAGTTGAAAATTTAGAAAATAGAAAAAACAACAATTATGGAGATCTGTTTGGAAAAGCATCCTTCCATGCAATTTCATTTCCCTCACCTTACGAAATAGTTTTTGAGGATGCCACACTCAAACTAAGTTCCTCGACATTATTACATCTGCTCCACTTTGATACTCTCTGTGAATTGAATCTTAGTTCCATTGATACCCCATTGCAAGATATATATAGGTAGTCAGATAAATTTATAAGAAATTGTGCAATAAGTTTGGATTAATATTTAGGTGGAGTTTATGTTTGTTTTAGTTCTAAGATTATAACAATGGAAAAGCCATTGTTGTCTTATGTTTGATAGGATTGTTGGGATTGTGATTGTTTGGTAGGCTCAGAAGGCTCAGAGGGTATATGCAGATGTGAGCCTATTTGGCTTTTACTGGTTACAGTGGGAGGATCATTCTTGTTGCTGTTGAGTACAGTCCCTGTTTCACCCAGGTCACTTGGGTTATGGTGAAACCCCCTATGCTAGAAAACATTATCAGTGCCAGCAGACGACCTAAAGCACCCAAGTTGATCCTCGTAGCTGAAGTAAACAGGAAAAACATAATTATAGATATGTGAGTGGAAATGCATTCTTCCATGCAATTTCATTTCCCCATGGTTATGAAACACTTTTTGAGGGATTCACAGTCAGATTGAGTTTCTTCGATTAAAAAAAAAATTGAATCTGACTATTAGTTTTGTTGCTATACAAATTGACACTTGGAAAAAATTTAAAATACGAATCTACAATTTATATATTTCATTTTGACTAAAGTAAATGTCCATAACCAAGGAGAAAACTGAGTTGTAGCAGTTAGGAAGACTATATATGATGTGACACTCATTTTGGAAAACAAACCAATGTATACATAGAAGAAAATGATAGGCTGCTGTGAGGTCCACCAATGCATCTGTAAAATAATAATATCTGCCACCTACCAATTGTTATGTTGGTTTTGAAAACTTAGTAAAAGCGCATGACTCTGTGACCTAGCAGAAGGATGTTGAAGTCTAACAAACCCACAAATCCAAATTGTTCCACATGGCATGTTTTATTGTTATTTCAGTCTTTTGATGCCGGTGTGAAGGGGAATCTTGTTAGTAGATTCTTATCAGTAGACAATGGTGATCTTTGGATTCTTATTCCTTTTTTCATACTGAGAAATGAGGCACTTGTTGCTTCTATTTCTCAAATACATAATCTAACAGTTGGTTCTGTACTGCACAACCCAAGCCCTTGTCTATTTATAAGGACCCTCTAAATTTTGCAATCATAGTGTCCATTGCAACCAGCAGTGTTGGAAGTTCATTAGAAATCCAACTATAATCCTGTTGATTTTAGTCTGTGTTCGATTTTATTGTCTGTAAATGCGTTTGGAGGAATGGAGTATGATTTAGTATTCCTTGTGTATAAATCTATTGCTGATTTGATAACTTTCATTTGATTATTTAGATTTTAAATTTTTTATACTGTCATTACTTTTTTATTTTAGGAAGATAGAACTAAAATAAAAGATAGTTTTATTATAGGAAAGTATGAAGACAATTTGACATAAATTATTTTGAGGAAAATAGAATAAATGTCACCCAAAGTAATGCAAGTGTCTAAAACAACTGTGTGATTTGATTTTCAGAAAAGCAGAGATTAATTATCGCTAAATTATTTTAAGGATAACAATTTTTGTAAAAGAGAAGCAGTTACAAAGGAATAACATTACAAAAACTGTTTCGAGAGGAAGCCAAAATATATGTAACATGTAGCATAATTTTTGTGTACTGTGATGGAATAAACGATTACATATTTTCATTGTAGTTGTGTTGAAAAGCAATGTGTGTGTTGGCATTATGTATATGTGTATACAATAAATGGATGAACTGGTTTTCAACTGTCCCCTGAATAGAAGACTTGAGGGTTTTTGGCTTAGACAATCCAAAACGACTTTTATTGTGTGCTATGTTTGCAGTAGGAAACACGATTTCATGTGTATGTACACTGTCATTTGTGATTTGATCTGCATCTTACATCGTTACATTTGTTTAGTCGAACCAAAACATTGGCTGCACTAGCCAAAACCACCAGCCATTGCTCACACCAAGGCAAGCATTGCTTTTGTTTACCAGCCAAGATCAATGTTTTTATTTTTTTTTAATGTTAAAAATTTGGGTTTTGTCATATTTCCCTTGGTATGCAGGGCTTTTTCTATGGTATATGATATATTTTGTGTGTTTGAGGGGGCGTCAAACAATATAGTGATGTTAACACATCAGTATGGTCTGAACAAATATGCAAATGCAAATAAGGTGACCATAGTAATAGAAGCTTACAGGACTCTCATAGATCATGGCCTATATCCGGTGGATCAATTCGTTAGAGATCTACTCCAGAGTCCATTGTTTTTTATCCTAAAAGACACCAACTAATGCATTTTTCAGCCATACATGATTGTCTATGCAACATCGTTACAACATCCTTTGTCCCACTAGTGTTACAATGTAAAAGAATCAAAATGCTCGTTACACTAGTAAGTTGTTTCTTTGGTAACGAAAACAATAGTCCACAACAATCCAACAAAACTTAAGAGATAGAACACACATACTAACTATGTAATAAGAATATGGCACATACTAACGCATTCCATTGTTTGTTGATAACTACAAAATGAGGAAGAGTTATCAATATTTAACATCAGCAATTTTTATTGATATGCTTATTGACGAGGAGGTAGTTGATTTTGAAAATGGAAGCTAAAAGCAGGACAAAAAAATGTATATTATAGGTCTAATGTTTTTGCAACCCATAAAATGAGTTAAATGAGCTTTTGTAAACAACTTTTAAACCACCGCCACCCACAAAGATTTGTTGCAACTTATTTGCACTTGATCTGCTCTCGATGTGCCATCTAGTCAATCCCTTTTCTAGGCTTCTCCATACCTGCTAATACCTCTTACAATTACATACCACATTGATCCAAATACATCAGATACATCCCAATCACATTTCATTCACCTGCACGTAATGGGTTCAATCCCCGCCATGTAGGAACGTGCCCCAAACATAAGGAAGGTCCACATGCTCATGACCTATGTGGAAGCAGTTCAATGGGACGACATCGGCATGGCAGAAATGGTAAAACAAATGAAACCCCTGTCCTCTTCCAAAGGAGATGCCATTGAAAATTCACAGAATACCTAGATCAAAGGCGCTCTTTAGGTAGGTCTACAAATTCTCAAAAGAAGATACCATGTACCTAACAAATGACTTTGAAAATTGGTCATCTTCATTCCTGTGAAGTATGGCATGCCATGAAGTGGATACAAAGTGCATTCACGGGGCTCAAGGATACACAGTGCAAGTTTCTGTTGATTTTTTAGTTCATTTCAATGCAAATAGAATCCAATCAACGTCTAAACCTGCATCACACATAGTAACAACATTAAATGATGAAGAGGACATCCTTTTTTCTTTCAACAGTGACAAATAAAGGCAATGACCAATAGAATCATCTCAAAAACAAAAAATTGAACCATAAAACTATAGTTGAAACCATTTAAATATAAGTGGCACAATTTTATTGGACAAAATGTAAATAGCTAATTGTCAATGTGAAAACAATATCCATGCCTTTCGGCAGGATAATAATACCCAACACAAACCCCTCTCCATAAAACAATTAACAAAACCTTTTATGCTTGCGGCCTAAGGAAAAATAATGCGGCCTGTGTAATATCCGCGGATTGTGTCGTGGCTTCTGCGTTTTTTTAATAAGATTTTTTTTATATTATACAAAGTTAGATTTTTTTTTTGGGGAGTTATATATATATGTTTTTTTTCCTCGAAACAAAATAAATATATTGGATTTCTGGTTTCTACTCAAATGGGTATGCACACAATACTTTCTCCTTGGCTATCCATTAAAATTGCAAGTAAAATGTCTTATAAAAATAGGTGTGGAAAGGGAAAAAATACCCACAACCCGATTTGGGTAATCCCTTGCAAATGAAATGCAAAAGAATAAGAAAAAAAATGAGATTTAGAAAATAAGAAAACCTAATGGAGGGAATGCAAAAACTAACTCCTCTTGGGAGCAATCACCCAAGAGCTTGAACTTCCTCTCATGGCTTCATCTTCTTGCCTCCTTCTTTAACCTGCAAAACAAAACAAGATAAATGAAAGATTAGGGTTAGAAAAGGAATATATGAGAACTCATAAGGATTTCTAGGGTTTTTTTTTCCAAACCTAAATCTAAGGTTGAGAAAAATTAGATCTAAGGGTGTACAATGAACCCTACATCACTTAAGTGATGAGGTATTTTAAAGTGAGAATGTAATAGATTAAAAATGTGTGTTTTTTGTAATGTTATATGGGGCCTAAAGGGTTAGACTAAGTTGTGCACCTTGCCCCTTTTAGAATAATGAACTTATTATAAATTACATGCATCTAACAATGCAAGATTATTATTCTAGTGTGTTTTAATATAAAATTGTTTTTGGACTTTAAATAAATTATTTTTAAAAAAAAATTGATGGAGTTAAATAATGAAGAGCTAAATGATGATTATTTAAATAAAATATTTAAGTCTAGAAGAGAAATGATTAAATCGTAACATTATTTGAAATTGGGTTTAAAATATTAGTCTTTATGTTAGTCCCGACTGCCATATAATTTTTTAAATTTTTTATAATTGGGATTTAATTAAAATCCTAACTAAGGACTTGTAACCTTTTAAAAAAAAAAATCCATAATTTTTTTTCCCTATTTGCTATCGAGTTTTCCTGAGGATTTAAGTGAGGAAAATGAGGGCATTACACAACTTGTCTTGCATCCACGATGTATTTCATGTTTATGTGATTAGGAGGTACATTCCAAATCCTTCTCATGTATTGGATCAGACTGCATTGTAGGTGCATGATCATGGGCAAGTGATGGTGGAGCCCATGTATATTTTAGAGAACAACACCATGGGCCTTCGAGGCAGAGAGATTGATCATGTTCGCATCCAGTGGGATCGATACGATGGGACAATAGCTACATGGGAGGATGCCACCCCTTTGAGAGCATAGTTCCCACACTTGTTCTTGTGACTTCTAGAAGAAAGTTGAGTCTAAGGAAAGGGGGATGTAGTGCCCACTCCTCTTCACATTGATATTACTATGATTTTGCTTAATTTTGATTGCTGTAATGCCCGCAAAAATTTCCACATGAACCCAAAGCCAAACAAACATTATAATGGAAAAATTATGGAATATTTTTTTTTGGTTAAAGGCCAAATGCAACCCTTAACTAAAACCCAAGGTTAATTACCGACCGTCACAACATTAAATAAATAATAGTATTAAATAAGATAATCGATTAAATCTATGGTTGAGTTTAAAAATATTTCATTCCATTAATCGTGATTAAAATTTAATACTTAGGTTCCTAAGGTCAAGCAAAAATGAAATAATCAAAGTTGAAGTCAAAATAGTTCCTTCATTTGTAGTAAGCTAATTTATTAATTCTCCATTGCAAAAGTAGAACTAAACTAATAACAGTAGATTTTATTTAATTAAATTCAATGATAAAAAGAAAAGAAAATTAATTACTTCCAACACACACTAGTGGACCTTTTCAAAAAGGAGATCCATGTGATCAAATGATCACCTCACCTACCCCCACCTAACTATTGTAGGGGACAATCTTGGCATTTGGATGAAAACAATATGGACCATTGGATGAAGGGATTTCAAAGTAACCTTAAAAAATCCTTAAGGAAGGCTTTTATCCTTTTCCTTGTTCCTCATCTCTCTCTCATTTCTTTGTTTTGCAGGTTAATGGAAGATATGGGAGAGGAGGAAGCCATGGATGAATATGTTGCAAGCTTGGAGAAAGGATATACACATCCCAAATCCATATTTACTCTATTATGGTTTTCCATATTTAGCTCTATCTACCCTACTTCTAAGGTTTGGCTTGAAGAAAATCCTCAATATATAGATGTAAGCAAGATTTTAATTAGAATCACTCATTTGGGTATTTTCCATTTTATTCATCAAGATCTATACTTATTAAAGTGTTATGTTTCTTTTACTATTGTGATAGCTCTCATTCTTAATTATATAAAAAAAGTAAATGTCCAAAGGTACACACACACACACACACACACATATACATATTTACATATATACTTGTGTGTAAATGGATATACCTGAATAGATACATGTTTACAAATGTTATGTAAAAGATAAAAACCCAAAAATTTAATGTATGTAAAATAATGTATGGTATACATATGTCCCACAATAAATAAATTTAATTAATATATAAATATGTGTATAAATTAATAATATATATATATATATATATATATATATATATATATAAATATATATATATATATATATAAGTTAGATGTAGGCCGCGACCTAAAGACAATACATACCATACATGTGTTATGTGGTGTGTGTTCACTGAGGGTGGAGTTTAATAAAAAAATGTAATTGTGTGTGTGTGGGTGGCTTGGTCCCCACCTGCGGTTTAAACAAAGGATACAATGCTTGGGGAGAAGGGTCGTCTGACATACATACATACATACATATTATACAATGGGGTGGGGGGTGGGGTTGACATACCCTATATACCCCCCCTATATGTATGTATATATATATATATATATATATAGCCGCTATGGCTACAATATGTATGTATGTATATATATATGTATGTATGTATACGTATACTATCATATATGTATGTATATATATATACACATATATTATGTATTATACATACATATATATATATATATATACTATATTTAAACACACACACACACATATACATCACGATATATACATATATATGTGTGTGTGTGTGTGTGTGTGTGTGTATATATATATGTGTGTGTGTGTGTAATGCTGTGTAGCTGTGTGTGTGTAGTGATGTAATGTGTAGACTACATATTACATATAGGGTACATATTAAGAGATGTCTTATATACATACGGATGTGGATATATATATGTATGGCGACATATATATCAGATACATATATACATGTATAAGGTGATATGTATATGGGGGTCTGATATGAAATGTAATTTGTCACCTGTATTTTTACAGTGGGGGGACATATAAGATTGCACACGCGCGATAGACATATTGCTGACATATATCATACACATGTATGGTATGTACGCACGTCATATATGTATACCTACATATATACGCGCATCATACACACCTATGTATGTACACGTGTCATATGGGGTATATGTTGACACACACACACACACACACACACACACACACATTGCTGACGTGCATCATATATATATATATGTATGACACGCACGCACACACACACACACACACACACACGCGCGTCACACACACAGGTTGTTGACGTGGGTCATATGAGGTATATACATGATATGCGTCATACCACCTATATTGACGCACGTCAAAAAATCTCTATATATATATCTACAGCCTCCGCCATCTATATATGCATAACACAAAAATCTCACAGCACCCTCACTGACGCGTATACATAGGTGGTATGATGTATACGTCATACATACCTATATGTATATATGTACACACGTCATACAAACCCCATATGACGCATATCATATATAGGTATGTATGATATATATATCATATGGGGTTTTTTGAATACGTAATTAACCACCTTGTTGACGTGCGTTAGTGGAATCTTTGTCACGCATCTGTAGCCTTCCCACACATCTGGTAATTCGCGCACAACAAAGGAGAAAATTTACAGGGTTTGGTGAGGGGATTAGCCCCCACCGTTATTATTTTGTTGAAGGGCTTGGTGGGGGACTTCCTCCCCCACCGTATTTAGTTTGTTTGCAATGGGGGTCGGGAGGGGTCGGCAACCCCACCCCCCACTCCATCCCTAACTATGGGGTGGGGGTGGGGTCGGCGACGTCCACCCCCACTCTCCATAGTTATCATGGAGTGGGGGTGGGGTCGCCGACCCTTCCCCACCCCATTTCCTCTCCAATTACCACGCAACCAAATAGGCTAAAACGCCCTCCTGTCGTGTTTATTTACTATACTTGATAATGACATACTCCCCCCAGGTGGTATGAGTGAGCTAATAGTGTTCATTTACTGGCGAACAATATAGGATTATTATAGGGGAATAATATTCAATTATTAGGCGATTAGCCGACCCCTTAAGAATTATTATTATTACTTATTAATTATTAGGCGATACATAATCACTGACCCGCGCTAGTAATTAATTCACCTTTTCATATATATATTAATATATGGATTATATCGCCACTAAAATTATCCCTGGTCATTAAGCTAACAATGGTGGTATTAGAATGGTCAATACTTATTAGTATATATACAGCAAAAATTGCGAAAAGAAGAATAATATTAGAATAATCTATTTTATTTAAATTTTTCTCTTATTGTTTGAAGTAAGGTCAAAGTTAGACTAATGTGAATGGGGAATATTCGCAAAGGTAAGTCCTATATAACTAACCTAACCAACAATTGCATTTAAGTAATAGATGTGGAGTTCCTATATGTCCTTGTGGTTTGTTAAGATTCACCTAAAGTTAAGTTAGGCTAATTGTGGGTTTTCTTACACAACTTATGACACAAAGTGATAATAAGGAAAAGGCTTTCATCCAATCTTATAGATCTTAACTAACATTTCCTTCAACTAGTTTAGAAATACATTTATAATTAAAAAGCTTCAACTTACATTCTTTCAAGGAGATCAAAATAATCATTTTCATTTCACAAGCAAGTGCAACTAAAATAATATTTGTTTCTTTCAAAATAGAGTCTAACACATTTCAATATTTTGGAAATAAAAGTATATCACCTATTTTGGAAATGAGAGTATATCAACCTACAACATTACAATATTTTGGAAATGAAAGTATTTTGGAAATTAATAAAGGTATATCCATTCCATCCTCATTCAAATCTCCCTTTCTTCAAAACAATACAATCTTGATAATTTCCTTCCACAACACTACACATATGAGATTTTAATTTTCTAAATCCACACACTCTTAAAGGAGTTTACAAGATAGAAAGATTTCCAAAGAGATACAACAACTTTCTCACAAAATTACAATTTTACAATGCATCCACTCAAAAGTGGGAAGTATGAATTATGAAAATAAATTACAACAAGGCTATTCACAACCAACTTTCAAGTCTTCAAAGAGTATGTCTTCTCCACAAAGGTAGCTTCAACTTTGGCTCTCTTCAACTTCACAAAGGAATCACAAAACAAGGAAGGGGGAGTAGGCAACGCTCTCCACCCAACCTTAAATCCATTAAGGGAAGAATCCATTCCCTTAATGGCCCCCGAGCCCCAACCAAGGAACCATGAAGGGCATTGAGCAACATTGACAACTATCACAAAGAGGCTTCTCAACAAAACACACATACAAGACAAACAACTCCACCAAGATCACATAACCAACAAGTTTACACATACACATCAAAACAAAGGTTTGAGGATCAAACCAAGTAGAGCAAGGGTTATGGGAGACCACCTCCTTATGCCTCCCAAGTGAAGTGGGAGTCTTACCCTAAGCCTCCAAGTGCACAAAATAATCACACAAATCCTTATCTCTCTCTTGCAACAAGCAACAAATCCATGAATCCCTTTTCTCTCCCCATAGGTAAGACTCTCATTCACACTCCCACCAATTTGCATGCCTCACATAAACTCCCTTTTCCCTCCCCAATGGTCCCATAAGCCCTTCTCACACACCCAACTAAGGCTAACTACTCAACCAACCCACACAAACACCATCACAAGACAAAAATACTTTTAACAAGCACAACATTGCTTATAACAAACAAAGTAACATAATAATAAAAGGGTGGAGAGCCTACCTCTCCATCAAGATCCAAGAAAACCTTCACAAGCCTCTTCAAATCCAAGCCAAGCAATTTCCAAGAACTCCAAAAGCTCCAAAATCCAAAAGTGCACAAGAAGCAAAATGAGCAAGTAACCCCCATTCCAACCAAAAATCACCAATAAATAGAATTGGGAGTGTGAGGATGATGAGGTGGCTCCATGTAGGATGCCACTTCATCATCCCCCATCCTCACACTCAAGTCAAATACACCAAGACCAAGAAACATCAATGCACAAGCAAGGACTATGACAACCCACATGGCTCAAAACTTGCACACCATGCTTTCAAGGGACAAAATAAATTGGGATTAGAAAGAAAGTGCAATGATTTTCCTTCTCCTACACTCAAAAATGGAAAAAGAAGTCAAAATTAAGCTTCCCAACCCATAGGTAAGGTTGTTGGGTCAAATTAAGAGGCATGGGACAAGTCTTGCTTGTCCCACAAGTCTCCAAAAGTGCCCCCAAGTCAAAATCCGAATTTTGAACTTGGGGTGGAGTAAAACACTCCCAAATCAACATAAATTCTTCTTACACAAGGAACTAAAAGATCACATCATCACTATTAGTCACATCTCTACTTTGGTTAAACAAAACAAGAAGGGTTAAGTCTAATAAACACACATTTACACATGCTAATAAAGTGACAAATTTTCCAAATTTAAATACACAAAACATAAATAAACACATACAAAAATTAAAGAAAGGGACACAATTCACCCCATGGCCACATATGTGAAATCACCCCCCATGGGAGACTTCCAAACAAGACATGCAAAACACACACTAAACAACATTACACAAGTTGTCAATTTTGGCCTCGTTGCTCAATGCTCGAACATCCTTCCGTGGTTGGTCCCCTATCCCCTTCGATGTTTGTGATAAAATTCCTACACACAACAAAATACCTCTCTGGCCTTTCAACATCGAGAAATCATATTAACAACATTAGAATTATATATATATATAGAAACTCCAAATTCATCATTCAACATTTAACAATTCTATTATCCATCAATATGCCAAAATCTAACCCTAACATCCATGAGATTACAATTATATTCCAACATCTCAAAAACATAACATGTCAGTGTAAAATCCACATCCTGAAAATCAACATGCATCTAACTGTCTAACATCACTATCTAGTGCATCATAATAAAACATAAACATCATAGTGTCAATAATCCACATATCAGTATAATCTATCATCTACTGATCAATGTATCATAATCAAATGTCTGAACATCAGTCCAATAGTATCAATATCAAGATAGAATAAGTGTCGAAGAGGAGTGGGCACTACATCCCCCTCCCCTTAGACTCAACTTCCTCCTGGAAGTCACTGGAATAGATGAGGAAACTGAGCTCACAAAATAGTAGCATCCTCCCAAGTGGCTGCAGTCTCATCATAACCTATCCCACTAGACCCGCACCTGGTCAATCTCGTGGCCTTGAAGGCCCAAGGTCCTATAGCTCTATGATGCACATGGGCTCCACTGACACCTCCTTGCTCCTACACCTGCAATGTTGGTCCAATCCAAAACATGAGAGGGATCTGGAATATATCTCCTAAGTATAGATACATGAAAAACATCGTGCACGTGAGACAAGATGGGTGGCAATGCTAGATGGTAGGCCAAGGGACCGATACACTCCAAGATCTCGAAGGGACCCACAAATCTATCGGAGCTAACTTAGAGCCTTTTCCATAATGGATCAAACTCTTATGAGGCCTGACACGAAGAAACACCTTCATGCCCACCTCAAAACTACATCTATCCTCCTCATATCTTCATACTTCTTCTACTATCCTGAGCCTCTTGAAGCCTCTGACGAATCAAGACAACCTGCTGCTCCATATCCTATACCAAAGTTGGCCCAAGAGAAACCCTATCCTCCAACCTATCCCAACTCAAAGGTTTCATGCACTCTCTGCCATACAACGCCTGAAAAGGAGCCATGCCAATCAAACTTTGAAAATTGTTGTTGTAGGAAAACTCTACCAAATACAAGTACTCCTCCCACCTAGACTACTGGTCCATGACATACATCCGCAACATATCCTCCAAAATCTGATTCACTCACTCTGTTTGTCCATCTGTCTCTAGGATGATAAGTTGTGCTGAAGTTGATACTCATACCAAGAACCCGCTGCATGGTAGTCCAGAAGTGAGAAGTGTACAAGGGATCATGGTCACAAATGATCTTCCATGGAATCCCATGCAATATGAAAATCTCATCAAGGTATACTCACACTACTGCACTAGCTATATAGGTGGTCTTCACTAGAGAAAAATGAGCCACTTTCATCAATTTATCCACCGTGACCATGATGGCATCGTGGTGGTATCTCGACGTCGGTAGCCCTACAATGAAATCCATGGAAATGGTGTCCCATTTCCACTCCGGTATGGCATGCAGGTAGAGAAGGCCAGCTGGATGCTGATGCTCGGCCTTCACCCTCTGACACTCTAAACAATGTGACAAAACTTGAGCTACATCCTCACCCGAAGACCTCTCCAATGATAAAGTTGTCTCAAAGTAGCGTGCATCTTCTTCACCCCTGGATGGGCTAAATAAGGTGCATGATGAGCCTTTGCCAAGATATCCTGTCTCAAGCCTCCATCTCTAGGAACATATATCCTACCTCTGTGTCTGAGAAGACCATCTGCCTCTAATGAGAATCCATCAAACTTCCCCTCAAGGGGTCTCTGAGACTCAATATCTGATCTAGCTGCAAGGTAGAAGCTTTCGTGAGGAAGCTTGCTGTAAGATCCTGCTCCGTAAATCTGTACTCACTAAGGTAGCCATAGATCACATGTCTCCATCTACTCAGGGCATCTGCAACCACATTCTCCTTCCCCTTCACATGCTCTATCTCCATGTCATACTCACAAAGCAACTCCATCCAACGCCACTGATGAGCATTGAGATTAGGTTACGTGAAGAGGTGGCGAAGACTCAAGTGATCAGTCCTGAGTATAAATCTCTAGCCAAGAAGGAAGTGTCTCCATCAAACCAAGGCATGAACAACTGTTGCAAGCTCAAGGTCATGAGTTGGATAATTGAGCTCATAATCCTTGAGTTTGTGAGACTCAAAAGCTACAACACGGCCCTCCTACATCAACACACCTCCTAATCCTACCAAAGAAGCATCTGTGAAAATGAAGAACTCACCCTGAGGATCTGGCACTGCAAGAATAGGTGTTGTCGTAAGGCATTCCTTCAGTTTCCTGAAGGCCTTCTCACATTTATCTAACCAAATGAACTTCTTCCCTTTCCGTTGAAGGGAAGTGATGGGGTGTTGTAACTCAAGAGAAGTCCTGAACAAATCTCCTATAGTATCCTACCAACCCCATGAAACTACACACCTCAGTCACACTAGTGGGTGCTAGCCAATCCATAATGGCTCTAATCTTGGAAGGATCGACTATGATACCTTCCCCAGAAATGATGTGACCCAAATACTGCACCTCTGACTGAAAGAACACACACTTCTCTAGGTTCCCATAAAGTTGCTGCTCACGAAGACACTGCAGAACCTGACGAAGGTGCTCCTCGTGCTCCTCATGTGTACGTGAGAAGATCAAGATGTCATCAAGGAACATGAGTACAAAATGATCTAAAAATTTCCTGAACACCCCGTTCATCAAACTCATGAATACTGCAGGGGCATTCGTAAGACCAAATGGCACAACTGTGAACTCATAGTGGCCATACCTCATGTGGAAAGCTGACTTGTGGATATCTTCCTCTGTGATCCTCAACTGATGGTATCCTGACTTAAGATCTATCTTAGAAAATATAGTGGCCCCCTTCATCTGATCAAACAAATCATCAATGCGAGGAAGGGGGTAACGATTCTTGATCGTTACTTTGTTCAGCTGACGATAGTCCACACACAAACACAAGGATCTATCCTTCTTCTTCACAAATATCACCGGTGCACCCCAAGGGGATACATAGGATGGATTAGGCCTTTCTCAAGAAGGCCCTCAAGCTGCAACTTGAGCTCACATAGCTCAGGTGTGGTCATCCTTGTAAGGAGCGTGTGAGATAGGTTCCACTCCTGGAACCAAGTCAATGTGAAAATATATCTCACGTGGGGGAGGCATCCCTGAAGCTCACTAGGAAACACATCCGAGAACTCCTGTAAAATGGGGTGATCATCGAGTGAAGGTCCACTAACCTCATCCTCTGACCTATCACTAACTGTAATAGCATACAACTGACAACCCTGTCGCGCACACCGCTTCAGCTATATAGTGGAAATAGTGCAGATAGAGATGGGTCTCCTGACTCCAACAATCACTGACTCCACACCCAAATCATCTGCACAAGATATAATCTTACTGTAGAAATCAACTCTGGCTCTGTGTGAAGAAAACCAATCCATGCCCAAAATAACACCATAAGAACCCAAGGGAAGGATGCGAAGATCCAAAGTAGTGGTAAAGGGTCCTAGGTCCACTACACACTCCTTGACTAAGGATTCAAATGAGATCTTGGCTCCAGAAGCCATCTCGACGTCCCAACTAAGACCCTACCTAACTGCCACCAGCCTGCAATGCTCTACTAAAGATGGTGAAATGAAATGAATCTGATGAGCCTGAGTCAAATAAAATAGGGATAGAAATACCACCAATGCTACATGTGGTCTCTATCACTGTGCCCTAGGTGCTCTTCCTGGAAATTCTCGACCACTGCATAAATCCTTGTGGCTCCTAGCCATGTCGCCAATAGTAGGCTCAGAAATAGGTGCCTTACCCTGATTAGCAGGGTTCTGAGGGCACTCTCTCCAATGATTTCCATGCATGTCACATCCATAACAAGTGCCTGGTCCTCTCCACTATGTAGATAGTCCTCCAGGTGGCCTAGTAGTATGTGGAGAAGGACCTGATGATAGGCCATAGATCTCTGTGGGTGTTGTGGTGGACATGCTCCTGTCAACTGTGCTCGAGGTGGAGCCTGTGTCCTGTTGGACCCCCTAGCTAGAGGTCCCATACTACACCCTCTCTGAGCATCATGACATTGTGGAGGTCAAAAGGGCGATCGAGTCTGTATTTTTGCTGCTGAGGAGGTGGAGGAGGTCAGAAGGAAGACTGGGCTGATGTGTGTCCACCACGAGGAGGAGGAGTTGATCCCCTCGATCTACTATCCTACAGCTACTGTATGTGACTCCTCACTCTGTCACGTGCCTGTTGTGTCTTCCCCCTAGTTTCCTCTACAATATAGGCCTTCTCCATGGCCTCTTGAAAGTGTCTGTGGATAGTGAATGTGCACTTCCCCTCCCAAGTCCAAGTTCAGGCCCCTGATGAACCTGTGAACTCGAACCTGCTCATCCTGCATATAATCTACATACTAAAGTAGATCCAAGAACCATCCCTCATACTCTGCTACCATCATGGAGGCCTATCGCAGATCATGGAACTCATCAATCCACTACTGAATGAACCTCCTGGAAATATACCTACTCCTGAAATGCTCCTCAAAGAGCTCCCAAGTGATTGTCTCAGAATCTACATGGAGCTTCTGCTCCTCAGTCCTCCACCATACTCCAGGCTCCATCTCTCAGAAGGTGGATGGAAACACGAGATTTCATGTTGCTAGAACAAGGGCATAGCTTGAAGCATTTTAGCTCAAGCTAACTAACCATGCCTCGGCCTTAAATCTAGCCTGTATCTCCAGCAAAATGAGGTGGGTGTAACTTGAGTATCTCTCTAATGTGCTCCATTGCAGATGATTGTCACCCTCTAGGCCTCTCTACATGATCAGCTCTCGGCCTAGGGCTCTAGACCTGTCTCTGTGCATCACATCTCGATCTCTGAGCTCTCTAGGAGGTGTCTCATGTCTAACTGACTCCACATGGGAGTTCTCTGCCTCTCCTCTGCACTATGACATGAAGGCGCACATGCCTCCACTAATGGCTCCCTGTCCTTCCTGCTAGGTCACCCTCCTATCGATCCTCCGTATAGTTACATTAACCTCCTGTAACATCTACAATATCTGAGGCAGGATAGTGGCTACTACCTGATCTGGGGGTGGTAGATCTAGGTCCACGTGTAGGAACCCCTCATCTAGTCCGTGCCTCCTGCACAGACCAAGGTGAGAGTTAGTTTATAATCATCTAAGCTTTTGTTTTCAGTTTTCTAAAATTTCTATGTTTCAAAACATCATGCATAGTTGTGTGTACTAGGTTTAAAGTTGCGCTAGGTTTATTTGTTTTTGTTTCGTGTTTTCTAGGTGTGCCCGGGGTCCAAGCGTTGAACCCACGACTCTGATACCAAATGTAACGCCCACAATTTTTGACACATGAAACCCAAAATCCAAAAAAATATTATAATGGAAAAATTATGGAATAATTTTTTTTGTTAAAGACCGAATGCAACGCTTAACTAAAACCTAGGGTTAATTACCGACCATCACAACATTAAATAAATAATAATATTAAATAAAATAATTGATTAAATCTATAGTTGAGTTTAAAATATTTCATTCCATTAATCCTAAATAAATTTAATACCTAGTTTCCTAAGGTCATGCAAAATTAAATAATTAAAGTTCAAGTCAAAATAGCTCTTTCATTTATACTAAGCTAATTAATTAATTCTCCATTGCAAAAGTAAACTAAACTAATAAGGGTAGAGTTTATTTAATTTAATTCAAAAATAAAAAGACAATAAAATTAATTACTTTCAACACACACTAGTGGCCCCTTTCAAAAAGGAGACCCATGTGATCAAATGATCACCTCACCTACCCCCACCTAACTATTGTAGGGGACAATCTTGGCCCTTGGATGAAAACAATATGGACCATTGGATGAGGGGATTTCAAAGACAACCCTAAAAATCCTTAAGGAAGATTTTATCCTTTTCTTTTTTCATTTCATTTTTCTTGGTTTTGCAGGTTAAGGGAAGGTATGGGAGAGGAGGAAGCCATGGATGAGAGGTTGCAAGCTTGGGGATGGATATACACATCCCCCAATATTATTTATTCTAGTTTAATTTTTCTTTTCTATTCTACCCTTTTTCAAGGGTTTGTAAATTTCTCATTTTATTGTAAGCATGATTTAAAAATACCCATTTGGGTATTTTTTTTTTTTAAAAGAAGAATTACATTTCTTTCCTTTGTTTTACAAAGAATATATAACCAATTTTCTTTTATTTCTATATACTAACACACACACACACATTATGACATATATATTGTATATACACTTATAAAAAGATATACATATATGTATAAATTTATTAATTTAAATATATAAATGTAAAAACCCTATATATTTATAAATATGGATTTACATATACAAATATATATACATATATATATATATATTATATATATAAAATATTATAAACCGATAAGGAATATTACAGTTTTGCATTAAGGAAGGGGGTTGTGTGGCATTTAATTATTTTCACACAGACAAGGTAGACTTTATTTAAAAAATGAAGTTGGTGAGGGTTTTACCCCCACCCATATTTTAATTTAATAATTTTAATGGTGGGGAGGGGTCGCCGACCCCACCCCCATCCCATAAACATATGGGGTGGGGGGTGGGGTCGGTGACCCCTCCCCACCCCATTACCTTAACAATACCCTATAACATACGAAGCCCTATACCAAAAAAAAAACTTTTAATAATTTTTTATTATTAAACTTATTTATTATGTATTAAAATCTTTATTAATACTAATAATATTATTTATTAATAATAATAGTACTATTAATTATTATTAATAATAATACATTTAATATTAATAAAAAATACTAACATAGGTATACATATAATATAATATTAATATAATATTAATAATAAATATATATTTATATATTAATATAATATAATATATAAAGTTATATTCATAATACTATTATAATTATAAAATTATTATTATATTAAAAAATTGTAAAAGAAAATATATATTAGATATTATTATATTTATATTTAAAAGTTTCCTTATTAAAATTTAATTAATCTCAATTTTTTATAGTGTGAATATTAGAATATTTAAAAAAATGAGTCCATAAAATTAACCTAACTACAATTTCATTTAAGTAATGAGGTATATGTTCATATATACTTGTTTTTGTTAAATTCACCTAAAGTTAAGTTAGGCTAATTGTAAGTTTCTTACACAACTTGTGAACAAAGTAGTAATAAAAGAGAAAGCTTTTCATCCAATCTTATAGATCTTAACTACTATTTCCTTCAACTAGTTTAGTAATACATTTATAGTTAAAATGCTTCAACTTACTTTCTTTTAAGGAACAAAATAATCATTTTCATTTCACAAGCAAGAGCAACTAAAAGATACTTGTTTCTTTCAAAATAGAGTTTAACACATTATAATATTTTGGAAATAAAAGTATATCAACTACTTTGGAAATGGGAGTATATCAACCTACAACATTACAATATTTTGGAAATGAAAGTATTTTGGAAATTAATAAAGGAATATCCATTCCATCTCATTCAAATCTCCCTTTCTTCAAAACAATACAATCTTGATAATTTCCTTCCACAACACTACACATATGAGATTTTAATTTTCTAAATCCACACACTCTTAAAGGAGTTTACAAGATAAAATATTTCCAAAGAGTACAACAACTTTCTCAAAATTTACAATTTTACAATGCATCCACTCAAAGTGGGAAGTATAAATTTGAAAATAAATTACAACAAGGCTATCCACAACCAACTTTCAAGTCTTCAAAGATGTATGTCTTCTCCACAAAGGTAGCTTCAACTTTGGCTTCTTCAACTTCACAAAGGAATCACAAAACAAGGAAGGGGGAGTAGGCAACGCTCTCCACCCAACCTTAAATCCATTAAGGGAAGAAGCCATTCCCTTAATGGCCCCCAAGCCCCAACCAAGGAACCATGAAGGGCATTGAGCAACATTGACAACTATCACAAAGAGGCTTCTCAACAAAACACACATACAAGACAAGCAACTCCACCAAGATCACATAACCAACAAGTTTACACATACACATCAAAACAAAGGTTTGAGGATCAAACCAAATAGAGCAAGGGTTATGGGAGACCACCTCCTTATGCCTCCCAAGTGAAGTGGGAGTCTTACCCTAAGCCTCCAAGTGCACAAAAATAATCACACAATTCCTTATCTCTCCCTTGCAACAAACAAAAAATCCATGAATCCCTTTTCTCTCCCCATAGGAAAGACTCCCATTCACACTCCCACCAATTTTCATGCCTCACATAAACTCCCTTTTCCCTCCCCAATGGTCCCATAATCCCTTCTCACACACCCAACTAAGGCCAACTACTCAACCAACCCACACAAACACCATCACAAGACAAAAATACTTTTAACAAGCACAACATTACTTACAACAAAAAAAGTAACATAATAATAAAAGGGTGGAGAGCCTACCTCTCCATCAAGATCCAAGAAAACCTTCACAAGACTCTTTAAATCCAAGCCAAGCAATTTCCAAGCACTCTCTCCAAAATCCAAAAGTGCACAAGAAGTAAAATGAGCAAGTAACCCCCATTCCAACCAAAAATCACAAATAAATAGAATTGGGAAGTGAGGATGATGAGGTGGCTCCATGTAGGATGCCACTTCATCATCCCCCATCCTCACACTCAAGTCAAATACACCAAGACCAAGAAACATCAATGCATAAGCAAGGACTATGACAACCCACATGGCTCAAAACTTGCACACATGCTTTCAAGGGACATAAATAAATTGGATTAGAAAGAAAGTGCAATGATTTTCCTTCTCCTACACTCAAAAATGGACAAAGAAGTCAAAATTAAGCTTCCCAACCCATAAGTAAGGTTGTTGGGTCAAATTAAGAGGCATGGGACAAGTCTTGCTTGTCCCACAAGTCTCCAAAAGTGCCCCCAAGTCAAAATCCGAATTTTGAACTTGGGGTGGAGTAAAACACTCCCAAATCAACATAAATTTATCTTACACAAGGACTACAAGATCTCATCATCACTATTAGTCACATATCTACTTTGGTTAAACTAAACAAGAAGGATTAAGTCTAATAAACACACATTTACACATGCTAATAAAGTGAGGAATTTTTTCAAATTTAAATACACAAAACATAAATAAACACATAAAAAAATTAAAGAAAGGGACACAATTCACCCCATGGCCACATATGTGAAATCACCCCCCATGGGAGACTTCCAAACAAGACATGCAAAACACACACTAAACAACATTACAAAAGTTGTCAATTTTGGCCTCATTGCTCAATGCTCAACATCCTTCCGTGGTTGGTCCCCTATCCCCTTCGATTTTGTGATAAAATTCTCTGCACACAACAAATACCTCTCTGGCCTTTCGGCCGTATTAACAACATCAAGAAATCATATATATATATATATATATATATACACTCCATATTCATATCACACATTACAACACATTCCAAATTCATCATTCAACATTTAACAATTCTATTATCCAAAATTTAAAAATCTAACCCTAACATCCATGAGATTACAATTATATTCCAACATCTCAAAAACATAACATGTCAGTGTAAAATCCACATCCTGAAAATCAACATGCATCTAACTATCTAACATCACTATCTAGTGCACCATAATAAAATATAAACATCATAGTGTCAATAATCCAAATATCAGTAAAATCTATCATCTATTGATCAATGTATCAAAATCAAATGTTTGAACATCAGTCCAATAGTATAAATATCAAGATAAACAATGTCGAAGAGGAGTGGGCACTACAATTGGAGCCATAAACATTGTTATCATATTTTATATTTAGACATTGATATATGGACATTATCCTATTTGATAGACAATGTGGATGTTTTAGACTTTTGGCATGATGTGATTTATATGATGGATTGTATGCATGGATTGACATATCAATATTTGATGATCTAGGGTTACTACTAAACAGACACATTAGATTTGATATATATATTTTTCTAGATGATTTTACTATTGGTTTTGTGGTCTTATTGCTAATTGATGAAATGATAGAATTGAAATATTTAAAATTGTGAACAATTGGTGAATTACTTGATTTTAACAATGTTATAGTTATGATATTTGATGATGTGAATTGATTTTTATATGTGTGTTTTATTATCTCCATGTCGTTAATATAGCCATGAGGCCATAAATGTATTGTTTTTGATTTTTACAGGAAATTGTAACACAACAAACAAAAGTGGATAGGAGACCAACAATGAAGGAATTTGGGGTATTGGTAATAGGTCACCTTAGAAACTTGTGTAAACATATGTTATTTGTTGTTATTAGATGGTTAGGAGGTCCCCATTGGAGGGTTTTTTCAAATGTGACACTGGGTAATTGTGTTGTTTCCCTTTTTTTGTGAGTATTTGAATTATTTTAGTATTGTGAATCACCTTTACTATTGTTAGTCAAATTGCTCCATTTAAGTTGATTAAAATTGATTAATTAGTGTAATTTGAGATGTGACCAAATAGGACCCGTATTTAATGTTAGTAGATGGTCCTTGATTTATGTTGGATTTGAAAGTATTTCATTACTTTTGAGTGTTGTCTACTCATCCTTGCATGTCAATTTCGGATTTGGGCTTAAGGGTCATTTTTGGAGGCTTGTGGGACAAGTTGAGCTTGTCCCACACCTCTTAATTTCACCTACCAAATACCCCTATGGGTTAAGGGGTCAAAAATAGATCCCATTATGTGATTGTAAAACAAAAAGATGTTATTTATTGCACTTTCTTACATAAGTTTTTAATTTTATCCTTTAGAGGCGTGGGTTTGAGTTTGTGTGTGTAAGAGGGTTGTCATTTCCTCAACCACCAGTTTATTAAACTTTGGGTTTGGGTTTTGACCATGTGATGTGGAGTGGAGAAAGAATGACATGTCATCCTACATGGAGCCACATCACCTCTCTCTCCTCTCTTTTCTATTTATTCAAGTTTTTTTGATGATTTTGGGGTTACTTGTTTTATTTTCACTTTTGCATTTTTGTAGGAGATTGCTTTTGGGAGTGCTTGTTTGAAGCTTTGGAGTTTGTTTGGGTTTGCTTTGGACTTGCAAAGGTTTGGAGCTTGTGCTTGTGGATTGGATACTCTTGTAATGGCAAGGTAGGGACTTCATCCATGTATTCCTTTTGCTGTTTTGTTGTGCAAATGTTTGTGAATGGATGATTGTTACATGTTTGTTATTTTGGGAAATAGAATTTCCTTTAGGTTATGTAGGAGAAAATGGAATTGGGTATATTTTAGAGGGAGGCATAAGAGTATTATTGTGTATCTTGGGAGGGAGTTAGATTAGGGTGTCCCACCTTATAGATAAGTAAAATTTATGCTTGTCTTGTATGTTTTATTGAGGGAGACATAAGATTTTTTTTGGAGGGACGTATAAGAGTCTTTTGGGTATGTTATTGAGTTTCCTAGAGGCTTCAAGGTGGGCACCCAAACCCTTTGGAGGCATAAGTAGATCCCCATGTTTCTTTTCTCTTTCTTGGCTTGAGTATTGAGCCTTTATGTTTGGGAAACTTGTGTGTTGTTGTGATTTAAATGTTATTGTTTTCATTGTGTTGGAAGTTGTTTGTATGTTGTTGTGGAATCCATGTAAAGTCTCCTTGGTTGTCTTATATCGCTTAGTGTTTCATTGTTGGGGCCATAGGGCCAGTGAGGAAGAAGACTTCTCTTCCTCATTGGATTATTGGTTGGGTGGAGAGTGTTGCCTACTCCCCTATTTTGTTGTTGTGTTTGGATTTTAAAGAAATAGTGGAGCTTAAGTGAAGATTTGGTCATAGTTGAACTTGAAGAAGACAAGGAGAGAGATCCTACTTTGTAAAAACAAAAATTGCCATGTTGTCTCCACTTAAGTGGAGAGCTTGTAACTTGAATTTTAAGGTTTTAACTTCTTTTAAATGTGTTGTGAAAGGTTTATTTGTATTAGGCCTTCAAAATGTATGTAAATTTAGAAAGTAGGAAAAAGAAATTGTATTTGTTTTTATGATAATCCCTTCAACTTGTATACTTTACCAAGAGTGTATTGAAGGAAAACTTGTATTTTAAATGGGTTAGTTCTTAAAAAATGAAACTATCAAGTCTTGTATTATTTAGATGAAATAATAACCTTGAAATGGTTTTGGAAATGAAAATGAAGCCCTCTCAATCTAGGCTTATATTCAACTTAAATTTTTGCCTCAAATGTGCCATATGTTTCATTTTAAAATATTGATGCTCTTGTTTTAAAATACACTTGTTTTCTTGAAATGGGTGTCATTTATCCTATTGTGAAAGAAAGTAAATAATTTCTTGTTTATATTGAAAAACTAAGCATATTGAAAATATTTAAATTATTGTTTCATCTCTTACTATGTTGTAAGAAAGAAAATAGATGCTTAGAATAACGAAAAATATTCTCCTTGCAAATTATATTAGGTTGAATAAGAAATTTTATTAGTTTTCTTAATTTTACACTCTTACGAATGAGGAGAAAATTTATAGTTACCCCCCTTACCTTGTATTTAACTATGCCATATGACTTTATTTGATCATTTATAATAGAATATATATATGTTAGAATAATAAAATAAAAAATGCTTATGGATGAATGTATAAGCCGTATGGCTTAATCCGTGGGTGGTTGTGTGTTCTTTTAATATGTATTATGTTTAGGAAAAGCGGGGGGGAGGGGGTTTCCGACTCCACCCCTACCCCATATATATATGAGATGGGGGTGGGGTCGGTGACCTCCCCCCCACAACTTATATAAACCAACCCCTATTTTAAAACCATGCCACTATATTAATACAATGTGTGTAACATCCCCATTTTAAGATACGAGAACAAGGGATTTTTTTTTATATATATAACTTTCTCTGTTCTGAATTATATAATTCAAAACACACGACCAAGTTTTAATAATTGTTCTATGTCCAATTAATGTAATTTGGATCACACAATTTATTTTTAAAACCAATGTTCTCTGTTCACATATTTACAATATGAACACACATTCAAGGCCATTCAATCATATAACAGATACCATATGCTGCTGTAAATGAATTGAAGAATTACCAATCTCCCATTTTATGGCTCGGAGTTTCAACGATCTCTCATTTCATGACTCGGCGACCGACCATTCATGTTAATCCATGCATTGTATACTAAGTATACAAGGTTCTCTTTACCGTTTCCGATTATCGAAGTGTTCCATTTAAGAGGCCTATCTGAATATCTGTTACTGGTATTCATCTAATATCCTACTTCTTAAACTAGGTGATTAGGACAACGCAACCAGCAACTTGCGATACTTTGGCCAAAGATTTTCACATGCTTTGCATGATCATATTCTCAGACATTATATGCCTCAATGGAATATGTCCTTCACCTCACTTTGTCTGTTATCTAGAATGGTCTTTTCTGACCTCTGTTAGTCCTTCCATCCAAAGTTTAAGCTTTAACCCAAACTAGCAATATGAAAGAGTATAGGAAGGCACTCACGGTAACTAAAGGTACGCATACATACTGTGTCAAACCTAGCCGACTGTGTGTGTCTAGTTACCTTTAGCCCTCCGGAGTCACTCCATATACGTGGTCACATTCCTATCATCGTCTAAGTAACTTAGTCCCAGCTTATGTAAACTTGATGATTCGATTTGGGAGGACGTTGTAACATGTCAGCTACAACATTGTGTTATCATGAAGGCCCCGCCTTCATGAAGACACCATATTGCAGCTGACGCGTGTCAAGGTCCTACGGAATCCTCTCATCAAGGAATACACATCCAGCTTGAGTGCGATTGGATTATAATCTTAAATATTTAAGATCAATTTTCAGCAACAGTGCCGATCCTTTAACCTCATTGCTCGTTACAGTTGCATAGCTAAGAGAGAGACTTAAATTGTCTTATAGCTTAATATAAATTTACTCCTCCATACCGAAGGATTGCATATTTCCATCTTGGTTCTTTACTTCAAGCTTCAGACTAACAGTCCACTACAGCTTAATGTAGTAAGTTCAACCTATTAAACTTAACCAAGTTTTATCCGCAACTGTATTTAAATTCAGGATTCCATCTTATTAGACATCATTTGAACGAGGCCTAATTCTAAATGAATGTATTCATTTATTCTCCATAACCTTACTTCAGTTAAGGTTTTTTACAAATAGATATGTTTCCTCATATCGAATATCCTCTAAATTAAACATTTCAAGGATATTAACGAAATCTGAGAACAAGGTTCAACTGCCTCCTTTATTGATATTCCTTTCGTTCAATTAAGAGTTCATATTCATTTAAACCCTTTTCAATGTCAATCTAAAATTCATATTAACCCAAGTATGAATTAATTGCACATTCCAACTTAAAAGTTGCATTCAAATAAAGAACATGCATTATGTCCCTAAAATATGTCAACCATCATTTGAATAAATCCAATTCAATGAAAAAATTATATTCTCAATATTATTCAAACAGTTTCAAAGTGATATAGCCATTAAAATATCACACCTTTCCTTGTATTCAATCCTTAAGATTTAAAATCTATACAATTTACAAGTCCATACAATTGGACTTCATTTATATCAAATAACATTACAACACATAAGGGAAGAAGAATGCAACTTCTTCCTTTCCCATTTCCTTGTAGAGGAATATTAAACTATTAGATACGATCCATCCTTAGCTACTCAGAATAAGCATCATAAAACAACATGTCTTCGTTTTTACTCAAGGAAACCATCTGCAAAATTTACTTGCACGGGTCTGTTCATCGAACTGAGCATATTAAGCACTTGTCATTAAAATGAGGTGCTCTTAATTAACTGTCTCAATAAAACAACCCTAATTTTATGAAATGTTAAAAAGAAAATGAGATGGACATCATCCAAGAATTAAGTGCTGATAAGGATGAAAAACTTAACAACCCAATCATCTAATTACCATCACAATCAGACAAAAATATTTACTAACTTTCTCCAAAATAATTACTACAAGAAGTAATTTCCTCTAAATAGTTCCAGATTAAAACATCTATAAGAACTAATACACATATGTATATAATGTTGTTCTAATGCAATTGCTATCAATTCCATTCCCTTATAATAGTCGAAATTTCAAGAGATAAATTTTAACTAAGAATTCAAACAGAACTACTTCCCTTTCATACCACTCATTTAATTTCAAACAATCAAATGCAGAAGAGACAAGTGGTCGTTCACCATGAACACATTGGTGTCAATTCTCAAAATTTAATAAACAACATAATACTTCTTCAAATCAAAAAGAAAGTAGACATCAATTAAATGCAGATGATTACGCCTAAGGAAGTACAAAATTCATTCCATATCAAGTATAGAATTTCAACTGTATAAGAGAAGAAATGATCATTACTTCAAATTATCCATCCAATACTCTCTTTCTTTTTCATCATAACTGTACTAAATAATTTAAACAAGGAGTAATATCAATCAATGATAATAGCCAAAAGAGAAAGTAATTGAAGTCAATAATCGAATGAAAAGAAGAAGAATCATATTACCTCTTCTCACTGCCTAACCGAATATCAACTATTTAGAACAGACCTGATCCAATAGTGTGATTCCTTTTGAATAAATATTTTTTAGTATTCAAAAATTACTAACTACCATTCCAGGGAGTATCCCAGAATTCATTTGCATCCGGTCCGTAAGTATCAGTATCAACGACACCTCTAATTAAAATCATTTCCTTTTTAATTTTTAACCCAACAGACATTCTTGTCCAAAAATCAACAAATAGAGTGTACAGCAGACAACAATCATACTTTCATCATAATAATAAAGGAATTCGCTTCTCAAACACCAAAGTAAGAAATCCACTCATATTCTGTTTCAATGAAAACAATGAAGAATTTTCAATCCGTAATTTGTATATATATCATTGAGTTCAACAAGACATAGAGTATGAATTGTATGCTCTACCCAGACCATTCTATAGACTGACTATCCTATTCCCATTCAGATTAGAACTTCTTTCCAAACAGTCATATACGAATACCAAGAACAAGCAGGTAGAACATCATGTCAAACTAGAACAACAATGTAAAGATGCTACTATGATCATACTGTCCCTGGAAGGATTCACACGCCATACGCTGTAATATGACAGGAGAAATAGTCATACAAAAGTCTTGTCAAACATTTTTACGGCTTTCCATATCCATTAGCACACAAAAATTATAGAAAAAAATTTGCACATTGTTGTTACCTTCAGCAAGATCAACCCATAATGCACAATGAAACCCTATTACCCATTACTTTCAGAATTCCAAACAGCAGAGAGAGAGAGAAAACTTTTTTCATTAATTATTTTAGTAAGGAAAACACTCATTATCTTCAAAATGCAACAAGAATACCCAAATCGTGTTTATTTTATAATGACAGCTCAAACCAGAGGTCACACCAGATCATTTTCTCATTCCATTTTTACAAGAATGCACAGAACTCAAAAAACAAAACTTACATCATTGGTACATTCACCAAATCGAATCCAGAATGGGTAATATAAACGAATACCCACACTGTCAAAACAAACTCATACAACAAGGACATATTCATTTCATTTACCCATTTGCAAAGAAATACCCAAGTCGCATTTAGCAAAAGAAAAACGACTCAACCTAGAAAATCACCTCAAACATATCAAAAAATTCATTTTACAAAAACACCCAACATAAGAGAAGAGTTCTTTTAATAAAGACACTTAAACAAGAGCAAAACAGTTTAAGGAGAAGGGCTCAAAATGCCTGTAAATTTTTCTCGTGGCTTGAAGAAAACCGTGCCCACAGGAGCTATTTTTCTCCATGGCGTCCACAGAAAGGCTTTCACAACAATCTCCTAACTTCCACAGGCTCAAAAATAGCCGTGGCTACTCCAAACAACAACAACAATAACCAAAATAATAGCAGGTTCGAAAGAACCATGAAAGAAATGCAGAGCCGTCTCAAAACCTGAAAGAACACAATGACCATCAAAATTTCCTCTATCCTCTTTCCAATGCGAGTTGGTCGCTAAGACCAAGATCATTAAATGCATTGAATGCATTGCTTTTTCCTTAATTTCCACGCCACCATCGACTCAGGTTTGGCGAGTTCATTTTTAAAATTTTGCATGAAATTCCTTCTTAGCTACATAGCTAGTTGGATGTCTCCAACTTTTCCATGTTCCCACCAAACTTGGTGTTGAAAACTGCAAGGGCATAATTTAATGTCCTGTATTAAATCTCTAACCTTCCCATCTTATCCGCTCACCAACATGTGTCCATAGGTTCCCTCCATAGGTTAGTAATAGTTTAGGTTTTTCACCTAGGTCACAAATCATTAAGATTTTGCCATAATTTAAATTCCTTTTAATTTATCAAACCCTCCTAGGATAGTTGGTAGGTCATAGGTTAGGACTTAATTCCATAGTGTTTTAGTTAATAGGTTCCTTAGTAAGTGTTACAACTTACGTTCACGTTCAGCATATGCAGGACATTTATTACATGCCCGACATATCTATGCCCTGAGCTCTTGTATTAAAACTCTTTCTGCCTTACGCTCTCTGGCGTTACTGAGTGTATATAGTTTGGAAATCAAACTTTTTTCATCGGCATCAAGGTATTGAATATTTTTACCTGTAACCAGGTTCAGTAAAATTTATAACGACCTTCAGTCTGGTTTCAGACTTCATTCCTTATAGAAAATAAATCGACAAAGTGATCTCAAGAAGGCCACATCATACCTTGGATCAATGGAATTGATTCAAGGTGTGTTTTCAATCAACAATAAGAGTTCATCAAGCATAAAAACAAGTCTGCTGTCTCACTCTTGCAAAACACAAGTTATAATAACCTCTGTCCCAAGTAAACAAATTACAGTAAACAAGGGTCCAGATTAGTAACACATTCCTTTTAAGATTAAAAGATATATCTTAACATAATTATCCTCATTTCTACAGTTACAACATCATGAAAAAAGGTTATCATAATAGCTTATAAAAATCAAGACATTACATTCCTCCCTTCTTAAAGAATCATCATCTTGATGATCAAATTAGCCAATTCATAGAGTTCCTAGGACAAAATTTAATTATCATCCTTCCATTCATAAGTTCATACCAAAAATAGATTTAATCATTAAAACAGTGTTTTAAGATAACTGTAAAATAGACCAGTAATTGTCCATATTTGGTAGATATCAGTTTTTCGAATTCAATTTCGATCAAACAAGTATGGAAAAGCAGATCTCATTTCTTCGAGATTTTCCCAAGTTGCACTTTCTTCACTAAACTGGTCCCATTGGACCTTACATTGATTCACTTCATGATTTCTTAAGTACAAATGGCGAGTTCCCAGCACTCGGATGGGCTTAACCACGATTATTCCTGGGTCTTGGACCTACAAGGAATTCCAATTCAGCACATGTGATAAATCTGTTACGTATTTCTTAAGCAAAGAAATATGAAAAACATCATGCATTTGTGATAAAGCAGGAGGTAATGCTAGATGATAAGCTACAGGGTTGATTATTTCAACAATTTCAAAAGGTCCCATGTAACGAGGCGATAACTTGGCAGCCTTGCCAAAAGTTATTGAGCTCTTTTTCGGCTTAACCCGAAGAAAAGACCTTCTCACCAAGTTTATAATTCCTATCAACCTGCTTTAAGTCTGCATAACTCTTTTGCCTATTGGCAGCCTCCTTTAGATGTTCCTGAATCATTTTAATTTGTTGTTCCATTTCCGTAAGGATTTCTGGCCCAATTACCTCTCTGTCCTCTACGATGTCCCAGCTAACAGGGGTTCTACATTTTCTTCCATACAATGCTTCAAAAGGTTCCATTTTTAAAGAGGCATGGTATGTATTATTGTAGGAAAATTCAACCAACGGAAGGTATTCCTCCCATTTATACTGTTGGTCCATGCAATACATTCTTAACATATCCTCTAAAACTTGATTGACTCTTTCAGTCTGTCCATCCGTTTCCAGATGATATGTAGAACTAAAGTTTAATTTAGTTCCCAAGGCCGCATTAAGCTTTTGCCAAAACCTTGATGTCATCCTCGGATCTCTGTCTAATATGATCAATCCAGGGTATTCCATGCCATCTGAAAATTTCATGTACAAATCTTCTTGCTAACACTGGTGCATCTTCTTTTAAATTACCAGCAATGAAGTGTGCCACTTTGGTTAATTTGTCGACGACAACCAGGATGATATCATGCTTATTCCTTGACATAGGTAATCCTTGAATGAAATCCATCATTATCACTTGCCATTTGTACTGCGGAATGCTATGGGGATACAGTAATCCAGCAGGATGCATATGTTCCGCCTTAACACGCTGAAATTCCAAGTAGTGTGTCACAAATTCCACCACATCCTTTTTCATTCCCTTCCAGAAATATTGCTGCTTGAGATCAGCAAGCATTTTTGTAATGTCAGGGTGTCCAGAAAAAGGTGAATTATGAAATTCAGTTAACAATTTCTTTCTTAAATCATTTGCCAAGGGTATATATACCCTATTTTCAAACCTTATAATTCCTTCATTATCAAAACAAAATCCCTTATACTTCACATCCTTTATATCTGCAGCAAGTGTTGTTTTAACTTGCTGGAAATAAGAGTCAGATTCCATGACATCTTTCACCTCATCCTTAAACTGAGTTCTTAATGTTATAAGAGCAGAGATGTGCTTCCGACAACTCAGAGCATCTGCTACCCTATTTTCCTTGCCTTTGATGTAGCTTATATCAAAATCATACTGAGACAGAAATTCTAACCATCTTCACTGTCTTGCATTCAGGTTTGGTTGAGTAAAAATATACTTCAACCCCAGATGGTCGGTTTTTAACTCAAAGGGCTTGCCAAGAAGGTAATGCCTCCACATTTGAAGTGCATGTACAATGGCAGCGAGCTCTAGGTTGTGTGGAGCATAATTTTGTTCATGTAACTTAAGCTTTCTACTTTCATAAGCTATGACATGGTTATTTTGTAACAGAATGCCTCCGAGACCCTCTCCAGACGCATCTTTTACGACCGTAAAATTTCCATTTGGGTCAGGTACAGTCAAAATAGGTGTTGTAGTTAACTGTTCCTTTAAAATTTTAAAGGCAGATTCACATTTTTCAGTTCAGAAAAATTTCTTATCTTTCTTTTGTAGTGAAGTGATTGGGGCAGAAATTTTTGAAAAGTCCTTAATGAACTTTCTATAATATCCTGCCAGGCCCATGAAGCTTCTTACCTCATGCACGTTCTTAGGCGCAGGACACTCAGTTATAGCTGCGCTCTTTGAAGGGTCTACAACTATCTTGTTCTTGCTTATAACATGCCCCAAATAATGCACCTCTGCATCATAAAAGGAACATTTAGACAATTTACCATACAACCTTCTCTTTCTCAAAACTTTCGGCACTATCCTTAAATGCTCTTGGTGCTCTTTGACATTTTTGGAGTATATAAGAATGTCATCCAAGAATACAAGCACGAAATTGTCTAGGTATTCTTGAAAAATATTGTTCATCAAATTCATGAAGGCGGCAGGTGCATTCGTTAACCCAAAAGGTAACACCGTGAATTCATAATGCCCGTACCTTGTTCTAAAAGCTGTTTTATGAATATCTTCTTCCTTTATTCTCAGTTGATGATATCCAGATCGAAGATCTATTTTTGAATAGACTGATGCTCCACGCATCTGGTCGAACAGATCATCAATCCTAGGAAGTGGATATCGATTCTTAATAGTTTCCTTATTCAACATTCTGTAATCAATGCACAGTCTTAGTGTGCCATCCTTCTTCTTTACAAAAATTACCGGCGCTCCCCATGGTGAGACGCTCGGTCTTATCAGCCCTTTAGTCAAAAGTTCCTGTAATTGAGCCTTAAGCTCCACCAACTCGAGGGTGGTCATTCTGTAGGGTACCTTAGATATGGGTTCGGTTCCTGGCTTGATCTCTATTGCAAAGTCAAACTCTCGTTTGGGTGGAAGACCTGGTAACTCCTCCAGAAATACATCACTGAAATCCCTTAATAATGGATACTTTTCCATGAAATCATTATCTTCCTCAGCATTTTCTGTCATTCTTATAGCATACAAAGTGCAACCTCTATTTTTAGCCCTTTTTAGTTGCATAGCTGTTAGTTTCCTAACTGCAACCTCACGCTTTACACCTTGAATGACTTTTGCTTTCTGTAGGTCATCAAAACAACAAATTTTTTTTTCATAACAGTCGACCTTTGCCTTATGTTCTGCCAACCAATTAACTCCTATAATGATATCATATGACCCTAAAGGAGTGACATACATGTCAACTTCTGTGGAGAAACTGGGAAAAGTCAAGAATTTCCCCAAAAAGGCACATTTCGACTGTATGGACAACATTATTCCCATAATGCACTGTCCAAGTCTTATCCATTCGTTCAGCTTTCCTTTTTAATTTCATTGCAAGTTTAGTAGAAATAAAACATTCAGTAGCTCCAGTATCAAAAAGTATGACTACAGGTGTACCGAATAACTTAGCCGGAACTTCTATGGGTGTAACTTACTTTTCAGCTTGTTTGTTAGCCACCGCAGCGTGTATCCTATGCTGCAGATCATGATCATCCTTTTTCAGAGGATAGTGACTCACGTAATGGTCTTTTCCACAGTTGAAGCAACCTCCAACTGGCCCCTTCCTAGGCTCAAATTTACTACCAGCCTTGAAGTTATCACTCTGGCTTCCATAGGACTTTTGTCCATTACCACTAATTTTTGCAAAGCTGCTCCGCACACTATTTACAGGTTTGTTCATTACTGATTTCTTATTGTTATCCACAACAATTTTGTTTTTCATACCAAACCTTTTCCAGGGCCCCTTTTTGGGTGCAAGAGATGAAGAAGAGTTGGAAATCTTCTTCCTAATCTCCTCCCTATGAGCAGAAATTGCTCTCAATTTCTGTTCCTATCTTATTGCCTTTTCGACAACTCCTTCCATAGTGGTTGGACTGTGGACATCCACTTCACCACCAATGATGGTATTCAGTCCCATTATGAACTTTCGAATTCTAAACTTCTCGTCAGCTTGGTACTGCGGCACATAATTAAGGATTTTAGTAAACCCTTCCTAGTATTCTGTCACCGTCAGCCTTCCTTGCGACTAGTTCTGAAATTCAGTCATTTTCTGATCAAAATAGAGTTGAGGCAGCCACCATTGCCTAAAATAACCTTTAAATTGATCCCAAGTTATGTCTGTTTCGACAATATTTAGCTCAACCTTACGGTTGTCCCACCATGATGAGGCTTCATGAGAAAGCTGATATGCTCCTCATATCGCTTTGATCTCCTCGGAGAAGTTTCTTATTGCAAAGTACTTATCCATTTCACTGAGCCAATTTTTAGCCCTGTCCCCAAGTGTTGTTCCATCAAACTTTGGAGGACTTATTCTCTTTATATCATTTGTAAGTTCAGCTGTTAATCTTTCCCTTTTATTTTCAGGATGATTAGGAGCGTTCGCATTACTATTATCAACACCCAGATTCCCTCCATTGGTGTTGTCCCCAGGAGGTGGCTGATCATTCATATCAGCTTCTTCTTCCTCCTCATCATTGCCCATTGATTTTTGTTCCAAAACAGTCAAATGATCTCTCATATCTAGTAGGGAAACAAGGATTTCATCTAGCTTTTGAGCAGTAGCTGCTTCTCCACCCTGATAACGGGTTGTTCGTAGCATTTCCTCTTGTTCTGACCATTTTCTGTTCAATAAGAAAATGTAAACCTTATTAAATTGTGGACTCATTAGGTTCAAGAGCTGTAACCTTCAGCTCTGATACCAAGATGTAACATCCCCATTTTAAGATACTAGAAAATGGAATTTTTTTTTATATATAACGTTCTCTGTTCTGAATTATATAATTCAAAACACACGACCAAGTTTTAATAATTGTTCTCTGTCCAATTAATGTAATTCGGATCACACAATTTCTTTTTAAAACCAATGTTCTCTATTCACATATTTACAATATGGAACACACATTCAGTGCCATTCAATCATATAACAGATACCATATGCTACTGTAAATGACTTGAAGAACTACCGATCTCCCATTTTATGGCTCGGAGTTTCAACGATCTCTCATTTCATGACTCGACGACTTACCGATCCTTCATGTTAATCCATACATTGTATACTAAGTATACATGGTTCTCTTTATTGTTTCTGGTTATCGAAGTGTTCCATTTAAGAGGCCTATCTGAATATTTGTTACTGATATTCATCTGATATCCTACTTCTTAAACTAGGTGATTAGGACAACGCTAACCAGCAACTTGCGATAATTTGGCCAAATATTTTCACATGCTTTGCATGATCATATTCCCAGACGTTATATGCCTCAATGGAATATGTCCTTCACCTCACTTCATCTGTTATCTAGAATGGTCTTTTCTGACCTCTGTCAGTCCTTCCATCCAAAGTTTAAGCTCTAACCCAAACTAGCAATATGAAAGAGTATAGGAAGGCACTCACGGTAACTAAAGGTACGCAGACATACTGTGTCGACCCTAGCCGAATGTGTGTGTCTAGTTACCTTTAGCCCTCCGGAGTCACTCCGTATACGCGGTCACATTCCTATCATCGTCTAAGTAACTTAGTCCCAACTTATGTAAACTTGATGATTCGATCCGGGAGGGCGTTGTAACATGTCAGCTACAACATTGTGTCGTCATGAAGGCCCCGCCTTCATGAAGACACCATATTGCATAGCTGACGTGTGTCAAGGTCCTATGGAATCCTCTCATCAAGGAATACACATCCAGCTTGAGTGTGATTGGATTATAATCTTAAATATTTAAGATCAATTTTCAGCAACCGTGCTGATCCTTTAACCTCATTGCTCGTTACAGTTGCATAGCTAAGAGAGAGACTTAATTTGTCTTATAGCTTAATATACGTTTACTCCTCCATACCGAAGGATTGCATATTTCCATCTTGGTTCTTTACTTCAAGCTTCAGACTAATAGTCCCACTACAGCTTAACGTAGTAAGTTCAACCTATTAAACTTAACCAAGTTTTATCCGCAACTGTATTTAAATTCAAGAATTCCATCTTATTAGACATCATTTGAACGAGGCCTAATTCTAAATGAATGTATTCATTTATTCTCCATAACCTTACTTCAGTTAAGGTTTGTTACGAATAGATATGTTTCCTCATATTGAATATCCTCTGAATTAAACATTTCGAGGATATTAACGAAATCCGACATACAAGGTTCAATTGCCTCTCTTTTTATTATATATTGATATTCCTTAGCTTATAAAATAATTCCGAATATCATTCAATTAAGAGTTCATATTCATTTAAACCCTTTTCAATGTCAATCTAAAATTCATATTAACCCAAGTATGAATTAATTGCACATTCCAACTTAAAAGTTGCATTCAGGTAAAGAACAGATATTATGTCCCTAAAATATCTGTCAACCATCATTTGAATAAATCCAATTCAATGAATAAAATTATATTCTCAATCTTATTCAAATAGTTTCAAAGTGATACAGCCATTAAAATATCACACCTTTCCTTGTATTCAATCCTTAAGATTTAAAATCTATACAATTTACCAGTCCATACAACTGGACTTCATTTATATCAAACAACATTACAACACATAAGGGAAGAAGAATGAAACTTCTTCTTTTCCCATTTCCTCGTAGAGGAATAATAAACTATCAGATACGATCCATCCTTAGCTACTCAGAAGAAGCATCAGAAAACAACATGTCTTCATTTTTACTCAAGGAAACCATCTGACAAAATTTACTTGCACGGGTCAGTTCATCGAACTGAGCATATTAAGCACTTATCATTAAAATGAGGTGCTCTTAATTAACTGTCTCAATAAAAGAAACCCTGCTTTTATGAAACGTTAAAAAAAATGAGATGAACATCATCCAAGAATTAAGTGCTGATAAGGATGAACAACTTAACAACCCAATCATCTAATTACCATCACAATCAGACAAAAATATTTACTAACTTTCTCCCAAATAATTACTACAAGAAGTAATTTCCTCTAAATAGTTCCAGATTAAAACATCTGTAAGAACTAATACACATATGTATATAATGTTGTTCTAATGCAATTGCTATCAATTCCATTCCCTTATAATAGTTGAAATTTCAAGAGATAAATTTTAACTAAGAATTCAAACAGAACTACTTCCTTTCCTTTCGTACTACTCATTTAATTTCAAACAATCAAATGCAGAAGAGAAAAGTAGTCATTCACCATGAACTCACTGGTGTCAATTCTCAAAATTTCATCAAACAACATAATACTTCTTTCAAATCAGAAAAGAAAGTAAACAACAATTAAATGCAGATGATTATGCCTAAGGCAGTACAAAATTCATTCCATATCAAATATAGAATTTCAACTGTATAAGAGAAGAAATAATCATTACTTCAAATTATCCATCCAATACTCTCTTTCTTTTCATCATAACTGTACTGAATAATTTAAACAAGAAGTGATATCAATCAATGATAACAGCCACAAAGAGAGAGTAAATAAAGTCAATAATCGAATGAAAAGGAAGAAGAATCATATTACCTCTTCTCACTGCCTAACCAGAATATCAAGTATTTAGAACAGACCTGATCCAATAGTGTGATTCCTTTTGAATAAATATTTTTCAGTATTCAAAAATTACTAACTACCATTCCAGGGAGTATGCCAGAATTCATTTGCATCTGGTCCGTAAGTATCAGTATCAACAAGTGCACCTCTAATTAAAATCATTTCCTTTTTAATTTTTCACCCAACGGACATTCTCGTCCAGATATAAACAAGTAAGAGTGTACAACAACAACAAATCATGCTTTCACCATAATAATAAAGAGAATTCACTTTCCAAACACCAAAGTAAGAAATCCACTCATATTCCGTTTCAATGAAAACAATGAAGAATTTTCAATCCGTAAATTATATATATATATATATATCATTGAGTTCAATAAGACACAGAGTATAAATTGTATGCTCTACCCAGTCCATTCTATAGACTGACTATCCTGTTCCCATTCAGATCAGAACTTCTTTCCAAACAGTCATATACGAATACCAAGAACAAGCAGGTAGAACATCATATCAAATTAGAACAACAATGTAAAGATGATACTATGATCTTACTGTCCCTGGAAGGATTCATACACCATACGCTGTAATATGACAAGAGAAACAATCATACAAAAGTCTTGTCAAACATTTTTACGGCTTTCCATATCCATTAGCGCACACAAATCATAGACAACAATTTGCACATTGATGTTACCTTTAGCAAGATCAACCCATAATGCACAATGAAACCATATTACCCATTACTTTCAAAATTCAAAACAACAGAGAGAGAGGAAACTCATTTCATTAATTATTTCAGTAAGGAAAACACTCATTATCTTCAAAACATAATGCTAAGAATACCCAAATCATGTTTGTTTTATAATGACAGCTCAAACTAGAGGTCACACCGAATCATTTTATCATTCCATTTTTACAAGAATGCACAGAACTCAGAAAACAATACTCACATCATTGGTACATTCACCAACTCGAATCCATAATGGGTAATAGAAATGAATACCCAAAACTATCAAAACAAACTCATACAACAAGGACAGATTCATTTCATTTACCCATTTTGCAAAGAAATACCCAAGTCACATTCATCAAAAGAAAAATGACTCAACCCAGAAAATCACTTCAAACATATCAACAACTTCATTTAACTAAAACACCCATCATAAGAGTAGAGTTGTTTTAATGAAGACGCTTAAACAAGAGCAAAACGGTTTAAGGAGAAGGGCTCAACATGCCTGTAAATTTTTCTCGTGGTTTGAAGAAAACCAAACCCACAGGAGCTATTTTTCTCCACAGCGTCCACAGCAAAGATTTCCCAACAATATCACTAACTTCCACAGGCTCAAAAATAGCCGTGGCTACTCCAAACAACAGCAATAATAACCAAAATAATAGCAGGTTCGAAAGAACCATGAAAGAAATACAGAGCAGTCTCAAAACCTGAAAGAACACAATGACCATCTAAATTTCCTCTATCCTCTTTCCAAGGTGAGCTGGTCGCTAAGACCAAGATCATTAAATGCATTGAATGCATTGCTTTTTCCTTAATTTCCATGCCACCACCGACTCAGGTTTGGCGAGTTCTTTTTTTTTTAAATTTTGCATGTAATTCCTTCTTAGCTACATAGCTAGTTGGATGTCTCCAACTTTTCCCATGTTCCCACCAAACTTGGCATTGAAAAATGTAAGGGCATCATTTAATGTCTTGTATTAAATTTCTAACCTTCTCCATCTTATCCGCTTTTCACCAGCATGTGTCCATAGGTCCCCTCCATAGGTTAGTAATAGTTTAGGTTTTTCACCTAGGTTGCAAATCATTAAGATTTGCCATAATTTAAATTCCTTTTAATTTATCAAACCCTCCTAGGATAGTTGTTATAGGTCATAGGTTAGGACTTAATTCCATAGTTTTTTTAGTTAATAGTTCCTTAGTAAGTTTTACAACTTACGTTCACCTTCAGCATATGCAGGACCTTTATTACATGCCCGACATATCTACACCATAAGCTCACTTGTATAAAAACTCTTTCTGCCTTACACTCTCCGGCATTACTAAGTGTATGTAGTTCGGAAATTGAACCTTTTTCCATTGGCATCAAGGTATCGAATATTTATACCTGTAACCAGGTTCTATAAAATTTATAACGACCTTCAGTCTGGTTTCAGACTTCATTCCTTATAGAAAATAAATCGACAAAGCAATCTCAAGAAGGCCACAGCATACCTTGGATCAATGGAATTGATTCAAGGTGTGTTGTCAATCAACAATAAGAGTTCATCAAACATAAAAACAAGTCTGTTGTCTCACTCTTGCAAAACACAAGTTATAATAACCTCCATCCCAAGTAAACAAATTATAGTAAACAAGGGTCCAGATTAGTAACACATTCCTTTTAAGATTAAAATATATATCTTAACATAATTATCCTCATTTCCATAGTTACAACATCATGAAAAGAGATTATCATAATAGCTTATAAAAATCAAGATGTTACATTCCTCCCTTCTTAAAGAATCATCATTCCGATGATCAAATTAGCCAATTCATAGAGTTCCTAGGACAAAATTCAATTATCATCATTCCATTCATAACTTCGTACCAAAAATAGATTTAATCATTAAAACAGTGTTTTAAGATAACTGTAAAATAGACTAGTAATTGTCCATATTTAGTAGATATCAGTTTTTCGAATTCAATTTCAATCAAACAAGTATGGAAAAGCAAATCTAATTTCTTCGAGATTTTCCCAAGTTGCACTTTCTTCACTAAAATTGTCCCATTGGACCTTACATTGATTCACTTCATGATTTCTTAAGTACAAATGGCGAGTTCCTAGCACTCGAATGGGCTTAACCACGATTATTCCTAGGACTTGGACCTGCAAGGAATTCCAATTCAGCACATGTGATAAATCTATTACGTATTTCTTAAGCAAAGAAATATGAAAAACATCATGCATTTGTGATAAAGTAGGAGGTAATGCTAGACGATAAGCTACAAGGTTGATTATTTCAACAATTTCAAAAGGTCCCATGTAACGAGGTGATAACTTGACATCCTTTCCAAAAGTTATTGATCTCTTTTTCGGCTTAACCCGAAGAAAGACCTTCTCACAAAGTTTATAATTCCTATCAACCCACTTTAAGTCTGCATAACTTTTTTGCCTATTAGCAGCCTCCTTTAGATGTTCCCCAAATCATTTTAATTTGTTGTTCCATTTCCGTAAGGATTTCTGGCCCAATTATCTCTCTGTCCTCTACACTGTCCCAGCTAACAGGGGTTCTGCATTTTCTTCCATACAATGCTTCAAAAGGTGCCATTTTTAAAGAGGCATGGTATGTATTATTGTAGGAAAATTCAACCAGCGGAAGGTATTCCTCCCATTTATACTGCTGGTCCATGCAATACATTCTTAACATATCCTCTAAAACTTGATTGGCTCTTTCGGTCTGTCCATCCGTTTCCAGATGATATGCAGAACTAAAGTTTAATTTAGTTCCCAAGGCCACATTAAGCGTTTTCCAAAAGCTTGATGTCATCCTCGTATCTCTGTCTGATATGATCAATTCGGGTATTCCATGCAATCTGAAAATTTCATGTACAAATCTTCTTACTAACACTGGTGCATCGTCTTTTAAATTACCAACAATGAAGTGTGCCACTTTGGTTAATTTGTCGACAACAACCAGGATGATATCATGCTTATTCCTTGACATAGGTAATCCTTGAACGAAATCCATCGTTATGACTTGCCATTTGTACTACGGAATGCTGTGGGGATACAGTAATCTAGCCTAAGCATGTACCACTCGGAGATGAAATATGGAGTGATGATTTAGCCTACATGTATATTACTGTAGGATGAGTAAGTGAGTGATGATTTAGTACTAAGTGTATATCACTACAAGATAAATAATATAGATTGGTTATGTAATATAAGGTGTACACCACTACAAGATGATAGAATAGGTGAAAATGTAGCCTAAGGCATATGTCACTAAGCTAGAGATGTCGGATGGTGAAAAATGGGAATAGTAAACGTATGATGAATGAAAGTTCCATTCGATTTGTAAACCCTTAGCAGTTGAGTATGGACTGATGAACTAAAGTGCATTATTCGGGTAGTGAGTGCAGCACATAGAAAATGGTGTAGCATTTTAGCACTAAAATTTGACCATGTGATGAGTGGCTTATGTACAAGATGTTCTGTGCTAGAATGCAATACAACATGTGTAGAGTGTGGGAAATGTAAGTTTATAGAGTGGCATGTATGTATATAGGCTACTAATGTAGTATGCAAGGGAAGTTGGTCCTAGATTCATATGTAATGAAGATTCTTAAAATACATGGTGTAGTACGTATGGTATGTAGGGAAATGAATAATGTAGTATGTAGGATGGGATAATGTAAGACACATAAACAATGATTTATGCAAGAAGCATGATGCACAAGGTGAAGAGACAAAAAAATGACCAAATTTTGTAAAATATATAACGCATAATGTGCGATGAAGTGTAATGTGTAATTCATATGGTGCAGTGTGTGGGGGTTTAGTGTAGAAGTAATCCCTCAATAGTCAAGTGTGAATTGAATCACAAGAGTGTGTCATCGGGTAATGACGCTAGAATATATGATGAGTATGCTAAATGTGTTGATATTAATGTATGAGAATGTGAAAGATGATTGCTATGAATATGCTAAGACTAGATAGGGGGAGATGGAGTATCATGCCCCCAAGTACGTGTGGATGCATGAACTATCCAATGATGGTGAAGGATAGAGGTCCTTCATCCGATGCGAGTGCTGAAAGCATGTGACCATGCTCTAATAGTGGAGAGATGGTAGAAAAACATTGTATTGGTGAATTAATCCTATGTGTATGTGAGGGATGAATGTATGTAAATTTGAATGCAACCTTTTTGTTAATATTAGGATGGTTGGGGGGATAAGCATAATGACCCACAGTGGGTGGTGGAGATCTATCTTAGGATGGAAGAGAAATCATGGCATAGTGGCGGATGTGGTAATGTGTTATGAGTAGTATTTTTTCCCAAGTAAGTTTTAGGGTTGAGAGTGGGTGGAAATTGATTTTCATAATGGTGAGTATGTGAGATGATGTAAACCTCAAGAGGGGATTCAAAAGGATCAAAAGAAATGAGATCAAGGTAATATCCAGGGCCTAGCTTGGTGGATTGTATCAGAATGGAAAGAGGCCCTTTGACTCCTTTTGCATGTTTTCCTAATCCATTTCCTTTGAAACCGTAGCGGCGCATATTACCAATACCCAATGCCATATTGTTCAATAGTTAGGAGGAGAGGTGGCTGAAGTATGTGCTTTAGGTGAATGATCAATAGTGTTGCAATAAGTAAATGGAGAGGGATCTATCAATGCTTCATAAACAACACCTTGATATAAAAAATTTAATACATGTGTGAATGGTTGAAAGGATCACATTCATGGCATGGATCCAAGGCCTTCCGAGGAGAAGATTATAGTTAAGATTGTTAGGCATGACATGGAATGTAACATACAAAGTGCGTGGTCTAAGAGTAATAGGAAGTGTTATTGTACCTAAGACTTGTTTAGGCACATTATCAAATCCATGAATGGAAAGTGACGATGAATTTAAGGAGTATTCAGAGAGGCCAAGTTTCTTGAGTAATGTGAGATTACAGATTTTAAGGTCGGATCCATTGTCGACTAAATCTCACTTAACCCCTATTTTATTGATACACACTTGAATATAAAGGTGGGATTCATTACCTAAGATAAACTAAGAAGCAATTTCATAAGATGTAAATGTGATATTATCTTCATCGATAAATAAAGTAGTAGTAAACCTGTGATATAGATATTTGGGAGAGGTGTGAGGATCAATATAAGTGTTGCCAAAAAAAATATGAGTTTATTTTGACGATAAGGATTATTTTGGAAAAAGGTATGGAGAGATACTTTCATGGTGAAAGGACCCTAATATGTACAAGAATGAAGAATGTAGAAGCGTGAATGATAGAGTCATGTTCACCAAAATGATTAACTAAAATCTAGTAATATGGGGGGTAGTTAATCGAATCTAGGACGAAATATAACGCAGTAAGTAAATCTACTAATGTAGCATTTAAATTAAATTAATGAAGCAAGTTAATGAAATCGAAAACCCTAGAAAGCAAAGGAAAGAACTTAGGTGATAACTGGTGATTGTCACAAAGTGTTGCAGGTCTAACTAGAAATTTAGGGAATAGGAACGAATGTGTAGAAGTCCTAAAAAGACTAGATCTGGAGGATTTATGTGGATTGGGGCACCTGGAATAAGTATGGGGCGCCTACATGTGCTATGATAAGGGATCTGGGCACCCTGGTCTTTGAAAAATATCAAAATTTGGTTTTCGCAGGGTCGAAAGGTGATTTGAAACTTTTCCTTCCTACCACAACACAATTATTCAGTACTACGCCGAATGCTCTAAGTATTCTAAGAGGAAAAAATAACCTGCAATAAAATAAAAAGAAGTATCAAAACCCTAAAAAAAAAGATGTATAATGAATGGGTTAGACTGACCTCAGCTTCCAAGATAGTGGGCTTACTAAACTGAGCACTGCACTACATTTTAAACCTGGATGTAGTTCTGGTGTATGTGTGCATGTCGTGCCCTAGGTGGCCTTGTGCCAATCACACTTTGTGAAATAGAAATAAATAGCTAAATGTAGAAAATGTAATAGTATGTGTGGCATGGAATAGAATAGAATCCTATTGGTGAGAAAAATTTTCGGGTGGAAAAACTCTGTGGATTTCTTACCAACGCTCTGAGGAATATAAGTCCATCTACTTAATTGGTGGAGTTATCATATATGCATGCTCAAGAAAAAGGTGGATTTCTGTGGTGGCCTTTTGACCGGGGATCCAACAGGGTCACTCCACTGATCCTACAGAAAATATGGAAATATCTTGTTAGGGAATAATTTTTCTGAAGAGAGGGAAAGGGAAGTGAGAAAAGAGGTAGGAGAACTAATGCTACAGGTAGAAAATCAAATTCCTACACACATTAGTTAGAAACTTCAACACATGCATTAAAATTAGGAGGAAAAAACTCTACGCATAGCAACAAGAACAAATTGAATTTATGATTACAAAGCATCAATAAAACCCTTAGTCAAAAAATGCTCAAAACTCCTTCTTGTATTGATTCCTTAAACCAAGTTTTTACATAGTTTGAGAATGGAGGAAAAAAATACAGAGTGGGGAAAAGGAAGAATTTGGCTATCTCCTTTGTTCTCTCAAGGTAGAATGCACTCTTGAGCTTGCAAAATTAATGACCAACCCCTTGAAATGGGAATGGTGTTACAATTTATAGAATAAACTCGGCTCTTCATCTTCTTCATGACCCTCCATATGCCTTATTTCTACTTTAGACTATTCATATTCCTACAAAATATTTAATTCCCTTTTATAAAATCAAGGTGACTTAATTTACATTATGTTTCTAAAGTCACTTTTAGGTGACTTAAAGGCATATCAAAAAGTGCAATCCCCAACAAAGAATTAGAACATTTGAAGGGAGAGAAAGTGGGAAGAGAGAGAAGAGGAGAAGATGTTGACCCTAATGAACTCCGATGATCCTAGTTGATGAAAAGCTTTGATGCAACGAAGTTCTGAATGTCCCATTGTGCCAAAATTGCTCTTTCAATATGACTTACTATTTTTAGTAAATGCCCAAATGGGAGACTTACTATTTTTAGTAAGAGGTGATTTTTGCTTCTTCTTGATCATCTTGATGTCATGAAAATATTCATTCAAATCCTTCACACCCTGCCTTTACTTTGACCACTTCCTGGGGTGACTTAATATTTTTAGTAAGAACCATATAAGTGACTTACTATTTTTAGTAAGTGGTCATTTTCACTATTTTCTGCTCTGGATAATCATTCTGGCTTCTTGGAGATCTTTAGTGCACACTACCTTTTCCATATCCACTTTTGATGAAGGACTTACCAAAAATGGCATGTGTAGGAAAGCTTACTATTTTTAGAAAGTGGCTTTTTGATGCTTGGTTTGCGATGGAGTATATTTTTCTGGATTTAGCTCATCGTCACAATCACGTCCTCCAAATTTCACTTGATTTCACCTGCTAGAATGATGGAAATAAATTTTAAAATTTATTTCCAATCATTCAGTGGCTTTGGGCATGGAGCTGCCATGTCAGCCATTAATGGAGCTTGAAATTTGTAGGTATGGTTTTTGTCTCCATTTGCGATGAAAACAAATCCATTGCAATAGGTTTTTCATTTAGAGCTTGTGTGTAATTTTTTAGCTCGTCTCCATTTTTGGAATGATAAGAAATCTGACGAATGTGAGATGGTGCATGAAGTGAGGATTTTGTTGAAACAAATAATTTTGGGCAGCATTTGACCTCATGTTTGTTGTATCTTGATCTTCTTGCAAAATTTGGAAGTCTGTAAAAGATGACATCTCGATCCGACTTGTATTTTGCAAGATATGAGGCTTTTTTGATCAGATGGTTTCGTAGTTATCTGGTGAAAATCTTCATTTCTCTTCATTATTCATCATTCAATCCATTTTTCTTTGAGGCCTGTATATTTTCAAGGATTGGAGGATTTTTGAGTCATGGCGCTACTGGTTTGGAGAAGAAATGGTGGACCGGGTGTCTGAACAGGAAAGAACAAGGCCATGGCATGGTGAGGAGCTGTGAAGGAGAAATAGAGGAAATAATGACTAAGTGATAGATTTAAATCATTCAAAAAATGTATAGCAAGGGGGCTGGATGCATTTTTGTGTCCCTAATGTCCCTCACCTCAAAGGGGACATCAGGGACAAAATTTTTCACGGTGCACTAGGTGACAACACATGACACTTAATCCGACGGCAAGGGATTTGAGAAAAATGGATTGGCAAGAACCTGGGGGCTGAAAAATGGTCATATGGGTGACTAGAGGTCTCCCATAGGGGATGGGTGCATTTATCAAGGTTTGATGTCCCTTACCTGAAAGGAGCATGTTGTCTCCAAATCATTGTACCCTCCGAATGGTCAAAATGTGAACATGACGTTTAGTGTGATTGGGACACATGGGATCACATCTCAAGCTGTGGGACTTGGGCTATAGGTGAACCTCTAGAGAAGTCCGGATTCCTCTTCCTAAACTAAGTGTTGTACTACTCCTAATGTAATAAAATGGCTATCTAGTCCTATGCTAAAATTTTCATGGGTTTTAGGGAAAGAGATTTGTAGAAATGAAACTATACTAGGGATGGTGATGCACCAAATAAAGGGTGTTGCCAGACTCAGAGAAGGGTTAATTTGAAGAGGGTGGTGTGTACCACAAGTCAACTTCACCTACTGCAACTTAGAGAGGGTACAAAATACCACAAGCTAGGAAGCACAGCTGTTCCCTTTGTTAAACTCGATCAGAAAAACAAGTTATCAGTCTTCAAGTGAAGAAGGATGAACTTGAGAAGGGTGAACAAGCACCACAACTCATCTAGCATACAATACTTCACCACTCGATAAGCACATAAATCCAAGAACTTGCAATAGAAACGTGAACTTGCACAGTGTACCTGCAAGCATGAAAAAAGGCACAAAGAAGTATATAAGGATGAAAGGACTGATATTAGTCACAAAACACACACTTTTATTACTTCAATAACGTGCACAATGCATCATACATTCATAAGAGGCAATGGTTGTCATTACAGTCTTGAAAAAGAGGCTTGAAATTCCCTCAACATACAAGGACAACTTGCAGAAGAGAGAGGACTCTTGAAAAATATTGCACTTGCCTAAGATGTGTAACTTTCCAACCTATCTGACCTGTTGGAACCCTTTGGAATGAGCTTCCAACTTACATTTATAGAAGAATTTGAGAGAGAGAGAGAGGAAGAAGAGTCATAAATTCCCTTCCTAAATTGAAGGCACATGATGTATTTATTACAGTTGGTTGAACCACTTTGAGAAGCTTCCATCATGTGCCATTAATGCCCAGTTGACCTAGTTCTCCTTAATTAATTAAAAGAATATTTAAATAATAATAATAAATATTATTAATAAAATATTTAAATAAAAATATTAAATTAATTAAAATTAAATGTGGGAACCCCCTATTGACCAGTTTGTGCTGAAGGGAGGAATCATAAGGAAAATGCCAAAACAGAGCCCAACTCGGTGGTTGGCTTGCCGAGCCAACTCACCGAGTTGGATCCAAGCTCCTCTGAATTTCACCGCAAACCGAGCTGATGTTCTTCTTGTCCTGAACACATTGAACGAGCTACTCGGCTTAGCTTGGCAATGTTCACCTATCCTGTCGAGCTCTATCCAATGCAAACCCAACATGACAACAAGTGTCGAGATCCTTCCATCATTGTGACAACTCGCTTTTAACACCTCCTTATTAGAACTCATCAAGTTGAACGAGCTACTGAGCAGCTCCCCTTTGTAAACTCGGCGTCGAAACACAAATGACTCTGAACACTACGAATTCATTTTGCTCCAACTTGCCAACACCTCTTCTGCAATCACGAGTCCTCCTACGAGCCTAAGATACACCATGTTCTCCTCGTAAGCTTGCCCAATCTACTCAACCCCCGGGCCACTGCCTCAAGTTTTCTCAGCTCTGAAGACATCCATTACTGAGCCCATCATGCATTTGATCAAGCTATGCATTTTGTCTCACCGTCGAGCCATTATCACCTGAAATCTGCCAAATGAACTCACCGAGTTGTTGGATTTTCACTCATGCTCAATCCACCCTGAATCACCTGTCAGATGGTTACTTGGGATTCCACCTATCACATTATCAACTTGAGGTTGACTTGGCTTTTCCCAAGCTCCTCCCAACTTCATCCCTACTTGAACTTGGGCTGCTTCCACTACAAATACGAGCCAAAATGTCAATGTCGAGCTGATACTTGTTTTCTTCGTGAGCACGAACGACTCGACTCCCTCTTGCATGTAACTTCAAAAAGCTACATTCTAGCTCACCCGAGCTAGTTTTGCCATGGTCTTCTGCGAGCCATTTTACTCCTTTTTTGCTAAGTTGTGAGCTCGCTTCATTCTTTTTTTGAGTTCTGCGAGTTCACCCGTGCATCGACCAAGTGATCTTTGTGTCTGCATCGAAGCTCATTTATTGACTTAGTTCCCACCGCTGACCAGCTCCTCCACAGAACTTCCTACCAAAACATAGAGCTCCCTCTTCTCCATCTAGGGAAAATCAAACTTGCCTCACCGAGCCATCATGTCCTTTTGAACTTAGCATGAGCTCTCCCTCGAGTGAGCTTGGTCTAAGTTATCTTCAACACCACGTCACTCTCTACCAAGAGCTCATCTAACGACTCACTTGAGCATGTCAACCAAGATCCCGAAGCATCAACCCACCACCAAGCTCCTTCATTTTCTCATTGAATCCCTCAACTTGGACCACTTTATTGTTCCTTCCTGGCAAGTCCAAAGGAAAATTCTCCCTCGATGAATCTACCAATCTCCTCGGCCATGATACGCTTCACCTAATACATTCAAAGTTCTATCTCACATGCTAATGACTTGGCTCCCCATACCATTCACAATGAATCTCATAGCCATGCTATGTTAAGTGAGCTCCAACTCTCCTATTGAGCTCCATACACCAACTTGACTTGAGCCCATAATTTTCTGAGTGATTGTACGCTCATTCCCCGATTATATTTTCATCAAACTGACTCTTGTGCACTCAAAGCTGACTCCAATGGAATTCTCCGAGCTCTATGACCTGGATCGAAACTAGAGCTTTGCCATGCAATGAGTTGAATTATTTCCCTTGGAAATGATGAACCTATGCTCGTTGGTTATGAACTCCAACTCCAACTCCATCTCAATGCCTCGAGTTTTTTCCTTGATTTGGTGGTTTTCTCAAATGAAAGTTCTCGTGAGCTCAAACCTCCAATGACTAAAATTTTCCCTGCCTCTGCAAACATTTCTTTCCTTTACATGGTGATCCAACTCCATCATGCTTCATATTTTTGGGCCCGAAACTAGCTCCTCTAAAAGTGGTAGTTCCCCTACGACTCGCTTGCCCTACCAACCATCTCATCAACCTGAAAGGTAGCTAGGTGACTCACCTAAATCTTGGCCATAGACTCGGGATCTTCGTTAGCACGTTCAATTCGTGGAACTTCTCCTCTAGCTTGCCAAGTAATTTTTCCCACTTGGAAATGATTTTCACGATCCTTGCGAAGTGGAAAGATTGTATTAGTTTTTTTGTCTCAATATTTCCACAATGGCAATTGTTCAGCCTAGATTTCCCTGTTCATGCCTTAGCATGGGTTTACACACCCTTTCCACCCACTTCACTAGCAACCGGGCTAAAAAATTCCCCCCAATGTGCCTTGGCCGAACCTGTGACCTCCGACTTCGAGCTCCCCTTCCTCATGCTCAATCTGAGTGAGCTCTTCAACTCGACTCACCTCGGTACTGATTTTTCCACTAGTTCTACCTACGAGTAGTGATCATCCTAGCTCGTTCGATATATCAACCTAGTACTAGCCCAAGCTAGTTGGGCATTAGCATTCCAATCACGTGGCTCATGTTGGTCCTTCAAGTAACCGCATCCATTTAACTCGGTCATGAGCTAAGTTCAACTTGATGGCTCAACCACATCTGAGTCCTTCAAGTCAAAATGAACCAATGTGCATGTGATCAAATCAACTTTACTCAATGAAGCACTGGCGCCAAGTCAAGTTTCCTGTGCATCAACCTAACTAAGTCTTGCTGAATTGCTTGAGTTTTTTCTTCTCCCTATCTTAGTGAGCTATCCATGGATCTCCACTTTTTGGCTTAGCCCTGTAACTAATCCCTCTATGCATGGACCAAGCCCACTATTAATCACTGAGTCCTTGGACCCTGAATCACTCGCAATGAGCTCGCCCTAATTTCGAAAGACATGACTCACTTCTCTAAACGTTAATCTTGAGCTTACATTCATTTCTACGATATCGAGCTCCTCATGATAAACATGTTGAGCTCCTTTCTTGCATTCATGAGATCTCTGAGCTATCTTCGTCTCGATCCCATGAGCTTGGTCTTCATTAAGCTCTTGTGAGCTCAGTCCCTTATAATAATTTTATAGCCGAGTTGGCTCCTTTGGGTGACTACCCGAGCCATCCTACCTCTTCCTCAGCGAATTGTTCCCTACCGAGTCGGGCTCTCTATCGAAGTGACTCCACCTAGCCTGAGTTACCTTCTGAGCTGACTACACTAGCTCGACCGAGTTGATGAAAGAATTGACATCGCCTTGTTATGTTTTCATAAAAAAGGGTCAACCTCTTCCCCACCTTCGAGCTACACACTGAGCACCCTTATCCGAGTTGGCAATTGAGTTGAGCCCGAGTTGGGCTCCAAGTTGATCTTGTTTAAAGCTAGGAGAGATCACTTATCAATTTATTAATTATTTTAGTCATTTTTATCTCCGTGATGACCAAAAATGGGCCCCTGGGACCAGTGTCGTAATTTATTCGTAACAAATACCTTGTAGTCCAAGTTTGCCATGCCTTGTGTAAAACTTGGATAACATTTTTGGCGACCTCTCAAGGATGATTTCCTACTAAGCATAATTCCATTAGCCTTAAGTCATCCATTGGGCATGGAGTCAATGTTGGAATCTTGAGAGTAATTTGATCTTCTGTGATACATCCCAAAGTCTCTTTGAGTATTGTTGATCTTGAACCTCCTTGAGAATGCTAAGAATGAAGTATACTAAATCTATCAAATGCTTGGGCATCTATGGAACACTGTAGAATTTTTAATGAGGTAGATCATGAGACTCATATGGAAACCTTGAACCTTCCTCTCTCCTTGACACCTTCTTATGATAAAACAGTGTGCAAAACAATAGAAGATCGACAATGGAAAACAAAACACACTAAAAATGAAAACCATACTTGCCCCAATTGAAACATGTAGGGTTTGCAATGCACTTATTCTACTGAAATAAAACCTATTCCTACTCTACGCTAACTGGAGGAACATGTGAGTTAAACAAACCCTGCAACTGGTTGTGTAAAATAGCTCCCTTTCCTCACAATGGATCGTCGGTGAAAATTATTTGAAAATAGACATGGCTGGGAATGAAAGTGAAAAAATGAAACAAGCCCAATTCTCCACTTTTTCCACTGAGGCATAGGTCTAGATAATCAATTTTATTACACTAGGAGCAGTACAAACACTTAGTTTAGGAAGAGGAAGTCGACCTTCTCCGAAGGTTCACCTTAAGCACAAGTCCTACAACTTGAGAGGTGATCCCATTTTTTCCCAATCACACCGAATTTCATGTTGACATTCTAGCCATTCAGAGGGCATAATGATTTTACAACAATAGGACATGAGGTACACCAGTTTGCACAGCGTGCCTCAGCCTGACATGTGGCACTTGATCCAACGATAAGGGATTTGAAGCCTTGCAAGCACCTGGGGGCTAAACTGGGTGATCCAACAGATCATATGTGGTTTTATAGGGCTTCAAGGGGGCTGGGAACATTTTTTCAACCTTGATGTCCCTGACCCTTGAGGGACGTTAGGGACACAAAATCCCGCTAGGCTCCTGGAGTCGACATTTGTCCTCCCAAAATTTGGCTAAGTCCTGAACTTGTGATGGTGATAACTTGAGCTCCTGATGGAATTTTTTCAGCAAAATTTTATATGATCCTGATTGGAAATGGCCTTTTGAATTAATGGTGAGGGTATCATGTCTTGATGCATCCATTTTATCCCTATAATATCGAAATTGTGATTTGGTACTCCACCTATGCCTGAGAAAAATTACCTACAGACCTGATGCACCAAAGTGTTGTGAAAAATATGATTTCACCATAATGTAGGTCTTCTAATCCTCTTTTTTGGTGATTTTTTTTGTTCCTAACTCCATATGGAGCTCTTGTAATCCTCTTCTGAAGCCCAACAACGTTTTTAGGCCTGTGTATCGCCTAGGCTTGTGAACCCTAATTCCAATGAAACTGCCCCATCTTCTCTGAGACCCTTCCAAAATATTCCTAAATAATCTCCATGATGTCCCCAAGACCTTTGGATCAACTCCACATTCACTTAGGATTTTCTGCTCTACTCCATGAGGTTTCTCCAGCTGTAGGAAGGCTAGTGATAGCCCTTCCCACAACTGGCCTATAGCTTTGTAAATGAACTCTTGACAATCACCTAGAGGAAATGAATGGACTTTCCTAAATCAACTAGGGTGATGATGTAACATTATTTAGGAGGTCACTTGGACTTACTGGATGGACCTGGGGTGTCTTGAAATGATGGGACTTGAAAAAATTAACATTGGGGTATGTGTTTTTGTGCTTGGGAATTGTCAATTTCCCTGTTGCACATTTGCACAACAAAAAAATCCCCTCCCCCTATGAAATGCGGTGTAGCTGTCCTAGCTTGTGCCTTGATGATGGAGCTATGTGGATGCCAATGCAATATATGGATCGTAACTCTAGATGGAGTGATAATACGTGTATGATTCTAGGCTCCCTCATTATGGTCTCATAACTTCATATTTATAGGGTTTTCTTGATCTAGTTTCTTAGTTAACCCCCAAAAAATGTCGACCACAAGAAAGATAAGGATGAAAAGTGGCTAGAAGAAGCCCAAAAAGTGGTGGGAAAGAGCTAGAAGGATCGGGGTGCCCCCAAGTGGGACCAAGGCACCCATGGGTGCCCTAGTACAAAATTTGGGCACCCCAAATTACGGCTAAAAATTATGTGGGATGTGTGAAAATGGCTTGGCATATGGGTGAAATAGTTCACAAATTATGAAATAAAACTAAATAAGATGGCTAAAGGGATGGGGTTTAATTAGTACTATCTTCACTCACGAACCTTCTAAATAGTAGTATGAGACTAAGATAGATAAATGTCTAAAGTTGTATGATGATTTTGTGACTACACTTATGTACGAATGGAATCAACACAAGGATACAAAACTCTTCAAATGTATACAAGAAAATGTTATTCCCTTGTAATACTATGACATCATGCTTTGCATCAAGCTCTATCAGCCAAATCTCTTAGCTTCCTTACACTATTACTGTCAACTAGGCCTTCACATGCATGCCTAACAAAAATAGAGTAATGTCATCTTCATGATTTACAACATAGGCTTGACCTCACATTCCTCATCACAATCTAGCCATCACACCTATAGTCCTATTAGGTCTTAACTTCACTCATTTATTATTATAGCAACAAGGTCATAATTAGTCTAACAGACCAATCTCCAGCTCAAGATTCAAACCTATATTAGGTCTCAAAACTTAACCCTATGTCTCCAACATACACACTACACTTCTTTCAATTTTTCTAACTGCCTTCGAGCCTACCCAATTCCTTCTTGAAGCTACTTATACCTGTAATCCACCAACACACTTTTTCAAAATTCCAAGTTCCATATTTGAATATGCTCACCATCTCATTGCACTGCTTCCATTCTCAATCTCCTCCTTACTTTGAATCACCATACATCTATGTCTCTATGTACCATTTTAGTACAAAGCACCTTTCCTAGGAACTTGATAGGCATCTCCTATCTCCATGAATCACTTACACCTTCTACTAATGTGCTTGATACATAGATAACCATACACCCAACACTATGCAATTATTATAATGATTCCTTGTGAAATGTAACACTAATACATACTCATATTGACAATAACATCCTTTTCATACTCAAAGCATAACACATACCTTGTTATGACTAAATTTGACCTTGTTTCACACATCTGTACAATAGCAACCCCATGATGCTTATAATGACCTAGATAATGCCTCTATGAAGCATAGAAGAGACATCTCTAACAATGGGGATATAAAATAGAAAATTTAGGAGATTCCAAGACCTTTTTGGAAGACTATGGCTTGAATTCTTCAAATTTCTTGTGATCAGAAACCTATGGAGCATTCTTGGCTTTATCCAATCTCTTTCATATGCTTAGTTAGACTTTCCTGATTCACTATTGGTTCCCATGCATTAAATTTCTCTCTCCTGAACTCTAGGAGCCTCAAAATTCTTACTTTGGCTTGAGTGACTATGATAACAGAACTTTGCAATATGACCAATGTTTTGATAGTTATAACAAACAACTCCATTCTTACCTCTTGGCTAGTGTGAACTTATACTTCTTCCATGGTTCCATGAATCCTCATTCTTGGAGATCATGTTGATAATTTTTCCCCTAGGTAAAATTTTCCAACAGTGACTCAAGAGGACCATAGGCACTTGAATGGGCTCCACGAGTAGAAAAGGGACTAACAGAAAATTTTGGGGACTAACAGGAAATTCAAAAGTGAAAATCATGTTGAGGAATTTTTTCCTCTTCTAGGTTTTGACCCTTAAGACTAACTTGGAAAATGTTGAATCGTGGGCCAAAACAAGTAAAAATTAGTAAAAATATGATGAGTCCAAAAAATCCCCATGCTCACCCCCTATCGGGCCTCAGAAATGAGAAAATCCCAAAAAACTAAAAAAATGGGCTCCAGGGTATCAAAATCTTCATTTGGGCCTTATATAGGCCATCAAGCTAAAAAATAGCTCATCAAGCTACTCGATGAGATGGGAGTTGCATTTTTTAGGTGAGTTGGAGGAAATCTCATCGAGTAGCTTGGCGAGCTACTCGGTGAGTCGGGTGATAGTGGGGCTCGAACGAGCCATGTCCGCTCTATGGGGAATACAAAGGAGGGCTCAATGGCGAGTCAATTGATCTCGGTGCAATGAGGGAGGTTGTGGGTAGACTCACGAATCAAGCTTGGTCATGAACGACAGGGAAGGGTCATGAAAGTAATGAACTCGATGGAAGAGGATAAACACCATGGCCAAGATTGGAAGGGGAAATTACCTAAAGTTCTAAGCTCAACAAGGCATGATAATGACAGGAGCTCGTGACATCAAGGGAAGGCTCAAATCAGAGAGCGAGTCAATGAGTGTGGCTGAGAGATAATGGAAAATCTGAGTCAGCTTGGAAAATGGCGTTTCCTTGGAGCCCGAAATCAAAGCCCATTTGATGAAAAAATATTCAATGTGATCGTAAGAAGATTCGGGGGATGCGAATACCACGGTGGTTGAAGAAAGGATCCGTTTGAGCTCGGCTCAAGAAATTGATGAGTTGAATGAAGTTGGCCTTAGGAGGTTGATTCACCTTGGCATAGGTATAAGCAATGAGGCTAAGTCGTGAGTTGAGGCATCGATCATGCATGAAGAAAATGATTTGGCTTGGGTTGGTGAACTTGATATAAACTACCACGACGCTCGGTGGAGTGAGCAAGGTCAAGGAGAGGAAGAGTCTCCGAAGTCCAAATTTTTTGGACTTTGGTAATTAAATGGTTTGGAGGTCATGAGTTGGGGAATTTGAGAACTCAATGAGGAAATGTTTGAACTTTCTGAGTAGAGATGTCTGAAACAAAAAAAATTCCTGAACTCCGAAGGCAGGCGGCATAGTGAGTCGTGGTGTATTCAGGATTTAGAGTCGAGCAGTTTCAGGTGTTTGTTTTGGGGTTGAGGGTGTGAAGTCCAAAAGGGGATAAGTGAAATGTCTAAACAGAACTCTGAAGAGATGGGCTCTGTCGTTGTAAAGGTCGAATCCCCTTTCGGGGTCAATGGTGGCATGATTTTAGAGATCAGCAGGGGTGAAACTCTGAAATGTCAAGCTCACAAGTTCCAAAAAGGGAGAATCTTGAAGTCCAAAAATTTTATACTTTAGGTGTGGATGTGTTCAGAGGTTAGATTGGGTAAATCTCGAAATGGACATGGTGAGATGTCCAAAGGGATCAGGCTTGAAACCCTGAAAAATGTAAATCGCTGCCCAAACAATTAAACAAGCCCACCAATTAGTATTGGTCATCGAGTCAAATTGTGTTAGGTAGTAAGTGAAGTGGGGAGTTGGTGCCATGTTATGGGGGTTAGCATGCAAGAAAATCCATTACATTGAATGCATAAATCAATGGGTGAAAAATAGCTTGAGGCATTGGAGGAGACCCCAAAATCATGGCCCAGATTCAAAATATCATAACTCTTGCAATTTTTATCCATTTTTAGCAAAATTGTTGTCGTTGGAAAGATGATTTCAAGATCTACATTATGGAATGGCCTGAGAAGGGAAATTATTGAGGTAAGTGAAGATAAAATTATGATGAATCTATAAGAGATAGGAGACTAGACTCAGGTGCACTTAGGGCCAATTTCTTCTAATGCAAGGCAATGGCATTAATGAAATAGAGATTTTTCAAATCTTCAAACACTTATTCCAAGATCTAATGATGATTTTTGAAGGATTTTGGAGAAATTTTAGGTTTCTTCTCTCTCCCCTCTCTTCAAATCTTCCTCTATAAATTGTAAGTAGGGGCACATTTTAAAAGGTTTGATGTTTTTCCTTTATCCCTCCCTTCTTTTCTTGTCTAGGAGAAAATATATGGAGCTCAAGCCTCCCATTGAAATTGTAATGCAAATTTGATGCCATTTGGCCCCCCTTATAATGCACTGTATCAACTCTTGGAGCAATAAAATAGATTTGTGGTTGATTATCTGCCCTCTTTTGTGCTTTTTGTCTCTCTTTTGATCTCTCATTACATTCAAGGTTATTTGTGCATGTTTAATTGTTATTCCAAGTTATCAATGGATTGTGTTTACTAGTAAATAGATTTACAGTAGTATTTTGATCTATTGTACTAGATTACCCTCTTCAAATTTACATGTTTCATCTCCATGCAAGTGTAAATATTCAGCATTCCTTATTGGTGCATCACCTCCTATTAGATTATATTTAATTTTCATGCATCCTCTTATCCATGTATCTTTGGAAAATTTAGGGTAGGAATAGATAAATTTCTCTACAATTAGGTGTGTGGTGTCTAGATTTAGGAATAGAAGTCCGGAGAGCATTCCCGATCAAAAAGTCCCACATTTTGGGAATAGTTCCATGTTGTGATATCACACAAAATTCCCCATCTCAAATCAGACCATTCGGGGGTGTTGTGACTCCACACGAACATATCATTCTAAAAAAATTTCCCTATGACCAAACTCATTACAATCATATCAGTAACCATTGAAATATTTTTCATACCTCATTACATTAGGTTTTATGATAGGGTTAGATATATTATTTTCCATGCTAGTATTCCCCTTGCTTTAAAAATCATCTTCTTGTTTTGAGTCTTGAGCCACCTTTTTATTCTTTAGGTCTTCTTTGAATCCTGTCACCTGTAGACTTTTGACTACCTAGGATATCATTTAGATCCTTGGAACTGTTCTCAAAATTCTGAAAGGTTCTTACCTTTCATGTTGTTTCAGTCACTTCTTCCTTTAGGGACTCCACCTCTGACTTGATCCTAGTACATTCTTCTTCCTTGGACTTGAGATACAATATCAACAAATCAACCTGAGATTCCATCACCTTGATGATCTCATCATACTCTCTATCCATACTACTGAATTTATCTTCATACTTCTTATCTTATGTTTTCAATTTTATTTATTTTTGCATGCTTCAACTCTTATAGGATAGTCATCAACTCAACTTCAAACTCTTCTTCATTTGAATCCATACATGAACCTCCAAATATGGAATCCTCTCTTTTAGGTCTCTTAGATCCTTTTTCCATAAATAGGGTTTCATTTTCAACATCATCAACACCATCATCAAAATATCTAGTTTCATTGCTTACCTCAATGAGTTACAATCCTCTTTGGAATATTGTATTCTCTTAAGCTTATTCTTTCCCTAAAAATTTTCAAACTTATTATTGATCTTATTAGACTTGTGGGTCCTCTTATCATCATCATGATATTCACCATGTTATTCATTATCTTCATCCTTATGCTTATGAGGACACATGTTTGTAAAATTCCCTATTTCACCATAGTTCAAGCACTTGAAGGGAAACTTACCCTTATACTTTCTTAAACCCATAGTCAAATTTCTAGAAAACATATAAATAAATTAATCATCATCTATATCTGAAACATCATCAATTTTGATCTTCTTACCTTTTGAATCCCTTTCAGCTTTGAAGGCATCTTCATTCTTGGGAGGTTTGTCATCAGATGCCATCATCTCATAATCTTTCAAGATACCATGGATTTCATCCATCTATAGTGTACTTAGATCCTTGGATTCCTCTATAGCTAAGACTTTAGGATAAAACTTAGAAGTTAGAGGTCTCAACATCTTCTATATCATTAATTCTTCTTTCACATATTCTCCTAATCCTCTAATATTATTGACCACTTCATCTACCCTTAATAGATATGCTGCAATATTTTGTTCTTCCTTCATATTCAATATTTCAAATTAGCTCCTATAGATTTGAAGCTTTATGAACTTCACCTTAGTGTCACCTTCATAAATTACTTGTATCTTATCCTACATAGCCTTAGTTGCAGAATATTGCATTACCTTGACAAATTCTAACTTGTCAATCCACATAAAATGACATTCATTTCTTTAGAGTTATCATTACTTTTATACTTGTATGTTCCATCACTTAGAGGGGTATGAGGAATAGTGTACCCATCTATAAATGACTACCAAATATCACATCCTAAGGACATTATACGAGTCTTCATCTTGATGCTCCAAAAATCATAATTTATCCCATTGAACAAAGGATCTTTGTTATTTGAGGAACCACTTTATTGACATAGAATCTTTGTGCTTCTATAATCACCTCCAGCTTGTTAAGCTTGCTTCAGAGGACCTTATCTGATACCAATTTTTGGAAGAAAAACCACTTAGAATGGGGGGTGAATAAATTTATTTAAATATTTTTAAATTATCTTTAACCATTCATCAACATATAGATTAAACAATGATTAACAAAACACATGAGAATGCACCATAAGAACACAAGAAAACATGAACACAATGTATAAGTGGGAAACCATTTAAGGGAAGAAAATACACTGAAACAAAGCTTGGATAACTTTTTCTATACATTAATGAATAAAATTTATTTGAGTGCCAACCCACCAAGGAGCACCAACCCCTAGAAGTTTAGTAGAGAACCAACCCTACAAGGAGAACCAACTCCTAAGTTTAGTAGAGCACTGAACATACAAAAAAAATACAACTCCCTAGATGAATTAGAACCAACTAAATCCAAATGATTTTTTTTAACCTATATAATTTTTCCAAAAAAAATGATGATGACACCTATTTAGTTCTCCTTTTTTCTATCTTCTTCAAAATTTCCCTCTAAGATTCTTTTCTCAAGAACTTCTTCACCAAGCTGATTAGGTAAAATGATCTATTTATCCAACAAAAAAGCACTCTCTAGAACATCATGACATAATCTATATCCATCCTTGATTATCAAAAATACCTTCTTCACTTTCCTTCTTGCTCACTCAACTTCTTCCTATCTCAACATTCACAACCACAAAATAGGTCTTATTCACTTGCTTATATGCATGATTTAAGAATCATACTCATCTAGATCGATCATAATAGAACAAATAACACTTTATCAACATGAATATATCATAACAAAATGATTCATAAACCACCTTAGGTTGGAAATAGCATCTAAAATCTCAATTCCTTTATTAGGATACATAGAGACCTAGTACACTCAAATAGCCCTCTTGCCAAATCCAAGTTCACTTAGGCTAATATGGAATTTTCCAAACATTGAGAACTTGTTATAAATTTTATATAAGTCCATTTTATACCTCCTATATCCTTCTCCAACTATGCATCATCGTATTATACTATAAATCCACCATTAGGACCAATTTTCCTCATTAGGTATGTGACCTACAAAACCATTCTTCATAGATGAATCTCATTCACTCATCAAAACACTTAATCATATATATATATATATATATAGGAATTTTATACATGACCTCTGGTCATCACCATATGCTTGTAAAGCCATCACTTAGATTGTAAGTTCCTAAGAACACCTTGCCAATATACACTCCCAGAATTGTATCCGCACCATGAAAACAAGTCAAGAAATCTTGACCATATAACACATGTACTGACCCAATAAATACCTTCTAATTATTGTACATGGTCCATAAAAAACCTTTGATCATTATCAAAAATCCAAACACCATGGTCAAGAGAAACCTATTAGTCTTACATATCAATCTCTAAACCTCACTTTCTCTATCCTAAACCAAAATAAATAGGTCAACCTATGACCTCCATCTCACCACACAAACTGACCTTCAGGGATTCTTCAACACTTGAATTCTATTATATGGGATCTGAACAACACCACCATGTCCATTAGACATCACAACTTAGATCCTATATGCACAATACCATCTCTTTACCATGACCACCTAAAAATGCCAAAACTACCCTAGAACTATTCTTACAATATTGATTCCACATGCCCCCTCAAGGATAAATCTTGTTTTGAAACCACCCCAAACATGTATTGTGTATTTCATACTTCTTGAAACATCCATTTATTTATCTGCTCCAATATAAAATTTTAGAGAAAACACAACTTCTTCATAAAATTATAGTTTGTTTTGGGGTCCACTCACTATCATGACACATCAATGGCATTTGGAGAAGCATGAGATAATCTACTAGATATTACAATCACTAAAATAGGTCAACCAATCCACTCTAGGTAATTTTGAGCAATATCTCCTCCACTACTACTTTATTAGGGTTTAATAAGGGTTTTAGACCTATTTTCCTTCTTAATGCTTGTTGAATATTAAGTTAGGATCCTTCCCCATATACCATAAAGGTCTTATGCCACCATGAATATTTCCCACATTCCAATGAGCACAATAAATTCCTTATCAAGCTTTGATTCTCACTTCTAGGAGCTCAGTAGAGGGGAAAACCACATTTCTTGAATTTTCCTACAAATTAGGGCTTAAAATTTTTTACACACCTCAATAATATCCTATTACAACTTTCCCAATGCTCACCTTTGCATCACTATCTTATAATAATATTTTCTCACTTCATTACGCCACATAAGGATTAAGATAGGTCTAGGTATAGACCTAGAAAACATGACTTACCCCAATATACACACTCTGAGACACTTGTGAGTATCTCTACACCTCACCATCATGCTCTCCATGCTCTCATAGTGCTAAAATAGATTTTACATACATGTAATCCATCATGAAATATCATCCTTGTTGACAAGGGCCCCTAACTAGGCTTCTTGATCATGCTTGCACATTCCATACTGACCACCTCGTGACTTTGTCACTCTTTTCCACATATAAGATCCTTAAAAAAGATTCATAACATCACTAAAATATCTACCTATCATTTTAATACCTCTGCAAGACATTGCACCTACTCAAGACACCATGCCACCCATCACTGGTAGACCAAACAACTCAACTTCTCATGACAAAACTGAATGACATTACCAATCAGACTTCACACACATTGTTACTTTCTTCTTTTTATGTCAATGACACTTTTTGACATAAATGACAACACTACCTACCAACAATCTCCAGCAGAGAATAACCCGCTCAAAAATATCAAATCTTTAAGATACAAGTGAGTGATAGCAGTGTCTCCCACACCAGGGATACTCATTTACTAGGGTTTAAATGGGCTTCTGAACAAATTATTTTAACTTCATAGTGTTAAAAATCATAAAGATGATTAGAATAGGATTCATCACAAACTTGTCTGCACTCAAATCCATAAATCTTTATTTTTAACAGGTCATATCTAGGACTACTATTTTTAGTTAGTTTCTACTATTGTTTCTCTCATATGTTTATATCTCATTTGAATTATTTCCACAATCGAATTTTTCCTATTTTTAGAAACTTACTATTTTTAGATACACATTATTTTAAATATTATTTTTGTAGAAAAAAAAATTAATTCCCTCTTTCTGATGTTTCTTGCTTATTTAGGATATTACAAATGTCGAGGATTCATCATTTTAAGAAACTTACTATTTTATCCACCCACTATTTGGAATACCTATTAGTTCTAGAAACTACACTTTTAGGTTTTGGGTTGCAATAAAACCACTATCAAAATGTTCTATTTTACAGCAGGATATTCTACTTTAAATTTCATTTTTTTCATCTGCTATACCTCCTTGAAAATGAAAAAGTGGGTTTTAGGGTTTTATATTTCAGTTATCTACTATAAAAATACATGACATTAGTGAATTTTCTTTAACAATCTTCCTAAAGGCATTTATGAGAGGGAGATTTTGGTAAATGTTTTAGGCAATCAAGTGTCTAGATGATGAGATATGAGAAAATCCTCATTTTGATGGTTATGGAGTTCTATAAAAAAAAATTGGCGTAATATTTGGTTGAAAATAGTTTTTGGAGGATGTTACAGCTATAACCTAGCATGAAAAAATTCTAACTATTTGATGAATTAGGAGTAAGGATGATTTACATATGTTTTTAAATCACCTTATAACTACAACACCTAACCAGGGTTAGAATGGAGTGAGTAGGAGCTTGAAAATGGTGTAAGGGGAACATGGGGGATACCAAGAACACCAATGTGTGACTTGCATACATATGGTGGTAAGTGGCATCTTGTGGTGTGTGGTGGATAAGATGAGCAGGTTGGTAAATGGCATCAAAAGAGATGAGTGTGGTCACAAGGGGGTCCAGGACCTACATGCAAGCTTGGGTCGCAATTTTATGTCACCCGTATCCCTTGGTGGAAATAGGTAATATAGGGAACTCTAGGGACACCAAAGTGCAACATGATTAAAGGAAATAGGTTCCACTTTGGTTTCCCCTTGTTCCCCTTGCACTATGGGTGACAGAGGGGACAAAGGGGAAACCTGAGACAACCTTAGTGTCAAAATTTCAACTTAGGGAAGAGGAAGACATCACATGTTTATGTATCCCTTGTCCCCTAGGGATATCAAAGACACATGGGTGTCTAAAATGTAACTTTTCCATTTTGGGAAAGCAAGTTTTGCCTCGGATGTCCAAATTTGGACACCAAACTTGATTTTTTCTCCTCAGAGGCTTAGGGAAATGATTTGGGGTCAATTAGTATATTATTTTGACTCCAAGGTATATTTTAATATTAATGGAATCATTCCCAAAATATAATTATTCTTGTAACTTAAAATTCAGGTCGTATTTCATTTTAAACTTAGAGGGGCAACTAGAGAGTTTTGAAAATACCTCAGGAAGTTATTGAGCCCTAGAAAAACTATGATATCTAAAACTTATAGAGGATTCCCATAGATTTCCTATGCATGTTTTTTTCTTCTTAAGTCATTTGGAAACTCCCATAATCATCCAGAGAAGTTAGGTTTCACAAAGGATCTTTCATTTCCCACACCCTGAAAACTTGGTCTTGAACAAATTGTCATTCAATGAGATTTTATTTCTTAAATATTCCTAAATTAATTTAGGCACATTTATTAATATCTAACCCTTAGATGCTTTAGGTTTTCCTTGAAATTTCCTAGAGGATGTTTACCTGCTTCAAAATGACCAAAAATGGTCTTTTTAGGCTTCCGGTAGGACTTGTCTTTCACATAACCTTACTGAAGTCATCTTTAAACTTAATCACCCCTTTTTGACCAAAAATATGTACTTCAAAGATTCATTTGGAAATTTATTAGAGATGGTTCTATGATGTCATTGAATATAGGTTGGACATGAGAGGGGCTCAGTGTGATCGGGAAACAAAATATTGAAACTATGGGCTTAGTTTTCATGCTTAAAATTTCCATTTTTAGGCTAGCCATTTTTCACGACAAGAAATTATTATTTCCCTTATTGTTCGAGGCCCCTAAATATAAAATCCATTATTTACTATTGATCCTTAAGTTGTTAATGATGGAGAAAGAAAAATACCTATCTTGGAGGGAGGAAAACTACATTTTTTATCTTCACTTCCAAGTATGTCATTTTATTGAAATATTATATTCAACATGACTAGGTTTCCATAATAGTTGTAATATTATTTTTCATTATTTTATTTCCATTTAATTTATATAATTTTTTACTATGGGTGGATTTTTTCCTTGTAGATTTATTTCCCTTATGTGTAGTCTATGTTTTACCTTTTTTTCCATTGAAGGGAGCTTAAATTTTCTAATCTTAGGTTTTAGACTTGCATTACAATCGTTGAATACCAAATGATGTTGATTAGTACCAGAAATTTAAATATCACCTATAATAATAATTATTTTTTCTATTCTCTCTAAATTTACTCATAGAACTTATCAAAAAAATTCCCACATATGTTTCACCCAAAGACTAATTCTATGTAGTAGTTAAAGAAAAATTGGGTATAGACAACCAAGTTTGGATAGAATAGTCATATTGTAATTTTCGTTATATTTTTCCTCCATCTTCAATAATGAGAATTCATCATACTACTCAATTTATTCTACAATATTATTTCCAAATCTCTTACCCTGGAGGTTAGATACCTTCATCCTCTCATCATCCGACCTTAATAAACTTGCTTCTTTCACTATAAATTCATAGTGGACAACATAAATATAATTTAGGAAGGCATGGAATAAGCCACAATTTCATACTAGTAGGTGATTTTCATGAAAATTGATTTTGAAAAATCATATGACATGATAAAATGTCCCATTAACATGGTGATGCTTCAATCCCTTGGATTCAACCTAAACATTTTCATCATAGTTAAGATTATATTCCAATAAATAGGGGAGTGTATCACTATTAATGGAATCCACTATGAATGTATATCAGCCTTCAATGGTTTATTCAAAAAGGTTTCCCTCTCATCTCATCAATTTCTATCTTAGCTACTAAATGGAAAAAGTATCTCCTTGCTAATTTATCTTCTACCAAGTATTCAATAGTATCGCCCTCCTCCAATGATTCAACCAAAATATTAATTGGAATTTCAATGATGAATTTTGTATGACCTTAAATAAGGAATACATTTCCATTAAACACTTCATGAAATGCATTCACATTTCTTTCTCACCTATGGGATTCTTCATCTAGTGGGAAAACACACATTTTTTGTAGGAGAGAATATACCGCATACATATCTGGCTTAACAAGTTTTAATGGAAGTGGATAAATCTTGACTGAAAAAGTAAATTTTTTATTATTTCCATTTCATTTTTAAACCAAAAATTAATATTTTTTAATAATGTTATATAGTGTGTGGAAAAAAGTGTCATTATGGATTTCCAAACCTCTTTCTCTTATTAGAAAATTCCAAGTTTTCTCCAAATTTTTAGCAGTGATGCATGTATATTATTGTTTTTATTCCCATTCTAAATATGTTTATTGTAAGATAGCAAAAATTTATCATGGATTTCTCTCTAGGAAAATTTTTAATGTAGAAAATGATTTCACAATGTTTCTTGAGGCATATTCTATAAAGCTAAGGAGTTTCATGTCCTAGGTATCCTTTACATTAAAACTCAAGGTCATGTTACATGTGCTAAATAAGTAATTCAAGCACTAGAAGGTGATGTATCCTATAAAATTTATCCTTAGGAATACATCTCTATAATTTGACTTATGGAAAAGGAACTTGGAAAGGTCTAAATTTGTAATTCATTTATCTCAATCATGTTCCTTTCAAAAAATTTGACATATTTATGGCTAAAAGCATATATAAATCTTGGGAGATTCTAATACCTTAGTTAATTTGGGAAGGTGATAATTTATGTAATGGTCCCTCCATTAATTCCACTCCCTTTCATGGTCTTTATTCTTCTCTTATTATAATTTGTCATTTTTTTATTGGTCCATTTGATCAGAGTTCATAGAATGTTTTTTAAAATGCATTATCATTCACAAAATTGTATATAAGACCTCTAATGAATGGGTTTTTGTGTCCTATTATTCAATAAAATAATTTTTACAATCCAACGATCATGATGTCATTATTAAAAATAAATGATTCCATAATTGAATACCATCTTCACAAAAATAATGTCAAAGAAGGTCCCTTAGATGGTGGAATGATTGAAAATGGAATTTGATACTCTTTTGAATTATTCCAAACATCAATTAGGATATTGAGTCATCTCCCATGATATTTACAAATTGATCCTATCAATGCTCATTATAAATGTTTGTTCTTCATAACAAGTTTGGAAGAGGATATTTTCAAGAATTTAGGTTGTCATTATTGAACCCAAGAAAGACCACCTTTTTTTAATCCTTCATCAAGGTATCCCTATTCAATTTTAGTGTTTCATGCTACACTACAAGATGTCCCCCTCCTAATGAAGTGGGACAAAACTCTATCCAAATATCCTTCGTTTATCTCTCGGTCTTAGCATAGTTGCGTATTAGATACCAAAAGGATGTAAATTGCTATGACCTCCCATTTTTTCACAATAAAAGGTTTTTGTGGTGTGAAAAACTTGAGGTAGTGGTATTGGAATCTTATGTAAGGTGTGAGTTATGGAAATTACACTGATAACAAGAAAGTAAAGTAACTAACTAGATATCTTCTCCCTCGTGATTCCTTCGTAAACCTCAGAATGGGTGATAGAATGTAGACAGGCCCAGATTGATCGAAATGTAGGTGTTTCCTTTGAGTCGGAGTAAGACCTTTGCTACAACAAGATTGAATCAAAAATTTCACCAAGTATGTGTGGAAAATGGATTTTGGATGACCAAAGTGGGGGCTATTTGAACATTATGATGAGGTGGAGGTGATGCTCTATGCTAAAAGGATTGTAGAGATCTTGACATGATTTCAAGCTTATTTTAAAAGATGGGGGTAAGGATCTTGTTTATAGCCTAAAAGTGGGATTAATTCGGGGGTTTTTGGCAATCATGATTTGGAAAAGTAAACATGATTAGGTGAGTGGGAGACATGAGGAATGGACCAGAATTAAACTTGAATATTTAATTCAAAAGTGGGGACACATGGGGAATATTTGGGATGTGAGGAAGATTGGGTTTAATTTAGGGATTGAAATAGATTAATTAATAAATTAACATTGATTAATTTAATGTGTATTTTTTTTTGGGAAATGGAATGGGGAAATTAATTGATTTAGGAGAGGTGTGAAATTGGGGTGTTTACATTTTCCCTCTCTTTGGAAGGGTACTATGAAAGTAGTGTCCTTTAAAATAAAGAAGATGACATGTATGAAATTCCCTAGGCGTCATGATTAAATTTTTTGAAGACATTCATCTTAAGGAAGGTTTTCCTTCGATAAGTAGTTATTAGAGGAAGAAAAGAGAAGGAATTCTCTAAGTAAAAAGTATAACAGACTTTCACTTGTAAGAACAGGGGAAGAATTCAATTTACTTTTTCTAAGAAAAATGTAGATCAAATGTTTGTTAGGGAGAATAGAATGTTGTAAGGGATGGATGTTATGGTATCCTCAAAGATAAAAATTCCACGAAAGATGTGATTAGGGATATATGTGTTAATTCTTCCTCGAGAGGGCTGACGAGAATGGAAGAGACGATAGAGCTCTCAAAAGAGGAGAGGTCAACTCTGTAGAGAGGAGGATGAGAATGGGATGTAAGATAATGGAACAATGGTGGTGCATAAATGGGGAAAGGATTAAATCGACCTTTAATTCTAGGTATGAAGATGTGTTGAAGGAAGTAACGAGTAAGAGTGGAAAGAGAAGAAAAAAGGAATAAACAGAGTAGTGGTTGATTATGGGTAGGTGAAAAATGAGGAAAGAAAAAGTCAGAGATGAAGGAGACAAGGGTATGGAATAGAGAGGACAGAGACAGAGGAGGAGAAAAATAGGAATGAAAGAGGTGGAAGATAATAATAGAGAATGATGATAGGGGAAGAAGGGAATGATGAAATATAAACAAGAAGAAGATGAGATGAGATGAGAGAAGATGATAGAGTAGAGGGTGAAATTATGAAAAAGGGAGAGAGAGATTCAAAATGAAGGTAGTGGAATATGTATGATATGAAGGGAGAGAAATTATGGAAATATTAAGGAGATGAGGAAGATGAATAATTTAAAGAGACAATAGAACAAAACAGAGAAAAGAAAGAAACTAGGAGGGATCAAGAAGATGTGGAGAAGATTAGAGAAAGGAAGAGAAATTAATGCAAAATGATTGAAAAGGTAGGGGTGGTAGAGAAAAGAATGTGAGGGGAGGAGGAAGGTGAAAATGATAGGGGAAGAAGAGATGACAGAGCGATATACATGGAGAATATTGAAGGAACCCATTTGTCATGGGGAAGACCAAGGTAGAGAATATGGGATAGACCACATGGAGATGCATGTGCATGATGAAGGGGTAAAAAATACTAGAAAATGAGAATGAGACAGGGTACTGATGGGGAAGTAAGAAAGAGGAATGAGGGGAAAAGGGGAAGAAGATGTAAGGAAAGAGAGAGAGAAGAACACATATTGGGAAGGAGAAGAGGACAACAAGGAAAATGATGCAAAAGGAAGGGAATAAAAAATGGGGATATGTTGGGTAGAGTTGGTAGCAACAAGAATGTAAAAATAAGAAAGATGGGAGGAATGACATGGAGTGGAAAATATGTAGAGATGCATGAGATGAGGAGAAGAGGATCACGAGAAAATATACAAAGGATGTATGATGTATGATGAAGACAATAAATAAATTGAAAAGGGTGAAGGGGAGATGGAGAGCTGGTGAAGAAAAAGAGAGGGAGGGATAGAAGAGGCAATGCAAGTGAAGTGATGTTAGGGGAAGACCAACAATAATAATTGTTGGTGAAGGATGAAAGGAAAAGTGAAGAAACATTAGGGGAAGACCAACAATAATTATTGTTGGTGAACGACGTGGGAAAGAGTGTGGAAAACATGGAAGAGGACAAAGAGAGTGAAAAATATATTGGAGAATGATGATGAGTGATTTTCAGGGGTCAACCAATAATAATTATTAGTGTGGAAATGGAAGATGATGATGAAATAATGTTAGGGGGATACCAACAACAATGGTGAGTAGATATGGGGGTGGATATGCAGGAGAACAAAGAGTAAAGATGAGTGCAAAGAGTAAAGAAATGATGAGTGATGAGTTGTGACAAGATGAAGGTGGGGATAGGATGCAGAGGATGAGGATGAACAAGGTGAAGATGAAGAAACAAGACATGAAACTAATGTTAGCAAGTGGTATGAAATATGATGGATCAAGGAGGGGGAAATGGGGTAAAGGAACTTGGTGATAATTTGAAGATGGTGGACTCACTCTGTGATATGATAGGTTGACAAATGATAAGTGTAGGGGAAACCAGGAGGAAGAAATGATCAGCAGATGGAATAAATAATGAGGTGAGGGAGAAGTCCAGAATGAAAAGCTCAACTTAAGGGGAACCCTTAAGTAAGACTGACATGCAGTGGAAGTGATTAAGGAAGATTTCCAAGTGAAGGATGGGTAGGATGAAGAGTAGAGAATCTGAAGGTGGTGTTTGCAAGAATGAAAGAGGGGGTGGGAAGATGCAATAATGGATAATGCTGAGAAAAATTAAAAGATGAGAGTGGGTAGTGATGGGGGGGTTCAAGATGAAAAATCATCCTTAAGAGGAACTCTTAAGTAATATCACCATGTTGCATGAGTGGTTAAGTAAGATCGCCAAACCAACAGTGATGGTAAATGGAGGGGGAAAAAAGAATGCTTTTTTAGTGTAGATGATTATGGTGAGGGGAAAGAGAAATGGGATGGAGGAAATTTTGATTTGACGTGATGAGGGGGATAGATGGAAAATCAATCTTAAGAGATACTCTTAAGTAAGATTTCCATGTTGCATGAATGAGTAATTAGGATAGCCAAGCTGGAGAAGAAGAATGATGGAAATAAGTAAGTGATTGATGAAGTTGGTGGGAAGAGTGTATGACAAGATGGACTGAAGGGGAACTTTCAAGTAAATTTATCATACTACAAGGATGTGTAAGTAATATTACCAAGTAGAAGATGGATACTAGGAAGAATGAGAAAAGAGGAAATGGTGTGTGCGAAACTGGAACAAGGGGTGAGATATGGTGATAACAAGGAAAGAAGGAAACAAAGGAGTGTACTATGAAAGGATAGAATAATATATGTGGTATAGAATGTAGATTGTGAGGAGAATCCTTAATTGGGATTATCATGTGGTGAGAGTGATGAGGAAAGATTGATAAGTTGAAGAGGTAAAGAAAAAAGATGTTTGTGGTGGTGATTTTTGTCTGATTAAAGATGAGATGGTGGAGAAGTTTATATAGTGGGAAGATCTTAGGAAGAGGGTATACCTCAACTAAGAGTCCCACACTAAAGGGCTGATTGAGAAATATTTTCAAGATGAAAGCAGAAAGAGTGAAAGGGAAGAGCACATAGTGGTGAGAGGGGACAAGAATGGTGAAAAGGGTGATGTGGTGATAATTGAAGACTAGTGGAAATGAGGAGAGGGGACCAATGGATTAAAGATAGGTTGATCATGGTGGGGGATGAGGAGTTTTAGGATATTGAATTCTACCTGAGAAATATCCTCAAGTAACTGTAACGGTGATCAAGTAGGATTCTCAAATTGGAGAATGTATTAGTACGGGTGAATGGATGGGGTGAAAAGTACGTTTTTGATCATGCATGAAGATACTCGTGGGATGAAATCATCTTAATTTTAATATAGCATAGAATATGATGCATCGTGATATAGAAGATTAGGATGACTAGACTATAATATACATGAGAGCTTAGACATGGGCCAACAGAAATGTATGATGCCCCGGTACGATATGAAAGTGCAAGAGAGAATAGATAGAGACCATAAAAAAGATAGGATGCCCCTATACGATATGCAATCATAGGACATAAGTATATTAAAGTGAACACCATGATATATAAAATCAAGATGCCCCTATAGTATATCAAGATACCATATAACAAAAAATAAACTTGTAACTAGTAATGCAACACAAGAACCTTTAAACATGTCCCTGATGTGTTCCACGATGATGATTGATTAGATGTTCTCCCAAAAAGGGACAAAATGATCTGGAATGGATTGGGTCATTTTCCTCAAACAAGGAAACAATGAGAGCCAAAATTACCCCAAGCAAGGATACATGCAAGGGGAAACAATTCAAATTTGATAGTCGTATAGTAGGAACATTTGTTGGGGATGAGAGTTCAAAGTGTGAATTGTGTTGGATTTTGTGATTTTTTTGAATGTTTTTGGGATTTGAGAATTTTTCTAATATTTACTTGGATTTTTTATATTTTTCAAATGTTTTAGGTTTTTTTTAGATTTTTTCAATGTTTTGGGGTTTTTTGGAATTTTATACTATTTTGGGGATTTTTGAGATTATTAAACTAGAATCCAAACTTCTTAAATGAGAGGCAATAAAAGAGGGTATTGTCTACATGTATATTATTCCTCATGGTAACACGTTCTTCGAATAACACAAAAATTCTCACTCCATTGGCAGGCTATGTTGGTGATGACATGATGAAAATAATTCCAACTTTGTTCTTGACTCCACACAAATAGTAAGATGCGAGGGAGTGTCACCAAAAATAAAGGACTCATGATGAAACTAATTAATACATAGACAAGTGCTAACAACAATCCATTTGGGAAATTCTGACTGAATTCCTCTTAAGGTTACTAAACCAGTTTCAAAATTAATTTCGCTTTATAGGTTACATACTAGACTTAAACAGTTATGTGGCCTACTGATTGGTAAGATATGAGGTAAATGGATAGTTATCTCTTCACTTAGGCATTTAAATTACTTCTTTGGTAATTTAAAATTGTAAGCACTTATATATTTATAAGATTTTGTATTTTTATAACAACTACCTATGCTTTGTCCCATCCTATAAGTAAAAGGCAAGGGCTCATCACCAAAGGAAAAACATAGGAAAGTAAAAATTTTGAACATTTTTTTTAATATTGAGATTTTTTTGAATTTTTTAATGAAATTTTTATAATTTTGTGATTTATGAATGACCCTCTATGCTTTTCCCATGCCACCAGTAAGAGGAAATGGTTTATCACCGAAGACAAGACGTAGACGAGTAAGGGCGCCTTCATCCATTCCTAGTCTCACACTAATAGTAATAAGTGTGGGCTCAACACCAAATAATGTGAAGGATGAAAGGTGTAACAGTGAATTATTCATAAGTTATTTGATTTATTTACTTCTATAATAATGTTTTTTCTTTGGGAAGGAACATTTTCCCCTAATCTCGGACCCCACACGACTAATAGGACATGAGGGTTCAACACCAGAGACTAAGATGGAAGGTCAAACTAACCAAGTAAAGAATTTTAGAGCTTTGTTGAGAAAGAGAGAACTTATTTGAAGAGAATATATTACTATCAGTAAGCTTCTAGGTATCACCATATGCGAAAGTAGCTAAAAATGGGAGACATTATAAGAAGTACGATACTCACAAAGATTAATAAGATCTATATTAACACTTATCTCATGATGATGAATATGAATATGTGATTTTGATAATGAGAATATCTACCAATGGAATGAATAATTTTTAATTATTTGGAGAGGAGTAAGATACGAGGGAATGTACAAGTGGTTGTATCCTGGAATAGAGAGTGCCTCAAGAATAGAATTTATTTAAATGTATTGCATTCATCGGTTTTGTCAATTTCCTAACCATCTTCAATGGCCAATTTATAGGATCCAGAGCCAAATTTAGTTGTAATTACATAGGGCACTAACCAATTAGGTTCAAAGTTTCCTTGGTTTTTCTCATTATTTAGTGATGTTCTTTTTATTTTCTTTGAGAATGAGATCACTAACCTCGAACTCTCTAGTTCATACTTTTTTATGTTGATTGCGTTACAACTTGTTTATGATAGACTTGAAAATAATTGAGGAAATTAAGTTGTCTTTCATTAATAAGTTAAGTTCATTAAGCCGTGACTGCCAATATTAATCTTCATTAATTTCATATTTAAGGGATATTCTCAAGGATGAGAGTTCAAATTCAGTAGATAAAATGGATTCGTAACCATAAACAAGGGAGAACATGGTGGCTCCTGTAGGTGTGTGATAAGATGTTGTGGTAAGCCCAAAGGAGTATGGTAAATTTGAGTGTGCCAATTTCATCCATGTGTATCAAAAATTGTTTCCATGATGGATTTTAAATTTTTATTAGTTACTTTAATTTAGTCATTACCATGGGGGTAGCATGGTATAGACCATTTAAAATTTGATGTGGAAATGTTTTGTGAGGTCTTGGACTGTTCTGGTTTTTAAATGATTTTTCATTTTCAGTAGCAATCGAGGATGGGATTCCAAATCAACAGATGATATTATTAAAAATGAACTTTGATATTTGGCTTCCAGTATGGTAAGCCCAAAGAGTATGGGGGTAGTATGGTGTAGACCATTTAAGTTTGATGTGGAAATGTTTTGCGAGGTCTTGGATTGTCTGGTTTTTAAATGATTTTCCATTTTCAGTGGAAATCGATGATGGGATGCCAAATCAACAGATGATATTATTAAAAATGAACTTTGATATTTGGATTCCAGTATGGTAAGCCCAAAGAGTAAGGTAAATTTGAGTGTGCCAATTTCATCCATGTGTATCGACAATTGTTTCCATGATGGATTTTAAAGTTTTATTAGTTACTTCCATTTAGTCATTACCATGGGGGGTAGTATGGTGTAGACCATTTTGTTGTAATTTGATGTGGAAATGTTTTGCAAGGTCTTGGATTGTCTAGTTTTTAAATGATTTTCTATTTTTAGTGGAAATAGAGGATGGGATGCCAAATCAACAGATGATATTATTAAAAATGAACTTTGATATTTGGCTTCTAGTATGGTAAGCCCAAAGAGTATGGGGGTAGTATGGTGTAGACCATTTAAGTTTGATGTGGAAACATTTTACGAGGTCTTGGACTGTCTGGTTTTTAAATGATTTTCCATTGTCAATGGCAATCGAGGATGGGATGCTAAATCAATAGATGATATTATTAAAAATAAAATTTGATATTTTGCTTCCATTATGGTAAGCCCAAAGAGTATAATAAATTTGAGTGTGCCAATTTCATCCATGTGTATCGACAATTGTTTCCATGATGGATTTTAAAGTTTTATTAGTTTAGTTCCATTTAGTTGTTACCATGGGGGTAGTATGGTGTAGAACATTTAAGTTTGACATGGAAACATTTTACAAGGTCTTGGACTAAATGGTTTTTAAATAATTTTCCATTGTCAGTGGGAAATAGAGGATGGGATGTCAAATCAATAGATGATATTATTAAAAATGAACTTTGATATTTGGCTTCCAGTAACGTAGGTGAGAGATATAGCCTTGACCCACTTGGTGAAGTAATCAGTAGCGGTAATGTTGAATTTATGCCCATCAGATGATGTTGGTCAGATTTTACTGATGAGATAAAACCCCCAATGAGATAAGGTCCAAGTTGTGGTGATTGATTTTAATGATTGAGAAGGTACATGTATAAGGTTTTGTGTTTCTCACAAGCATGACATCATTTGAGAAAAAGGCATGCATCATTCTCCATGGTGGGCCAATAATACCTAACACATAGGATTTTCTTAGCTAGATCCATATCATTTGTGTGTGCTCCATAGATACTAGAGTGGACTTCAGTTAGAATGCTATAGGCCTACTCCTGATTAAGACATCAGAGTAGGGTGCCATCGTAACCTCTTCTATATAGAGTATCTACTAAAATGGCGCAACTGGAGACACGTTGTGCTAAAGTGCATATGTGACTAAGTTTCATGCTGGTAGGGAATGTTTTATTGTGGATGAAGGTGTAAATATCATGATACCAAGGGTTGTTAGGACCCATGATTTCACATACCATATTATTTTTCAGGTGGATTATAAACATGAGTTAAGAGGTGTTCTACGAGAAAATGTGTCTGGGTTGTTTGGATGCGATTTCTAATAGAGATCCAATAATTGTCATAGTGTCTGTAGATTTGTTATAAATTCTAGGGATTTGGTCAAAACTAATCAATTGAAACTAACCTTGAAGGATATCTACCATGCATTTATACGGAATAAGATTTTCATTCTTGACATGGTATTCATTGGTAACATGTTTAATGATAAGTAAAGAGTCACCAAATACAACCAACTCTTTAAGGTTCTATGATATATTGATTTTTAACCCTACTATGAGAGCTTCATAATCTGTGATATTATTAGTACAGGGGAATGTTGATCAAATTTATTTGGGGATAACATGTCCACCAAGTGTGATAAGAAAAATACTAGCTCCTGATCCGTGGAGGTTATAAGATCCATCAAAGAATAAATTCCATGTTTTTGCAATGTCTACATACAAAATATATTTGTTAGGAAATGTAAAATGGATCGGTTTAGTTATAGGAAGAGGTGCCTCAACAAGTTGATATGCGAGGGATTGTCCTTTAATTACTCTATGAGGAGTGAACTCGATGTCAAATTCACTAAGTAGGAAAAACCAACTAGACATTCTTCCCGTGAGAATGGGTCAAGATAAGATACTTGAGGGGATCAACCTTAGCGATCAATTTAGTTGTGTGATTGAGAAAATAATAATGTAACTTATGGAATGTGAAAGCAACTGCTAAGCATATTTTTTTAATTTGGGAATATATTACTTCATACTCAATGAGTGTTCAACTAAGGTAATAAACAACCTGTTTGGTGTCTTGGACATTGTGTTGTGCTAGTAAAGCTCCTGTGGCATGTTCAGTGGAATATGTATAAATAATCATGGGTTTATCTATGACTAGTGACATAAGGACAGGTGGATTGGAAAGGTATTCTTTGAGTTTGGTGAAAAAATCTTGGAAATATTGATTCCATTGGAATTGTGCATATTTCTTAAGCAATTTTTTGAAATGATGAAACTTATCAGCTTACTGTGAGATAAAGCGTTGAATGGGTTGAATTTTTCCCTGGAGACTACGTAATTATTTTATATTTTTGGGAGGAGGAATTTCCATGATTGTTTTGACCTTTGCGGGATCAACTTCTATACCTATTTGTGAGACAATGAATCCTAATAACTTGTCAAAAGTCACTATGAATACATATTTCTTTGGATTAAGGAAAAATTTATACTCACACAATGTTTCAAAGATGCATCTCAACACACATGGATGACCTATCCTTGTTTTATATTTCACTAATATGTCATCAACATAATCTTCCAAGATATTATGCAACATATCACGAAAGATAACTATCATGGCTCATTGATGTGTGGCGCCTACATTTTTCAGTCCGAAAGGCATGACCTTATAACAAAAGGTGCCCCATCGTGTAGTAAATGTTGTTTTGTGTTGATATTCTTTAGAAATGTGTATTAAAATATAGCCAGAAAATCCATCCATTATGGAGAGCATTTCATGGCCTGCTGTGGAGTCAAGAATCATGTCTATGTTTGACAGGGGAAAGTCATCTTTTGGAAAATCTTTGTTGATATCATGGAAATATGTGCATACCCTAATACCGGGAGTTTTCTTGGCTACAAGTACTACGTTGGATATCCATTTAGAGTATTCAATATATAAATCCTGCCTCTAATAGTTTTTGGAGTTCATCTTTTACAAGCAATGCTACTTTGGGATGCAGTTTGTGTAATTTCTGTTTTACAGGCTTTACGTTCGGATGCACTACATGGTAATGTACCATGAGAGATGGATCTAATCCTGGCATATCTTTGTAGGTCCATGTGAAAATGTCCTAAAATTTAATGAGGAGTGTTGTGAACTCTACTCATTCTTGGTTGGAAAAACTGATGCCGAGTTGTAAAATTTTTGGTTATTCGGGGGTACCGATGTTAATATCTTTGGTTTCCTCAACCATAATTTTGGATGTTTCTTTTTCTGAAAAGATGCTATTGGTTTATGTAAGTCATCAGTTTTGATAAATTCAGGGAATTAGCATAGGGATTTTTTTGTGATGTTGGGTCCTTTTATTGATATGCTTTCAGGATAATGTTGCAACAAGGTTTACTATGAGAAATTTTGTTTTTTTGGTTTCTTACCAAAGGCTTCCCAAGGTAGAGGATCCAAATATTCTATTTCTTCATCGAAATAGGAAAATTCATCAAGGTTAATCTCAAATCCTTTTATAGACACCAAAATTGGGTCACACTCCCCTTGGCTCCCCATCAAATAACCAACTCAAACATATTCACCTAACCATGGCCCCTTCCACCCCACATTAATAGTAATTTAATTAACTTAATACCCATCCTCACAATATTCATTACTTAATTATTTAATTAAGCTAATTTCCACCTCACCTAGCCACCTCACCCTAGACCTATTCTTGGCATGTTTCCATAACTATCTAAGACTTGGTCCCACTTACCTTAATGAGCTAAGACTTAGTTCAACCCTAAAAATCAATCCCTATTATCCCTCTAACCATATTCCCTCTCACAAAAAGGCAACTTCCGCTTTGATCCGGGAGAATAGACAGATCTGATGGAAATGATTTCCATGATCTGTTATTTTTTAGTAAACCTAGAGAATCTGATCTGTTATTTTTAGTAAACCTAGAGAATCTCACCTTAACCGACATTGGTCACCTTGAAACCGACGCCGGTCAACCCAAAACCATCGTCGGTTACCATTTATTCACCTTAACAAACCTTGTTTTTTGGGTTGGCACATTCTGAGATGAGATCAAGTGGGATGAGAAGAGAACTACATGCAAGCGGAACTAAATATTTTTCACACCCAAAAACATCCATAGCCAGCACTAGGACAAATCTAGAAGCATTGCATTCACAGAAGCATTCCAGGAAGCACTACTGTGGCACCAAACACCATTCTTCTGATCAACTGCCATCACCATTCAGCCATCAAAATTGTGTCATAGTAAGTGTATCTTCTACATAGCATTCTTCAGTCTATTCAGTCATCAATTTAATAGCCTTTATCACTCCTGTTATCATTTCATACCTTGCATGTTCCTTTCCCATCTTTTACCTACTTGTAGACTTAGCCATTCCTCTACCCACACCACCAAATCACCCATTCTCACCTCCTATAGTCCTTTGAGTATACCTGAGACCTTTACAGACCTCCTTATCCACCCTTCCACCTCTATTTAGCTTCAGTTCAACTCCTAAAATCAGATCTCATTGAGTTCCTTTCACCCCGACCTTATTGACGTCGGTCACACTTGACCATCGCCAATCCCTTCTAAGTCATCATCAGTTAGACCTGACCAACATCGGTCTCTGTGTTTTACACCTGTGGCAATAACAGATCCAACCTACCTTCTAACAAGTGACCCAAACAACCCAGAACCTGACCCTAACAAGTTCCAACACCCTGACACCTACCTACCCTTCAGATCTGACTATAGCCTAGCCTGTTATGTTATATTTTCTGTATTGTGCTTGAATGAAATACATAAATCATATCAACTATAATAGGAATTTGTTTATTTCTCACATTAAGTTGTTTTAAACAGTGGATTGACAGCGATCTAGGGAGTATCACACTTCTCATATCTAGCACACGCTAGGCAGTCCACTATCATATATTATTTAACTCTTCTTTTGTGGTCTTGTTTTCTATTTCAGGTAGTTCCTCCCACCCAAAAGGAAGCTCTCACTGTCAGCATTGGATTGAGAATACAGAACACTCATAAACAACCATCAACTGACCAACATAAACAAGTATTCCTCCTCAAGCCATAACCATTATCTGTTTTGTCTCAATAATGTAAATAAAATGGTGAAACATTTTTACACACCTAGTGGGACCCATCGGGGGTTCCTTGCATTTTTCTTCATTCCTAGGTAAATATTGTGTGTGTGTGTGTACTTTCTAAATGTATTCACACTAAATTTCTTTCCCTGGTAATCCTAATCTTCTTCTAATTTTCTAAAACAACATCTATTTTTTCGGTGCTTAAAATGAACCATTTCTTCTTTCTTGCATTCGCATAAGTAGTGAAAGAGAATGTTCCTACCTGTTCATCATTTGCTTTATCGAACATAATTCATCGATTTGGGTTTTAAAATCAGTTGCATTTCATCCTTGTATGTTGCATTTAGCTCACATTAAAATGAGGGCAACCTATATGTTGGAAGTCATGCCCAACTGATGGTTAACACAAAGAATCGTAGCAAAGCACTCTCTTTCTTCTTCTTCTACCAAACTACACAAAATTGAAAACAATACACATAATCTTAAATAACATCTCACTTGGAAGAATATGTCAATGATCACCCGATCATTGGATTTACATTGGGCATCCAGTTGGTTACTTCTATCCATTCATTACCTCAAAGGATAGCCTGCACCCGCCATAACATAACCTGAAACCTCTCCTTTTAGATATGCTTCTTCGTAGGAATCCTTCCTCACCAAAAAATCTAGTCTAAATTCATGAGGCAGTCTTCTAAATAACATAAGCTCAACACATTAAAATCACTTGTTGGATATGTGTTTTTTTAGCAGTTTGAATGACGTGCGTTTTGAGGTGTGAGGATACATCTCTCCATTTTCCATTCTTTTTCCTTAAACACTCCACAATCATAGTTGGAGTATTCTAACTTCTTCTGAGTGTGTTAGGACCTCATTATATCATCTCTGGGATTCTGAGTTGATCATTCATCTGATCTTAGTTCAAAACAATCTATTTTATTGAATGTTTCAAATTTTCATAGTTACTGGCATCATTTTATCTGCCGGCATCGGTTTCCACCTCACCTTCATCAGTTCTACCTAACCATCGTCGGCTCCCTATCCTTTTGATTAACTTTCCCAAGGGACAAATATTCTCATTCTTCTTCACTATTTTGATTTTTTATGAGTCTTTGTACTATCTGTACTCTCATAAACAATCATCATATAGCTTATCTACTTGACATTCATAAATTTTTGTCCCCTTTGGTCAAATTGTTCTTTTCTCACAGTAACCAAAATCAGTTACCCTATGTTGAATCTCAATTGATACATTACCCAAATCCACCTACAAACACATATTTTTCTCATTCCTACTACTTTCTGTGTCATCTGCAGGCTACAACATGACCTGATATACATTCATTCACTGGGTGTTGACTCGCAACCAAGATAATGCTCTTATATTCAACGTTAGTTGTCAACCACTCCCTCCTAGTCCTTCACCACCCTCTATCCTATCACCCATTGATCCAACCCTACCTACCACCATTTCCACAGGTGATGAGGAATTCACACAACTACTTCGATCAAAATCCTATGCGCCTTACAGTCCTACCTCTCCCACTCTTCCACCTGGGACTCTTCAGGTTAGTTGATATATGACATGCATGTATCCATCTCTCCTTCCCTTATTCCCACTTCTGCATCATCCCATACTAATGTGGCATTACCTTCACCTACTTTACCCCCAATGGTTTCATAGCTAGGCCCCATACCTACTATGACCGTTGCATCTGCAGTATCAGTTGCACCCGTAGTATCTTTTGTCCCCTCATTGACCACCTAGACCATAACCCCATGCACACCCATTGTCTCACAGATACTAATTGTAACACAACTTCCCATGGTGTCAGTGACCCCTACTCCATTCCAAAATATTGTCCTCTCCATCCCGGCAATCTCTACCCCCAATCACTACTAGATTCATTGCGACTGTCCCACCTACATATACATACTATCAAGAACTCCCTATCTCGTCCATCACCCATTCTGGATATATGCCCTCTATGTCAATCCCCTATTCTCAACCTTCCTATTCGGCACCGCTATACACTGGAATGTGAACCACATCACATGTTCAATACCAGCCCTCCTACGCCACAGAAGGAGCCCTTCCATCACAACCTACCAATGACCTCATCAAATTAATGATGGAAAGGATGCAGACACTAGAAGCATCAGTTTCCAGCTCACGCAATTCTCTCACCTATGATGAAATCTGTAATGATCCCATTCATCTGTCCATCCCTATTCACCCATACCCTGTACATTAGGAAATGCCAAAATTCAACCATTTCAATAGTAAAGAAAACCCACAGCAACATTTGTGGTCTTTCAAACATGAGTGTTACCTGATCGCCCATGATGACACTTTACTCTTATGGACCTTCCCAATGTCCCTGACAAGGACCTGTATTGGACTAGTATAGTGGGCTACCTAGACATTCCATCTACTCATTTAATCAAGTAGCCCAAGCCTTCTTAGACCACTTCTCAATAAACATTTGTTAATAAAGTCACCATGACTAATCTTTATTCCACATGACAGTATGACGATGAGTCTATCACTGACTTTCTCACTCACTGGCGCAGCCTAATTAACTAGCTCACATTTCAATTACCTCAAACTAAACTCATAGAGTTGTTTACTCGGGCTTGTGCTAGACACATCTCACCAACCTTGCAAGTGCAAACCTTTCACACTTTTGACGAGGCATTCCCCATGGCATAGAAATTGGTAATTCATGCTATTGAAGAGAAGAAAATTTAGTTGCGTAACAAGAACATCACGTTCAAATCAAATGATGCTTCTTCATCTTCAAAACCCCAAAATAACTATTCAAAACCCAAAGGATCTAGCCAACACCATAGTTCTCAAAGCTGGCCCCTTTAATCACATCAAACCTAGCCAAACCTCCTTCTAATCTCTCTCTTTCCAAGCTTTCCAGTTCAGATGAGAACACCGAAAGTACACTTCAATAGGAAAGCATTATTCTTTTGTTTTGGAAAATCTTATTAAGGCTGGTGCCATTACCCTTCCACCTATAAAACCACACACTGGTTTTGACCCTGAGCACCCCATGCCCCGTGTGGTATAAAGAACATGACTTTTACAACTATCATTATGTCAAAGGTCATAGTGATGATAACTACATCACCTTCAAGAATATCGTCCAAGAAATGTTAGACAACGAAGATCTAGTCTTGGATAACCCAAATGCACCCACTAACCAAAACCTACATATCTTCAAGAATCCATTCCCTAATCAAGCCCCATCTTCCAACCAAGCTGGTGACACTTCAACCAATGATAGAAATGTCCGCGAGGTCCACCCTATTTTTGATGACATACCAATTGCTTCCTAATTGCCTCATGTTCCTTCCATAGATGAAATCTTAGCCCGAGCTCCCCTACCTGCATAAGAGGACCTATTTCATCTACTCCTCCACCCATAGAGAAATCCCCTTCATTTTCTCCTTCACCCATGGAAGAGCCTATAATTATCATGATTCCTTTGACCCCTCAAAGTTCTAAGCATTCGTCAGTGGAACCTCTCCTACTCATAGGAGATACATGTCCACAACCTACACCATCACTAGGAGAATCCACCTCATTTGGCCCATCCTCTCCTCTACCCATGGAGGATCCTATAGAAATACCATTGCCTTTAGATGACCATTCTCCATTCAAACCTTCAAGATCCTGTTGATACGCTTTCAGCTCTCTTACCCACAGAATCTGAGGCTAGCTATTTCCATGTGTCTCAAACACATTTTACGGGGATTGCTACTCGATCCATGTTGGACCCACTTATAACAGTACCATTTTCACTCTTGGCCAATCTTCTAGGACTATGTTAATGGATCCTTACTTTGGGGACGCCTTCTACTTCCTGTTTCAAACCAAATGCAGTTGTCACTCATCGACACCTCCACTATCTATCCAAAAGTGTTTCAAGCGACCAAACCAAACAACCACAACTATTACAACACCTTTTATGTCACCACCCATAGCCCAACACACACCTCTTCCCACAACCCAACATACATCTACACCCAAATACCTACCCACACGCCTATGTCATCTCGCTTACTTAAACCCATCACTTCCTTAGGGGTCATGCCGACATCAATCCTTACTCACCCACCCATCAAATTAGATTTATCCTCATCTTCCCAAACCAACACTAAACTTATTTCAGCCCCTAAAAAGAAGACCCAACTTCTTAGGCCTCATACACCAACCTCGCCTACCACACCGTTATCACCTTCGCCTCTTCCATCCATCCTAGGACCTCACCCCTCGACCTTGGCCAAGCAATTATCTTCCACTAGTAAACCACGAATGCAGCATCCCACCTTCTCATCTTGAACCTATAATATACCCAAGTGACCCACACAACCTTCTCCATCACCCGTAACCTTCTTACCACCCATACCACCACTACAGTCCATAACTTCTTCACTACCCATGACACTTTCTTCTCTTCCACTCACACCTTCTACCCAACCTCTACCAACCACCTCCACAACAACTCGGTTACCCCCATGGGTAACCCTTCCTCTTCCACCATTTGTTTTTCCCTCTACATCTTGTACACTCGTGTCACCTTTTCCCAAAAGGATGCAACCTAAAGCTAAAAATCTGCTACCCTCAACTAAGGTCATTAAACCAACCAAACCTTCCATCACCAGCTCTTCTACCATGCCCATACCTAAACATATGCCCACAAGACCTAAGACCACACCACATACTAAACTAGAGGACCAACCCATTCCCCCTCCTGTAAAGCCTCTTCCTTCATAATCAGTCACACCTATACGCAAACCCACATTCACCTCCCATTGTGATCCATTAGCAGGGTCCTATGCCAAAATCTTAACCAATCTCCTTGAAACTTCTATCATCACATTACCACCTCTTAGACCTTATGAATCCACTCAAACCCAAACCAAAAGGGTTTGATGAAACTAAAATTTGTGCCTACCATCATGTGTCAGGACATGATGTAGAGAACTGTAAGGCTTTAAAAACCACCCTAGTCCAATTATGTCCTCCTCAAGAAAATTTTGACGACGATGATCTTCTTGATGAGGACCCCATTTCACCTTCCCACCAATTTCCCCAGATCTTCTTCCATTACCTACGAAGCAACCAATATCTCCACCCCCACAACTCTTTAATCCACCCCCGAAGATTCGAAATCATGGTCCATTGCCACCCACGCTCAGAAAGACAAAGGCAAGGAAAAGGCAACTGGCCCATCAACCAACCCTATACCCAACATACCATCCACACCCATACCCAAAGTCACCATTCGAGGTCCTACATATCCTATTTCTGATGGGGTCACACATCGTACAATGTTTAAAACAACTGCACCAATCACCCCTCAAAATGTCTTTATATGACCTCGTCCAAACCTCGGAGTCACATCGTCAAGCCCTCATGGAGGTCCTTCAATCTATTGAGGTTTTACCAAATTACCCCACACCCGTAGCCTCCATCATTACCCCTCACAATGTAGCCTCTCTCACTAGGTCATCAACTTCCTCTATGCCTCCACCTACTCACCAAGTAGTCACCCTCAGCTTTTTAGATGAAGAGATCACTCCCTTCCAGTCTGATGACCCCGACCCTGCTCTTTTCATCTCCATCTTTATCGATAATATATGCATATATATGACGTGTTATGATCGATGGTGGTGCTAGTATTAACATCATATCCTCCCATGCATACGACCAAATATGCAAATACCTACCAATTCCATGGATGGTAACCTAGTTATGTTGCATTCCTTTAATGACGCCATGACCTCTACCTTGGGTACCATCATTCTCCATGTCCGCGTGGGTCCCCGCACTATCCTGAAACTTTTCTATGTCCTAGAAGGGGATTTCCAGTATAATCTATTTCTTGGTCCGACCTTGGATCCGTGCCATGGGTTGCGTCCCTTCGAATTTACACTGTTGCCTCAAATTTGAACACAAGGGACATAATTACACCATCCCTACCAACCCATCACCTTTCAAGACCTGTAACATGCTATACCGGCCTAATGATGTGCTTGCACCAGTCAAGGCATCTTCCACTATCCCTAATTCACCTTCACCTACAAGCCCATCCACCAAGACTGCCACCACCTCTCCCACATCTAACCTTGTTATCCCTACTGTTGTTGCAGTCTCTACCACTGACTCACCTGTTTACCCATCATATAGTGAGTTCGTCTATCCCCGCTACCCACATACTCAACTACTGATCCCTTAGAAGGTGTTTTTCAATGCCTCACTTTGGGGGAATATCGCCTATACAATATCGACACCTTCCTCACCCCACAAGAGTATGGGAACCTACATCAACACCCCAGTTATGACATTCGCATCAGTGACATTTTTCCTTATGGCCCTCCCCACCTTCTTACTAATCTAACGTATGGGGGACTTGATATTGCCACTTATAAACCCAAACCTCCATCCCAAACCCAACCATTTTCATCCAACCTACACTCCCTCACTAACCGCCGCTTCACTCACACTTTCCTCCACTGGTACACATGGAAAGGATTTGGCTTTGGCTTTTACGAATAGGGCTGCCATACTGTCATTTCTTGTACCTATCATAAACACAATGACCATAGTGGCATTGGTTTTGATGCACCACCTTCCAAGAAGGTTTGCGTCGACCTCATTCAGGATGGAAAACCTTCCCCACCTCATTCACCCACATTACCCTCTTCACCCATGGAGTCCATAGATCCCAAATCTATTCCTCCTAACTTTTTTTTCATAAACATCATTTCCCTTGGGAACTCTGACCTATCAACGTGATGGCGAGGCTCCCTCTTCTCTCCCATTCTTGTATCCTGAACATGATCGATGAAGATACACCTTCTATTAATGTCGTTCAATGTCAGGATGATGAATCCATCCTCACTTACCTTGGTGCGAAAGATTCTTATATTCATCAATCATTACCTTCTGAGACACAAACCATGTTGAATGAATCGACCACCAAAATCAACATTAACACTCAGGATGACCCACACATTCTAAAGATCTGTCAATCCTTAGATGCTGCTAAATGGAAGCCTTCACCTTTTTCCTTCGGGACCATAGCAACCCGTTTTCTTGGTCCTATGCCGATATGCCCAGTATTGACCCAAAAATCGTGGTCCACAATATCGTAACCATTCCTGATGCCAAACCCATCAAACAAAAGCTGCATAAAATGCATCCTCGCATTGATCTTCTGGTCAAAGAAGAGCTTCAACACCTTCTCTCAGTTTCCTTCATCCTACCCATTGACTATCCCCAATGGATTTCTAACATTGTTCTTGTCACAAAGGTGACAGGGGGACTCTGCATTTGTATGGAATTTCGTGACCTCAACCTAGCTTGTCTGAAAGATGATTTCCCCCTACCAGGCATCGACCAACTAGTTGATGTCACCGCTGGCCATGAAATGGATAGTTTCTTGGGCTACAATCAAATATTAATAACTCTAGAAGATCAACACAAGAGTGCCTTCATCACCCCTTGGGGAACTTTCTGCTATTGAGTCATGCCTTTTGGCCTCCAAAAATGTTGGTGCTACATATCAGCGAGCCATGACTTACATATTCCACAACATCATGCATCACATATTGGAAGATTATGTAGATGATATGCTTGCCAAATCAAAACATCAAGCCGAACACCTGCCTATCCTTAAAGTCATCTTTGACCGCCTCATCAAGTATTGTGTGTCTTAAACCAAAGAAGTGCGTATTTGCGGTACTTTCCGAAAAAACTCCTGGGTTTCATCATTTCTTTGCGTGGCATAGAATTCGATCCTACTAAAGTCAACGCTATTCTGGAAATGCCTCCGCCCACTAATATATGTCAACTTCGAATCCTACAAGGTAAGTTGCAATCTATTCATCATTTTATCTCACAGCTTTCTGACCATTGTCAACCATTCCATCATCTTCTCAAGAAAGACGTGTCATTCAAATGGGATGATGAATGTCATAAATCCTTCAAAGCTTTAAAACAATACCTCCTTCAACCACCAATGCTCATTCATCCTAAGGATGACCAACCATTTTACTTATTTATTTCTGCCACTGACCATTCTTTAGGTGTCATGCTTGATCATCACGACGACCAACACCGAGAGCAAGTAGTTTATTACATAATTCATACCCTTTTGGACTATGAAACTAGATATACCCATGCCAAAAAACTCTTCTTAGCCTTAGTTTTCATCGCCACCAAACTCAACCATTACCTACTCAACCAAAAAACCTTCGTCATTACTAATACTGACCCATTACACTATATGTAGGCCAAACCCTATCAACATCAGTGTGCCACATGTTGGCTTATGCTTCTTACTGACCTCGACCTCAAATTCATTCATCAAAATTCCATCAAGGGTCAAACTATTGCTGATCAACTAGCCAATGCACCTAGTTTCTGGGAATTAACCATATAACTTTGATTTCCTAGATGAGTTTATAGCTACCCTTTCCTTGGATGAACCCACTTACCAAATGACACTCTTCTTCAATGGCTCCAAGTGTCAGTGTGGGGTGGGGCTGGTGTTATCCTCATTCCTCTTGATGGTGAACCTATGCCTTTGTCTTTCAAACTCAATTTTGATTGTACAAACAATATTGCTGAATACGAAGCACTCGTATTGGGCCTCTAGGATGCTTATGCCTTAGATGTTAAGTCCATCAATATCTTTGGTGATTCTCAGCTGGTTGTAAACCAAGTCAATGGTATATACCAATGTCGTAATGAGATACTTCAAAAGTATAAACATCATGTAGATATAATTTTGACCACCTTTGACCGTTACGAACTTCAAACCACCCAATGATCTACTAATAAATTCATGGATACCATGGCCTACTTGGCTTCTCAGATACCTGATTTTCCCTCTGACTCTAAAATATTTGTCACAATACAAAGGCTACAATCACCCTCTTATTTACCTCATGAGGTCTACTCCGTCTGGAACCATTGCAAACATACCCACGTGACCTTTGGTATAAGCAATATACAGACTATCTTTCCCTTTCCATTCTACCTGTTGATCTCACTCGTAATGGACAACGTGTATTTCTTAAAAGTGATCTCTCATTATGTCATCATGGGTGGTATTCTTTATAAGCACAGCTTCGACAACATTCTCTTACGATGCCTTTACAAGTTCTGAAATTCCCTACACCATTAAGGAATTCCACGATGGAATTTGTGGAGGTCACTTTAGTGGTTTAGATTGTCACAAAATGCATTCTTCACCTAGGCTATTATTGGCCAACCCTAAACCACAACTGTTGTGATTATGTCAAACATTGTGTAAAATCCTAGCAACATGGTAATCTTCATCACACACCTAGTCATGCCTAACAGGTTGCATGAGACCTTTGGCCTTTCTCTCAATGGGGCTTAGATCTTGTTGGTGAGATCAATCCCCATTCTTCACAATGCCATCAATGGATTATAACTGCTATTGAATATTACATATTAAATGGGTAGAGGCCATTCCCCTCATTTCTACAAAATCTGAGAAAATATGAGAATTCATCAACCATCACATCATTTGTTGCAATTTGGTGTTCCTCATCGTTTCATCACTGATAATGGAAAGCAATTCAAAAACAAAACCCTACGCAAACTGTTGAGGCCATAAATTGGCCATAAATTACCATCATTTTTTCCTTCTAAGATACCTTTGACAAGTCGACTTTAAATGTAATCTCATCACCTTATTAGTTTGCTTACAGATAGAATATAGCCAAGCAGATATATCTTGACCAATAAAACCTTCATAAAAAGTTTGTTATGAAAATAGTTGTGGACTAATGGCTATTGATTGACATTGACAAATTCAAAGTCTTGCTTTATGGGCTTATCACAGTCTATTATTTAAACTTTGATTGCTAGTCACACCTTTGGAAAAAGTGGAATTGATGGTACCGATGGTATATCTTTCCTCTCAACAGTCTAGATTCCATCTCTCAGATTTTTCTCATTAAAAGATTATGGTCAATGATGATAATCTTCTCACTCCGAGGATCGTATGCAAAAGGCATAACTTGAGTTACGTTAGCTCTGAACGTCGCAGGCTTAATGATCTTGACCATATCACAAAGTCTACCAAAAAAATATCAAACTTGCAGGCTACAAAAAATTTTTCCACGAACTGAGCCTTTAGGTCTAGTGACCTCGTCGTGAAGGTTTAGTTCAACATGTAACTCAAAAGTAGAAAATTAAATCCAGAACTCACATATTTGCTCCTAATTTTTAGGAATCCTAAAAAGTTACCCATGCCTCCAATGGAAAATCTAGGTGAATTATTTGTTTATATAAATTTTATTAACAAAAGACCCTCAACTTAGAGCCCCTCTAATGTATTACCAATAAAGAGACTACCTTTTATTGTTGACATTAAGTCAGTGCTAGGAAAAGTGTATCTAGATGAGAGCTAAAAGTTCCATAAACACAAAGCATTGTTCAAGTTCCAAACCCGAAAATGTTAGAGAGGTTTTTGACTAATGAGAATCATGTGATTAACATAAACCATCATTCATATTTAGCTACAAGTCTTTACCATATGAGTAGAGATAATCTAACTTTTAGGTGAGCTGCAATCCATGGAAAAGTTTATCATCTTTTTAGCACTATGGAAAGTCCCATGGTCATTCACCACTTGAAATCACCTGTCATATGGAAAGCCCCTATGTACTATGAGATTTTTTCTTTGATAACAATGTGTTTAACTAATATTCCTCATTCATAGTCTTGTCTATTACCTGTTTTCACCGAATGAAGATAAACCCCTATGTTTATACAAGTGCATATACTTGAACTCACAGGTGCGACAAGGATAACATGGGTACTTATCTCCAAGTTCAAAAGACTTCCAAAGTCAAATGGAGACCTCCAGAGAAAGGTGGTTGTTACTTAAAATCATACCTTGAGGAACAATCCTACTTCCAATAATGTAGAGGAATACTAAATCATTCTAATTCTAAATTACCAAAAAGCAAGGGAGAGAGAATGCATAAAATGCAAAGCCTACACTAAAATAAGCGAGATGAGACTTTGACACCAATAATATATCTCTCTCCATATTTGTGGAGATGGAGATCCTAGTTAGGATGTGTGAGATACAGATAAGCCAAGTTGCATTTTCTAAAAGTGGTGATGACAGTTGGATGCACGAATCTAGCAAAAATGCATTCCACAACTGAGATATAAAACATACTCTGATAATAGATTCCCAATGAACATAAAGTAGACAATGTTCTATTCTTGTAATCAATCTTTGGAGGAGCAAGAAGTTATTCTGCAAGTTCTGACATAGCAAAGTATGAAGATACATCCACTTCCAAACTTGTGATTTTATCCACTCATTCCATGGAAGATGCACAGTTCAATCTGTTACAAGTTATGTTTCTTGGATCACCATACAAGGAGTACACTACAAGGGCTTGTAGCACATTTTGCTTGTACAAAGTCTGATTTTGATAGAGATGTGTCTTCAGTACAAACTCCCCCTGTTTACAATGAGCCCAACACTCCAATTTATCTTTCAAAATTGAGAAGAGAGAGAGAAGGGAAAATGGAAATCCATTTATGCATATGTTTAAACATTTCTTGTAATGAGGCATTAAATTTATGTAAGTTTGATTATCCTATTACTTGCAAAAGGATACCCTTTACTATTCCTGCAAGTGTGACTTCCTTTAGATGTAAGAATGTGTTTACCATGCCTCAAGTGTGCACTCCCAACTACCAAATAAAACACTGTGTATGAACCCGGCCACGTTTTATGAAAGTTACCCACAAATTGTGTTTAATGGATTTAATATCCGAGAATTTTCTGATTTTTTTGATGTTGGGCTCAGAGCCATGATTCCAGACGGTACTAACCTGGATTGACATGATAAATGTTGAGGATTGACGACCGTCATCAAAACTATGCAACACTTTTGGCATCCGGGAACTCAGTTTCTCATCACCTTATTACTCGTCAAACCAATGGCCAATCCGAATCAACCATTAAAACCTGGAACCAAAATTCTTATGAAGCTAATTAAAGATACTAGCAAGGATTAGCAACACATATTCCTTTCATTGTGGGCCTACCACATCTAGTTTTCACATTTCGACTACTGCCATGTCGTCTACGTTACCGAGGTTGTCTTACCTCTCGAAGTCAAGATTCCATCTCTCTGCATTTCACTACAAGACATGCTCAACGATGATGAAGCTTTTTCCAAGATCATTTGGTCCACGTGTCAACTTGAGTTATTAGATGAATGTCATCTCAATGCTCTTGACCATCTCCAAATTTACCAAAAATGTATCAAACGTGCCTATGATAAATGTGTTCACGTAATGAACCTTTTAGGTCAGTGACCGGTTGTCCTGAAGAGAAAATCAACATGTAACTAAAGAGGATAAAAGTAATAGACCGTAAATTTTCTCCTAATTGGCTCAGACCCTATATCATTACGCCATGCCTATGGATCAAGTGTTTATCATTTGTCTACACTCAAAAGTAAACCTGAACCTGAGCCCCTTAATGCCTTGCATCTTCGACCATTTTTATTCCTGACATCAAGTTCTATACCACTTTCTATCAGTTGATTGCTCGTCCCTTGAGCATTTCTTCCACCTTCCATATTTCCCGTTTTGAGGATCCATGAACTCAACAAGAATCATGTGATTCCCATCACCTTTAGATCCTTATCTTCAATATGAGTACCACGACTCTATCTCATAACCATGATTCTAATGGATAATTTTTGTTTTTTCAAGGATGGAATCCCATGGTGATGTTCATCACTCAAAACCACCTATTTCATAATTAATCTACTGTGTGTTGAAGAATCTTGTCTTCTAAACAAGAACCTAATCTTCAGGGGTAAAGTCTTGATAACCATGACTTAAATGTCCAAAAAAAAAAAGGATGCAACTCCTTGAGTCAAACTTCCAGAAAAATATGACTCCCTCAAAAGGGACATCTCTTCACTGTCTAATTCCACTGCTATAAATAAGACTGCTCCCTTGAAGGACAACTATATCAAAGTCATTTCAAAAATACAATAAAAATATCCTAGAAGCTTCCCACATCGATCAGCTTCACGAAGACCTCAAGGAGATAATATACTCATCCCATATAGACTTCCCACATCGATCAGTCTATTAAAAAAAAACAAATGAAGAAAAAGATGAAATTTTCGTCATGGACTTGCCTATTTTTATCTTGGGGTTTCTTGTTCTGGGGAAAACATGTTGTCATACACTAAGTTATGCCAAACCATCCATTCTCACCTCGTTGCCTTTTTAGCCCTAATTTCCTCTTTACTCAAGGGACTTGCCTGCAACTGCGACATTTTCATGATTATGTGAATTTCTTCACCCTTAGAATGGTCCATTATGAAATGCCTTTAGGGTCTTACATTCATGAGCCCCTCTTAGGTATGGTCGACTCATTAGGGTTCTTATCAATTAAGCGGCTCTTTTACCACCTCTTACCATTCACCTTCCTCATTACTTATTGATTATCCTATACATGACCAGATCATCGACACCTATATTTAAAAATCACTCAACCATGCCTAAACACACCTAAACTCAATCATGCCTATGACCTACATTCAACCATGCCTCACACCTACCAACCCATTCCTCTACTTTATCATAATCTTCCCTAGCTTATGGGAGAACTACATCGGCCTGTGAGGTCCCTTTTCACCGGGGCTATATAGGAAACACTTTGAAGGGCATGGGGCCCTTGGAGGTTAGCTCAGCCACTCTTTACCCTAACCAATTCCCCCTTTCACTTTCCTATTCACATTCTACCGTAGTTAGTTTCCATTTTATATCAATAACTGGAAATTAAACCAAACAAGCATTAAATTAATACACATTTTTATCACATCATCAAATCATTCATTTATCATTTTCACATTTCCATTATAGCACATATTTGGAAATTTAAACCATAACCTATATATACATCACCATTTGTCCCCCATGTTACCTATAACTTGGACACTAAATTGATACCTAAATCAACCTAACTCAATCATGCCTAAACCAACCTAACTCAATCATGCCTAAACCAACTTGACTCCATCATGCCTAAATCAACCTAACTCAACCATGCCTAAACAACCTGACTCCATCATGCCTAAATCAACCTAACTAAACCATGCCTACCACACCTAACTCAATCATGCCTCTAACCAACCTAATCAATCATGCCTCAACACGACCTACTCCATCATGCCTAATCTGACCTTGAACTCATCATGCCTAATCCACCTAGTTTATCCATCACATACACACATAATAACGAGCAAATCTAAAAACATTACACCATCCATACTTATAAATATTATCATCTATAAATTCATAAGTATTCTGTGTATACAATACATATGTACATGAGATACAAATAAATACAAACATCTCAAAAATCTCATACACATCCTCACCATCTTCGGCACGTACGCCAGTATATGATGAAAAATCTCAAAAAAAAACTCTCATGTACACCCATCACTCTCTTTGGCACACAGGCTGGTATATAATATCAAAAATGTGTCAACATGGAGATATACTGATGCATAACTCGTGATAGGCATCACCCCACCATCCTCCATGCATGTGTTTCATCAGTCTCCTCCATCCTCCGCTCTCATGTAGGACATCCCACTAAAACTTCTCATATCCACCTCGGCCTTGATCTAACCTCTAATGTCCCCTTCACCTGGAACTTTCCTCCATGCACTGGTAGCCTCATCATGACCATATCTCATAGGGCTCACCGCCCCCTATAATCTCTACATTCGTGCATGCGTAGACTTGGTCATCTCATACGAAACCTGCTGTGCTTATACTCAACATAGGATGGGACATCTATCCTTGTGGACATCAAGTGGTCCTGATAGTATCGTACATCACCCAGGGTGTCACTGAACCTAAACCATTGATACAGTCTGTATTAGTATCACCATCGGTCTCCTCTCCTGTACTTGTATCCTGGGACCCTAAAAACCTGCGGGTACCTACAATGTAGGGACCCTGTCCCTTCAATGCTACCTGTACTAAGGGACCCTATCCCTATGCCCCTATACTATAAAATGAAGTACCCTGTCCCTGAGATGGTGGGGGTCCATGTGCCTATTCCCTGCACTATATGGCCATAATCGGTGCCTATAGAGTGGCCAAATACCTGTAACCCTATCACCTGTGCCTGTAAGTGGCAACCTGTGTACCTGTGACCCTGTCAGTTACCCCTGCACCATCCCCAAATATTCTAGACCTAGGGTAGTTACCACCTACCCTTGGAGGGTGTCTCTCTAGACTATGATGGTAGCCAAATCCGGTTGCCCTAACCTGGGTGGTACTACTCGTAGCTGTGCTGCCCACCACTTTTTATATGCTATCTATGCACCCTAGAATTATCAATCCATTGGTCTACCACCTGCTCCTCCTACCCTGTCGGCACTGTCGGTTGTGGTAGAGACATAGGCCTCTCCACATCATCCCTCCTATACTATGGGAATGGTGGTGGTACATCCTGTGGCAGCCCAAACTACTGCCATCTGACCCTATCTACTGGGTATCATCTCATGCTCTCCTGACATGGTACGCCCCTCTATCCATTAGAGCTAACTGTAGGTTATCTAACTCTATGTGGCCATCTGCCTGTATGATGGAATACCACATATACGGCCTCCAAATGATGTCTACGTATAGACAACCCCTCTAGTATCTACCTTGTAGTGGGCTATATCATGTGTAGCCCTAGCCCCCCGGTGCACCCCACCAATAGCATGTACCCAATACCTATAACCAACCTAGACCATACCTGGCTCAAATGCATCAACCCAGGGAAAACCAATCAGGACACACACAACAATGTGCTCATAGGCCCAACAATGAAGAAGAAAAGTGCAACATATGTTGAACCTCCGTAGCCTCCCGTAGGCCCATAGCTCTCTATATAAACTATACCAAAAATGTGAGGTGCCCATGAAAAGCAGGATCTTATCATTCACCATATCATGGAAGGACCCCCATCAGATGATTTTGGGAATCTCCCACCCTCTACATTTGGCAATGTAAAATAGACATACTTCCTCCATCAGCAACACCACTAGCCTCATATCTTTCAAGATGGGCCTGCGTACATATCTCCATAGCTCATGACTTGCACTATGGAACCTCAACCCCATCATCCCCTCACCAAATACTGGTCAACATCAACTCCTTTGAAGCCTCTGAGGAGATAGAAATACACATGCATCCCCAATATTGGTAAATGTAGGATCTTATACACATCCTCCACGGTGACGAGTGATCTCACATGTCGGAAGATGTAATGTATTGGTCGCCGGAATCCCATCTGTTGATGAGGGCGGACCATCAAACTCAGCTCTACGAGCTATACGTCTATAGTAGTGCCAAACCCCAATCAGACCTAACCTCTGGTCAACATGGCCTCCAATCATTAGATGTTGTGCATCCCTTGTACCTTCAAGTAATAGAGGGTGGTACCCTATCTCACATCTATATCTGATCTCTCACCTGTATCCAACAAACCCATCACATTAATACACCTTGACCATACCCAAAACCACCCTTGACACCTCGCCTATACCTATTACTCATAGCCTATCTACCCACCCCGCCCCTAATCAAATTCCTCTCCCCCCTAATCCTAACAATTTCACACCCCTCGACCAAGCCTATTTATCCCCCTTACCTAAACCTTTTCAGGAAACTATACCTTCCTATATACTGACTTATCTCACCCACCAACTAACCTTTGTTTTGGGACAAATTTCCTCCGAATGATGACCGACATCGGTTAATATTGACCGACCACGGTCTCCCAAAACTGACATCAGTCACCCCATCCATGACCGATGACGACTAACTCCCACCGATGTTGGCCAACCCTCGACAGACGTCAGTCACTATCACATCAACAATCCCCGAAAACCCTACCCTAATTCTCTCCAAATTTCCCATTTCTCTCTAACTACCCACCCATTCCTACCCAAATCCCCCTTCAATCCCTTCCCCATCCTCATTCACCTAATTGCACCTTCCTACATGCCTATTTCACCCATTTTCTTTCCAAATTAAAAATTAACCCCCCCAAAACACCCATTTTAACCTAACCTAATTTCTATAAAAAATCTACCTAACAAACAAGAAATGGGATTGAATCTTACTCGTCACGATGTCATCTCCATGGGGGGAACATCTAGATGTTGCGTCAATGGTGCAACTGAACCTTTTCCCACCTCTACCATTTCCAAATCACCAAATCCAATCCTCCACTCTACCCAATCAAATCAACCACACTGACCTCATGGACCCGTCTAGCCGACTCCTCTCACCAACTAGTACTCTCCACCTCAGCTAGGTACGCTACCTTGTCCTTTTCTCCATGACAGGTGCAAAATTCAAAAGTGCTCTGTCATTTTCTCAAAAGCCAACACGTACAAATGAATCTGTCAAATACATAAATTTTTGGTTTTATAAAACCACCCCAACCTGACCGACGTCAGTCAGGGCCATGCCCTAATAAACCGATGATGGTTCCCTAAACCGTAATTGGTTATCAGCCATTTCACTTATAGCCCATTTTTACCCATTTTACCTACAAATTATCTAATCCCACCACTGTTTGACCTTACCCACCCTTATTGCAACCTACCTACAAGCCTCCATTATCTACACTTGTCTTGATTTATGTTTAGGGCCTTGTTCTTTTACACATACCTCAGCCCTACCCATACCATGACCTATATACCTAGACCTAAACCAATTTTTGTGACCTTTGACCCTCTGAGCTTGTTGTGCCTTGCAACATAGTTACCCATTTTTGTTTAGCCTACTAACCTTACCTTTCCTGTTATCATGTTATTTATCCTGACCTAAACTTTAGTGTATCGGAACATACCTAAATGTTCCTGCAGCTGACATCTATTGTGTTTCCGCAAAATATCCTATATACCTTGGATATTGTTGTCACCCTCAAAATTCCCCTCTTTTTAAAGTCAAGTTTTGAAAATATTTAGTCGATACCTTGGAGTAATGGATCACGTCGAGCTTGGTATTGTTTTCCATTTTCTATTCCATGGAGAACAATTAGAAATTTGGGCATACAGCTGGAATTTTTCCTCTTCTTTTTATTTTTCACACAGTTGGGAAAGACAAGCGTATCTTCCCTGTCAATTTTTATCCCAACATCCATGGGTAGTACATGGACATCTCTGATTGGATGCGATGTGGCAATGTTTCAAGCAGTAGTGGAATTCTCCACGCATCCAAATGGTGCAACTTCAAGAGTAGGGCCCAAGGGATAGTCCTTAAACAAGCGCAGGCTTTCCATGTGTCCCAGGTACAAAATGAAGACAGAACAAGCCTAAATCAGCTAAGTATGGAAGGTTCAGTGCACGACGTCGTGTGCCTCATTGGCGTAACTTCAAGGGTCGAAGCAAGGGGTAGTTATCAAACTTGTGCCAGTCCTCCACATGTCCCAGGTCCAAAAAAGAGATAGAGTCGGTTGTCTAAATTAACTAAGTATGAGTGTGTCGGTGGGAAGCCTCCACGTGCCTCAACGACGCAATTTCAAAAGTGAAACCAAAGGGCCAATCTCCAAATGAGCACCATCTCACCACATGGTTAGAATCAATGGAGAGACAGAGTTGTGCTCAAATTAGTCTCACCCCATTTTGTCATTGAAATTCCTCAGTTTGCGGCCTCTGTCATGTTTTCTATCTCCCCATATTGGTGCTTGAAGACTCTGTCCTCCATTTGGTTGCCATGATCAGTCCCTTCCTTGGTCGAGGATCACTTAAAGGTCCAAAATTTGTTTTTCGTTCCTCTGTCCATCTGAAAGAGTCTGTAACTTGGGCGTAAAACTCAGGGTTTTTCCTTTCCTTCCATTTTCCATAGTCACATGTTTTGTTGTCCCTATCATTTTTTTCCCAAATACCTATGGAAACATGATTGGATGTAGCTTGGAGGATCATATTTGAGCCTTATAACATTTCCAAATTCTCTGTCCTTGAAGAAAGATTCATTTCTGGGCTCAAATGGTGATTTTCCTGCATTTTACAGTTTGACAGGTGTATTTTTCCCCGTCAAATTTACATCTCAGCATCAGTGGAAACATGGCCCTTTTTGGTTGGATGCAGCTCATGGGGAACTTTAAAAACTCTAAGGCTCACTTCAACCCAAAACTTGTCCACGTGGAGGAATGACGCTCATTTGAAAATTCACCTTTTGGTTTGGCCTTGGAGTTGCACTGGGGGGACACGTGGAGGTTTCCACTTACTTTGCCCAGACTTAGAAAAAAATTTCATGCAGCCGGTACAGTTTTGGTGGACCATGGACACATGGAGGGCTAGCACTCATTTGAGGATCCTCCTCAGGGTCCCACCTTAACAATTGCGACAGGGAGACATGTGGAGGCTTCTACGCCGGCTCCGCTTTGTACTTAAACTTTTCAAAGTAATTTTCTAAGGCCTGGGACATGTGGTGAGCCCACACTTGTTCAGGGTCTCCACTCTTGGGACCATCTCGAAGTTGCGCCATGAAGACACATGGAGGCTTCCGCCAGGTCTTCCCATACTTAGAATTTTCAAGCAACTTTCTAAAGGCCTGGGACACGTGGAGGGACCGCCATGTTTGGGGACCAGCCCCTAAGTTTTATTTTGAAGAAGTGCCAGGAGGACACTTGGAGGCTTCCACTCACTCTGCCCTTTGCTTGGACTTTTCAACGCCAAAGGAAACTGTCTCGGACCCTAGACACATGGCGCCTTCCGCTGAACCTTCAACTTTTTTAACAGACTCTGCTCAGACTGAGACACGTGTTGAGCCCACACTTGTTTGGGGTCTCTACTTTTGGGGACCATCTCAAAATGTGCCATTGAGACACGTGGAGGCTTCCACTGGCTCCTTTTTACACTGAGACTTTTCAAAGGCCAAAAGGCATTTTTCTTGGGCCCAGGGTACGTGGAAGGCTCGCACTTGTTTGGGACTTGCCTTTGTGCTTCTCCTTTGTAGTTGCACCAAGGAAACACATGGATGGCTATGATATAAAGTGGAAAAGGGGTAGAATCAATGGTTGTTGTGTATTTCACCTATTTTTCTACCATTTTTTCTCCAAGACTCCTAGAGACATGAATACGCACTATTTTTCATCATTCTTTGATGAAATTCCTTGTCGTCTCTATCTGTAAGGTGTCATTGAATGGATTTGAAACTTAAATTGTGAGTCCAAGGATTGTTAAGGTCGATATTTTGAAGTGGGAATTGCTCAGGCACTCACAAAAATGGGAATTACTAGAGGAAATGGATGTGGGGCAGAATTGCAGAGGAAAGAGAGGGAAAAGGATGAAATGATGAAAGTGTAGGTGTAAAAGATGAAAAAGGTGTTGCCTCGAGAGTGAAAAGGATTACCTGTCATATCCAGCTATGCAGAGTCTCCAGAAAATGATTAAAAAGGGGATTTATCACATGATAGAATCAGAATGATTAGAAGGATTGCCAAAAAGTTGTGGCATGGCATCCTAGTCATTAGTCGAGGGCCCAAGAAATGTGATCAGTTCACAATTGGTCCACCTGGCAGCTTTCGGATCTGAATTTGTTAAACATCACTTTCTGAAGCAAATTGTTAACAAGCAAAGGTCCCTCAATATTCTTTCTTTTTGGGGGGGAAAATTGAGTGAGTAAAATGTATAAATGCAATGAGAATACTCTTGCAAATGGTTAGAGGTTGAATTCTTAAGAGAAAATTTGAGAAAGTCATCTTCCTGAGAGACCAAGCCGAGATAACCTGTTATTTTCTTCTGTGTTATATTTTCTATCATGTCAAGTTGGTTGCAGATGTATAGCCATTGACGAGCACTGAGATTTCTCTGGAAGCTTTCCCCTGCTGATGAATCTAAGCAATTTTGAAATTAATTTGTGTCCAATCTCTAGCAATTTGTGTCTGCTTTGTTTCAGAATGTCTGTAAATAGTTTCTTTCATTCCTATTGCAATCTTACATTGAAATCTTTGTGAAATCACACAGGATCTCATCCCTGTGACAGTTTAATGGTATTTGCAATTTCATTTCAAGAAGATCCTTCATCTTGGATGAGATAAACAAATTTAAAATCAATTCACTGTCATTTGTTGATAAAGATTGTCTGTAAGTCTTTGGGTGTACCTTAGGCATGATTGATCAGAGACTTTGGTGTTTAATTGAGTCTTTCAATTCAAGCCTTCATGTTAGAGTCTCAAAGATTATGTGAAAACATGTTGATCTGGGCCTCCATTGAAGCACACCTTCTGGTTGAAGGAACATCTTAACTATTTCTGAAGCTTTCTGTTGTTGAGTTGTTCATTGTTGTGAAGTCCCTTCGAAGATCTGGTATAATCAACTTTATCCTGCTTCATCTCCCACCAAAATTATTCAAAAACCATGAATCCACCCTGAACTACCCCTGTTTTCCCTGTGTATCAACAAAGGAACAAAATCTACTTACTAAAATATGCAGAACAATCAGGATTTCTTAATGTCTTCAGTAACCTTAGCCTTGTGTTGAAAGTATCTCCATCGTTTAGAAGTGACAACTCTTAAGAGTTAAATCATGGAGTATTGACCATATTTTCCCAAGGTTTTCTTCATAGAATTTGTGCAAAAGAAGGATATCTCCATCTCCTTCATCAAACAGAGGTTACACTAAGGGTCCTCTCACCCTGGTCGAAGAGGCACGGCCTAAAGTAGTGAGGACAGGTCAAATCCTCTTAAAGGTGTTATCCATCTCTCCACAAATCTGAGTAACAAAGGGCCAGTTAGATCTCATCCCCAGCTACAAAATGACACACACTATGATCTATCTGTCTCTAAGCTCCATGTCCAATCTGTGTTGCTTGTCGGCTTGAAAGGGAGAACAAATTTGGATACCAACACTCATGGCACCATTGCTGGGGACTCTTTGAAGTATTTGAACAAAGGTGTACACGTACAGACCCTGGTAATGCTTTTTACAGATTTTAAAGTGCTAATACATTGTTGAAACATCATTATCTATTCAGATCTGTAAGAATTGTTCAAAGTTGTGAGTTCTGAGTGCAATATTTCCAGCTTATACAGTTATTGCACTAAGATTTGTATCATCATTGATAAATTTGGGTAAAAGAAGAGTAGATCTTGTAAGCTTTGCATGAATCTGGTATTGACAGACATTTGATAGGTCTTTCATAGTGCATTTGCACAAACTAAGGTGAAAATCCTTAGTGGTGACTCCATGTTGTTTAAATTCTTTATAAATACCAGTGTCTTAACATATATCAAGTAAGATTTGTCATTAATATCTGCAAAGCTGGAAGGAAGAAGATCTTTCTTCACCAAGGACCCTAGTAGAAGGTTGTTTCAAGAGCTGGGAAAGTCTAATTCAGAAGGAAGAAGAATTTGGAAGGTTGTTGGAGATCAAGCATCAAGAAAAGAGATCTCCATTGGTGAAACTGATCAGCCTGTGATTGAAGATTGTAGTACTTCCTCAAGTGCTTCTGAATCAGGTAGTCTCTTTGTTGAATTGAATTCTCCATCTGGAGAGGGTCCTTCATCTGTATTTGAAACATTTTCTTCTCAATCTTCCCCTGTATTTTCAAAATCTAATAGAGTTTTCCAAGAGACAGAAGCCTTTAGAGGGTAGTCATTCTAAAAATTGTATCCCTGTACCACACAGACCCCTCACTCCTCATCATTTTTTCTCTCCTGTAAGATCACCTCCTCAAAATAATATGGCTCAGCCTCCACCCAGACCTCCATTTGTTGTTAATACTTTTGGTCCCATCAGTTTTAGAGGTATGGTTGGCTATCCAAATGTTGTGCCACAAGATGTAAGAAATAGATTGCCTAAGTTTCAAGGAAATAATGCAATAACTGGTGATCAACACTTGAAACTCTTTGTCAATATGATGGAGGACTTTGAAATAGAGTTTGAGGATGTATACATTAAATTATTTATCCATACTCTAGAAGAAGATGCAAGGGACTGGTATAAATCTCTGCCAGATAATTCCATTGACTCCTAGACAGAGATGAAGAATGCTTTTAGAATGCAGTATGGTGATAAAACAGACCCTAGGTTTCTTTTATCAGAGTTTGAAAATATAAAAAATAATCCTAATGAATCAGTGCATGATTTCAATACTAGATTTAACAAAACATTGAGAAGACTTCCTGTTAATTTGAGGCCATGTGATGAATCATGTCTGATAAAGTATTCAGATGCATTTGATAAGAAAGTTGCTTACTATTTGAGGGATAAGAACCCTAGGACTTTGAGGCAGGCCTTTACCATGGCTCTGCAAATTGAGAACAACATTAAAGTAGTTGGAAAACCTCCTAAGAGGGAGGGTGTTAAACTGATCAACCCTGAGAAGCCTCAATCAAGTAAGGTTGTGGATCTTGAGGAAGTTGTAAGGACTTTGGCCAGGGCTGTCAAAGAAATCTCTTACAAGCTGGCCAGGGTAGAGAAAGGAATTGGACAAGGTTCTCAGGGTCAGCATAGGCAACAAGGACAAGACAGACTTGCAAATCATCCTAGAAATGATCAGAGGTCTGATGACAGAGGTAAAGGACCCATGGGAGCTAGACAACCCCAAGCTAGGGAAAATAGAGTAGTGCCTGATCCTCTAAATGCCAGAGTTGTTGTTGTTGAAGAGACAAATCAAATGGATTGGTGTGACAAATGCTTCTTACCCCACCCGCCATGTGAAATAGATCAGCAAGTTGAAGAAGTTGATGATGATGACAACACTGATGATGATGCATGCATGGTGGACTGCTCTACAAGCTCACAACAAGGAGCAACTTCAACTGAGGTAATAAGTGCAAGAACTGCTGCAAGTTTTTGGGACTGCATTCACCAGGTACCTCTTCTTCCTCCCTCTCATGCTTTAGAAATAGATATGGTACAAGCATTTGAACTTCCTAATAATGATTTTGAGTACCTAAGAGCTCTAATGATTAAGAAGTACGATGGAGGAATCCCATCAGAAGAGGATAGACAACTATTAATGAATGTTGTTGTGGCCCAAGAAAAAGAGTATAACACAAGAAGTAAAGTTGTCAAAGGGGTAGGGCCTCAAGCCAAACCAAAGACCCCAGTTCTCACCAATGTCCCAAAAGAGGCTCCAAAGAAAGATGCATCTAGAAAAGGCCTTGTTGTCTCAAGTAGAACTGGTGTTCCCACCCATGCCCAAAATGTTAAAAATCTTGTGCCATCTGATGAGTTTGTCAATCTTTCTCCAAATGTTGCTTTACCCAAATACATTCCCTATGACATTTCCCAAGTCTTGAGTCAGATCAAGATTTCTGTCCCAATTGTTGAACTGCTTAGGATTCCTGAGCACAAGAAGAGGGATTTTGAGTATTTGGGATTGGAAGAAGATAGGAGTGCCCAAGGCAGAAATATAAATAATGTAAACACTCCTCCTTCAACCATTGCAGACCTAGAAAAACCACCAGCATTAGAGGAGATAGGTGAACCACCTGAAGTTTACTTGGGGACATCTTTAGTTGAGTCTCAGTTAAATGTTGATCCATTTTTTACAACACTGATTATTAAAGACAGACTGCTGCACAATTGTATGTTTGACTCTGGAGCATCATGCAATGTTATGCCTCTAGGAAGTCATGAATGAATTGAACATTAAAGTGACAGTAGCCTATGGCAAGTGTACTGCAATGGATTCTAGAGAGGTGCCTGTTGTAGGATGTGTAAAAGGTTTGGTGGTACAACTTGCAGCTTATCGGGTAAGAACTTGAAACTTGATGTTGTCATTGTTGATTGCCCTGCCAAATGGGGCATGTTGTTATCAAGAAAGTGGGCTGCAAGTGTTGGTGGAAGTGTTTAGATGGATATGTCTTTTTCCACCATTCCAATTGAAGGCAACCTTGTAAAGCTGTATGGAGAGAAAAAGATGTTGCACCTCATTGAAGATCCAAATAATGCTTCTTATGAAGTGTTGTATGCTGATGTAGATGCTAGATAACTTTGTGGGGTTTGCTGATGGCAAGGAGCACAAGATTGATCAGTGTAAATGTCTTGAACAAGTGGGTTTACCTTGGACCTTGTTATTTGATGGAGCTTGTTCCAAGTTTGGAAATGGTGTTGGCATTGTTCTGATTTCTCCAGGCCAAGAAGAGTTTGTCTTTTCTTTCAAACTTAACTTTGAATGCACTAACAACATTGCTGAATATGAAGCATTGTTATTAGGCTTGAGAATTGCATGGAAATATGGTATAAAGGATATCATTGTCAAAGGGGATTCAGAATTGATTGTCAAGCAAATTAGAAAATTGTATGCTACTAAAAATCAGAGAATGAAACAATACAAGCATGCAGTTTGGGATTTGATTGAAATGTTTGACTCTTTTAATATTGTGCACCATGATAGAAAGTTTAATGTTGTTGCAGACAAGTTAGCAGTGCTAGGATCCAGATTTGGGAATTGTACAGTGTCTCCATTTTGTGAGTATGATGTTGAAATACTAACAAGGCCATCTGTCCCTGATAACGTTAAAAATTGGCAAGTGTTTGATGATGATGCCCAGGTGAAATGGTTTCTGCAGAACCAAGGTGAGTTTTTGACCAAAATATAGATTGGGAACCAATGGTGTGTGTTGCTGAAGGAAAGGAAACTTTATTTGGAAAAGACATCATCCAACTGAAGACAAACATGATTCCTAGAGGTTTGGTGGCTCTTGAGTCAAACTTTGATAATGTTGATTGCATTATTAAAAGGAGTATGTCAGTTTCAAGAGATGTGGAAGAGCACGACCTGGGCACAAAGGAAAAACCATGTAAAATATGGTTAGGAAGCAATCTCAGCAAGGAAGAGAAGCAGTCCTATGTTCAATTGCTGAAGAAATATCAAGACTGCCTAGCTTGGTCTTACTCTGAGTTGAAGGCATACAGGGAAGATTTTTTCCAACATGAGATTCCTCTTGAATCTAATGCCAAGCCTTTCAGGAAAAAATAGAGGCCCATCAATCCACTCCTTTCTTTGAAGATGCAAGAAGAACTGAAGAAGTTGAGGGATGGAGGGATCATTCAGCCCACAAGGTACTCATCTTGGGTTGCAAACCTAGTGCCTGTCAGAAAAAAGAATGGTGATATAAGGCTATGCGTAGACTTCAGGAACCTGAATAAAGCATCATTGAAAGATAATTACCCTCTGCCAAACATGGAGAATATGCTACAATTGGTAACTGGTTCTGAATTGTTATCTACTCTGGATGGTTTCTCTGGCTATAATCAAGTTGTTGTGAAGGAGTCAGAAAGAATAAAGACTTCCTTTACTACTCCTTGGGGAACTTATGTCTATGTCAGGATGCCTTTTGGCTTAATGAATGTTGGAGAAACTTTCCAAAGAGCAATGGATGTAGCATTTGCTGGTTATATCAATGATTTCATTGTTGTTTATCAAGATGATGTAACTGTGTTTTCCAGAAATAGAAATGATCACTTGCAACACTTGGAGAGAATGTTGATAAGGTGTAGAGAGTATGGCATATCATTGAATCCCAAGAAGTGCCACTTTGGAGTGCAAAAGGAAAAGCTGCTTGGTCACATTGTATCAAAAGAAGGGGTCATGATTGATCCAGAGAGAGTGGAAGCCATCAGCAAGGTTCCAATTCCAAGAACTAAGAAGGGAATTCAATCCTTCTTTGGACAAATAAACTTTATCAGAAGATTTGTGTCTAACTTTGTTGAGTTGACCATCCCCATTACTAGTATGCTGAAGAAGGACCAAGTTATCAAATGGGAAGAAGTTTCCATTCAAGCTTTCAATGGGATCAAAGAAGCACTAAAGCATGCCCCTATTTTGGCAGCCCCAAATTACAAGAATCCTTTTCAAGTGTTTTCTTTTGCTTCAGAAAACACCATTGCATCTGTTTTGTTACAGAAGGATGATGAAGGGGCTGAGAGACCAATTTCCTTTTTCAGTAAGGCATTGCAGGGAGCTGAGTTGAAGTACACCATCATGGAGAAGCAAGCATTTTCCTTGGTGAAAGAAACAAAGGTTTTCAGACCCTACATCTTGAGCTCTAAAGTTGTTGCTTATGTTCCCCACACCATGGTGAAAGACATCTTATCAGAGATGGAGGTCTCAAGAAAAAGATGCAGATGGGTGAACAAGTTGCAGGAGTATGACATGGATATCCAAACCACGAAATTGGTAAGAGGTTTGGGCCTAGCTAAGCTTATGGCTGAGAGAAACTTGCAAACTATTGAGGTGAATGAAGTAGAAGGAGAAAGGGTGGATGTCCTTGAAAAGTTGGTAAGTTTTGAATGGTACAAGGATATAATATTTTATCTCAGACATCTATGCTGCCCTGAATATTTGAGTAAAAATCAGAAAAGAGCTCTTAAGTTAGCCTCTCAAAAGTATGTCATTACTGATTTTGGGTTAGCTTGGAAGAACCCCAAGGGAGTGCTCTTGAGATGCATTACTGAAGATGAGGCCCCCAAAATAATTGTTGATCTCCATGGAGGAGTTTGTGGGGGACATTTTGCTGGAAGAGTTACAACACATAAAATCTTGAGGGTTGGTTATTGGTGGCCAACTCTCTTCAAGGATACAACTCTATTGGTTAGGAAATGTGAAAGTTGCCAGTGTTTTTCTGGAAGAATGAAAGCTTCAGGCTCCCTTCCTTTGCAGCCTGTGTCAGTTGAAGCCCCATTCAGACAATGGGGAATGGATTTCATTGGGGAAATTTCTTATCCTTCCAGTGTTGGTCATAAATGGATTCTTGTAGCCACTGATTATTTCACTAAGTGGGTGGAAGCAATCCCCACCAAGAAGGAAACACACCAAGTTATCATGGACTTCATGCTGAATCAAATCATATGCAGATTTGGAGTGCCAGCTAAAATTGTTGTTGATAATGCCATGAGTTTCAGAGCCAAACCTTTGGTGGCAATGTGCAAAGAGTATGGAATCAATTTGACATATGCTTCTAACTACAATCCCCAAGGAAATGGACAAGATGAGTCCAATAATAAAAACTTGTTGAAGATCATTAGAAGAACCTTGGAGCTGAACAAAAAGAAGTGGGGTGAGCAACTGAAGTTTGTTGTTTGGGCTGACAGAATCACTGTCAAAAGAGCTACTGGTAAAAGCCCATTTGAATTGGTATATGGAACTCAAGCTTTGTTGCCCCTTCATTTGCAATTGTCTTCATTTCAGTTTGTTTCAACAAATTGAAGATCAAGAAGTTAGTCCATATGATGCTCGAATCAATCAGATTATTGAGTTGGATGAAGAAAGAAGGGCATCCCATCAGCGGCATGTGAAGTTCAGAGAAAATTTGAAGAAGTTATTTGACAAAAAGGTGACTCCCAGAGCTTTTCAGCATTGGGGATCTTGTGCTTTTATGGGATAGCAGGCATGAAGATAAGGGAAAGCATGGTAAATTTGATGCATTGTGGATGGGCCCTTATTCAATTGATATTCAAATTGGTGAAAATACCTTCTTCCTAAAAGACTTAGACGGGGAACTGCTTGAATTGCCTGTTAATGGCAGGCATTTGAAACATTTCCTTGATTGATTTCTCAGAATCAAGGTATACTCCATTTGTATAGTGTATAGTTCTTTGTTTTCATTCTGCTTTTGTGTTTTTGTTCATTCTGGTCCTTGGTGACCTGGTTTTGTTGGTTTCTCGGTTCATTTTTTGGAGGATGGTTATGGTTGTTCTACTCTGCAAGCTTATTCTTTGACTCCATTGCCCAATGGTCTATTTTTGGCACTTGGTCTACTATTTGTTCTTGTGGCACTCACAGGGAGTGCCCATCCCCGAGTCAGAGCCAATGTTGGTGCTCAAATTAGTCTCACCCCATTTGTCATTGAAATTCCTCAGTTTGTGGCCTCTGTCATGTTTTCTATCTCCCCGTATTGATGCTTGAAGACTCTCCTCCATTTGGTTGCCATGATCAGTCCCTTCCTTGGTCGAGGATCACTTAAAGGTCCAGAATTTGTTTTTTGTTCCTCTGTCCATATGAAAGAGTCTGTAACTTGGGCGTAAAACTCAGGTTTTTCCTTTCCTTCCATTTTCCACAGTCACGTTTTGTTGTCCCTATCATTTTTGTCCCAAATACTTGTGGAAACGTGATTGGATGTAGCTTGGAGGATCATATTTGAGCCTTATAACATTTCCAAATTCTCTGTCCTTGAAGAAAGATTCATTTCTGGGCTCAAATGGTGATTTTCCTGCATTTTACGGTTTGACAGGTGTATTTTTCCCCATCAAATTTACATCTCAGCATCAATGGAAACGTGGCCCTTTTTGGTTGGATGCAGCTCGGCGGGGAACTTTAAAAACTCTAAGGCTCACTTCAACCCAAAACTTGTCCACGTGGAGGAACGACGCTCATTTGAAAATTCACCTTTTGGTTTGGCCTTGGAGTTGCACCGGGGGGACACATGGAGGTTTCCGCTACTTTTCCCAGACTTAGAAAAATTTTCATGCAGTCCAGTACAGTTTTGGTGGACCATGGACACGTGGAGGGTTGGCGCTCATTTGAGGATCTGCCTCAGGGTCCCACCTTAACAATTGCACATAGGGAGACATGTGGAGGCTTCCGCCAGCTCCGCTTTGTACTTAAACTTTTCAAAGTAATTTTCTAAGGCCTGGGACACGTGGTGAGCCCACGCTTGTTCAAGGTCTCCACTCTTGGGCACCATCTCAAAGTTGCTTGAAGACACATGGAGGCTTCCACCGGGTCTTCCCATACTTAGACTTTTCAAGCAATTTTGAAAGGCCTGGGACATGTGGAGGGACCGCCATGTTTGGGGACCGACCCCTAAGTTTTATTTTGAAGAAGCACCAAGAGGACACTTGGAGGCTTCCACTCACTCTGCCCTTTGCTTGGAATTTTCAATGGCCAAAGGAAACTGTCTCAGACCCTAGACACATGGCGCCTTCCGCTGAACCTTCAAATTTTTTAACAGACTCTATCGAATGAGACACGTGTTGAGCCCACACTTGTTTGGGGTCTCTGCTTTTGGGGACCATCTCAAAATGCACCATTGAGACACGTGGAGGCTTCCGCTGGCTCCTTTTTACACTGAGACTTTTCAAAGGCCAAAAGGCATTTTTCTTGGGCCCAGGGTACGTGGAAGGCTCGCGCTTGTTTGGGACTTGCCTCTGTGCTTCTCCTTTGTAGTTGCACCAAGGAAACACATGGATGGCTATGATATAAAGTGGAAAAGGGGAGAATCAATGGTTGCTGTGCATTTCACCTATTTTTCCACCATTTTTTCTCCAAGACTCCTGGAGACGTGAATACACACTATTTTTCATCATTCTTTGATGAAATTCCTTGTCGTCTCTGTCTGTAAGGTGTCCATTGAATGGATTTGAAACTTAAATTGTGAGTCCAAGGATTGTTAAGGTCGATATTTTGAAGTTGGAATTGCTCAGGCACTCGCAAAAATGGGAATTACCAGAGGAAATGGATGCGGGGTAGAATTGTAGAGGAAAGAGAGGGAAAAGGGATGAAATGATGAAAGTGTAGGTGTAAAAGATGAAAAAGGTGTTGCCTCGAGAGTGAAAAGGGATTACCTGTCATATCCAGTTGTGCAGAGTCTCCAGAAAATGATTAAAAAGGGGATTTCTCACATGACAGAATCAGAATGATTAGAAGGATTGCCAAAAAATTGTGGCATGGCATCCTAGTCATTAGTCAAGGGCCCAAGAAATGTGATCAGTTCACAATTGGTCCACCTGGCAGCTTTCAGATCTGAATTTGTTAAACGTCACTTTCTGAAGTAAATTGTTAACAAGCAAAGGTCCCTCGAATATTCTTTCTCTTTTGGGGGGGAAAATTGAGTGAGTAAAATGTATAAATGCAATGAGAATACTCTTGCAAATGGTCAGAGGTTGAATTCTTAAGAGAAAATTTGAGAAATTCATCTTCCTGAGAGACCAAGCCGAGATAACCTGTTATTTTCTTCTGTGTTAGATTTTCTATCATGTCAAGTTGGTTGCAGATGTATAGCCATTGACGAGCACTGAGATTTCTCTAGAAGCTTTCCCCTGCTGATGAATCTAAGCAATTTTGAAATTAATTTGTGTCCAATCTCTAGCAATTTGTGTCTGCTTTGTTTCAGAATGTCTACAAATAGTTTCTTTCATTCCTATTGCAATCTTACATTGAAATATTTGTGAAATCACACAGGATCTCATCCCTGTGATAGTTTAATGGTATTTGCAATTTCATTTCAAGAAGAGCCTTCATCTTGGATGAGATAAACAAATTTAAAATCAATTCACTGTCATTTGTTGATAAATATTGTCTGTAAGTCTTTGGGTGTACCTTAGGCATGATTGATCAGAGACTTTGGTGTTTAATTGAGTCTTTCAATTTGAGCCTTCATGTTAGAGTCTCAAAGATTATGTGAAAACATGTTGATCTGGGCCTCCATTGAAGCACACCTTCTGGTTGAAGGAACATCTTAACTGTTTCTAAAGCTTTCTGTTGTTGAGTTGTTCATTGTTGTGAAGTCCCTTCAAATATCTGGTATAATCAACTTTATCCTGCTTCATCTCCCACCAAAATTATTCAAAAACCATGAATCCACCCTGAACTACCCCTGTTTTCCCTGTGTATCAACAAAGGAACAAAATCTACTTACTAAAATATGTAGAACAATCAGGATTTCTTAATGTCTTCAGTAACCTTAGCCTTGTGTTGAAAGTATCTCCATGTTTAGAAGTGACAACTCTTAAGAGTTAAATCATGGAGTATTGACCGTATTTTCCCAAGGTTTTCTTCATAGAATTTGTGCAAAAGAAGGATATCTCCATCTCCTTCATCAAACAGAGGTTACACTAAGGGTCCTCTCACCCTGGTCGAAGAGGCACAACCTAAAGTAGTGAGGATAGGTCAAATCCTCTTAAAGGTGTTATCCATCTCTCCACAAATCTGAGTAACAAAGGGCCAGTTAGATCTCATCCCCGGCTACAAAATGACACACACTATGATCTATCTATCTCTAAGCTCCATGTCCAATCTGTGTTGCTGCTCGGCTTGAAAGGGAGAACAAATTTGGATACCATGACCCAATAGCCTCACCCATACCATGGGAGAAAGTCAAATACTAAGCCTGCATCGAAGGTCAAAGTAGGGAGGCGGGCTGGTGGAGCACTTTGAGTTTTTGAGCCTGCATTGAAAAGAGATAAAATTATAAAAGTGAACCACAACTCTGTCCCCACTCAAGTAAGGCGACGTGTCAAGACCATATAAAAAGTGGGTGGGTGGGCCAAAATGTTCCAAAGTGCCATTTCTCCAATGTGGACGGCTCGAATTGAAAGTTTGCAAAGGCAGGATGAACAACTGTGATTTAATGCATCTGGTTTTTCCACCAGGCATGGAAACAGTCGAGGCGTTGGAGAGACTCAAACATTGGTTTCTTGAATTAGTTTTTCATCATTTTTGTAACCGAATGTAACAGTTCCTGGAAGCTATTTAATGGTTTCTCCACATTGTTATTAGGGTTGGATCCTGATACTTTGTAAAGGTGATAGATTCAAAGTAATCAATACATAATTTTTCCCCTTTCTTCCTCTACTTTTCTTCTTTCTTTTTCTGAAACTTGGGAATCATCCATCTTTTAAGATAGGAAACTTTGTGTTCTTATTTATATGATTTCTAGAACTTTGTGTCTGTGGAATTATATTGGTTATGAAAGTGAATGATTCTATTCTGCAACTCCCTAGTTCAATATGTATAAAGTTATACTCTGTTATCTATATTTCCTAAAGGTATTGTCATGTTCTTCCTTCCTCATCTCCTTAATTCTTCTATTATTTTGTATTGCTGATATTTGGGGCATAAACATTTCAAGGTATCAGGAATCCACACTTTGAAAGTCGTACATTTGTATATAAGTTTTACTGCTTTCTTTCAATAAGGGAACCTCTCCCATTAAAGAGGAGGGACTTGTTGTCCCCTGACTATGGTTTGTTAAAAGGATCATTTTAAAACCCAATAGATACTAGACTCATGTCAACCCTATTTTGATAAACCTATCGACCTTGGATGATGTAGAGTTTTCAAGCCCTTCAATTTGGTACCCGTTCTGTAGTTTATACGTGTGAGTACATTCGACTGTCACTGCCTTTGATCCTGGCCCATTTCCCTATTTTTCCGATTTGACCTTTGACCCATTATCTCATCTACCTACCCTCATCTTCATCACACCCACTTTTTATCAATCCACTCATCGATTTTCTCTTCCACCTCATCAGTTCCTAGTTTGAGGGGGATCACCTTCACCCACACATGGGGCAACCACATCTTATTTTCATCAGCATCGCTTACCAATACAAGCTACGTAACAAAAAGAAGAAAAATGTAGACACCAAAATTGGGTCACACTCCCCTTGGCTCCCCATTGAATAACCAACTCAAACATATTCACCTAACCATGGCCCCTTCCACCCCACATTAATAGTAAATTAATTAACTTAATTAAATTAATACCCATCCTCATAATATTCATTACTTAATTATTTAATTAAGCTAATTTTCACCTCACCCTAGACCTATTCTTGGTATGTTTCCATAACTAACTAAGACTTGGTCCTAGTTACCTTAATGAGCTAAGACTTAGTTCAACCCCAAAAATCAATTCCTATTATCCCTCTAACCATATTCCCGCTCACAAAAAAGGCAACTTCCTCTTTGATCCGGGATAATAGACAGATCTGGTAGAAATGATTACCATGATCTGTTATTTTTAGTAAACCTAGATAATCATGCCTTAACCGATGGCGGTCACCCCAAAACTGTCGTCGGTTACCATTTATTCACTTTATCAACCTTGTTTTTGGGTTGGCACATTCTGAGATCAAGCTGGACGAGAAGAGAACAGCATGCAAGCGGAACCACAGCCTTTTCACACCCATAAACATCCATAGCCAACACCAGGACAGGTCTAGAAGCATTGCATTCACAAAAGCATTCCAGGAAGTACTACTGTGGCACCAAATGCCATTCTTCTAATCAACTATCATCACCATTCAGCCATCAAACCCATGTCACAGTAAGTGTATCTTCTACTAGCATAGTCTATTTCAGTTTAATAGCCTTTTTCACTCCTATTATCATTTCATATCTTGCATGTTCCTTTCCCATCTTCTACCTACTTGTAGACTTAGCCATTCCTCTACCCACGCCACCAAATTACCCATTCTCACCTCCTACACTCCTCAGGGTATACCTGAGACCTTTACAGACCTCCCTATCCACCCTTCCACCTCTATTTAGCTTAAGTTTAACTCCTACAATCAGATCTCATTGAATTCCTTTCACCCCGACCTTACCAACGCCGGTCACCCCTGACCATTTCCGGTCCCTTCTAAGTCATCATCAGTTACACCTGACCAACATCAGTCTTTTTGTTTTACATATGTGCCAATAACAGAGCCAACCTATCTTCTACCAAGTGACCCAAACAACCCAGAACCTGACTCTGACCAGTTCCAACACCCTGACACCTACCTACCCTTCAAATCTGACAATAGCCTAGCCTGTTATGTTAGATTTTCTTATTGTTCTTGAATGAAATACCTAAATCATATTAACTACAGTAGGAATTTTTCTATTTCTTGTATTAATTTTTTTTAAACAATGGATTGATAGCCATCTAGGGAGTATCACACTTCCCAGATTTAGCACACGCTAGGTAGTCCATTGTCATATATTATTTAACTCTTCTTTTATGGTCTTGTTTTCTATTGTAGGTAGTTCCTCCCAGCCAAAAGGAAGCTCTCACCATCAACATTGGATTTAGAAGTCATAATGCACACAAACAACCATCAACCAACCAACATAAATAGGTATTCCTCCTCAACCCATAACCATTATCTGTTTCGTCTCAATAACGTAAAGAAAATGGTGAAACACCTTTTTATGGTCAGAGAGGGGAATTTCATCACGAGTTCCAAGGAACTCTTCAATGACTTCATCATTTTGAAACATGTCCATGGCAACATGATGTAATTGGTCATGGTCAATGAGAGTTGGATAAAGAATCTCAAAACTAATGACATTAATGGATAAATGTTCAACGGAGAGATTTGTTTGGGAAATATTTCAAAGAGGTTGTGTGTAGACTTTGTGTCACTATCAGAACTAGTGTCATTATCACTACTTGAAATTAATATGGGATCTGCATTAAGTATCTTGAAACTAAGGCCATGTTTACCATGAATCAATTTTCTAAAAATTTAAAGGTAAAGTTATATCCATTTTAAAAAATTACTCGCTACAATTTTGAGCATAATAAACAATTTATTCGTCACTAGAGTCTACACTATTGAGAAAAATAATTGAGCATCTAGAAAAAAAATTGAGCATCTAGCTCTATATGTGTAATAGGAGCAGGTTACTTGAGGGGTCAGGAATGAAATAAGAAAACGACTTGCACAAGGGCTAAGAGGAGAATTGAAATTCCGTCAAGAAGAGAGATGACCATCCATGGATTTGAACAGTAAGCCATCTAAAATTGACCCCATAAAACTCTCCACCACTTTTTGGTGTAAATATTTAATTTAGATGAAGCACCATCAATATGAAGGAAGGGCACAAGTGAAAAACTTGATACTATAATAGAATTTCAAAGTTGAGCTGACTCCAACCAGTTATCCATGGCCATTCCTATACGATACTTGATTTCGATAACTGTCCAAAAGGGTATCTGATTCTCCATTTTGAACATATATTTGACAATGTCATTCAAGAGATGGTGATTGTAGTGCCCCCACTTTTCCCTAGCATGCTTTTAAAAAATGGTTAATAATAATAATACAAAAAAAAATTTAGATAAAAAAAAATTTAAAACACCTAATGAAAGAAATAAATAAATGGAAGTTTGAAATGAATGAGGGAGATTCGAGATCAGATGTGATTGTGAGAGATTCGTATTAAAATTTAGTATTAATAATAATAATAATAATAATAATACTAATAAAATATATTAAATGATTTCAATAAATATGAGAATAAAAATAATTAATTGGAAGCATTGGATGCGTACTAGGGGAGGAGCAGGTGAGGACTTAATGCGAGTTTTGTGGTGGTATTAAGGAAGAGTTAGTAGAAATTATTGATGGGCGGTGGAGTGTATGTACAAGTAAATTATTGAAAAGATCCTTGGATATTTCTAGCAAATGCCTGGTCAAACCTAAAACTTCACACCACCACAACCTTTGACCAACATTTTCTCCTTGCTAGAGCTGATTTGGATGTTTTTGGAAACGCGTCTTTTTCCTTGGATAATAATACAAACACTTTACTTGATATCCAAAGGCCTCAACCGTGATGAAAACCAAGTTAACACTAGAAATTTAGTAGAAATCGGATAGTTGTAGTGGGGGCAAGGGTTACGAAGGAATGGCGTCAAATGGAGATTTTGTTATTTGTAGTCCTAAACTCTTACCATTGTGGGTAGACCATCCCTGCACACAGAATAAATATGTAATCCTATTATCTCCTCATAGTGTTATATAAAAACTAATTTATTTGGATTCGTATCTGTTCAAAAGTGGTTATAATTTCCCAAAGGGATATGTGACATGTCATTGTTTTGTTTACTATATGCAAAAGAAGAAGAAAAATATTGAGGATTTCAAGGCACTTATTTTAGACGTATTGTCTAGCTGTAATGATCTTCTTATTCTTCTTCTAGGTTGTGCTACGCTCTCTATAACCTTGTTGGATCATTCTCGTGGTAGATAAGAGCTACCTATATATTTTCCTGCTCTCTGTCTTTTATTTTGAGTAGTTGTTGTGTTAATTAAGTCATAGAAAGTGCCTCTCCAATTATCCCAAATATATCTCCGAAAGATTTGTCTCTTTCACTCATCCTCTATGTACTACCCTCTTTTTATCCATTCGCAACTCTATGTAGAGAGAGGATGGTTCACGGAGTACATGGGATGTTGGATATACACAAAATGGTCTTCCTTGTTTAAATGCCATAGAAACTTCCAAGCCAATGCAATTGGTTTGGGGTAACCATTTTTCCATGACTGTTACCAATATCCTCATTATTCTATGCCAAATGGGGGATTTTGGAACAACTTAAAGGACTGCATAAGCATATGACTTAATGTTTTGTTTCCCGCTCATTATCTTGGGACTGCTTAAGAACTTAAGTTGTAAATTCGGGTAATGGTCATGCCATGAAAGTTTTATTAGAAAGGTGAGTTGGATTTTGAATATGAAAAGCTTTATGATAGAGGGGGATAATGTCGTGGAAGGTAAATGTGTATTATGTGGAAAGCACATTGGTTTGAAGTATATAGTGATTTGGTTGATTTTATTGGAATTTCATTGGTTTTGTGGAGCTCTTCATGCCTAGAGGGTTAGCGTATATGTGGCCTTGGATTTTGTCTTGAATGGTACAAATGGAGGGGTTGCGGTTGCATGTGAACTATTTGATGGAATGCTAAAAGAGAGTTGGAGCCTTGTAGAATGTGGGTAAACCGACATGGAGCACCAATTACACTACAGACACTAGTATTGTCAGGCATGGTCTTTGTACGCAACCAAAATTGCATGTGCTACATTGTCGTAAAATAGTTACAAAATTCCCCAATGATGATTCATGTCCTTTCAAAAGGTGTTTGAGTTCCTAAACCCATTTGTAGTGTATATTTGTAGCTTAGACATCTTAACTTATATTTTCCACACTTTCTTCTAGCTTCCTGCTTCATTATGTGCATGTTTTGGCCTTTAGTGTCGAAATTGGACCTAAGCGGTGGTTCTGTGTTTGTCACCCAGCTTGGGCGGTGGTTCTTGAAACCACCTCCCAGGATCCCTAGGCGGAGGTCCTACGATCATCACCCTATGTAGGGTGGCGGTCCTACGCATTTTTTCAAGAACCTCTTCATGTGTGATTTTAAACATGCGACGCTTCACTTAACTTGACTTCAAGGTGTGTTTATGAACCAAATTTCCTAAAAATAGTCTTGATTACATGGTATTCCTTCCCTCTTCTATTTTTAAATAGATTTAGTTATTTTGAAATGCCTCTTCACCCAATGATTTGGCACTCCAAGGATTGCCTTGTGCATGAAGGCACATCCCAGCCAATTCCTATATATTCAATGCTTGTATTCAAGAAAATGGCCTGAGAATTTTGTGTATCTTACATAGTATTGCTGCCACAATCCTGCTGGAAATTGCATAGCCAAGCTCTATTCACTTGTGTTATCCCTCTTCCACTTGCATTGTAACTAGACTACCTTCAAGCTTCCATTGCTCAAGCATCTTCTCCTATTACTTCCTTTACATTCCCAATTCCTTGGACTCATATGGACACATAGAGAAAGAAAGGATAAACTGAGGGGACAATTCATCACACAGCTGGATTTACCTCTGTTATGTGAATTCTAGGTTGGATTTGTTGTTTTATTTCCTTCATTGCTGAAATTTATCATTGTTACATCATATCAAATAGAGTAGAAATCAATTTCCTTTCATTTACTAGTAATTAGTTAATTTCCAAGAGGGTTTAAATCATTAATAGAAGCTCCCGGTGACAGATCCTCTTCTTCCCATCCCTGTGGATCTGAAGGAGAGAATATATGTAGGAGGTTGTCTACATATATAGATCATTTGGAAAATTTCTTGTTTTAAGTTAGTTTAGTTTTAATACACTCAACACAGGTGAATAACCACATCAGGTTATTTTTCTTGTTTAGTTTTAGTGTAGGAGTAGTTCAATCATTTAGAATAAAAGAAAATTGTTGTTTGTAATTATGATGTTTCAGTTTTTTTGTTTTATTTAGGTTATTTTCCTTTCAGCAGTAGCATAGATTGTTAGTTTCATCTTAGTTAATTTGGACACTTCAAACTAGTTCAACACATTGAGATTCAATTAGAAAAACCATAGGGAATTTACGCTACCCATTCATAGCCTCTAAATCTCCCCTTTTCCAACTCAGCTACTAGGAGATCACACTACTAGATCTTAGTCACTGATCCTCCTATAGTTAGCCACACATATTTCCACATCGGCTGCCCCGGCACGACCTCAAGGGGTCAAGTGCGGTTGAAGGTTGCATGTCAATTTTCATCTGTACAAATTGGTGAACCCAACGTGAAGGATTAATTCCTTCTTGTTTCCTTTTATTTCATTTCTATTAACTCATCTTTCCATTTCTTCCCTATTTTGGTAGGTATTTTATACTTTCTAAAATATGTCTGGAAGAGATTTTGGTGGGCCATTTGGCTTTGATAGATATTACACCAACATTCAACCACAAAAATCCCCTTATCTTTCAAGGTGGGGTGAAAATTACACAAGCAACGTCCAAACCTCCCCTAGTTACACTTCAAACCCCATTAGCTATGTAAGGATGGAGGAGGTTGGATCAACCATTAAACATGCAATACAGTCAACCCAATGTAAACCACGTTGTTATCACAAATGGAACAGGTTCTTACCATAGAGTCTTGTCAAGACCTCACATTTTCATGTAATCAACAAAAGATGATATATTTGCATGAATAACTAATCCTCTTCATCAGATAGATGAGTATTTGGATAGAATGAAGGCTACAACCTTTGATATTTCAAATGCCTATCCTAAGATTCTTACTTCTAAGGAAGAAAAGAATTATAACACTAAACAATTCATGACAGGGTATCATGAGCCTGCTCAATCAAACCCTATGCCACAGGCACCCCAACAAGGGACTCAATCCTCTCCCAACGATCTAATTTATACTTTATTAGGGAGGATTAGAGAACTAGAAAGTGCCCAGACTTCACAACCAACACATGCAGTAGGGAAGAACATGGGGTATCCAGTTGACAGCAAAGGATACATCCCTTCCAATGAGCAACCAACACAATATCTTATACAACAAGGTTATCTAGTTCATTCAAATCTAGGTGATCTTCTCACAGGATTAGACACACTAGGGATGGGTCCTCATCCTTCTCAAGCTTATCCTACACAAGGGCTAGATGGAAGTGCATTCTCAAATGTGACCACAATAGGCAATGTGAACGTTCCTTGGTTTTATGCCCACTAGTCCATATCCTGGTACTATCCCACCTTACATGCACATGTATTCAAAAACTCCCCAGATGGACCCATATGCCATTCCCACTCCCTACATGCCATATGAAGGGACCCCATACGTTCCAGTCAATGCTTATAATGCATCTTATCCAACTCCTCCTCCTCCACCTCCTCATCAAGGATCTTCAATGGTGGAATCTTATGCAATGGGTACATATGCTGAGTACTTAAAGGAGCCTCTTGAATTCACCATACATGGTGTCATGCTTCCATGCCCATTGTCCAAATCTTCCAAAATTTAAGGGAGAAGGAGACCTGAATGCTCATATCAAGGCCTACACTACTGCTATCAGGGAATTACTTCCTTGGGATGTTGTAGTGGCTAAGATATTTCCAAAGACTCTCAAAGGAATCACATTGGATTGGTATTACCATATTCCAGAAGCTTCTATACATTCCTTTAAACAACTTGTTTCTGAGTTCATCAAAGCATTTGACATGAACAAGTTGTTGTGTATAGGGATTAGGGAGTTCCTACATATTAGACAGGAGAAAAATGAATCTGCCACCCATTTCATCCAGAGATGGTGTCAAGTTCTCTATTCCTCTACAAGTGTGCCCAACATGGACCAGATGGAACTTTGTGATCTTTTCCTTCACTCACTCAATCGAGAGACTAGGGAGGAAGTCCAGAAGTTTCCTTTCTCATAGTTACGAGGAAGTATTAGAAGGTGTTACTTTGATTGACCAAGCCACTATAGAAAGTGGGCGTAAGATCTATGGTCCCAATGGGAAATTGGTATCCCCAAATCAAAATAATGCAAATTATCAAAACAATGGTGCCAACAACCAAGGACCTAAGGGTGTGAATCAAAATCATGGTGCTACCATGAATAGTGCTACTGATCAAGCCAAGAACACTAGTTTCACAAACAATGGTAACACTAACAATAACAACAACATGGGAAATCAAAGAGCCCCTAACACTGTCTCCTCAGTCAACACATTTGATGTAAACCATCCCTCTCAAAAGAAAAATCAAACCCAAGGCCCAAACCAGTATCAAAACTCTGGCCAAGGGGAAACGAATCATGGTTATAACAATCAATTTCAAAATTATAACCGAGGTTATAATCAACAACAACAAGATGCTTATCAAAGGCCAAGAGATTATGACCCTAACCTATATTGTGGTTTCCATAAGGTTTGAGGTCATGATGATAGGACTTGCCGTGATTGCAACAAGTTTCTGCAAAGACTCCCATGAAAACCAAAGGTAACTCTTTGTAGACATGTTCCTAGCAAATCCTGAAACAAACCCACAGCCTAGTCATACCTGACCTGTCACACCTCAAAATGTGAACCCTAAACATCCTGGGGATTCCCAAGTGAATCCTCAAAATATAAACAAGGGTATTCCTATAGGAAACAATGACCATGAAGCCTCAACTTCTTGACAACTCTCAAGTTTCTCCTAACCTTGGTTCAAATGATAATACAAAAATCTTGGGGTTAGTCGAGCTAGAGGTCGAGCCAGAAATTAATGCAACAACTCAGATGAAGGAGTATGTTTCACAACCCCTACCCACTCTTTCCTTCCCATAGGATGACATTCCTACAATCTCAAAACTAGTAGGATCCTATGATTTAATATCGGATTTGAACAAGACCTTTTCTCACATTTCATTTCTAGATTTGCTGAAGAATTCACCTGCGCATCATTCTGTGTTGCTCAATGCACTAGGTCTTGGTCATCTAATCCATGTTATGCCACCTCCTAGTGCTCAAATAAATCATATTGAATTTGACATACATCCTCTGGGATAGAATGATAGGGATACTGGGTTTGTTTTCTATATAGACAAGATGCCATATGACGCTGAAATTTCCCGAAGAGGTGATCCTGCCTTATTTTTACAAGTATGGGTTTATAAAAATTGCATTAAGAGAGCCATGATTGATGATGGGGCTGCTGTAAATGTGGTTCCCTTCTCTTTCTTGCAGAAGTTGGGATATGGAGAGACAAATTGTTCCTCTACAAGAAACACGTTACGGGAGTACACAATCTTAAAGAGACCTCGATTGGAACCATAGTTCTTCCAGTCACACTTGGTCCAAAAACCATCTTGACGGAGTTTTACATTATCGATAGGGAAACAAGTTATAACATGATCCTTGGGAGACCCTAGATTCATCGAATGAAGGCTATCCCTCTACCATATTCTAGGAGATTAGATTCCTCCATTTGGGGAAGGTCTTCATCACTCAAGGGGATCCTAAGCCCTTTGATATACACTTAGAAAACCTCAAGAAGAAGAAAGGAGTCCATACAGAGTATGAACTTCCTGCGAATCAATTGAACAAACCACCTCCATCAAAAGAGTTAGTCCTGATCACCCCGGGCATGCCAAGGCTGAAGTCATTGACCCAAAAACATTTGAGGTGGAAAAAATAGATAAGGGTAAATCAATATATGTGGAAATAGTGTCCACTAAAACCACAAAGAAATTATGAAACTCTTAGAGAGTGATGATCTGATCTTCCTCCCATTTGAACCACAGGGGATGGGTAGTCTTCTCAGTTTAGCATCTCTTCCCTCCAACAACCTAGGTCTAGGTGTAAACATGATAGAATTAACAAATGAAGAAGGGAAATTTGAGATTGAAATGATGCCCATCAAAACCATCTCTGAGGGTTGTTCTATTCTAAACCTTGGTTTCAACCCATGTGCGTCTGAAACTAAGCTTTCCATATCCATGGGGCAAGGCCTCATCATTCAGCAAGGGTCACAAGTAAACACAACGCTCTACATAGGAAACAAGGCCGAGCAACATAGTCATGCTCACCCACACACCATGTCTCAAGAACGTGACAAAGAGGTGCACAATTCCTCTTTCAGACAAATGATTTTAATGATTGGACATATACACTTCTGGGCAAGGGTTGTAAGTTTAAACCTAGAATGGTAGGCCCTTGTCAAGAGAATGGAAATTTTGAGGATCATGGTTCTCCACTGTGTACTTTTAGGGGTGAAGAATTCGATATTCGTTAACTTTCTTCACCTTAGACATCATGACATGTAGTTTCACCTACATTTCCATATGTACATTACTTGCATCCACATTGCATTTTCATCTTCCAGTTCATTTCGTAAATTTGTGATCAAGGGACTTATTCTTATAGAAATTCCTAAAAACTTCTTGAAAACATTGGAAAAACATTCAAATCATATCTCTTCAAATCCTCATGGTATCATCAATTATTTCCAAATCATTTCATCAGTTCAAATAAGATAAGACAAGCTTTGATAGTAACCATACCAAGGCCTGCATACTTGGTTCTATTTGTAGTTTCTTCTAGATTAGGTGTCTTTGCCTATAGTATGTTCTAGAAGCTTCATGGTGTCACATCTATCCCATATACATCTCTTTGGAAATAAGAACATTCTAGACATTTTTCCTAGATAAATAAGTCAAATGTAAATCCACAGAAATTTTTTATTTTACACATTTCTTTTCCCTACCAACCTTCGGTGTTGAGCCTACATCTCTTACTAGTGATGTAGGGTTGGGAAAGGAGAGAAAGTGTCCCTTACTATGTTCCTATGCCTTGTCCATGGTGATGAGCCCATACTTCCTACTGGTAGCATGGGGCAAGGTGTAGGGGTCTCTTTGAAAAATTTGAAAGTTAGAAATAGTTCATTCAAATGCTGTGAAAATCATAAATCAAAACAAAGTGAGTTAGATGTCCAAATTCCAAAAGAGTTTAAAACCTCAAAACCATATTTTGTCAACCAAGTGGCCATCTATGGATCTAAGTCTAGATAAACTGGAAAGCAATTCACATTTTAAACTATGAAGAAAACTTGAGTAGAATGAGGTTGTAGGGTCTCAATTTGGTTTTGCCAAATCCTTGTCTTTCTCTCATCATTACCATTCAACAAATTTCTATAACTTGTGCCCCTTCTGGCTCTTGGTGTTGAGCCCTCGCATCTTACCGGTTGCATGGAGTTAGGAGTGGGGCAAGTTCATTCACTTATCATATCACTCTTTCATCACGTCTTGCCAAAATAATATGAAGTATCAAAAATTTCTTAGAGAAACTAAAGTTCAACATTACAGTGTATTTGCATTATCATGTATCAACATTACAAAACACAAAAAAAGATCATTCTGTTAGCATTCATATCCACTGCATACATTCTTGAAAAGCATATAAAAATGGAAATTCTAAACATCTAAGAGTACACATGTGAATCAAATCATAAATGGAAGTCAACTCTATGCAAGGAATAACCGAGCCAAAAAGAGATATATGTACATATCATGGTGTGTCATAGTTTTGTATAATGCCATCACACACTAGGTGTGGTCAAAACACTCGCAATGAGCATGAAATACCAAAACATCATATATGCCTCACAAAATGGAGACTAAGCAATAAAGGCACTCTTCCTATCCACCTCTTTGAGGCCCCTTATGACCGCTCTAGTTACAAATTTCTTAGGAGTTCTTCTCAAAAGCATTCAAACAGCAAAGGGCCAAGCCTAATGCAAAATACCATTCCTAAATCCATTCCAATTCAACCATACTCACAAATGAAATGGTCACCGTGGGCCCAGAGATAAAAAAAATCACCAAGTCAATATGTGCAAATGAATTGGAAAATAAGTTGTTTTGATATATATATATATATATATTTGTTTTAACCTTCATTTTGAGTGCATATGTGTCACAGGGTTGGAGCGTTGGTGGAGGTAAGTTCTTATCCCCACAAAAATGGTAAGTCCTCTTGTCATTTTAATTTAGTGTTTATTTTTTGATATTTTATCTATCTGCACTTAAGTCTTCTTTTTCATTTTACAGGTAGTGGGAGTTTGGACAGAGACATTTTGACACATGGGCATGTCAGGTATAGCTTCTAACTCCCCATTTTGGGAACACCATACTCGACTCTACGTTTTACGCCTTTTCATGGCTAAGACGCTTCTCCAAGGGGGAAATATGTATGCACCCAAAAATTGCATGTGCTACATTGTCAGAAAATGGTTACAAAAGTCCCCAATGATGATTCATGTCCTTTCAAAGGTGTTCAAGTTCCTAAACCCATTCGCAGTGTATATTTGTAGCCTAGACATCCTTACTTAGCTTTTGCCATGCTTTCTTCCAGCTTCCCATTCATTTCTATGCATGTTTTGACCTTCAGTGTCAGGACCCGCCACTTCCTTGGTGGTTTTGAAACCGCCACCCAGGCTTGGGTGGCGGTTCCATGTTTGTCACCCAATGGGCGGCAGTTTTGAAACCACCACCCAGGCTTGGGCAATGATCTTGTGATGTCACCCTACACAAGGTGTGACAATCCTGCGCATTTTTTCCATAACCTTCATGCGTGATTTTAACACATGATTTCACTTAACTTGACTTCCAAGGTGCGTTTGTGAACCAAATTTCCTAAAAATAGTCTTGATTGCATGGTATTCCTTCCCTCTTCTATTTTTAAATAGATTTAATTAGTTTGAACTACCTCTTCACCCAATGATTTGGCACTCCAAGGCTTCCTTGTGCATGAAGGCACATCCCAGCCAATTCCTATATATATATATTCAATGCTTGTATTCAAGAAAATGGCCTGAGAATTTTGTGTATCTTGCATAGTATTGCTACAACAATCCTACTGAAAATTACATAGCCAAGCTCTTGTTCACTTGTGTTATCTCTCTTCCACTTGCATTGCAACCAGACTTGCCTTCAAGCTACCATTGCTCAAGCACCTTCTCTTGTTGCTACCTTTGCATTCCCAATTCCTTGGACTCATATGGACACACAGAGAAAGAAAGGATAAACTAGGGGACAAGTCATCACACAGCTGGATTTACCTCTGTTCTATGAATTCTAGGTTGGATTTGTTGTTTGATTTCCTTCATTGCTGTAATTTATCATTGTTACATCATATCAAATAGAGTAGAAATCAATTTCCTTTCATTTGCAAGTAATTAGTTAATTTCCAAGAGGGTTTAAATCATTAATAGCAATCTCCCGGTGATGGATCCTCTTCTTCCCATCCTGTGGATTTGAAGGAGAGAATATCTATGTAGGAGGTTGTCTACATATCATAGATCATTTGGAAAAGTTCTTGTTTTAAGTTAGTTTAGTTTCAATACACTCAGCACAGGTGAATAACCACACCGGGTTATTTTTCTTGTTTAGTTTTAGTGTAGGAGTAGTTTAATTATTTAGAATAAAAGAAAATTGTTGTTTGTAATTATGATGTTTCAGTTTTTTTGATTTATTTAGGTTAGTTTCCTTTCAGCAGTAGCATAGATTGTTAGTTTTATCTTAGTTAATTTGGACACTTCAAACTAGTTCAACATTGAGATTCAGTTAGACAAACCATAGGGAATTTACGTTACCCGTTCATAGCCTCTAAATCGAGCCCCTTTTCCAACTCAACTACTAGGAGATCACACTACCAGATCTTAGTCACTGATCCTCCTATAGTTAGCCACACACATTTCCACATCGGCTATTTTTTATGATTTGGTTCTTCATTTACAATATAATAGAAATATTAAACCATTAGATACTTAAATAATTGGATATGTTTAACCAGATGATTAGTGCAAAACAATAAAATCCCACCTTGTGAGTTACGTAACCAAGTTACAATTTGACCAACAACTGTGGTTGCTTCCACAACATTATATGTTGTTAGACCCAAGGTATCAAATTTAGTTATTTGTATCCATTGGTATTGGCGAGAGCTAGGTGATTCGTCAACTAAAACAACCATTTTTTTCTACCTTGCAAAGTTAGAAAAATGTAATTTTTAAAGACTTGCAAAACAACATTCTGAGCCCCTTAAAAGAGATGTCAAGAGTCGTATGCGTTCCTTGTTTTGAGGAGAGTCACATCAAGCCTTAGATCGACCCTAATTGACCATTTTCACTTCCCCTTTGGGATCCCTACTACCCATTTTGCACTTTTAGGAAGCTTTTAAAACTGAAAAGTTGGTTTTTGTTTCGTCCTCACCGTTTGGACCCTGAGCGAAGGAATGTCTTTCAACCTTCGTGAACCTCTAGTATTTCTACTAGACAATCACTTATAACCTTCAGTTTGGGAAAAAAATTCTAGATAGTTTTCCAAAGGGGTTTTTTAGGCGTCCGGACGTTGTTTGACTAGGTCAAACTGGACCAATTGTGGTTAGTGGCTCCAGAAAACCCATCGTCATTTGTAAACCATTCGCTAGTTCTGAACTCTGTCAGTTCCTGTGAATTCTTGGTGTAAAGGAGTACACGTATAAATTTACCCACTGTGCTTTTGCTCATCAGAAGATAGTTTTGAACGTGGTTTCTTATCCTTTGAGCCAAAATGAGACATTTTCACAACTAGTAGAAAAATGTAAAATAAGGTTGTAGGACCCTAGTCAAGACAATAAACCATCGTGAAAATTTTAATAAAACATATAAATAATTGTATGAAACTCTCTCTTGTGGCTTGTTGCGTAAAATCTGACTTTTAGGAAAATAGTGTTTCTCTCTCTTCTCTCCCTTCCCTATCTCTTTCTCTCTCCTCCCTTAGTTAAGAAATGTAATGAAATGAAATGAATATATTCCCCCTAACCCTCTCTTGTTGTGTTTTTATTACTATTATGATATAAATGGAAAACTAAAAAATGATAATTATGATAGATTTAGGTGGATGCCATGCCAACATTTTGTTAACCATGAGGTGGTTGTAGGTATCGAGACTTGGAGGAGGTGAAGCGACATTTTTGCATGTTATTTGAAAAAATGTAATTGTAGAGGATGAACCAACATTTTGTGATGTATTGCAAGAATTATTATTGAAATTTGGTAATATGTATGAGGTGCTAGTTTAGGGGTGCTTGGGAAATGTGCATTTAACCATATGTGTCATTTTGATTCAGATTTATGTATGGAAAGAAAAAAGGGGGTTGGATATATACGTTAAATGAAATTGAATTTGATATCTTATAGTGCAATTTCAGTGTGCAATTGATGATTAAATAATTGGTGTGTTGTGTTTCTTACCTTGAAAATGTAATAAAGAGATCTAAACAAAATAGTCAACCCTAGTATAAAATTCATGCATAACTACCCTTCCTGTGTGATTATTTAGCATAGAAAACTAAAACCTTATGATGAACCTAAATCTTTAAACTTGATGGCACCCATGTCTTAAGGAAATGAGAGCCCGAGTTGAGATTTCCATCCTAGCCTGCATGCTTAGCGACATTGTCGTGAACCCAACATTAAGGAATCACATGGTTAAAATTTTTCTTATTGTATGTCGTTCCATCATATGGTTTATAGTTGGGTGTGTAGTAAGGAGAATGTGATTTTCTTAAGGTATGACTCTATGGGAAACCAAATTTAAACATGAATTAAAACCCTCATGGCCCGAAAACATGTGTAGATTGAATGGTGTTGGGTGAAAAAGATCATCAACTACCCTTGCAAGTCACCTCAAGAGTTGGGATTATAAATGAACTCGCTACCCAATTTCTATTATCATTTGGGTTCTATGGTAAAATACTAAGAGTTATTTGTGAAACTTAACAACTTTTTAATTAATGATTAGTGGGTGAAAATGTAACCATAAAATGATGTGCTTGGAGAAAGGTGAAATTTAGATCGTTCTTATAACATGTTTAAACCATCTTGTAGTGAGAAAAAGGATCCATGTTGTGTAAACTCTAATGTGATCCTTAACCCTTTAAATTATGGACTACTCCATCTTGCTCTCCCACTTGTCCTATTATGTAATAGATGTATGATGTGAAACTATGTGATCATGTTCTTAAAGATAAATCTCCTAAGACATGGACTAGTAGTCTCATGATGATACAAATGCCCTATTAGAAAATAGGTTACACAATTATTTACAAAAGGCACATGAACCTATTTATGGATAAAACCTCTAAATTTTGATGTAAAACAATACTCGAGAAACCTAATCTAGAAACAAAAATAATGAAGTATGTTGTCATGTTAAATGCCTTTGAATCCTTAACTAATTGTTGGAGCATAACTATAATAAAACTATAATTGATGTTTGTCCTTGGGAAGTGTAATCATGAGATGTTATTCCACAAGTAAAGTGAAACATGATCTTCCTTATAATGTGATTAAACACTCTTGTTGTGGATAAAGAACCTATTTTGTATCTAATACTTATTGTGTACTAAATCAATTATCAATCTTATAAATGAGTGAAATAAACGCAACCCTAAATCCTTAAGAAAAAATGTGAACGTTACCTCAATTGGACTTACACTTGTTCAGTTGTGTAACAAAGGTATGATACAATATCAAGATACATGCCTTTAGGAGTGAATCCTAGGGATAATACCCAATAGCCTTGTGTGTATCTAAATAGGCTTGTGTGTAAATAAATACCCTATTAACAAACGAGTTAATTAAACAAGTAATTGAAATAATGTAGATGATCCTTATCTAATGAGATACATTGTAAGTTAAATGTTAAACAGTATAAAGGAAATTTAGCAAAAGGAAAAGGAATGTATGATTCACATATTATGATTCTTTCTAGAACTTGAGTTAAATATTGAAACATGATTATAATAAATGTGTAATCCTAAAAAATATCGTGTTGTGGGAAGACCTTATTTATAAGTGTATAATATAGTTGAATCATTATGTTATGTCTTATCATTTGAAAAAAAAAGGGTGGCCTTGATGTGCATCACATGCTTTTCATGTTATCTATGTGGGTTAATGTTTGTGCAAACATATCATGTGTTGTGTGTTTCCCTAAGTGATCTCCTGTAGTGTCATGTATACTATAATGTAAGTCAAAAAATATATATATTATATATATATATATATATATATATATATATATATATATATTATATTGGTATTTTTTGTCGTATTTGTGTGTGTAAAATGTGGGCATTATAGTGATACCTTTTCCTGCTAAGAATGTTATCGATATGTGGTCTTGCGGTCTTCTCTTTGTTTTCATTCTCTTCTGATAACATGTGGAGGACTTCTAACAGGAAGCAAACATCTCTTGCAATCATCCACACCCACATTTCACTACTTGAATGTGTTTTACATGGTGAAGAAATGAAGAGTAATGAAGAGAAAGTGGAGATGATGGATGAAAAAATTGAAAATGAAGAAGAAACATGTGAAGAGACAAAAAAGTAACTTATTTTTTCATATAAGGTGTTGTTTACATGATTGTTTTCAGGTTTGATTGATGAAGAGGTAAAGAAAATTGAAAAGGCAACTCTTAAAAGAGCTCAAGTGAAGAGAAAGAGGGATACATTTTTCATTTTTGAGGATAAATACATGAAGAAGAAGATAGAGGAAAAGAGTGAAGAAAAAATAAATAATGTAGCTGATAAATTTGAAGAAAAATCAGCAATAAAGAAGAGAATATTACAAGTAGAGCACATTTGGAAAACAAGAAAAAAAGAAGGCCTTTTGTATGTAGCATCATTCTCTTCACATGGGGAGTATGATGTAGAGAATCATGTACATATCTAATTTTGGATTTTCATAGTTTCTTAGGGTGTATTGTGTCCATTTTGATGCATAGGATGTGTTTCTAGTCCATTTGGACTCATGGATATGTAATAAAAGACTATTTGGAGTTTTCCCTCCAAAATGGTACTTTTGAATATTTGAATTAGTCTTTGTAATAAGTTAGTAATCTAGGAGTTATTATAGTTCAATATAGGTGTAATTAGGGGTCAAGGAGCATTTATAAACTTGTAAAATGATCTATTTGATCTTAACTATACCCTAAACCTCATTTAGTTAAGTCTAAGTCTAGATGAGTTAGTGGTTTCTCAACCTAACTACCCTCCTTTTCTCATAAAATAAAATGTAATCGAATGAATGAGGAAGATGAGAGGCTGGTGAGAGGAATAGAGAGAGGGTTTTGAGAGGAGGAAGCAAGTTTGTAACATAGCCAAGATCTCAATAATTCATGTGCTTCCATTGATTTGATAAATGAAGATACTTTTCTTAAGCATGAAATTGTGTAACTATGAATGATTGTGCATTTATGGATGATTCTTGTTTATTGTTGGCTTGATGAATGATATTTTTAGGTATGAAGAAGGTTTTTAAACCATAATAAAAATAGGAGAATGAATGGAAGCATGTGGAAACCATTGGAGACTGCGAAAATGTCATACTGGAAAAGGTAAGTAAATTGTTTGTAGTATTTCCTTGTTGTGTGGAAAGGATAAAACATGCATAAATGGAATTGTACTCCATTAAAAAGGTTTAAAATTGGAATTAAAATGTGTGACATATTCCATAAAAATATTAAAAATTAATTTTTAGTTTTCATGGGTGGAATTTGGAGATAATGATGACAAAAAAAATTGAATGAGGAAATATGCAAACTGTGTGTGTGAAAGTGTGATGATCTATTTCAGGACAGTCATCATAAATTTTTCATTTTAAATCTAAATGACATAAAAATTGGATCATAGGTGGATGATAATGTTTTTTTCAAATGGTTTTTCAATATTTCTCATTGATGTTGAGTATTTTTAGAGTTATGGAGTGTTTCCATTGTTGAACTGAGATTGCACACAAATTGTTTGTTGTAATGTATGCTCAGAAAAATAGTCATAACTATTGAAATCCATGATGAAAAATTCATGAAATTTGGAACATATTTTCCTTGTAGATACTAATAGAAGTTATCAAATTTTTAAGACAATTGGACTTGTGCAGCAAAAGATATGCATGACAGAAATTTTCCGCAGGCTGTTTGTTCTTAAGAAGCATTGAGAGGGAAGTTTTGAGGAAAGGTAAGAGAGTTGAATATTTTAATTTTTTGCATCATTTTTATGGTTTATATGGCATGGAATAAGGTCTAGAAATAGTGTTAAATGTTTGGACAATTCAATTGGAGCCTCAAGCCTTTAATTTTGTTGGTTTTTGGACAAGTTAACCTTGAAGATTTTTTGCATCAGTTTTGCAAGTTTTGGCTATACTAACTTATTGGTTGGTTAAGTTTGAATGATCTTCTGCATCAAAGGGAAATAAATCTAAGGATGATGAATATTTTTTTGAGTTTTATGATGAAGAACTCTTTTTAATGCTTGCTAGAAGATTGAAGGTTGGTACTAGGAAAATATAAATGTAAGCTTCCCTTTTAATTTTTTCAATTGTGGTAAATTCGTTCATTTATGTATCAAATTTCCCTATAAAAACAAGAAGGAAGATCATTATGAGCATGAACATGATGAAGATCATGAGAGGAAGTATCAAAAACATAGTAAAGGCAAGAAAAACTTCAAGAAGTTTGATTACAAGAATAAGGGAAAGAAAGGATATTTTATAAAAAAGGAAGAGGCTTGCTCATCTGAAGAAAGTAGTTATGATAATTGATTTTCAGATTCTTAATCTAAATCAGAGCATGTAGATGTTAGGTGAGGAGGTGTTATTCATGACCAAAGATGTTGTCTAACTCTATTAGTAATTGACCTATTATTTTTGGTGACTCCATACATTATAAAAATGAAGAAGGAGACAATGACTATGAAACTGAATTGAAGTGTCTTCAATACTAATTTGAAGAATGCTAAAATGAATAATAAGAAAATGAAAACATTAGTAAAATAATATGAAGACAAGATTTTTGATCTAGAAGAGAAGCATTGGTCAGAGACAAGCAATCTAAATGAGACAATTAGTATGCTATAAGAGAAGGTAAAGTTTATAGTCACAAGTTTGCAAGAAAAATAGATTCATTACACAAAATTTCTAGAATATATAGAGTTGTTAAGGGTAGAGTTGTTTGGGGCTATTAAGAAGGCTAATAACTTTCAGAAAATTTTGAGAAAAGCACTAAGGATCTTGATGATATTCTTGGAAAACAAATATCTGTAGGTGATAGAGAAGGTTTGTGATTCAATGATGACTTCAAAGGAAAATAGATGAAGCAAGAAAATAAGTGTTCGAAGAAAGTATGGTTAAGGATATCACACACCAAGGAAGGAAATAAATAAAACTCCACCAAAGACAATGTGGATACAAAGTCCATTAAGAAACCTAATTTCGTCAATGTATGGGAGATCATTTAATGGTTATTGTTTCACTCTGTAATGGTTTTTGACATAGGGCTAAGGAGTGTAGGATTTTTTCAAGAGATGGTACCATCCTTGGAGGGATAGTAGGAGTGAGAAATAAAATAATGTAGTTTGATACAATTTCCATGAGAAAGGTCATGTTGTTAGTACTATTGTTTGTATGAACCATCAAGTCATAATTTGAGTAATGAAGGTTACAAATGAAAGGAATAGAGTTGTGTTTTTGACTTAAAACATGTTTGGACATGTTGTCTAGAGAACTGTAATGGGCCTACAGGGAAAGTAGAGGAAATTTCAAGGTCTTACTTTTTATGACTAGAATGAAAAGGCAGGATTATGAGAGCCAAGAATGAAGATGTACATGATTCCAAAAACAATATGAATGTTGATTCAAAGGAAGTTGTGTCTTAAGGTACATATCATAAATAAGTGGAAAGAGGAGAGTTTCAGGTGTCTAAGAAGGCTTGTAACCTATCTTCAAGTCATTATTTTAGGTTGCATCATGAAGTGTACTATGTATCTCCTAGGCTTATTAGAGACATTATCATCCATATGAAGCATTTGAAGAAGGGGGAGCTAATTGGTTGAAGTATGTTGCTATAGGAGGTTTATCATAGAATCATGTTATGCTCATCAATAATGAAAAGGTATGTTTTACAGTCCTTATTTCTTTATTAGTTGTTAAATCAATGAAAGTGTGTGTTTATAGTCAAGAAGTATTAATCTAAGGGTGTATAGTCATGGGTCTTTGAGTCACATGTTATGAAGTATTAATGATTACAGTCTCTTTTGAAGTCTTGTCCCATTAATTGCTTCAAGGTGTGTCTTTGATATTTTCTTCAGTAGTTATGTATTTCACAAGTGATTCTAGTATGAGTATATTGAATTCATTGTTAGTCTAACAAAAGGTATTTCTATCCCATATTGTGTAATGGACAAGTTTTTTCATAAAAGTTTCAAAACAATGTTTGAAGTAACCAAGCTTTGACATCTGTCTACAAATGACTCTTGAGGGGATCATCAAAATAAAATGTCCTATGGTCTAAGTTATCAAGTCCAATAAGTATGTCTGTAAGAATTTTGTCAAAGGTTTTCATGGTCTATAGATTCTAAGATAGTGTCAAATTCTTATGCTTTTTCAAAGGTTTTCATGGTCTATAGATTCTAAGATAGTGTCAAGAAGATAGTATTTTCTAGATTTTTCAAGGTTTATGTGACCAAGATGATAGCTGTTGATAAATTTTTTCTTAGACATGTTTTTGAATAGGTATGTTTTGATCCTTTAGGTCATGAGAATCTGAATGCACAAGGTAATTCCAAAAGTGTTTGTGATGACAAGTTAATGAATGCATAGTATAACAATAGAAATGAATCCTGAAGAGACTTGCAACATCAATAATGTCATTGTAGTAGTGTTATAATTAAACTGTAAGGATTCCATTAATGAAACTTGAAGTATTTCAACATGTCTTAGAATTAGGTATTTGTTTCAACCATGGACAAGGAGATAAAAATATGTTAAGAAGAATTCATTCATCATACGATGACTATATTAGACCATCACAGTGAAGTCGTTTGATGTTCTCTAGGTATATAATTTGTATAACATGGATCATTTTGAGTTATGTATCCTTAAAACATGATTTGTATTTATTAAAGAGTGATCATGAATCATAGTTGCTATATTAAGTTGGCGTAAATATAGAAAGGGCTGAGAATGCCAAGATTTTAGTTGATGAATGAAATTTGTCTACTGAAGATGAAGTCAAATGAAGTTGAGTCAATGATCTAATAGAGGTTAAACATGGAAAAAAATGAACTTATGAGTTTAAGAAGTGTTCATTTTATTCTTGAAGGATATTCAATATGTTTTTAATATTGTACAAATTTCCCTAGTGAACAAGAAGGTTAGATGCATGTATCAAATGCAAAGGAAATAGTATCCTACAGGTCTATACATGTTTTCTTGAATTTATCATTGTCAAGAACTTGATGTTCTTGTAATTGCAAGACAGTAGGAAGTTCTTGAGGTTTCAATTGAATAATGACATGTGTAATTTTAAGACACAAGGATTTTTTAAAGAGTAAAGTGATATTCACTTGAACAGATCTGTTATATTGTTTTAAGTAACTACAAGTATGTAATTATGCATTAAAACAGGGAAAGTAGCTCAATGACCATCTATACATGAGTATTTGAGTTTGAGAAGTGTGTCTCAAGGAAGTTGAAGTTGGTATTGACTTTTAAAGTGTAATAAATATGTCAAAGTAGGATTTATGGTGTTTTTATTGAAGGATGGAGGTAAAATCATGTTTGAAAGTATGCATATGGTTGGAATAAGTATAGGTTGTGGTAGACTGCGATAGAATTCTACATGTCTGAGATTGAATCTCATATGATGTAGAGGGAGTAATCCATGATCATCTAACACGTCAATAAAGTGTTAAGGAATTTTTAAGTAGTCTCTATATTTGAAATGTGAAGAAAGGTCTACTTGGAACACTTGTATGATTTTAAAAAAGCACTATGTCAAGTACTGTGGGTAGTTGTACTTTTGCACCAAAATGTGGAGTTACAGGTTTGTTAATAATTTTAAAGGAAAGGGGAGTCATTAAGTTTATAAATCTTGATCCAAATACTTTATGGTGTATAATAAGTGATGAAATGACATGAGAATGCACTTAGAAAATCTTGTGAAGGTATGAGCTTCAAACCCAAATATGGCCCTAAGTTTCATTTCGTATTGATTGTATAAGCATGCTTGCAAAGATCATGATTGTAGTGGTACAAACTGAGGATGAAGGTATTGGAAAACATGATTTTTGATTCCTCATGACATAAATTGAGGGGGAGGCTACTCTCTCTCTATCTTAAGAATATGAATCCTTGAAAGATATTTATCACGCCTAATGTTGAGGCTTCGTTAATGAACCATGGTTGATATTCAGTACTTGCATTATAGAGCAGAGTATAATATTTGTGAAGAGAAAAAATGAAATGCTACAGTTATGAGATAGGATGTTAAGGCAGGGGGGGAAAGTATGACTCTTAATGAATAAGTAGAAGTAGTAATAAGGTTAGTCATAAAAGAATGAATGTTGATTACAAGTATAATATCTTATGGAGAAAGTATTATAACTAATATGGGTCAAATTGCATGCAAATAAGGTTGAAAACATTGAAGAAGGGCTCTCAGGAACTGTGATAAAATGCTTGAGCACATCCAATGGCATCCATACAAGGTAAGAAGATTATATTTTGTACCTTCTAGTTAGAGAAGAAAGGTATAAGTCTAGGGGAAGCTATAAGGAGTTATATCATAGAGTGTTAGAGCTTATAGGGATGAAAAAGTTGGTATAAAGTACACTAAAGGTCAGCTGGTTGGGGATCCCATTCCTAAAGGAGGTGTGTAACAAAGATATAAAAGAGACAAGATAGTGGGTGAGCATGATAAGTAGAGAAAATTGAAGAAGGAGGTAAGAATGATATCTTAATCCCTAAATCATGATTATTGGAATGTATGATTACTTTTAATATCCCTACTACTAGGTATGTTATGGTGTTCCCATAGTTTGAAAAGAATTCAAAATCAGAGTATAAGAAGAAGGAAATATGTTTGTATGATAAATTGAAGACTTTAGTTGATGTTTCCAACCAAGAGGTGATCCTAAGAATGACGAAGAAAGATGAAGAACATGCACTTATAGGTATGATTTGTCATTAATGTAAAAAGGGGGAGAAGATCTAGATGGTTTTTGATCAATGAAAATGGGGGATAATGTTAGCATGTTGAGCATAGGTGTTGTCACTGATGTAAAATCACATTAATGATAAATATGATGATGGAGGTATTATTAGAAGGATGTTTAGTAGGATGATGACATGTATCATTCAATATGTTTCATGATTGCATGCAGTGGACAAGGTGGGAATGTGCTTGGTCTAGCAGGCCTAATAAGGTTATCTAGCTAGCCGAGGTGACTTGAGAGCATGGTGGATAAAGAGCTACATTTGGTGACTTTAAGATAGGTACATTGTACCCAGAGGCATGGAGATCATGATTAGGAGTGTTTTGAGGCAATCATACATGTTTCAGGGTACAAGTATAGGCTGAAGACCTTACTTCAGGTACTCATCTAGACATAGCCTAGGTGATTAGAAGGTCAGATGATGCATTAAGTTTGAGGATGAGCACATGTAGATGTCATGTGAGCATGTTGTCTTATGTTTAGGCATGTTGGAGAGTTAGAAGAAAGATTCATGAGTGTTATTCCTACTTGGTCATGGTAAACTAGGCCTAATTTTTTTGAAGCCTAAGGTGATAGTCACTTGGATAGTGTGAGATCTTGAGATGACTCATGGAGGTATTTCATGTTGTTTTCTTCTACATGTATGCAGCTTATAACATGCTTAATAATATTGCAAAACCCTGTTATGGCCTAGAGTCATGTAAACCAAGTCCTAGCAAATGAGATGGTGAAAGATGGAGAAATATTTATGACTAGTTGATAATTTTATATTTTATTTAGGTGTGTCATGATGTTGTGGGAAAAAAATTAGGTTACCATGACGAATATTTTGCATGATAAAGTGTCTTTGGTGAAACATGCTCCAAGAAAGTGTGATTTCCAGCTAGAATTGCAACTTCTAATGCTCATTATGGATAGTGTGATTTTAATGTGAAATTGTGGATTTCAAGGAAGTTTTTCCATTGAGATAAATTTATTTCACAAAAATAATGAGGTCATTTCATCGTCATGTTTTTATGAACAAATGTAAATAAGGTAAACCACATTTTGTGAGTTTAAATCCTAGGTCAACAATGATGGAGAATATACTTATGGTACGTACCAAGAATTTATTTTTATTGTGAATATGATGATTGGAGGTTATATAGGACTCCTCTAGATTTCCATAAAGGTATGATAAAACATGTGATAATTAGTGGACCCCACTCAAATAGGAAAGTTTCTCATGAAATTCAATTTGTCGCCAAGTTGTCTAAAGGAGGTATAAAATAAATTGGCATTTTCTAACGTGGGATTCTTTCTAGATGTGAATCATATTTTCAATTCATGGTTGATGTGTTAAATTAAAAAGTGTTCCCTATTTGTGAAGACGGGTTTTTGGGCTTATAAAGGGTAGTTTTGAGCAGTTTCAGAGATTGAACTAGTTGAAGGCCTTCAAATTTTATTTGGTTGGAAATGTAAGATGTTATGGAAAATATATTCATATTTATTTCTAATGGTATATGGTTTGTCTCTTGATCATGAGTTTTCATAGGTGAACCAACTCAATTTGTGAAGAGCAAGGTTATTTGTTTTAAGACAAGATTACTCTAGCTAGAAGATGAAGGTAGAAGAAAATTATTTTGGATTGGTTGATGCTTGATATCCATTGGAGAGTGAATATGGATGAATTTTAGTTCTATTAAATTCATTTTGAGGTCTTAAAAGTGGAATGAAGAGTGAAAACTAGTTTAGTTTCCAAAACCACTTTTTGGGTAACTTAGTTTGGTGAAGAGTAAAATAGGTGTTGTTTGCATTAGTGGATGTCTCATGAGATATATAAATCATGGATGTGATATGAATTTTAGTTTATTTCCAATGATTGGTTGAATTTAATAGTTGATATGTTCATGGGTGATCTAGACCATGATAGGTGAAGAATGGTTCTTGGAAATAGTTGTTTTGAGAAGGATATGAGCCTTCTTGATAAATTTATGAAGAATTTGATTGGTGAAAGATAAAGTATGACCATGGATGATTATTTTATGTCATATTTGAATTTATTGAGCTATTTATAATATTTAATAATCATGTTGATGTTTTAAAGGTCTTTGGTGAATCAAGTGATAGGGTTTTGAGCCATTTTTGGGCTTGTTTGGTGGTTTGGTGCATAAATGACCTATATGGGTCCATTTCATGAATGTATATGAATGAATTTTTATTTTTTAATTTTTTTTATGGTTGATATATTGATGAAGGGCCGACTTGTATTATGTTTTTGAGTTGATAAGGGTATAAAACAAGTGTTATTAGTTCAAATTTGAAATGGTGCTTCTAGAAGGAAAAACGTAAGCTGATTGTGAGTGTGTGAGCATAATTTCTAAGTTAAGAGAGTGTGAATAATCCTAAGGAGTGTGATGGATAATTATTTCAATTATTTTCATTAAAAAAATTCCAATTTTTATCAAGGTTGAGCGAGCTGGAAGGACGTGTGTTTGAAGAGGGTTTGGAGTTTGGAGCATAATTTTTTGATCACCATCAGCTAAGTGTTTTTATCATATATTCAGTGATATTATTAACAAAATATTTTGTTATGTGTCATATTCATGGAAGTTTCTTATTATGAGTAATATCAAAAATGTTTTAGGGGTTGGTGCTCCTTGTGGGCTTGTTGCCTTAATAATGAATTCTCTTATGATGTGTAATATTCACTCGAGTCACTTTGTTGTGAGTATATCGGAAAAAAATTTCAATGTGTTTTCTTCCCCTTGAGGTATCCCACTATATCTTGTGTTCTTGTGTATTCTTTTATTATGCTATTGTGGATGGTTGTTACTTATTGTTAATATCACATTAATGAATGGTTGAATGTTAATGGTGTATGAAAGCTAATTGGAAATTGTTTAAGGTTTTTTGAAGGTAGGATTCACCTGCACCACCTCAGCCCACTATGCTTCCAACACTGGAGTTTACAACAAACATCATATTGCAAATAAATGGAAACTTCGCTCAAGGCCAACTATTGTCCATGGCTATCCAAGATTTTCTCGCATTCGTATGCAAAATTCAACTTCTTTTTGAACTTTTTGGCTGGTCTGAGATCCTCCTATACAATCCTTTATGTAATATTTGTTTCGATATTAGCTCCACCCCTTAGGAATTCATTTCCAACTGGAACCTTTTCAAGAACAGTTATTGACCCTGGCATGTTGCCTACTCCCAAATGACTCCTACACAAAGTTCAGAAAGTGAATCTAGGTTCGATAGCGAAAACAATCGTTCACATGAACACTTGAATGAATGGAAACTTTTAGCTCAACTACATCCGACCAACACAACAATCCTTGACAACCTCGATATGTTGGGCCTCAATGAAATTGACACCTGTCATAATTGGAACATTCATCATGTTCCCCCTTCTTTACAGGTACTTGGTCCTTCTTTCATCGAGGTAAATAAAGCCACAACTAATGCTCCTTGCATGTAAAAACCTACTTCTGTAGCTACATTTTTGTTCTCTCGCAAACAATAACAGGATTTTGACATTGTGTTCCAACACTTCTTTTGCAAAAATCATCTTCCTCCATTAAGGATGATAATTCAAGGTATTGGAGGGACAGGAAAATCATACCTCATTAATGCTATCAGGTATGTATTCACCTCTGTGTCACCAATTGTTCTTTTACCCCTCCTTTCGTATTCACCTCTACATCACCAATTTTTCTTTCACCCCTTCTTTTACTTGCACCTACCAAGGTTACGGCTTTCAACATTTCTTCCTCTACTATACACGCCAACCTCTGTATTCCTATTAGAGAACTCAAACCATTAGAAGGTCAAACATTGGCATCTTTACAAGACTCCCTTAAACACATTGAATATATTCTAATTGATGAAATGAGTTTCATCTGGCCAAAACTGCTCACTAAAATTGAAGTACTGCCTCCGTGAAGCATTTCCCCATTTTAAGACATTTGAACTCAACAACAAATGTATCATCCTCGTCGAAGACCTTGGGCAATGCTCACATATCATGGACATTCCTTTGTATGCTAGCAATTCATAGCGTGCCAACCTCTAGAAATCATTTTGTACTTCCATCTCGATGAATTCCATCCACAAGTCTCGGGGCTTACTTTGTATAAAGCCACTATTGATATTGGCAACACCGAGAGACAAGGTCTTACCTTCACAACAATCTCTAGAGTTCCTTCCTTATCCAATCTTTGAACTTCCCTTCCCTTTTCCTTTGAACGTTATTCTAAGATGTCCAAAACACCTCTACTGTAATGCCGCATAAACAAAGAATCAAGGCTACAATCTCTTAACCTCCTGTCGACCCCTTAATCAACTTCAAACTTCCCTCCCACTCCCTTCCCCAATAGCTACTATGTCTTCCTCTCCTCCATTTCCTTCTATCCTCCTCTCTACCTTTCCAAGTTTCACTTTTTTCCCATTTCTCATTGTACTCAGGTTACTTTTTTTTTTGGTTTATTAATACAACTCATTCTCACTCAATTTTGGTCTCCATTTCACTTCAATCTTCCACATTTTCTCCTTTGGCATTCACATCACCCTACCCAAGTGTGATTGCTAGTTTAAATTTGATTTACAATTATCTATTTTATTTTTAAAAATACAATTTCCCCAACTTCTCTTGACATTTTAATTCACACGCATATACCCGTCTAAACCTTTGCTACTCCAGCGAAACATTTGCTATTCTAGCGAAAGAGGGAAAATTTACGTAAAAAACTTCATGTCACTTACGAATATCCATTTTTATAAAATATTTAGATTCACTTTATTTTTTTATAATATAAAAACGAAACCCTGAATTTTAAAAATCGGAATGGTGTTTTTCCCATGCCAAACGGTAAAACTGAAGGATTTTCCGTCTATTGAAGTGAAATTTCTAGTTTCAATTCGTACGCCTTAAAGCTTTCACATTTTAAAGTTTTGGTAACATTCTATGTAACAGCAGAGTTCGAGCCTTCGAAAATTTAAGGAGTTTGTACAAAAAATAAATTGCAGAGGTAAGCAGTTTTGTATCTTTAGTTAAAGATGTTGAGCTTTTATACGAATGATCCGTGCAGTCGAATTTGCTTAAATTGCGTGCAATAAATTTAAATGTGTTCACGACCCTCGTTTCTTTCCTTGTACGAAGTGCAAAATATTGAGATTTTACAAGTTCCATGTTATTTACTTCACGAAGTTCAGACGTATATAACAAAACTGTTTATGATGAAGAACTGATATCTTTAGGTTAAATTTTGCTTAATTTAAAGCTTTTCATTTATTCTTTTGATTAATCAGAAATTTGTAGCATAGATCATGAAAGGACTTCAATTGTTCATATTTGAAGGTTTCTACATTTGAGCGCTCTGAGATTTGCAATTTCTGTACGATCAATGACCACATTCTCTTTGTACATAATGAATTCCTGTTTTAGTATTTATGTAAAATTTGTTTTACATTTAAAGTTGATAAGTTTCTGTCAATTTGAAGGATTTTCTGTTTGCTTTGAGTGAGCAGAGATTTGTAGCTGTGGTATTAGAAATGGTCGCATTCTAAGAGTGATTTCTTTTGCAAATATTATAAATGAACAGCACATAAGCATTGAGGAGTTCTGCGAAAGGAGTTGAGCATTATTTATTTCTTACTAAAAAATTAAACATTTGCAGGTTCTGTTGAAGGAATTGAGCGGAAAAGAAAAAGAAATTTGTTGAAGACAAAAAAATTGCTTTATTCCTTTCAAAAAACCTATAAATGCGTAAATCTTGATCAAAACGTCAATATTTGCAAAAGAACTGTATTTTATACGAAGAGAACGTGAAATGAATCAAGCGAATTATGTTACCTGTGATTTGATATTTTTTCCTTTCGAAAACAACGATTTTGGACATTAGTGCTGTAATTGTGAAATTATATTTCGGTATAAGCGCATTCATTACGATGTACACAATATTCTCTGTAATAACCTTTCAATTTCCGTAATATTGAAGATCTGCCTGTATTTTTACTAATTTCAAACAATTTGTCACTGAAATCGTAGTTCTGTACGTGAAATTTTGCCTATAGAAGATAATAAGTCCCCTTCAGAGGTCACTTTAGGCATTTTACACAAAAAGGAAAATCTGAAGTCCTAGGTTTTCGACCTGACATTTATGAATGAATCTGCTAAAGGAGTTGTTTCAAGTAGCAATTAACATTACATTTCATTATCTGGAGCCGAAATTTTGTCTGGAAAGTATCATTAGTAAACACTCATTCGATTTTGTACTATTGTTGTTTGAAACTAAAATCTCTGATTACAAAGTTTCTTAATTTCTTTAAACTTCATTTCAAAAATTTCTAGATCACTGCTAGCCGTCAAGTTATTGAATACTAACGCCTGAGATTTATTATTAAATAAATATTTTAAATTTTAAAAAAATCAACTACAGGGCAGGCATGCATAAAATTTAAAATTTGACGGAATAAAACGAATCTCATGTTCCTTTCAGGTTTGTAAATGCGCCGAGTTTTATCTGGAATTGAAAAGTTGAATTGCCCTCTGAAATTTTAGTTCAATCCTTTTATTTCTAGGTCTCATTTTCTCGAGTATGTTCTTGCTGCAATTGAACCAATCACTAGGGTTTATTCATTTGTTTTTCCATTTCCCTTCTATATTATTCAAGTAGTTGTACACCCTACCTCCTTTGGATTCTCACGTGTGACCTTCACTTTGGAGTCCACAAGCCTTCCCCATGAGGTCCACTCTGACTGTCTGGATATACTTTCAAGTTTTATTGGTATACTTTGATCAGCCCGACATTATTATAATTTCTTTCTTTTTACCAAACAGGGTAAGAGGCCTTGAAATTGTCTATATAATTAGTGTCTTGCTTATCTCCTCTGATTAACAGAAACAATTCATACAAAGATTACTCTCACCATTAATCTTCTGCCGATGCAGGACTTGCTCAATTTCCAAGAGAATCAGATGGGAGGTGAAAAGCGCAGAAAGAGGGTTAGTTCCGTTTTAAATTTATAAACAAATATATTTGATCTATGTCTGCAAACTCTGCTTATGGATCCATTTCATTTATCATGTTTACGCTTTTACAATAGATATGCAGATTAGAAAATCTCCTTTTGAGTTTTCTTAGAAAATAAAAAAAGTTAACCTTGGGTGTCTTACAAATATAAGAGATGGAGAAACTGACAACCTAGAGAGACTGATAAGAGAAAAAAATCAAAAGTACTGCACACAGTGCACCCAAGATGAGTTGAGCTAATTTACATTATTTAAACTACAAATTTACATGTACTTATTGATCCAGCCAAAACAATTGTTAACGAATGAGGGTTACAATCAAATTACTACAATTACTTTAACAGTTATCTCAAGAGCTTACACTTTGCATGATTGAGATCACAAGGTCTGAACTTTTTATAACATATCATTTTGTAATATTCTGAATTGAGATAAGTGCATCAAACATCGAAGCAATTTCTAGATATATTATGACCGTACTAACCTGTACACTGCAGAAGTAGAACCATTCATGATCTCTGAGGATGTAGAGAGGAACAAATTTGTGGGCATCTATGTTCTCAAATTTCATTAAAAAAGCTCTTTGTCAAATCCATCAGGACATATATAATGTCTTTACGCCAAGTGATGCATCCCAGCAAATTTCCAAGAGACCTGTCCACAACATCAGTTTGCCAATCAGTTCGAGGGTGATAGGCTGAACTATAATCGAGTCTTGTGCCCAATTTCTTCCACAATGTTCTCCAAAAGTGTCCCAGAAACTTGCTATCTCTATCTGACAATGGTCATAGGCAACCCATGCAGCCTCACAACTTCTTGAAAATATAAATTTGCAATATTTGAGGCATCATTAGTCTTCTTACATGCTATAAAATGCATCATTTTGGAAAATCTATCTACAACTAATTGAGCCATTACCTCAGTGAGTTTGAGGTAAACCAGACACAAAGTCCATACTTACCTTATCCCATGGCTTGCTTGTGATTGGTAGTGGCTGATAAAGTCCAGTATTCTAACTTCTGCCCTTTGCATGCTGGCATATTCTGCATCTCTCCACAAATTTCTTACGCCCCTGCTCCTTTTGGCCAATAATACTAATCACTCAGCTATGTCAATGCCTTCTCATACCCGAAATGACCAGCAAGACCGCCACTATGTCTCTCTTTCAAAAGATTGTCTTGCATTGAACCTGGAGGTATACAAAACCTCTTCCCTTTGAATAGCAGACACTCTTGGATCATGTACTCCAAGCATCGAGTTCTGTAAACACTTGTTGGGTTTTTACATGCTGGCCATGCTTCTCTGAAGTCTGAATCTTCTTCACATGGCTCTTTCATTGACTCAAAATCAATGAATCCTACCTCGAGTTAATTTAACACAAGAACTTGCCTACTTAAGGTATATGCAACATTGTTAGTCCGTCCACTTCTATGTTTCAAATCAAAAGTATAACTCTGAATGAGTTCAACCCATTTGGTGTGTCACTGGTTCAACTTACCTTGATAACTAATAAACTGCAATGCCTGATGATTAGTGAACAAAACAAAGTCCTTTGGTAACAAATAATACTGCCACTTCTTCAAAGCTTGAATAATTGAGTAGAACTCTTGGTCATAAACAGAATACTTTCTCTTTGCCTCATTTAACTTTTCACTGAAATAAGCAATTGGCTTACCATCTTGGCTGAGCACTGCACTGATGGTTGTTCCGCTAGCATCACAATCAACTTGGAACACTTTATCAAAATCGGGCAATGCAAGTATTGGCTGTTCTGTAACATTTGTTTTCAGCAACTGAAAACTCCCCTTTGCTGCAGTTGTCCATTGACTGTGTCTTCCTTCATAGTCTCAGTGATAGGTGTACAAATAGAACTGAAATTGCTTATAAACTTTCAGTTAAAACTAGCTAGACCGTCAAAACTCCTAGCTTGAAGCATGGTTCTCTGCGAAGGCCAATTATTGCCTTTACTTTCTCCTAGTCCATTTTCAGTCCATCTTGAGAGATCACAAATCCTAGATAAATAAGCTCTCTCTGTGTTAAGCTCCAATTTTTCAAGCTCACTAATAGTTGTTCCTCTTTCAACTTACTCAACACAAGTCTTAGATGTCTTAAGTGCTCTTCTGTAGAGTGACTGCAAACAATAATGTCATCTAAATACACAAATAACAAGTTTACAAGTTTGAATGATTTCAGCACCTCATTCACCAGCCTCATAAAATTACTTGGACCATTTGACAGTCCAAATGGTATAACCAACCATTCATACAACCCATCATTGGTTTTAAATGTTGTCTTTCCACTCATCTCCCCCTTTTTTGCGGATTTGGTGATACTGCTCTTCAAATCTATCTTGCTGAAATATTTGGCTCTACATGCCTTTGATCTATTTGATCACCTTCACTTTTGCCTGGATTCACTCCCTCCGCCTCATCAAGAAGTTGTGAGGCTACATGGGTGTCCTATGAGTATTGTGTCAGATAGAGAAATCAATTTTGTGGACAGTTTTTGGAGAACATTGTGGAATAAATTGGGCACAAGACTCAATCATAGTTCATCCCATCACCCTTAAACTAGCGGGCAAATAGAGGTTGTCAACAAGTCTCTTGGAAATTTTCTGAGATGCATCATTTTTTTGATGAAAAGGATCTTATATTATATTAATTCAATTCAATACGATACAAGATGACTTTCAACAAAAAAGCGGGCAGTAAGAGAGCACGCTCCAAAACCACAAACAAAGCTAGGCCGAGCCTAGAGCAACGAGAATCAAACTAGGCCGAGCCTAGGAGAGTACAATAAAATAGGCATCGCCTAAAAACAGACAAAAACACAATCAAGAAGCAACAGCAAACATGCCCGAGGCGGGCGGATTTCTGATCATCTCGGCCCACCCTGAACCAGGCAAGTCCTTGCCAGCATCTGGAAACCTCCCAACCAGCAGCAATTTCTTCTTTCGGGTCCACTTCCGCGCGAGTAGGAATGGCAAGGCTTAGGCAAGGGAAATTGTCTAACAGTGGCGGAGGCATGGTGGGTTCCATGCATCCTGGTGTGAAGCAGTGGCAGGAGGAGATCCCCACCCATGTTGGCGATGTGGCAAGCCCCAGCCCTGCTAATGAGCCGACGACTGCAGTGGAGAGTCTTGGCCACGGCGGCAAGCTGGTGAGTAAATGCGCTGATGTAACGGCCTCAAGGAACAGTGAGCATGACTAAAAGCACGGCGTTGAGACCCGGCTACGCTGACCACGACGGGCGGAAGGCAAGGACAGCCTGGTGGGAGATGGAGGCGCTCTGGCAACATTGCATGGGGCTTCCCCCCAGTGGCGTAGCAGGGTTTGGAGGTGATCCACCTCCAACGTCACCTTGTTGGCCTGAACTTGAATTTGCAGAAGCACATTGGAGATCACCATAGATTTATTACAAACTGAGAAAGATTGATCAACTGTAAAATTAGCAAAGAAAAAAGCATTTCTTTCTTTCCATATCCAAAACAGAATCTCCCCTCTGAAAACATGCCAAATCTGGGTGAACATAGGAAACAGTTTGGGATTATCTCCCAAAAGGATATATTTCCGAGTGAAGCGGTGAGGCCGTGAATGAAAGAAAAATGAATGGATCTAGTTCCAGGTAATTTGAGCTTTGGGACAGAACCAAAAGATATGCAAGATCATTTCCAGATGCCCACAAAAAGGGCATTTGGGAGCTGGGATCCCAATGTGAACAAGACGAGCCCCGATAGGAAGACCTTGGTGTAGAAATTAGAATACACCAAAGGAAATGAGCAATCTTGGGCTCCACACATACAAGGCTCTTCCTTGTTGGAGAAGTGTGAAGAAGAAAAAAAAAATGTTTGATAGCAGGAGAGTGTACAAAAGAAGTTTTGCAAGTGTTGAGAGGTATATTAGGTGAAAAATAGAATTTAGATGGGGTGTAAGAGGAGGATCACCTAGAGTTGTTGACTTGACACAAATGATGAGAGAAGTCCAAGCAAGACTGGTTGCAATGCAGCCATCCCAGAGAAGGGGAGTTCATATTGTGGATGTTATTGATGATGAGGAAGAGAGAGCCTAAGGAGCTCAAGAACCTGAAGGAGTAGAGGATGCAACTGAGACTAGATTTCTCAGAGCCATGGCAAAGGTTGAGAGCAAACCCAAGCTGCAGACACCATATTATAGTGGGAGCTTGATTGCCAAAGAGCTCATGGATTGGATTTGAAAGATGGGTAAATATTTTGATTATGAGTCAGTGGAGGAATCCAAGAAAGTGAAGTTTGCTTGCATAAAGGTTAAAGAGTAATGCATCAATATGGTGGGGTTATGTACAAACCGAGAGGCAAAGAAGAGTGAAGGAGAAAATTAAGTCTTGGGATTAGAATGGTAAACTAAACTAAAGGCCAAATTCTTACGTTCAAATTATCACATGAGTTTATTCAAAAAGTTACAAAATTTAAAACAAAAAGAAGTTAGTGTAAAGGAGTTTAGACACGTGGAAGATGACCCAGAAAAGGTAGCAAGGTATGTGAATGGACTGCGTTTTAATATCCAAGATGAAATTAGTTTGCTGAACTTTAGAATATAGAGGAACCCTACCAATATGCATTGAAAGTGGAGGAGAAGTTGTCACAAAGGTAACATGTGAACTTCAGAGTGGAGGAAGATCCTTGAGAGGAAGAGGGCACAACTTCGGAGGAAAAGGACACAACTTTGGGGAAAGAGGACAGTAGGGCCATGATGGAGTAAGCAGCTCGCAGACTTAAAACTTTAATATAAGAGGATTTTGTGGAAGAGGGGGAGGAAGTGACTTTGTAAGTGTTGGTTCCAAAATCTAAAGAACAGGATTTGCTGGTAATTTTCAGAGTATTTGTCGTTTTATTTCCTCTTTAAGTTTCAGTTGTGTGTGATTTTAATGATTTCTATTCTATAAATTATTCTTGCTGTATATTTCTATTTTCCATTGCATTTGCATTATATTTTGTTGGAAGATTCAACAGGTTGCAGGTCTGAGATAGATGGTTTGATCTGAATCACCAAGCCATCTTCTGTCCAAACTCCACCAGGAGTACTCTTTTCACCAAGTCATCTTCTATCCACCAGGCCTACTCTTTCCACGTAGCATTGCCTTTCTTGCCAAGCCTAGACGACTGGATAAATGTACTTTTGTTCCAGCAATTGGGATCCAATTTCTATCACAGACATACCAAACCTTGTTTGACACCTTAGAGATGCATTGATCACTCCTTTTGTCTATTCCATTGTTGCCAAATACTCCGCCCCTACTGCTCAGGTACGTGTATCTGCGTGACAGATACGGATGGAGCGCTTCTCAGATATAGCTTGGATACCATACCCAGCCATATCTAAATACAAACCCGTAATTTTGTCGGATACGATAAGCAAGACAACTATAACTGTATCTATGTTAACAGTTAAAAAAAGATACAAAAAAACCCTTCAAAAGGTTAAAAAGATGCTAAAAACTGCAAATGATCTTCTATAATGCTTTTTAGTAGCAACAATTGAGGACATGGAAGTGAGAGTTTTGATTTGATCTTTTACTACAAGCTTTCACACTGGTTCTGATCAACCTGCATTTCTTTTGATTTGTTTCTTTTGGCCTACTTTACTTCTTTTCTTCCATTTTGTTTATTTTCTGTTGACCTACACAACCTGCAATTTAACTAATCCATTGAATACCAAATTTTTTACCTTTCCGTGGGCTGGAAGTGTGTAATTTGCATATAATTTTAATCTAATATATAAGTTCGTTAATAATTTTAATTTGATAATTATTATTAATATATACTTAATTTATAATCTAGATTATTATAGTATTTTAAATAATATATTATGTTGTACCCAACCATATCGACAGTTACCAAATACGGTTGTTTTATACAAATTTACCGTATTTTTTCGTTTTCTAAAGTCCGCTGTATGAAACTGTGAAACTTTTGGGATTTGGTGGTTAGAAATTTAGAAAAATCGCAACTGTAAATAATAAAAAAATTACTAAGTCTGTTTCCCAAAAAGCAATAGCCAAAAACTGCGGCAACAGTCACCTAAAATCTAGCGAATCTGTTTGGAACTGATTGTTCTGTTATTATAATAGCCCGTTGGTATTTAGTATTTACTATTAATTAAAGGTAATTACACAGTGAGAGTGTCTAGTGAGCAGCAGGAGCTAAAAAACGATTATTTTCCAGAGCTCTCAACAATTATTACCATATTTTTATATATATACAATTTACCATATTTTTTTCCTTATTTATCGTATTTTTTCAATGGATTGTATTTTTTCCATATTTTTCGTCCACCGTTTAATACTCTCCGTACGAAAGTTGCTACTATGACCATATCCATATTAGAAGGGATTAAAAACTAGTCATATCCATATCTGATACTGTATCCATATCTGCATCTGTATCCATATCCATGCAACCATGCTCTATTCTAATTTTCTAAGCTACTGTTACAGTCCCATTGACCTATATTGTTTGTTAGTGAACATTAATATAATTGTTTTCTTGGTTCTTGGATTATTCTTGTTAGCACTCTTAAAACAAAGGAATGGGAACAGTGTCTTTCTGCAAATGCATCAGTTCCTCTCCCTTTCTCATATGTGCAGATTCGCTTTTTTCTACCTTTTTCTTGTCAGCACCCTTAAAGCAAGCAATGGCAACAGTTTCATTCTGCAAATGCATAACAATTGCTCTACCATTCTCATATATGCAAATTCAAACTAAAAATAATGGCATTCTATTATCTCTTAATCATGTCCAAACTCCAAAGTTAATCTGGATTTCACCACCTTGTATTGTAAAATCCTCGTAGTTGGTCTCTTCCAAGTGTAATATGGCTTTCTTCAACAAAGTTTCTCATCTGATTTGGCATCGGTCTTTTCCAAGTGTAATACGGCTTTCTTCAACAAAGTTTCTCATCTGATTCAGCACCCACCACTGTTAACTGCACTGGGTGGACCATGCCTGGTGGAAATGCTCCTGGTGATCAGTGTTCGGTGGTCACCAATCTAACCAGGTTGACTCGCATCAGGGTAATGACAAAAATATGTACAGAGAGGACCATAAGCCATTTGCACTGAGAACACATACAGTACTGTCACCATTTTGCTACTGATGGAAGGAACCAATATGAGAAAGAACTGATAGACATACAAAAATCCCTTTGAATTTAGGAGAGCCTATGATACTCCAAAACAGTTATACTAGAGGACATGATTTTCCAACAACATTGCCATTTTTGGTTTGAAACTTGGGCCAACAAAAGAAGTTCGTTCAAATTTCTATCCGACTTATTTGAATGTTGTGTTGTAGGATATGAAGAGAGTGCACTCTCTTTTTCTTGTTGAAATTGAATACTTGTTTACATATTTTCTTTGTTGGAGCTGTAGGTTATGAACACTGAAATTGTAGTTGCCTCTGAATTGTCAATGGAAGAAGAAAACTGCTACAATGAAAATGAGAACACGGCTGAGCAAGAGAACTGTAGTGAAGAGAGTGAACAGTTTAAGACACAAACAGAGGAAGATAATCATAATGAAGAAGATCGTGATCATGCAATAGATGGTCAGGCAGAAGCAGAGCAATTAGATGTATCTGAAGCCATGGAAGCCAACATCCAGCAAATCCAAGAGAAGATGGAACAATTTACTCAGCGGGTGTGCTTAATTCCCTCGTAGAAACTTGTCATTGTTTGGTTTCTGAATTGATAGTCACTCGAATTACTGATATTATTATAAGCATCCTAAGGAAACAGAGTATACGTCTATGGCTAATCTTCATACTGTGAAATATCCTCTGAATTTCTATTAGGTTTCTTAAAGTAGGTAAAAATTTAAGTTCTGATAAACATATGCTTTGCAGGTATCTGGACTTCTGGAGACTGGGAAGAATTTCTTTGTAGAAATGTCAAATGAATTTGAGGAGCGCATTGTCATGTATCCTTTCATTGTCACCAATCCCTGCCCATGTTTACGGATAACAAACAGATCAACTCATCCATCCATTGCAAACCAGGTATCTAAAGGGATTAATACACGGATAGTGTTACAAACCGTCATCCTCACCAGTTTGACTACATCCCTTTGATAAGTCTATAGAATTAAACTAGCAATTGCAAATGAGTTGCAAGTTATGCCGGAGAGGGCTTCAATTTTATGTGTATTATTTTACTCAAAGAACAATTCCAGTGTAAAGATAAAGAAGGGAAAGGTGTAGAGAGTCGGTTCTTCTGTCGGCCAGCTATGGCTGCCAGTAAAGTAAAATAAAAAACAGAACCATGAGTTAACACCGCGGTCACTCATGATGTTCTTTGGCCGGCCACTCCCAAAAGCAAGGGCACCAAAGAATGGTTATTGCCAAGTCTAAAATGTCATTTAAAGGATGTGGAGTCAAAGAATAGTAAATATCTATGACTTACAAAAATATCTAAAATCCGGCAACCTATAAAGTTATGCCACCGGAATTTTACACTTTCCAGAAATGCCTTCTTCAAAGTAAACGCCTCTGGCAAATAATTAAAACAATGTCCTCCTTGAACCTTCTAAATGCCGAGTTAGAAGGCCCCTTATCTCGATGCCTCCCAAATTTTCTTCACCACCACCATTGATCCTTTGATTTTGAATTCCTTGGGACAGCCTATAATATCCAGGCCACTTAGCCATGTGTCTATAGTATTGAAAAATGTTTTCCATCTTTCAGTTCTAACTTCTTATTGAAGGCTTTTCTGACCTCTATATCGTATCACTTTTGATTCTCCTCTTCTTTTGGAGGTTCAATCCACACTTAAGAAAATACTCTGAACATGTAAAGGATGGTAGTTCAGTGGCAGCACACCCGGAGTTCTTGGGTTTGAATCCTAGTTAGTCCAATTTTTTCAACATTACTAGTATTTTTATGTCTGGTAAAGGTCTTGTATCTTTCAGTTCTTATTGAGGGTTTTTCAAGCTGGAAAACACTAAACAGAAAATGGATCTCTATGTCACATCACTTTTCATTCTCCTCTTTCCTCTTGGAGGTCCAATCCTCACTTCGGAAAATACTTTGAATATGTAAAGGATGGTAGTTTAGTGGCAGACCACCTGGAGGTATTGGGTTTGAGTCCTAATTGGTCCATGTTTTTCAACCATTTTCTTTTTATATTGTTGTTCTTGACTGAGATAATGCAGGATACATCAAGAGCAAATTGATAAATGGCAAGAGGAGATACAGCTACTTCGCAGAATTGATTCCATCAACGAAGACATGAATGCGCGTCTCCATGATGCTCAGTATCTTCTTCACACTACCCAGATGGACTAACCATTCATTTCAGTTTTAAAATGATAGTTACTTGTATCTTTAAATCTTGTATACTTTGAAGACTTTTTTCATTCTATTGTAGATCTAAGATACTGGATGTAATGGTACTGGTATTATGGTATCTACAACATATTCCAAACATTTAGTTAGTTTTGAGGGAAGAACTTAAACAGTAGACTAGTTGGTGTTCACTGGCTGTTAATGCATGGCCTGTTTACACAAAGTTTTGAGTGTTAAAGCTTCACATTCAAACTGTCCTGATTCTGTCTATAACTAGAATGGCAGAAATTAACTAGTTTTACTTCTGTATTTTAATCATATCAAGCTTCACTTAAGATATATAGCAAATCACAACTAAAATTCGAAGGGGACAATTTTCGTCAGAAAACAAAATAGAAATTAAAAAAAAAAAGTATGTACACTAAAATATGGTTATTTGTTTGTTACTCCTCTCTATGTGTTTATATATATATAATTAACTTGGTGGGTCTTATTTGCTTTATTGAATTGATTTTCAGACCATTATTATATTTATGATTGTAATCGAATCTAACTTTTCTTTTACTAGGTACTTACAGTTTTATTTGAAATGCTCAATCCCATAGCTATGTGACCTGGTTATATATATGCTCAAGGCCAAAAACATGTTCTAGATCAACATGAGGGAGACGATTCTAAGATACATCATGAACCTTAAGACCATCCTTAGTGAATGGAGAGATGGATGTAGTTTTGGAAGAGTTGTGGATAGAGAAATGAAATGAAAGATTTTAATGACGTCCACGAGACTAAAGAGTCTATGGGACCACAAAACAAAGATTTTTAATCAGCTTTCAGACTCCTTTCAATATCCGCTCTTCGGCTGTGAATCTTGAGGATGAAACTCGCGGTCGCTTGAAGCTTTGTTCCTTCGAAGAGATCCTCAAGTCCATCCACCTTCAGGTTGTTTTCATACTGGATACGAATATCATCATATGCCGAACACTCCATGACGAAATGCCATTCAGTCTCCACGACCCCTTTGTTGCAGAAAAGACAAATTCTCATTTCCCAATCTTCCTTTGGAATAGTCCATCTACCAGTTTCGCATCGAAGATGATGCGATCCGGTCCTTAACTGTGCCACTAGAATCCTTGCTTTACCCTTGATAGCAGCCCCTAGATAAGCTTTTTCATCATGTTCCCCAGTGGAGTTGAATTCTCTGATATAATGCGCTTTCTTTCGACCAATCTGTCCCTTCCACATGGCAGTCCTGAACTTTTCTATCACATAATTCTTTATTTCCCTGTTATTGTTAGGACACTCTTGCAAGTTGATGCCCCATTTGTTCATCCATTTAGTATTTTGTTTCATCCAGGTTTTCTTTCTGTGTTCCAGAGTATCGTCCACAACTATTTTGGGCCAGCGAAGATTGTCCATGCTTTCAACTTTCTTCAAATAGCTTATCATCCGAGATATTGCCGAAGCTTCCAACGAGGAAGTACCCGCTTCAGCCAACAGGATCTCATAAGGAACAGTCGATTTGACTTTGAGAGTGCTTGTGATTAGATGTTTCTGAATTCGTTCTATCTGTCTCCACCCGTGATTTGACATGCTACTTCCCCAAACTTCGCAGCCATAGAGAACAACCGGAGTGACCAACAAACCAAAAAGAGTTTTCTTAGTTTTCCAGTCCCAAAGTTCAGCTTTCCTACACCTGTTTTGAAGTAGGTAAGATGCTTTCCAGCCTCCCTGTATCCTTTTTGCTTTACAAGTCTCCCAACTGAGTTTGTGGTGAAAGTCAATCCCAAGATATTTGTATTCAGTGACTATTTCCAAAGGGCTCCCTTCAAAAAGAAAGTTAATTTGTCTCTCTTTCCTTTTCAAGGAGAAAATCATGATTTTTGTTTTGCTAGTGTTCACTTGCATCCCAACTTCTTGGCAGAAGAGCTCTAGCACTTTTAGTTGTTCCCTCAAACCTTGGGCTGTTTTTGAAATTAGGATAAGATCGTCAGCATAAAGAAGTAACTTCACCACATAACTTGCCAACTGTATACCTCCTCCCTCAGTTTTATTTAACCATTCTTCAAGCTTGTCAATGTATAGACCAAATAAAGTGGGAGAGAGAGGGCAACCTTGCTTGACACCAATGTCACTGCCGAAACACTCGGACATACCTTCTCTGGTTCTGATTTTAGCTCTGACCTGCTCATACAGTTTATGAATTGCTGCTCTAAGCTCATCTGGAATCCCAAGTTCCTCCATCATGTTCCAAAGTTTTTTCTGGGCACTATGTCGAAAGCTTTCCTGAAATCAACAAAACAACAAAAAGCTTCTTCTCCTTGGGTGTCCCAAACCTTCTCAATCAAATGCCTAAGAGTGATACAATGGTCAATTGTTGAGTGTTTAGGTCGGAATCCTGCTTTCCCTTTTGCTCTTTTACCCTCTCTTTCGCCCAACTGTTGATTCTCCATTCTATCATGCCTCCAAAAAGTTTACCAAGAAGAGGGTTGATCATAATGGTGTAGATAATTAGACGGGTTATTAATGTCACCACTTTTAAATAGAGGAATAACAACGCTAGTTGTCCACTCTGTCATAAAGCCATTCTGATTGACATCATTGAATATTTTTCTGATGTGTGGTGTGAGGACCTCAATTCCCCATTTTAAAAATTCAGCATGTAGACCATCGATGTCTTGAGCTTTACCACTTGCTAGATTCTTTATGCCCTGCTTGATGTCTTCTGTCGAAAAAAGCTCAAACGAAGTCTCGATTATGGGAGGGATATCTTTTTGTTGGGAACGCTCATAAAGGGTCCTTGCATATTCTAACCACTGAGCACCTGTGATATTATTTTCTATGTATTTTTTCTTTTGTTGTAGCTCCCTCCAAAAACCTTTGGGGTTGTGTTTTCCAAGAGAAATTAATTCTGTTCTTCTCTTGTTCACATAGCTTTCTTTTTTGTGTTGCACCAATCTCTCATAAGTCTTTTTATTTTCTTTGTTCATCCCACTTTCCTTCAAAGCTCTCTTGGCAGCTTTACACTCTTCATCATACCACGGGTTTGTTGGAAAAGTATTTGCCGCTCCCTTTTTGGGTTTAGATCGCTCACAAACACTTAGAGCCTTTTGGATTAAAGGTAGTATTTCATTATCATTTGAGCATTTGAGTCTTATTATATGGTTTAGATATCAGCAGATTACTATGTATATAACCACTCATTCCCTTAGACGTCGTGTTCTCTATATCTTTCCTCATTATCTGAAATTGCTGTTTAAGGGCTGCAACAAAGATTTCCTGATTTTCTTTATTGAGAATGATTTTTCCCTGTTTTTGAGATGCCTTTTGCATGTGATGAGTCTGATTCTTTTGTTGCTGATTTAAGACGGTCGCAAGCTTTACCAAAAGAGGACTATGATCTGATTTTAATTCGATAGGACAAACTCCAATTTCAAACTCAAGCAATGTGGAGATAGAACTTTGAGAACAGATTACATAGTCCACTACACTTTGACCATTGTATGTTTTACAAGTGATATTGCCTGATCTGGGCCAAGCCCTCATGCCATTACAAATGACCATGTTGTATAAGCTACATAGGCCAAGAAGCTCAACCCCAAAATGTGTCACCCCTCCATTACCGTCTTGAGATACTCTTTCCCAAAGCTTGTTTTCTTCTTCCTTAAGCCATAACGGATTGTCTTCATCTCCTTCTAAGCTGGTCAACTGAAGGGATTGATTATTGGTAGTCCTCGCATTGAAATCCCCCAAAAGAATTATTTCCCCAGATGCACTGAAAATAGAAATGTCTTTTTTTATTGAAGCGTATGGATCTTCGCTATCTAGATTTCTTCTCTTATATGACTTTGAACCTTTCGGTGCAAAGTAGCAGGCAACCAATCTGATTGTTGTCTTGTCATCTGTTATTTTCAGCCATATGTATTGCTTATTTGGATCTTCTTTTTCAACTTTGACATTTTCGAGCCATATTTCCTTGATTAGCACTGTGATTCTGCCGTGACCTTTCCCTATTTCATTCCCTTCATTCCAAACTGAAATTTTCTTGTAGCCTTCAAACTCTGGTACCTTGCAGCCTTCGTGCTCATGTGTTTCCGTAAGAATAATAATATCTTTCCCTTCTGCTATGGGCCCCAAACCCGGTCCTCTTCTCCATGGATATCCTCTGCAATTCCAACTTACTATGTGCATGAATTCCCGTGGGGCCCCTAATTCCTATTTCCTGTTTGATAAATGATCGCTGATTTGGGCTTTCCCATTTCTCATCTGTGCCCATTTTCCTGCTTCCCTTGCTTTTCTCACTTTCTCCCATTCTTTCCTTCGCTCTTCTTGTTGAGCGAATGTCAAATCCTCATCTAGATATATGTGTGTGCCTCTAAGAAGTCCCCTATTTTTTAAGATAGCATGTTTGTCTTCTATTTTTCTCATGACCACACGCACGTGATGGTCCTTTCCTCCTTCTGTTATCCTGCCAATCCTATTTGCTTGTTGTATGTATCCTGTCCACTTCAATTCATCTTTAAGAAAGTCTCTTGCTAATAGGTCAGTTCTCTCTTTTTCACCAAAATCTTTTAGACCCTTGATAATAAAATTTACTGCTCTGTCTTGTTGATCTTTCTCTTCTTTTATCTGTGTTTTGATGTGTTTCTCTATGACTTGCCTTTGTTCATTTGATGATCCACTTACTAGTTGTGACCAAGTTTTGGCTTCTTCTATCCGATCCTTTAGTTGATTTTCTTTTATTTCCATGTCTTTGATTGCTGATTGGATCTCATTTATCTGTATTGTTTCCTTCCCTTTTACCATTTTAGGGCTTTTTACTCCCCCCGTTTTCATATGTCCTAGATCTTGTTTTAGCATGGTTAACTCTTGATGTCCTCTCTCCATGAGGTTTTGAAGATTTAGTACCTGTTCCTTGAGAATTTTATTTTCTCTTTCCAACCTGTATCTAACTTCTGTAAGTTCTTTCCTCTCATTATTTTCTTGCAATTTCTGGTTTTCTAAAATTCCAAGCCTTTCTTTCATGTTCATGAGCTCATTCACATATACTTCTGAAGACCACAATAAAGGGGTTGAAGTAGGACTGTATAGGTATTTAGGATCTTGGACTACGTCTTCTCGATCTTCTTTGTATGTTGCAGTTTTGTCAGCTTTGTTCAGCTTTGACTCCTTTTTACTATCCTTCTGGCTTGATTGTTTTCCTTCCATTTTATATTCTCTGAAAAAGAAGTTCTCTTTGTTATTTGTTGTCTTCGGTAAAATCAAAGTGAGATTTTTCTTCTGGGTTCTTCTTAGTTTTTTGATCTGCCTCCATCGTAGGATCCCCTTGTATTGTTTTGCATTCACATAAACCAACTTTTTAACTGTACCCGCTATATTATTTTGGGAGATTTCTACCTTTTCCAAAATTTGTTTTCTGTTGCTGTATGTGTTTCCGAATTAGTAGATCTCTGTAATGCCATATTTGGGTTGTCTTTGAAACCCTCATGTTTAAGCATGGCTTGCATGCTTTGTTGAAACCAGATTTGACAGATAAATATAAATATGAAGAGTGTTGCAGAGAATGATGGGGTTTGGTCTACTTGAAAGAATTGGCTTGTCAGGCTGTGCCCTAGGTTCTAGACAAAATGCTGAAACGGGGCCCACATTTCTGTTGTTTATCAAGCATGTGCTTGCCAGTTTCTGTTGAAATCTCCGTTCCGTTCCAGCATGCAGATCCGTTCCTAGCCGCAACCTGCCCCGCTATCTCCACTGTCCCGAGTCCCGAGATCCCGCTTGTCTTCTACCTATCGTTGTCTCCACTGCCGCTTGTCTTCTACCTACTCGTATCCTCCCTTCAGATCTCCTGCAGCCTACTGCAGCCGCTCACGTAGCCTGCAGATCCGTTCCTAAGCCGCCCCCCAAAAAATTGGAATATGGTGTCATATAGAAAAATAAATAAAAGAAGGGGTTGAGCTTGGTCCATCCACATGTCAAATTAACAAGAAGTACCAAATTAAAGAAGGCAACTAGATCCAAACATGGATGATTGTTTGTTGACTTTTGTTGTTATAGTTGTTGATTGGAAATGTTAGTTTGTTGTTAGATTGAATAGTGTGCTAAAGCAAAGTTTTTATAAGGCTACTTTTTGAAGTAGGCCTGTCGGAAGTTGGCATTCATGTGGGCTTTAATGTAACATGTTCAAGGTTATGGGGGACTTTCAAAACCCTTACTATTTACCTAATCAAAGCAAAATTGTCCCCAAATGCCTTATTGATTTCTCTATATATCCCTTAGTCAAAATAAATAAATAAAGCAATTCTTTTGTACAATCATTGGTAAATAATAGAATCTTATTAGTCTCTTTTAATTGTATATTATAATGTTTATTAAGAAAAAATATTTCCAAACCCAATTATAAATTTAAGAGAACATTTTTAATATTCACAAATAGATTTAAATTTACAAATAAGATATAAGTTAGAGTGAAAAATCTAATTTCATATATTTTATTTATAGTTTCTTTTACTAACCCATGCTTATAGGTGTTTGTGTGCTTTATAAAATTTCTAATCTTAAGAAGATTCAAAAGGAAGTATTTTTTTAGTAGATTATTTAATCCTTGTGGTTAAATCCATTCTTTTAAGCACATATTTGTGGGCTAAAGCCATTCTTTTAAGGATAAATGGGAAATCTATTTAGGAGATGATTTAAACTTTTATTTGAATTTCATGATAAAAATATATATCGTTTGTGCCTAAAACATTTGTTTAAATGGATGTGAGAAAGCATCTTCATAAAAGAGTTTGGTTAAATTCTCTAGAGGGAGATATGTTTGAACAACCTTTGGATTATAGAGACCCCCCATTTAGATATTTGATAGGTCACTATCATGGTTATTTGGCCCAAAAGTGCCCCCTAGTTGCAACTCTATCTAGGGGGGCAGCCACAGATCCAGGCTGTGCCCCGCCCCCCTTTTAATTTCTAGGGCATATCTTCAGTTCCTTCCAAATCTTGGGTTGATCTATCATATATGAAGAACATTCATTCTACCACTCACTATTTACAATATTTAGTGGTACTATCATGTATGTACATGGGCTCGGTTGCGTTGCGATGTCATTCGGAGAGATTTAGATCGACGAACAAGATTTGTTTAGGGTTGAATGCACGACGTGGATGAGAGGGATAAGGAGGAATTTCATGTAGTTGAAAAAAAAAGGAAAGAAAAATCCCAAATCCAAATCAAAAGCCAAAGACAAAGCTCAAGAGAAAATATAGTACACCAATCTTCAAATTGGTTCAAACTATAACCCTTTTTGATACTATAGGAGAAAGAGTGGTTAACTTAACACGGAAAAAAAATTGGTGCCTTCAAAACATCTAAAGGAAATTGTCAATACTTATTCAAATAAATGACACAAATGAAGATTTGGTTAGCTTCCCAATAACATGTAATCTGGATAGATCACGTGATGTTTCTCTTGAGGCGTGTCTAAGAACCTATATGCAAAAGGAACTCAAAGCTAATGCAAAAATTGAGGTTGGTGTTGACAAGAAATGATGGATTTGTGTTAGGGAAACCTACCTTACACTACTTTAGGAAACACTACGGTGCATTGTTGTCCCTTTTATCATCATTATTTAGCATGTTTTTTGTTTTATTATTTTTTTCGTATTTAATTAACATTCAAGTCATAATTTTGCAGGCACTGAATTAGAACACCTATCAACATAATAATTGAATTTTGTTTGTTTTGTTTTACTCGGGCATATTTTTATCATTACCTAAATGACCTCTACTAATAAAAGTGTCCCCCTACCCATTTTTGTTAGCCTTGTGCTCTTAAGGACTACAATCCATGTTTTCAGGTAGTCATACTAGTCCATCCACTTATTCCAAGCCATGGATCACTGCCACTAATTATTGTCAACCCACATTGATGTCCCAAACTACTCATGTGTCAAAGGAACTCTATAATGACATTGGAGCTTGATGTTATGCCTTGAGTGGTTGGAGAACTTAATGCTCAAGCTAATGTGATGTAATGAGGGTGACAATGTGGACTTTTAGGATACAAGCACTTTTAGGCTAATAACTTCTTCAAACAGTTGTTTTTTCCCCTTCAAATGCATTATTCACATCAAAATATTAGATTTCTTGCAATAGAGGATGATCCATCATTCCTCCTTCATACCTCCTTTGACTTATTTCAAATGGATTTTCCCTCCAATTTATTCTATAAAGAGCATTGTATTCTATTCTAACATATTTTTCGATCATTTCTTCTCTCCTCTCTGGAATTCACTTGAATTCTCATCTCCTTTATATGGTGATCTACCCTATATATTGGAAAATGTAATGAATCTAGGGCCTATTTTGTATTCTTTAAGAAAAATAATATTTGAGTAAGGGTTAAGTTGTTCTCTCGTATATATTCTCTACTATTTTCTCTTGTCTCCTTGATCTCTTGTAGATCATCCTTACCTATTATTAAGTTGTGATATGTATGTGTGGACTATACTTACATTTGTCTAAAATATTGTGTTATCATAAAACATAGAGTGGAAGAAGGATACTATTTATGTCTTGGCACATTACCTTCTTTGTTTTTCATTCTTTTTTTCCCTAGTAGTTGCTAGATTAGGTAGTTAATGATATTGTTAGGAGTAAAAGTAAATGAAATTTGGTTCTCCAGAGTTTTAATTCAATTCGTAGCTCCCACATTTGAGAAGCAATCCCATGTTGTGTTTTAAGTGAGCTCAATTCACAAACAAACATTTCCAACCTCAAATAAAATTGGCATGCCTCCATGGGACAAAAGCTTTGTTTTGTGTAAAATATTATGCAAAGCCATTGTTTTTAAACTCCCAATCAAGATTTTGGTGTGAACATTGACTCTCCCTACTTTTTGAAGTACAAAACTATTACTTGGTGACTCCATTTTTCTAAGAACCCATTCAATAAAATGCGGGATAGGTACTCCATGCTTAAATTATCACACTTTTTCCATGGCACTTCCCAGATCTCTTCCTTTTACTTCTTAAAAATTTGGTGCCCCCCTTCATTTTTCGCAATGGGATGTCATTCCTAAAATAACCCTTAGATCCCAACCCATATTTTATGGAACTAATTTTTCAATCCTTGTTGATCATATTCAAGATAAAACTAATCTATGTGTGGTGCATAACATCACTTAGGAGAATGTAGCTCTTAGATTACCTTCCTTTTCTTTTAAAGGAAAATCTATAGATTGGTAAAAATGCTTGGGCACAGGATTGATCTCTTCATGGGATCAACTATGATAAAATTTGAAAAACCAATTCAAGGAGAACACAAATATCATATCTCTCTTGGAATGCCTCAACACCATAAAAATCCCCCATAGAGTATGTCTCAAACTTTAACATCAGATTGTGAAAGGATTAGGAAAGAATATCCCAAGAATGCATACCCCTACCAGGTATGGAATTCTTATTCTACTTAAGAGCCTTTGATCATGATATTGTTGTCATAATTTAGTCTATTAGGGGTAGATCTTTGTTTTAGGCCTATGATATAGATATCCAAGAAGAGAAGAGACTCATTTAGGCTAGCAAATGGAACCCCCATCACTATTTCCCCCCTCTTTCCCTTGCATTGCAACATTCCCTTACTTTCCATGTACCTCTTGAGTCCCATTCTAAGTCACCTATATTCAAAAACCTCTTGTTGTCCCAATCATCCCTCCGCTTTTAGAAGATGCCCCTACCACCACCTAAAGTGTTTCCAATCCCTCAAAATTTTTAGAGTGGAATGTTGGGATGCCATGTTAACTTTAAATATTTCTCTGTCCAATTATAAACTAGGTTCAAATCTAGATATGAACCAAATAAAATGTATAGTGGTGTTTTCCATTTCCATGATGAAAATGACATCATGCACAACACATTGTACTCCAAGTCAACTACAACAGATGAACATTTATTCAACTAGGAGAATTCTTTTGAGAAAGAGGAAATTAATCATAATTTAGTTATTCCCCTTGAGTTGCACAAGAAAAAAACATCAAATAATAACACCTATTGCGCTTGGAGAGGAAAATAAAGGAATTTCAAGAAGGCCCTTCCTATAAATTTTAATTGTAATAAATATCTTTTCTAGTACTCCATAGTCTACTAAGAAAAGCATCATAAATTAAGAACGAGAGGTAACAATATCATAGTGGATTAACAATTATAGTAGTGGTGAAGTCTCATTTCCACCTAGCTAAATATTCCTTTCTATCAAGGAGGATAAAACAAATTCATGCGATATTGAAGAGGATTACACACTCATTTTTAATGAAGAGACCATGATTCCAAGTTACAATCAGGAGGACCTTGTCAAAGCTAAAAACATTAATGGCCTTGTGATTACCGTAGGTGATGAGTATGATGAGGAGACCATGTCTCCACTTGAGGAGATCACATGGAAGGATATCATTGCAAGTTCGTCAAGGTCTAAGTTTCCCCATTAGGTTTTTCAAAACAAAAAATATATTCATTGGTTATGCTTAAAGTATGTCATGCGAAAGAGATTCATCGTATTAAAGTCATTTTTTACACTCTATAAATAAAACCACAAATGGAGGGGGGCATATTCCATGATTGAAGTCAATATTTTAAAGAGCATGAGTATCGATACTTATCCTTTTTCCTCTCACTTTTTGTATCTATCGTAAAGATCATTGCATGGATGCAAATCATCAAAAAAGGAAGCTACTTATCCTATCCAGTTATTAGAATGCAAACTATTAGTATTCATTTTTTTACAACCCCAAAAACTTGTCTGCCCTTTAAGAAATTTGGCCCATATGTAAATTTTCCTCTTTTTGAGTGTCAACTTATGAATGGTCTTGGGTGAGTTATGTGTGATTTCAATTATCCCATTTGTAGTCATGATAAATTAATCAGGGTCTAGTTCATGCTGGTACACTCAAATTTAGATTATGGGAACATTGGACATGTTCTAGAAGTAACACCATTCTAGTACTTGTCATGGCATAAGTTGTTTTTGTCTTGAAAGAAGAGTGATCTAGTACAGAGGATTACAAGAGCTCCAGATGGATTCAAAAGGCTCTAAAAGAATTTAAATTAAGGATAATTGATTCCTCTACGTAATTCAATAATTAGTTTTGATCTTAGTTATCTCAACCTTCCCTGACAGCGAAAAACCAATTGTTGTCTCCTTATGGTCATTTTGGTCATTTATAGGTTTTGGCCTAAAACTCCAAATGAAAGAATTTTAATGTATTTAAATTTGTGGGAACGGATGTTTTGTCCCTTTTCCAATAAAAATCATATATCATACCCCTATGGAACTCCAATTTTTTTTTTTTGAGTGTGAGAAAGTTACTTTTTGTTCTAATTTTTCATTAGGATGATGGTGTTAGCAACTTAAAGTCACTTAATTAAATGCGGAGGAATTTTAAGATCCTCCATGCATTATTTTCCATTGGATGTTGTTTTTTTTCCACACCCAAGAGTGTGCACCTCTCCTATTGGTCCATTTAGGTTGACCAAAAGTCAAACCTTAAAGTTTACCCCCTTGTTTTGCTTTCCCCCAAGCCATGAAGTGCATTTTTTAACCCCTTCATGCGAAAGTGCACATTCAAATTTCTCCATGCACTTACAAAGTGTGCATATCATGTTCTTGGTGTGCATTTATATATAGGCAAGTGTAAAATTCTAGTTCCATGAAGCCAAATGCAAAATGTGGGAGCATTTTTGATTTTGCATGAGCAAAGTTTAATCTCCACACCTTGTTAAGTGATTGTTGAACTTTATTTTTCCTCAAAAATAATCTCAAAGAAAAATAATTAAAAAATTAATCGAAAGTTAGAACATATGCATCCGTTTTTGCTCCAAAACTCCATGAAAACTAGTTTCATGCCCCAATTTGCTAAAAAAATATTTTACCCATTCCCATTGATTTTGTGGGCAAAACTCTGCCAAATTTTGACCAAGTGCTTCTCTCCAAAACACCTTAAAGATGATTCTAACCTTGTTTAAAGCCATGGAATGAGTTATTTATAATCCTTAAAAAAACAATTTAGCTAGAAAAATCATTTTTTGCCCCAGTTAACCAAAAACCATTTTGCTCATTCCAAGAAACTCCAAGAACTGAATTGCTTGGAATTTTGAATGAATATCCCTCTCCCAAAAGAATTTAATTTTATTTATATATTGATTTTTTAGGTGGAGTATTCTATTTTTTATGATCATATTTGTGTTGCATCCAAACTTCATTAAAATAGCCAGTTTTGCCCCTTTGTGACCATAAAGTTTGTTATATTTTCTCATTGATTCTGACTATAAAACTCTCTCAAATTTGGAGAAAAAAATATTTTACCCTATATATTTCATTTGAATCCATTATTTCTTGGTTTTTTGGAGTATCTCATCCATGGTGACCACATTCATATTTCTGATAGAAAATCCATTGTAAACATATAAAAAGGAATAAAACCCATTTTTGCAAACTCTCCCAATCAGAAATTACAACTCAAACTCCTACAATAATGAAATTAACATTCTCCATTTGCGTACCTCTCCCAGTCTTGAGCTCTAAATGCCCAGATCTCATGGTTTTGCTAACCTGAAGCAAAGAGCACAAGGGAGATTATTGAATGTGAAACATCTAAGTGGATCAATTGAAGACTTCCATGACTGGAGACATTTGTTATCATGTATTATTGATTCTCTTACCATCCTCCACTCAAGTTTATTATCTCAATTTTCCATTGAGAAAACATAGAAACAAGTCCTCCCATTCAAAAAAAGAGAAATATCACTCAATCAATGCTTGATTTCATCTCACAAAGAGAAGGTGTTTTTGTTCAGAGGATTTCTATATTTCATAAGTACAATAATCATACAATTGGGAATTCCCAAAGGTTATGGATAATGGAAAATTTGAGATATCTCATTGTGAAATTATTCTTCCCCACTTTGGGGCATGATTGATACATGTAAAAGCTTCCTAATATTTGCAAGAAAATTATTTGTTTGTGTAGGAGATAATTTCTCACGCAAGTTGCCTTGAACAATACAATGGAGAATGAAGGCCTTTAAAAAAAACATTTTTGATCTTTCATATCACTTGATTTGGAGGCAAGAGATCATGTTTGCGACATGAGATGATTTGTGTAGTCTAACATATTTACCATTGTTTACATAAATGAAAAATTGAAAGAGAACTTCTGAGGCATGAACAAAGATGATCATTCCAGATAATATGCAAAGCATTATTTTTGAGTCCAAGAAAGTATGTGTTCTTATTAGGGAAGCAACATTTATTTCCATTTTTTTACATTGAAATTTACCTTTTACTTGATTGATTACCAACTCAAAATCACCATACACTTTCATAAATTTAAAATTTTATTTGAGGGAAAACTATAATCCAAGAATGAAAGCTTCATACCCAACAATATTGTTAGTACAAGGGAACTTTAAAAAATAAGTAATCAAATTGTTGTCACCTTATGGGTCTATAAGCACTACTCCTACACCAACACCTTGTTTAGAATTTTCTCCATCAAAATAAATATTCCAAATACCATTTTATTCAACTTGGCAGGGTTCATTGGTTTTGTTTTGAGGATTTTTTCTAATACATAAAATCATATGTCACCTGAATTAAATTTCACGCTCTTATTCTTCGCATTAAGCTTGGTAACCATGTGTTTCATATTTGGTTCTCTATCTACCTTTATTTGGTTGGAAATACCTCTCCAGGGAAGCCACATATGTGAGAAATCAATATCCATATACCCATTCAAGGATTCTTACTAATCTTTACTCAATAACATTTCATATTCCTAAGGTATATCCACAACTTGTATATCAATTAAGTGTAAAACTCTAGGTTTAGAAGTTAGTTACATGTTCACACTGAGCATATATCCTACCACTTTTACCTATGATTTATCTAGTTGTACCACTCTTTTGTCTGATTTAATTAGTGTCAATTCCAATTTTATATAAATTCTAGCAAGCATTACATTTGATGAGGCCACTGAATCCACCAAGAAATTGTTCACATTTCCCTAAATATCCTAACTATGAACAAGAAACATGGTACCTTAGTTTTATCTTTATATAAAACCACATTGGTGTGGGTAGGTCTTTTTTGTTTGTTGGTAGTTTCTTTATCAACTAGGTATTTGAGTAACAAGGGATTTTGTTCAACCATTTTTTAAACTCATGAAGTTTAATATTGGATATGATTTTATTCATGTCCTAAAAAAATTTGTAGTTGGTTTTCACATATTTTTCTTGTGTTTCAATTGTGATACATGACTTGGGTGGAGGTGGGTTGTGATTAACACTTGGATCAAGTGGTGTAGTTCCCTTTGGTGGAGGAATAGAGGTAGTGTTTGGATTGTTGTTTTTTTCATTAAGGCATAACTAGTAATCTGGTATGATTGAAAATCATGAATTTCCTCATTTCTTTCTTCTAGTTTATTCCCCTCTAGGGAAGGGAAAATCGTAGTCTCAAATTTCGTAGCAGTGTTAGTTTTGGAAGAGATTACCTCATTTGGCTCTTTGGGATTTGATTTATATACCTCAATCTCGTTATGAATAGATTCAAATGTATTAGAAAATCATGGTATTCTGATTCACCATGTTCAACAATACCATGAGATCTACAACAACGTGGAAGGGAAAATTCATAAATGTTGATGTAAATATTTTTTTACTAGAAGGGGGATCTTGATTGTTGGGTCTATAATGATTGTATATTTGGTAAGAATAATTTCTACCTTGGTTTTCAGTGCCTCCTACTTGTCTTTTTAAATTTAGGAAATCATTTCTAAGTCCTTGCATCATATTTTATATTCCCTCTAATTCAAAACCATTAGATATTGGAGGAACCACCCAGGTGTTGTTTATTACAAGGAACAAGGGTGTGTTGGGATTCTAGAGTTTATATTGTTGAAGAGGAATATGATTGATGGTAGGGATATGATTCAAATATGGGATATTTTGGGTAACCAATGGGATGTTGGTGGTATTTTCTCTTTGGGGTGAAATTTTTTTCCCACTATAATAGACTCTTCATAGGTTGTAGTGAGAGTGGTGCCATTACATATTCTAACAAATATGGGGGTGAATGAATCTAATGCATGTTTATACATTTGTAAATAAAGTTCATCATTAGGTATATATAAGTGTGTGACCCTTTCTAACATGCATTTAAATTTAGAATTGAAGGTCCTAATTGCCTTTGTGTCTTCTCTTTTTACACTGGAAAATTGTTGGTATAGAATACTAGGGTCAACAACTTTTCCAAATTGTACTAAAAATGATTCTTCAAATTGAACCCAACTGGTAATACATTAATGTGTTAGGTTAAGAAATCAATCATAAGAATATATTTCAAATTAAAATAAAATACTATGAAAGAAACATCGTATATTCAACATTCATTAACCTCAAAATATAATTGAAATAAATTATATGTTCCTCAACAATTATATTTTCATCATGTTTGTATGTGGAAAAATATCTCTCTAGATTTCTAGGTGAGTCATGGATATCTCTCGCAAGTGCAAGTTCAATAACTCATAACCAAGTTAGTTGAGCCATTTATTGTGGCGTAAATGGTGGAGGGAAAGTGATTGGAGGAATAGATGTGGGATAAATTGGTATTGTTTCTAATCCTTTGTTCTTAGCTTTATTAGATCTAGGCTTCCTATGAATTAAAAAAGGTTGGTACAAAACTTTAGAATAAAATTTATATCTTGAAAGGCGAATTTGCAAATTCAACTTGTGAGAATTTATGAAAGATTAGCCTCCCTTTTATGGCTAAATTTATATAAAGTTTGAGTTCAAACACACAAAACATGAGAGATGACCTAAAGATAAAGGATTATCGAACTTAAATCAAAACAAACAATAATTTTAACTTTTCCTCCTTTTAGTGCTAGCTTTGTGTTGATGTGAGTTTTGACACTAGCTCCAACAAGTGATAATATTTTAATCTCATTCATTTTAGAACCCCTATTGGAAATAGGATTCAAGATATGATGTACATAATATTTATGTCAAATGGGGACTATATTATTTTTATTATCTACAGAGGGGTTAATCATCAAAACTAAAAAATCAACAAGTTAACAGACCCTGTGGATATTCAAAATAATGTTAAAACTAAAGTATGTGAATTATATTTCATTAAAATTTTAAAAAATAACAAAATGATATGGCATGAAAGAATTTAAAAATCTTGTCATTTCTCAAAGAAACTCTGAACACACATTCAACTTGAAATGATGGATACCATAATTTATAAAACTTAGTATTTAGCTGAAATTATCACAAACCATAGGCAAGATTCTAAGAGGGTGAAATTCATTTTATCCATAGAATTAAATTGCAAGAATAACCTAATTTCTTCCTCAAAAATTTATAACTGACAAGAATGGGTGAAATAACAATGATTTCAATTCAATCTAATTCATAAAATTAACAAACTTGAATCAAAATCAGAGTTTAACCTTCAATTCATGTAATGTTCCACATATTTCCCAAGAACATATAGTTTATCACATATAAACCGATATCAAATTTCCTTGATTCATAAAAATCAGCATTCACTCAATTTGCATTCATTAATCTACAATAGGTTTCAGTGTTAGCTCTTATTCTAATTCAAAACATGACAACAATCTAAATAGTTGAGAAAGGACAATACATAGCTTGGAAAATTACATGGTAAACATAATGCTACTTTTTGTAGCTTGCAAAATCATATCTAATTAACTAAATAGTTCTACAAGAGTATTTATATTGAATGCAAATGGGACACTTTCATATCATGTTAGCTATGTAACTAATAATATAACTCAAAACTAAACTAAACTACAACTATAACAACCCCTAAAAATAGATTCAACACCATTTAATCCACATACCATTTTTAACACTTTGATACATTTCTCATATGCCTAAAAATAGAACCTACACTAACATATTCAAGTTTTTCACTTTTTCCATTTATTCAAATCCAACTGTGATCACCAAGAACACAGATATAACCAAGATAAACCATCTAATTATTCCAAAAGTTTCTTTCCATATTGTTTAGCTTCCATGCATATCTTATATTCTCTCTTAATACTCTTGGTATCTACAATGGGATAGCTAAATTTTGGGGAGATTGAGATGAAAAATTTGATATATTGAGTCAATGATAAATTTACATACTTTTTTAAGTACCTGGCTCGTTCCATTTTCTAATAAATGTCAACCACAAAATTGTGAACAACTTCATTCCCCTAATTTTCCACTTCTTCTATCTACTCATTTAGATTATCCATATCCATTTGCAATAGTGGATTAAATTATATCGGTCAGTATATGGAATTATCTAGCTTGTGGATCACGAGAAACCATGCACTACTGAACAAATATGATATGTTGGGTTTAAACATATCCACCAATATTGCAAAGAGAGACAATGAATCAAATATTTCTTCCATTCTCTTTTTTTCCTTAGCTAGTAGGTTTACAAAATTTGTTACTTCTTCCAGAGTCATTAATTGAACATTGGGAAGCAACTAATCAAGATTCCCATTGAATAATCTATGAAATAATAGATTGTAATTTACTATACACACTTCTTCCATGGGCTTTGACATCTTCATCATTATTAAGCAACTGGAAGAGGTTTCTAAATACTTGTTGGACTTATGTAGAAATGGTAGGAGGCATTTTAAGATTATATTGAGCTTGATCAAGCTTTACCTATAATTTTTATATCACATCCTTTTCATTTTGTTCACTAATCTCACCATCAATGCCCTATTCAATTTCATCTGAGTTCTCTCCAAGCGAGTATTGGTGGATTCCCTCTTTATTTTCTTAGTGTTGAAAGATATAACATTTTCTTCACTTTGTAAGAGGGTAGTGTGCCCACATTGTTATATTTTCCTTGTTGTCACCTTTTTTTAGCTTTTGGTTGGTTTATAAATCCTCAAATTGATTTCAGGTGGGGCATACATATAATTTTGCACTCTTTCTCATTGCATATCAACCCATCCTTATGGACTCAATAGAGAAATATAATATCCAGAGGTTACAATAATAATTGACTGTGAGGTTCCCACTATAGCTGTAGGAATTGTTGTCGCTAGGGTAGTGGAAGAAGTGGCAAAAGTAAAAGTAAGGGGTATGGAAGAATAACCCATGGGATCCCCACTTATGAAATTTTTGGGAAAAGGAGAAACATTGGTGGTAGAGGAAGGATAAAATATTACAAATGGAAGAACAAAAATACCAATAGTTATGGAAGTTGGTGAGGGGATGATATAACCGAGAGATGAAGAATGGGAAGGTGAAAGAGAAAGGATCTGGATAGAATAGCTATAAAATCTTGGAATTCCCACAAATTAAACACTATGTGTGGGTGGGAACCAATCCATAGAAATGATAGGGTGAAGAGTGACTGTAATGGTGGGAATACTAGAAGTAGTGGAATTTTTTCTCATTTATTTCCCTTGGTGTATAAGATAAGCTCCTAATGCATCTCCTCATTTTATTGGATCAATGGAAACTTTTGTCGTTTTCGTGATGTGAGGTGGTGGAGTGGAAATATGGCATGTGGAGAAGTGGATGAAATGGGGGGAGATGAAGAATGTGTGACATATATTCTACCAAACATTGTTGAGGGAACCTTTAAAGAAGAGGTGAATGATGGAAGTGAAACAAAAGTGTCAAGAGAAATGAAGAAACTTACAGAAGTTGGTAATGCATTGTTTTTACCACCAATATGGGAATGATTTACCTTCTCAACACTTGCAATAATAGAAATTTCAAGAACATTAGAGACAACTAATATAGTAGGCACATTATTTGGATTCATACTAGTAATCTAGGGGAAATTAGAACAGATTATATTGGAAACATTTGTATCCAAACATACAGATAATTGAGGTACGCTTAAAACACTTGAAATAAAAATATTAGAGACAAAAGATTCACTTGACATAGTAGAGAGATGAATAATAATAATAATAGAATAACCATAAGAATAATACTAGATGTTTCGAGAGGAAATGTGCCTATAACACTAATATCAATTGACACACTTGGAGTATCAACCATACTTGAAATCATAAGAGAAGTACCAAAAACTAATGGAGAAGGAGTAACAACATCACATATCGTAACCATAACACCCAATGCAAAATGAATAAAAAAATTTAACACTTGTTGAGTCATATTTAGTGTTTAAATTTATTCAGGTCAAAAATTCACCACCTTGGGAAGGGGAAGGGGTTGTATCTAGGATTTTTCCCTAAATAAGAAGAGCAAGTGAAGTTGTGGTATGATCAGAAGTAGGTAGAATCCACTGGATAATAGTGGCCCTTATTAAATCATCAATTCCATCCTCATATAATTCATGGTTAGATTCTTGGAATTATTGTAAATGAGAAAATAGGGAGGATGCCTGATAGTATTATTGATATGGGAAAAACTAGGTTACAGATATGAGAGCTGCAATGTTTATATATATTGAATAGTTGATTACAAAAAAACAGGTGGTTGTATAGGTGTAATAATAATCCTCACTAATAAACAATAAAACTATATGTGAATGCAATAATACACATATTGTTATAAAACCATATGTCAACCATGTAACAACTATTTACCCAACTAACTATAGTAACAAACTAACTACCATAATAAAAATGAATTACCTATTGTAAATAGTAAAACTAAGTTGCAATGAAAAATTAACCTACTACTATATGTTTTACCTAACATTCCCCCCCTGAATTTTGCATTTCCACAAGAGAAGAGAAGAGTAACTCTTTGAACATATCCAATTTGTCATGTGCAAGTGACTTCATGAAAACATATGCTCGGTGTTTAGCTGTTGGGAAAAACCGAAGTTGTATGTTGTGTTCAAAGTATGTTCATGAATGAAATGAAATTGTACCTCAATGTGCTTCATTCCCTCATGAAACATTGGATTGCAAACAAGTTTGTGAAAAACCTCATTGTCAACATAAAAGGTAGTGGATTTCTCCTGTGGTACTCAAAGTCCCTCAAGTATGCAATGTAGCCATATTGCTTTGCAGAAAAATCCACCTGCAACACGATATTTACCTTCTATGGAAGATCGAGAAACAAAGTTGTGTTTCTTTCTTCCCCGTGATATTGGACCAAATCCCAAAACTAAACAAATCCAAAAGTGTATTGTATGTTATCAATGTTACTTCATGATTTGAATCTAAATATCTAGTCAAGAAGAACTAATCATTCTTCTTGTACTCTAGACCAAGATCCATAGCGCCATTTAGATATACCAAGATTCAGCTTGTTGTTTTCCAATGAAAAACTTTGGGTTCCTGTATGAACCATGAAAGATAGGTAACTACAAAGATGATATATGATCTAGTATATGTCACGTAAATGAGACTCTCAATCAACTATTGATATGAGAGTTACAATTACTAGTGGAGATGGATTTGTACAATTGTTATCCTATAAAATTGACAAGGGAAATTTTGTAGATAACCATACCAAAATTCCGTTTTAGTCCCTTGAGGAGGTCTGTTAACATTCAAAATGGCCTAAAACTCCTTTCAGGAAATCAAGTTTTAAAGAACTTAGCCATTTTCACCTTTTTGAACTGGGTGCAAGAAATGTTGTGTCAACATTAAGAAATGTGCGCCCCTTTGAAAATCCTTTGGCGCCCAAAATAACATGTCAACGTCTATAAATTTGTGCCCCTTTGGCGCAGGAAATGACATGCCAACATCAGTAAACATGCGCCAAATATCTACGCCTAAGGCGCGAGAAGTGGTATATTGACATCTCCAAATGTGTGCTTAAGCCGCTGAAAGTGTTATGTCGATGCTAACAAACTTGCGCTAAGGTGCATTTAAACCTGTGTTGACACTCGAAAAATTGTGCCAAAGAAAGTTGGTGGGGTAATTAATGCCAAATTTTCTATATATAGGCACTTACCACTTGTCATTTCCACGAATTGAAAATTGTGAAAAGTTTTCCTCTGCGCCTGTTAGGTATCCTTGTCACGCTCGCGTGCCGTTTTTCAAGTTTGTGGACCCCACATCGTCCTTCGTCCTTTGTAAAACTGGGTAAGTGGATTTTATCACTCTTGTTGTTGTTTATGGCTGTTGTTTCTTGGTTATTGTTAGGTTTTAGGGTTGTTATAAATCTAAAAGGTTAAATCTAAAATGAATAAACCACCACTCCATAACCATCTGGAAACCGCCTTATCCCTCCTTACAGATCTGCAAATCTGAGAAGGCTCTACCTCAGAAGGAACCATCCTTTATGTATCTTCTTACTGCCTTGCAAGAAGTCCCTCTCCTCCCTACCATTTTACAAAACCAAAGAGAGAGAAAATGTCATATAAAGTGAAAAGAAATCAAAGAAAGTGCAAAAATCATCTTTTCCTTTGGCGCACTGTCCTTTCATGTTGCAACCCCCACTGTCGCACCTTGGTGCACTACCCCCGCATGCAACATGTTCCATCATCTGTGCCAAGTATAAACAGCTTAAGCAAATTTCCTAGAGGCGCAGGTGCATCCTGACCAACATCAACAATTGATGTTGTGTCCTCCAAATCTATGCACCAAGCTGTTTTCCTTTGGTGCGTTGAGCTCATTTGCATACATACATTCAAAAATTACATCTTGGATGCACACTTAAAAGTCCATGCAACACCATCCTTTTCAATGCCCCAGCTGAAGCAAATTCCCTAAGGCATTGGCACATCAACCTTAACACCAACATGTACATGTTGTGTGTTGCTTACCTAGCGCCCCACGCCTTTTTCTTTGGCACTAAAACCTTATGTTGTGCAACACTCTTCAAAAGTGCACCCTTTTATAACCCTTTGGTGCAGCTTTTCTCCTGTCCATCATGGGTGCACATCTTTTTTCATGTTGACATCCCCAAAAGTGCACCCAGCCTTTTTAAGCCTCTGCAACATGATATGAACTTGCACCTTGCACCCTAAGCCTCATAATTTCTCATTCTTCTTTCTACAAGCTTTCATTATGAATTACATGATGGTTGACATGGCTCTTCTATGTTGGACCTCTTTGATTCTCCTTGCAGAACAACAACAGCCATCCTCGAGCTCACACATGTCTTCGTCAAGCAAGAAGCCCACTAAGTCTAAAGGAAAAGCTAAGTTGACAAAGCAAGAGATGAATTATAAATACTCAACAAGTCTAGATGCCTGACTCATATGCAGAGAGTGATCTCGACATCAGAGACTATGAGCTCGGACACATTAATATGGAAGACTTCTAGGCAAGAACCAACCAGGCCACTAGTGGTCCCTGGATGAACAAACTGGTAGGCAGTGGATTGCACTTTGCAGCTAGGCTACCAGTAAGTGCTATTAATAACGAGTTCATCATGTTGGTGGCTCGATGCTATAACAAGGACACAAGATTTGTCGAGGATAAAGAAGGAAATACATCCCTCATCATAGGCACCTAACTACTCGAAACTTGTGAAATGATGACCCTGAGCATCCCTCATCACAGGGAACTGAGTACATCACCTTCATGAGTAGAGTATTTGGGCTCCATCAATGCCTTGAAGACTGTAAGAAGGCATGGGATGACAATGAGGATAAGTGTATGCAAATGATGAACAAGTTATATCTTAAGAAGTAAAAATCTATAACTCACTTTGCTAAGAGCGTATCAGGAGAGAGGGTCATGGAGATTGCATATTTTCCCACTAAAGATCTCCTACAGAATTTAAGTGACCCAAGTCACGATGGGAACCTCATCTGAGAGCCTATAAAGAGAGGCCTTTTCTACAGTAGATGCCCTCTGGAAGAAACTTTAAGAAGCAAAGGAGGAGAAGAGGATACTAAAGGAACAAAAAAAACATCTTCTCCAAGCTTTGCAAAGAATGGGCAATGCACCTCTTATGACTTCCACTGAGCCTACTGAAGTTCTCAGCCAAGACAAGATAAATGAATACACCAAGATTGGTGAACAAGGCACGGCAATTTCCTCCTGGATAGATCTAGTCATCAGAGATAGTGAGGAAATAATCACGAAATTCACAAGACTCTAACAGAGTATAGATCAAGAAAACAAGGAGTTGCAGGTAGTAGTAGGATCCCTCTCTAAGGAGTTGGACAATGCCAGATTGCAACATGAAACATTTCAAGCAATGATCAACTGCTCAACCAACGACCTATTAAAGGTCGACGTCATTGATCACCCATAGGCACACAACAAAGCTCTCATGTCGCTTTAGATTACCGGGTTGATCAAATGGAATTTATCCTGGAGAGGATAGATAAAATCAATGAGGAAGCCCTGGATGCAAAACATCAAATGGAGAAGACGGTCATGAAGATTTCTCCAGGGATGCTTAGCAAATCATTCACCTTGAGGGAGGCATACATGATACCATCCAGCTCTTTAAGGAAATCGCAACACAAGGTTTGGCACCATAGGTCACTTTTGATGGAGAGTCTATTAATAACCTTCTGGCTTGCCACGATTTCATTGGATACTTGATTGAGGCATGTGACGAGTACATCGGGCTACCGGATAAGCTCAAAAATGAAAAGGAAACTTGCGAAGTCATCAGAGACCACTTCAAGGGTCCTGATCATAATCAACTTTAGACCATGATCAGCAAGTTTATGGAGTAATGAGCTTAGTATCACATCACCTCTCTCGATTAGAAGCAAGACACTCCGTTCAAGCAAAGGGATGGCGATGAATAGTTTCTCTTCTTGTGTACGCTTTGATCTTTTTGTAAAAATATTTAAAAATTATGTTGGCATTTACGATGACATCATCCATGTTGCATCATGGGATGTTGCCATCCATAAACTTGCCCAAAGTCAACTTTTGACTTTTTAGATATTTTGCAGATATTTTGTAAATAGTGGTTGGCTTCTTTTTGTCTTCTTTCTCCTTCTCCTTCTATAAATACCAGAATACTTGTTGTATTCCAGGTGGATATTTTTTGTATGAAAAAAGAAGTGAGGAGAGAAATACTTTGTTCTTCCTTGTAACAGAAGAAATATTAATATATATGTTCATACTTTGTGCTCAATATATGTGTTATTTGCATCAGATCTTTCTTAAGTTAGATCTATTTTTTTTTTCTGTTGGATTCCTTCTTATTATCATCATATGTTCATCAGTATTACTTTATTTGTTTATGTAAGTAAGTTTGTCTCTATTTTCTACCATTCCAAAGCATAAACCTTCTGACCTTTCCATCTTGGAATTCATTTCTTTTCTCCCTTCAGAGCTACCCTTCTCCGTTCCTTCTTTCCTACCTTTCTGTTTGTAGTTGGAACTACCTCTACTGGGATGAGATCCCAAATCCCCTTGAAGTTAGAATAGTGTAGATTTGCATAGATTCCTACTTGATAGATTAGCAATAAACCAATTTCACTTTGTTGTCTCAAAGAGGGGCCTTTCCCTACACACTATTGGCCTATTTCCCCATGACCTGTCTAACCGACAGATTTTCAAACCAACAACAATATAATTGAAGTGTCTTCTCCATAGGCGTAGTAATCGATGTACAATCCTTCATCCTGAATTTCTTGAGGGTTGTATTGGTATATTTCAAATAATAAATAAATATATGATTCTCCTTCTGCCATACTTTCAATCTAAGATAGTAGTGCATGATCCCACGATTTTCCATGTCAAACAATCGATTAATATATTTCTTTGTTACATCGATCATCTTCACTTTGCTGCCATTGATGACTAGATCATTGACATATATACAAAAACTATCAAAATATCTCATCCTTGTCTATAAAGGTAGAGATTGGGATCATATGGATTCCTCTCAAATCTATGTTGAATGATATGCTCATAAAATTTGATGTATTAAGCCCAAGGTGTATGTTTAAGACCATACAAAGATTTTATGAGTCTACATACCTTTTTTTTTATCTAGGTATCACAAAATCTCAGGTTGAGTCATGTAGACTTTTTTATGTAGATATTCATTCAGAAAAACACTTTTTATGTCTATGTGACGGACTTTCCATCTAAACTATACAGCTAGAGCAAATATCATCCTAATCATTTTGATCTTAATTATGGGAGTAAATATCTCCTCATAGTCTATGCCTTCCTTTTGTGCATACTCCTTTTCTACGAGTCTCAATTTGTACTTGTTAATAGTCCCATCTAATTTTCACTTTATTTTTAATATCCATCCGCAACCACTCTGCTTCTTCCCTGGTGGAAGATCAACAAGTTGTTAGGTGATATTTTTCATCATTGATTGATACTCAGCATCCATGGCATTTTTTGAAGCTTTTGACTATAGGGCTTACAAAACAGTAGAGGGATTAACATATTCAACAAATCGACACATCACAGAAAAAATTGCCTCTTCTCGAGCTTTATTGTGAGTCTGTGATCCAGTGGTGGATGTTTCTGAAGGAGTATCTAACTTCGCATCTCAACTCATGTTTGTATACCACTTGGGCATACATTGAGTTGGTCATTTGGGTTGTGATCTTGGCTGATCATCACCATCATCATTTTCATCATCAGTGGGAACAACTACTTATTTTTCCATAATAGGGGTGTTATGTACATCAGGTGAATCTATGGAAGGAGCCTCGGCTTATTTATTCTCAAATAACTCAACATCCCTACTAGTGTAGGCTTTCTTGGTCTTCGAGTCCATCACTTTGTACCCAAGAGTTTCTTCACTATAGCCAATGAAGACATATTTCTCTGATTTCATGTCCAACATCTTTCTCTTGTGCTTAGGTATGTGTATGTTTTCTTTGCACCCCAAAAACCCTGAGGTGTGCAATGGATGTTCTATACAAAGAAAATACTATAAAACAAAATAAATAATGCAAATAAAAGCAAACCATATCTTCCTTCATATCTTCTTGCAACCTTGCATGAGACTTCTAAAGCTAGGAATGAAGCACTAAGCTTATTGAATCTCTTGATAAAAAAAATTTAATGCTCCAAATATTTTCCGAAAGGAATTAGAATTTCATCTATGATAAAATTGATTGAGTGATTGATTTGATTGTAGATTCATGATCGATTGGAGACTATAACGGTATGTGAGATTGAATGATAATCCAACACAATAATGATGTAAATTTCAAAGCTTCCAAAGATGATAATTGGAGAGGAACGATTGCATATATATAGATGAGGGAAGAAAATCCAAAATCCTTGATTTTTGTGATTTATTATTTTTATCTGAAGCTTACTAAAGCATGATTGGATTGTTTGGTTGAGTTTCCAACTTGATTGAAGAGTTGAACTATTGTTTTGAGCTTGCATGAATGAGTTATTTTTGAGTTGGAAAATGTTGCACATGCTTTTGTATATTTAGAACTAAATATTAATTCCATGTCTTTTGTTTTATTCACCCAAAAAAGTGATGTGACTTTTAGTTTTTGGAGAGATTTGTTTTAATTTTAGAATGCGATGTTTTATGGGATATGTTTAGTTAACTCAAATGCATGATTTGATTTAATCTAAACTTGTCCTCTTGCATATATTTAATGATTTTATCTTTTAATTGATTTATTTTTCTCTAGTTAACTTGAGATGTTAATTAGTGAAGTGAAAGCGGATAAGTGGTGAGGTGGAAATGGATATATTTAGGATTTGTTTAGTTATTTTAATATGAAATTAGATAATAAAATTTGCTAATGGGATAGGGATTGAATAATAAGAGTGATAGGATTAATTAATTAATCCTAGGAATGGGATATGAATGTAACAAGGTCCATAGTGTGAATATTTAATAATTCGAGACCTATGTGTGAGCGATAGGAATAATTAGGGGATTTGCGAGATGATGTCATAAAATTCTATTAAAGATCGTAAAATAGCGAAATATATCAAAAGTGGTCGAAAATGGACATAATGTGTTGTGATTAATTACGGGGTGATTTCAGAGGTTTAGAATGTGTAATGCGATATTTTAGGGTGTCTACAATTTCCCCTCTTTAAAGTGTTATATGAATTAATAACACTTTAAAGATAGTAGATGTGTGCAAATTGGTGAACAAATGGTAAATAAGTGTGGAGGAGTGTCTGATTTACCCTAGTGAAGCATTTGGATGCCCCAACGGGTCTCAATTATGCTAAGGGAGTTCCCCCTGGACTGGGTGGGTGACACAACAAGATGGTGGACAACGGCTTAATAAGAGGAATAAGAGACTAGTGCAGGAGTGATAGAAAAAAAATCTCAAAAAAGGAGAGACAGAGGGTAAAAGGTCAAAATTAGGATTTCGGACCTGAATAGAGGGTTGGGTGGGAGAAAAAATCATTGGTCATTTTCACTACTATAGTTTTTATTATGGTAGATGATACGTGATAGACATACGATGATGTTTGTGATTAATGATTTTTTTATATGATTTTTTTAATGAGATGAATAAATGAATGTATTGATGGTATGACACATTGTTTGTAGCTTGAGAGTCCATTCAAATTTTGTATTTTGGAGAAACCCTCTTGCTATTGAAAAATAGAGTTAGCAACATGATTATTGAATAACCATGATTATCAACCCATTATGTGTGTAAACACACACACACACACACAACAAACAATGAAGTACAAACAAACCCAATGTACACAATAAATGTATACACAAAGGCTATAAATGAGCCAGGCTGATAAAAAAATACGTGTACTTGGTCTATAGTAACTATCAATGAAAAATAACTAGAAATGAAGACAATTAACTATGCCCCTAATGTGTTCCATAATGACTATTGATTGAATTAATTTCCCCCCCAAGCAAGGATACATGCAAGGGGTAAGATCATACTGAAGAGTAGGGTTCGAGTGACGCTCTTTTTGGATCTAGATTGTAAATTGATTTGATTAAGTTTCCCCCAAGAAAGGATATATGCAAGGGGTAAAATTGGATCAGACTGAAGAGTGGGCTCAAGTGACATTCTTGTTAGATCCACGTTGAATATTGATTTGATTGATGGGGTCATTTCCTTCAAACAAGGATACATGCAAGCGAGAGAATGAGAGCTCATATTTCCCTAAGAGAGGATGCATACTAGGGTTTTGATTTATTGTAGGATGTTAGAACGATCAATAGGATAGGAGTTAAAAGTTTGATTTTGAGATGATTGTTGATTTGTTTTGGTATTGTTTGGAAGAGGACCTTAGTGTTTGATAGTTGTGTGAATGTATAGAATTTTTTGGACAATATTTGTCTACTTTGTTCTTTTTTTTCTACTAATTGTAGATGTTTTTTTATTTCGGGACAAAAAAAAATCATTTTTTGGATTTTTGATTATTTGTATTTTTAAGGATTTTGGAATATATGATTTTTTAGATTTGTACTTCGTAAAGAGTGTACTATTTGAACCTATGTTCAAACAATTGTAAACATTTCATTCCATTGGCAGAATGTAGATGATATGTTGATATTATGTCTGACTCCTCCCTTTACTCCACACAACTAGTAAGATGCAAGGGCTCAACACCGAGAGCCAAGAAGGATATAAGACAAATGATATTTGATGTGCAAATGAAGATGATGGATGCAAAGACACGAGGTTAATAATGGTCCATTTGGGAAAATATAAGTCATCTCCAATTGATATTATCTAACTGATCCCAAGATGATTTCACTTTATAGGTCGTGACTAGACTTAGACCTGCAGGTGGCCTACTGTTTGCAAGATCTTTTGTAAGGAATGGTTGTCTCTCTTAAAATGAGCAAATAAATTGATTCTTTTGGATTTTGTATGATTAAGCACTTTCAATTCAGTTTTTTGAAGCCTTTATGTTGCTTGATTATAATTTTTGAAAATACCCCCCTACATTTTGCATCATACCACTAGTAAGATGTAAGGGTTCAACACCAAAGATAAGATTTAGGAGAGTAAGGGTGCCTTTCAATTTTATCAGTCTCAAGCTACCAATAAGAAGTGTGGGCTCATCACCAAAGACTATGAAGGACGAAAGGTGTAATAATTTTGAATCTTTTTTGTATTTTTGATTGTTTTTTCCTTTTTTTGTGTATTGTTATTGTTTTGGAAAGATAATTTTCTCCCAAATCTCATCCCCATGCAACTAGAAGGATGCAAGGGCTCATCACATTAGACTGATATGGGCGGACAAAAGATCTGGGTAAAGAAGTTTAGTGATTTCTTTTTACAGAGAGAGCTTCTTCGAAAGGAGGATTTTCCATCAATAAGCTTCTAGACACGACTGTACGTAAAAACATCTAGAATGGAAAAATATTGGAATATGGATGAGATACACAATACCCCAATGGTGAAAAGTGTGAAGATATGATAATGAAATGATAGAGATATCTACCAATGGATGAAACAATTGAAATTGTTTGTACAAGTCGCATCCCTCAGTGTGGAGAGTACCCATGAATAAGAAGTTTTTTCTTCTTCACTTTTTATTTTTAAATATCATTGTGATGAGGGGTTTTATATGCCATATCTCTTTATTTTTTCACTTTTTATTTTTTTAATTTTTTGTAGATTAGGGTTTACAATGGACTCATCATTATGGTAGAGGTCCCTATTTTTTAATTTTGATTGGTCCTAAGGTACGAGATTTGGTTGGATGAGGTCAATGATTATGTGATTTGATTGGTCCTGACTTACGAGACTTGGGAAGATGCGGTCCAAGTCAATGGTTAGGTGATTTGATTAGACTTGACTTATGATAATTGGGTGGATGAGGTCCAAGTCAATGGTGTGTACGGAAAGATTTTCGATGAGTAGGTTTGTATCGGCTAGATCATCAAAGAGGCCATGTGTGGATAAAGGTAATGTGTAATTTGCATTTTGGATTTCATACTCTCTAATACCTTTGTCAATGATATCCATCTTAGGTGGAGTAAAAGATGTTGATGGAGTAGAAAATATAGATGGTTGGGGTTTGAAAATAATATCAACGTCAATGTTTTCCTCAGTCATAAATGGAATGATGTGTGGAATGAAGGATTGGTCTGTAGATGGTCCTTCAAGGAATATTAACGATTTTGTAGAACAAATATCCAATGTTGCTTTATTGTCTATAAGCACTTTTTTATTTTATGTTTAGTGATGAGTTCTTCAATGCATAAGAAAATGATGTTTATGATGATATATTTCAAAAGGTCATGAGGACCAAATGATAGGATTGAATTATTTGATGAAAGATTTGTGATTAAAGCTTGAAATGAACATGCATTGATACTATCAAGAACACACATCATGGAGTGCATGTGTAATTATTGTTGGCGTAGCAGCTAAATAAGACGATGAAATCCCTCTCCACCATAAGTTCAAGCTTTTGATGTGATGGCAAATCGTTTGGTATCAGAGCCAGGAAGTTAAGCGTGCCAGCCCCATAGTAGTGTGGCGATGGGTGACCTCCCGGGAAATTCCTGGTGTCACTGCCTCCTAATGCTGTTGGGCCTAATTGGGTGTATATCCGGCTCCATCGTGCGAGAGGGTGATTGGGATGGTCCCGGGAACAGAACCAAAATGTCCTCACCAATCCAGCACTATGATAATTCTCCACTAGGAACTCCTCGTGCTATGATTATTTATTAATGCACAACTTTTAGTTTGGTGGATGTAATCTGGAAACACAACAAACATAACACAAAAATACCATAGACTATGATACGAAGGAATGATGAGAAATCTGAAATATAAGTGTAAATTATAATATCAACATGAAATTGTTACAATCTCACCCATGAGGTACTTCAAGTGTTGCTAACTTCACTTGCCTTCCAACAATAACATTAGGAGAAACTTCACAATTACACCTCTTAATGGCTTCTTTAACACACTTTCTAAATGATGGCTTCCTTCACACACTCACTCATACAATATTTCTTACCACTTCCTTCTATGCTAAATGAGGGGGGTGGCCTCTCTATTGATAGAACTTTTAGGCTTATCCACCTTATCTCTAAGATAGGATAAGAAATCTACTTTGACGAATCATATTCCATACCTTAACTCTTATCTTTGCATGTAAGCTTATCTTTTAAGATAAGATAAACCTTATCATTTCACATGGGTTTCACATTTTTAAACTTTTTACAAATAAAATACACAAAATATTTATGACCTCACTCCTTGTCCTTATTACCAATATAATATTTCTAATTCCTAATCATGTAGACCCTACTTCTCTACTTACCCTAGCTTTGACATTTTAACATTACCGAACCACTTACGAAAAATATTTACTTTTTACCACAGCATTCTTATTGTACTTTGATTGTTACCATACTATACATTATTGGTGGCGTCGTACCGGCAGCGCCGTTATCTTCTATCAGACGCTACTACTAATTATACTTAACAACATCATATTCCTAATACATATATTAATGAAATAGAAATTACAGAGAAAAATTTTAGTGTCGACATCTTCCCCCTTCTTAGCTTCTACTATGTCCTCGGAGTAGACTATTATGCTGCTTGGAAAATATTTAACTTTTTGTGGTTGGCCCATTTCGTAATGGTAGTGCCATCTAATTCTTCCAATCGATATGTACCATTTTCATGCACAGTTGTTATTTTGTAGGGCCCCATCTATTTGGGAAGAAATTTTCTCTGCCTTTTTTTTGTATCTAGAATCATATACTAGAACCAAGTCATTCACATGAAATGGAGACCAACGGATCTTTTGATCAAAGTATTCATTCTGCTTCATTTTCTTCTTATAGCTTGTATCCTTCGCTATTTCCCTCATTTCCTCTAGCAAATGAAGATGCACTAACCTTTCTTTTACTGAATCACTTTCATCCATCCTTTCATTTTTCATAACTCTCATAGTGGGAATATCAAAATAATATAGACTAGATCTTGTAAATAATGGAACACCAAGGGATACTCTTCCTTTATTCTTCCTTTGAACTCAGGGCACGCTGTCATGATCTCATCTGCAATTTGGATGGCCATGCCAAGGAAATTATTTGTGCACCTTTCTTTCTTCTTGTTTCCCTTAGTTATCCATTAAACATATTACACTTTATAATTTTTATCTTCAAGTAACAAGAGGATTATGGTCACTTTATCCAAATGTCATCATGCTACCTCCTCTTCCATTTTATTTAGAAAATTACTAGCTTACTCCTCTATGAACTCCGTTGGATTCATTATTATATTATGAGTCATTGAGAAACAACTCATAATTATAAATAAACGAAATACAGTTTTTGTATGTGAAGTTGTTGAGACAACTTCATGTATATAGTTTTCCATATAGTTTGTAACTCTCCTAAATAATAGGAGACGAGACTCCTATATATGTGAAGTCTCTTCATTGTAACGATAATCTGAACATAACAAAGTATTTTTCTGAACGAATCTGCTGACCCAATTTCATTTGGTATCAGAGCTAGGATCGTCCAAATGAATGTCAATATGCTAATGCATCTAGAGAAACCTGTTTGGCACCATTTTATTATTCTTGAAGAACAGTTCAGAAGTGTATTCGTGTTTATTTATTCATGCAAAGTCAAAGATTTGAACCCAAGGTCTCCTCACGTGGACAATGGTACAACTTCTAATCTCTGTGTTTCCTATCCAAAACGCCAAACATCTAAGAGAGGCATTCCATTCAAAGGTCATATCTGCCATTTGTCTCAAAGTTTTGATGGTATTGAAATCCTTCTGGAAAGTTCGTTGATTTCTTCATAGGATTCTTTGCAGCTTTCAAGTGATGTATTCGCAGATTTATATAGGCGTATATTAAAAGAAATTTGTTCATAGTTTGTGGCAGTCTTGTGATCAATTTGACTATGATATTAGTGATTAATATGACAAGCATTCTCTAGGAAAGATTCATGCCATTACAAGTCTCCAATTATCATACCTGCCTCGTGTCGACTTCTTATCTCATCTTTGGATCTATTTGCTTGTCTACCGATATATATTTTGCATGCTAAGTCGTTGAATCAGAAGCTTCATAACGTCTTTGGATCATATATTTGAAGTGCTCCTCAGTTTGAGTTTAACTGGTTCCACACAGCTTTTTCTCGCTTCTGTACCTACGTACCGCATCTTCCGATACCTCTAACAGCTGGCATTATTGTTTATTCAGTCTGAAGCGTGTGCAATAAAAACATCACATCTGTTGAGACTTACAGGGTTACGTGGGCCGCTGCTATAATCCAAATCTCTCAAAAATGGAGAAGTCATTTGTCTGGGATTCATTCGGCTTTCTTTGGTACACTACCTACTCGGCATACACATGGTAGATTCCTCTTGCCATTACATTTGTTACGTGTTTATTATTTCATTCACCTTAAGATACAGCCTATATTATTAGTAATTTCTAATTATAGATTTTTATCTATATTAGAAATTTGACCTTTATAGTTTGGGTTCAATTGTTAATTGAGTTTATTCTAGTCAAGTTCAACATAAACTTTTGTTATTAGAGTTAGTAAGTCATTGTAGAGTCATATAGAGTGTTTTTGTGTTAGTTATGTGTCAACAAGTCTTATATTGAAAATCAAAGTAATTAAGTCCTGTGTCGATGGTAATTACGACAAAGTAATTTAATTGTCCAGGTCAAAAGAGTCGTTTGTGTATATCGTCGTAATAGGGTCAATGTCAAAAATTGTGTCATTGTAGAAAGTCAATAATTGGTTTATCAATGCCAAATTTCAAAATTGTAAAGGACGTATTATCGGTTGATACCAACATACAATATGTAAAATGTCAAGACAAGAATTTAAGAAAATCGCGAAGCAGGGTATGAGGGAGATACCGAACCACAGAACTCTCCACGTCAAAAACATCAATGCTTGACAGCACATGAATACATAAAGAGCCTCAAACCCAAATCAAGTCAAGTTAGCAACATTGCATTGGAGGTCGGAGGCAATGGAGGAAGGAGGGCGATCAATGCCTCTTGTCAATCACTAACAACGAGGCTGCATACAACATTGGTGGCACCTTTTTATATTATTTCAATTGTTTGTTTTGAGTGGTGCGTGCAAAAAATAGATAAGGTATTCATTCCCTGCTAAAGTTTTGAAACAAGGAGAATGTGTGTTGTGGCTGTTGGCAACAGTTGTATAGGAGGGCAGCTAATTGCGGTGATCCTCAAATTGTTATGATTCTATGACTGTCATACTTCTTCAGTGATCTACCAGTGAAAGAACATTCACTGGAAGTGAAAGTGAGAATTGTTGAGTTCTCGTATGTAGGTGCATTGATGGAAGTGTGATCATCCGGTAATGGATTCATTGTGGTGGAGCGGGTGATCGTGTGCATCAAGATCCAGACAATAGTATACAGACCTAAAAGTATGCATTGGCATACGATTCTATTTCCAGTTCAATGGCGTGTTTTTTCCTGTGTTCACATTAAGGGGGTGAATGTCAACAATTAATAATGTTCACACTAAGGGGGTGAATGTTAGGAATATTATTAGTGTAAACATTATTTGTAATAGTTTATTATTATATGAGTTGTTGAGAAACAACTCATAATTATCAATAAATGATACCCATGGTTTTTGTACGTGAAGTTGTTAAAACAACTTCACGTATATAGTTTTATACAGCACAAAATTTGTTCGTTCCCCCTGTCCATTTGTGCTTGGCTTGCATGTTGTTGCCTTCCTGTGCTTAATAGAAAACTTATTGACTAGGGCTTCTACCACCTCATTAATGAAGTGGCTTACTTTATCTGTTACAATTTCTAATGGGAAACCAAATTTGGTGACAATACGTTCATATATGAACCTTGCCACTTCATCCATAGAAGCTGTCTTCAATGGCCTAGCTTCAACCCACTTGGTTAAATAATCTGTGGCAACTACAATATACTTATTTTGACGTGATGTAGTTGGAAGTGGACCTACAATGTCTATTCCTCACTTTTCAAAGGGACCAGTGGAAGAATAGGGCATAATGGAGCTAATGAAGGAAGAATAGGGCATAATGGAGCTAATGAAGTCTTACGGTTACCATCTGTTTGACAAATATCACATGTCTTACGATAATTATAACAATCTCTAAAAAGAGTGGGCCAGTGATAACCTGCATCCAAGATCCTTCTTGTTGTAAGTTGTCCAGAGAAGTGTCCTCCACATGTACCATTGTGGAATTCTTCTATTAGCTCCTTCCCTTGATCATGTTCAACTGCCCTTTTGTACTGTTCATCAAGTCTTATTCGAAATAAACTCCATGCAAAATAGAATATGAACGACTGACTTGAGTAATCTTCCTCTTAGTCTTTGCATTGGCATCATCAGGAAACTTGAATTCATTCAAATAATTCCAAATATCTATGTATTCACTAGGGATTGTGTCAAGGGATAACAATGTTGCATCTGGAAAATCATCATTATCACAAGATGAACCTAAACCATCATAGGCTCGAGAGAGTGCATCTGCATTGACATGCTTCTTTCCCGGCCTATCTATAATATCAAATTCAAATTATTGTAGCAAAACTATCCATCTTGCTATCCTCCCTGATGGGTTAGACTTCTTTACAATATATTTTAGAGACTGATGATCTGTTACAACTGTAAACTTCTTCCCTAGCCAGTAATTTTTAATTTTTTTACAATAAAAATGATAGCTAGAGCCTCCTTTTCAGATACAGTATAATTTACCTCAACACTTCTCATTTATCTGCTCCCAAAGTAAACTAAATGATCATTCACATTTTCATCATTTTGACTCAGAGTACTTCCTAGTGTTGCATCTGAAGCATTAGTATACACAATGAATGGCTTGCTCCAGTCTGGGTTCTTTAAAACAGGTGAAGACACCAAAGCCTCATTTAGTTGTTCAAAAGCTTCATGTGCCTTCTTTCCTACATCATAAGTAACATCCTTCTTCAAGAATTGGGTTAGTGGCTGTGTAATCTTTGAGAAATTCTTGATGAACCTTCTATAGTAACCCACATGGCCTAAAAATGATCTCAACTTACTTCTATTCATAGGAAATGGTAAATCTTTGATTTTTAAAACTTTATCAGGATCAGTACCAATACCATCTCTGGATACAACATGCCCTAACAAAACGCCTTTAGAACATCCAAAGACACAATTTATAGGGTTTAGTGAGGCTTGTGCTTCATCTAACCTTTGAAATGCTGTTTCCATTTGGTGCAGGTGGTCCAACTTGCTCCCATAGATGCAAAAATCATCCAAAAATACTCTGATGAAGGTCCCAATGTAGGGTTCGAACACCCTATTCATCAAATGTTGGAATGTTGCTGGAGCATTACACAATCCAAAAGGCATAACTCTATAGGAAAATGTTCCCCAAGGAGTGGTGAACGTGGTCTTCAGCTGATTTTTCTCTGCTATACGAACTTGGTTGTAGCTGCTATATCCATCAGCAAAACTATAGCACTCCTAGCTAGCTACTTCGTCCAAGATCTGATCTGAAAATGGAAGAGGGTAATAATCCTTCTTTGTTGCCTTATTGAGCTTCTTGTAATCAACACAAATGCGTAGCTTCCCATTATTTTTTATCGAGATCAAAATGGGAGAAACCCATTCTGAATTCTCCATAGCAAATATGAATCCTACATCAAGCAAATTATCTATTTATTCTTTTACAATCTTGGAAAAATTAGGATTCATTCTATATGGCATTTGCTTTATAGGCTTAGCACCATCTACCAGCTCAATACAATGTTCTACCCAACTTACTTGACAGATTTCCTTGTAATCAAAAGTGAATAGGTGTATGTACCTTCGAAAGAGCTGGAGGTAGGATTCCTTCTCACTCTCCATCACAGCATCACCAATCTTTATTTGTTGGAGACGATCATCAACTTCTTCTTCAGATAATTTTATGGGGTCATGAGTTGGTGTGACTGGCAGGATATCCATGACTAAAACATCCACCTCGCTTTCTTCATCTTCAGTGTCCACTTCACTTGTACTAGAGTAATCAGAGGATGTCCAATCATTAGTTTCATCACTTGAATCCACAGGTTCTACTTTATGATGTCGAGGGATCACATTTATCTTCACCCTCTCTCTACCACGTCCAAGTTTCATGAAACCTTCATTCCACTAGTTTCTTACATGAACTCTCCTTAGCCATGGTCTTCCCAGCAGCATTGGGTATGCAACAGTACCATTTTTCATTACCTGAAAGTCTACCACACATACCACATCCATAAGAGATATTGCCACATTTTAAACTACACCTTCTGGTTTAATTTTTCCTTTATTTAATGACCTTAACATAAGTGTTGAATGGCGATAAATTTTTAAACCGAACATATTCATTATAGACTCGGTCATTACATTAACTGCAGCACCTCCATCAACTAAAACATCATGAATTGAAATACCATTACATAATACCTCATTTTGTGGAGCATAGGGATCTGCCTCTGCCTCCAAAATAGGGACCTCAACCTCCTTCCTTCTTCGACCATTGAGTCCACCTCGCAACTCCCGCCTCTTCTCAGAAGACATAGCCAAGAGTTGACCATATGTAATATTTGCAGGCTTTTTGGACAGATCTTCCAAGATGGAGTATGGTCCTTGCCCCTGTGAAATTAGAAAATCCTGCACACCCAACTTTCTTCTCCTATGTTTCTTACTAGTTTCTTCTTTCATCTTCTTAGGATCAGTTCCATCTTGATTATCTTTTTCTTTCTTCCTTTTTGTTACAAACACATTTACTTCATTATTTCTACTCTTATCTACTACATCAAGAGAATTCACAGGTAATTTTCCTTTACCATTATCTCCTTGTACCAGATGTAGAAGCTCTATCTAGACAATTATACTTATAATGACCCTTTTTATAACAACCATAATAAACAACTTCAGAAATATTTCTTTTTGGACCTCTATCTCCTCCCTGACAACTAAATTCCTTTCCTTGAAGAAGATTAATAGTTAACTGGCCCATATTTCCTAAGTAGATCTTCATACTCAGTAGATGTACTAGGAGAAATATTTGTGCTCACCGGGAGTGGTTGTGGCTTCTGGACCAAAGGTGCTGGTGTAGGCTCTACTTTAACAACAATTTCTTTGGGCTCCTCTTCCATGCTTTCTTCTTACCTTCTTGCAATCTCCTTTGCTTGTTCAATAGGTAGCTAGGGAGGTCATACTTCACTCGTTGTCTAATCTTTAGCTTCATCCCAAAAATGAAGTGCTTATAGAGGATATTATCCACGCCATTCATCAACCCATCCACTAGTCCTTCCTTCCGGATCTGGGCATCGAGCTTCCTCCTTAGCTCTAGAATACGAGCATGATAATCCCTTATCTTCTCCTTCTCTCCTTGGGATAGCTTTGTGATCTCGATCATGAGATCTGCATATTTCTGTTGTTCACCAAATTCTTCAAGAAAACTTTCAGTTAATAAATCCCATGAATTTTTCACATTATCACCTAGTGTTTCAAACCACCTACAGTGTTGAACCATCCAAAAAGGTAGGAAAAAATTCAGTCCATTGTTCCCTTCTTATAAGGCCATTACAAATACAAGATCGCTTAAACTCTTGAATGAAATAAGAATCATATTCATTAGATTGAGCTGAAAAACTAGGAATCTTTCCCATTTTCAAAAGTAACCACCGTGAAATACCAACTCACAAGTACAATCAACAAGACTTATGTGTACAAATAATTGGAATCACTATACTAGAAAGTGACTTTACACCTTTCTACAGTAAAATATAAATGACCACGGTAAACTATGGTAAAACTTAACTTACTGCAGTAAAAACTGACTTTATTGTGGTAAACACTATTCACAGTAAAAAGTGAAGTTACTGCGGTAAATACTATTCACGGTAAAAAGTGAAGTTACTGCGGTAAATACTATTCACGGTAAAAAGTGACTTTACTACAGTAAATACTATTCTAGCAAAAATGAATTTACCATGGTAACTACTATTCATGGCAAAAATGACTTTACCATGGTAACTACTATGCACAGTAAAAACAAGGTTACCCTCTAATTGATTTTTGACTAAGTGGAAATATCTATCTAGAAAATGCACCAACGAGGAATGGTCTCGGCAACGGAACCAAAATGTCCTCACCAATCTGGCACTATGATAATTCTCCACTAGGAACTCCTCGTGCTATGATTATTTACTAATGCACAGCTTTTACTTTGGTGGATGTAATATGGAAATACAAAAATAAACATAACATAAAAATACCATAGACTATGATACGAAAGAATGATGACAAATCTGAAATATAAGTGTAAATTATAATATCAACATGAAATTGTTACAATCTCACCCATGAGGTACTTCAAGCGTTGCTAACTTCACTTGCCTTCCAACAATAACATTGGGAGAAACTTCACAATTACACCTCTTAATGGCTTCTTTAACACACTTTCTAAATGATGGCTTCCTTCACACACTCACTCATACAATATTTCTTACCACTTCCTTCTATGCTAAATGAGGGGGGTGGCCTCTCTATTTATAGAACATTTAAGCTTATCCACCTTATCTCTAAGATAGGATAAGAAATCTACTTTGACGAATCATATTCCATACCTTAACTCTTATCTTTACATGTAAGCTTATCTTTTAAGATAAGATAAACCTTATCATTTCACATGGGTTTCACATTTTTAGACTTTTTACAAATAAAATACACAAAATATTTATGACCTCACTCCTTGTCCTTATTACCAATATAATATTTCTAATTCCTAATCATGTAGACCCTACTTCTCTACTTACCCTAGCTTTGATATTTTAACATTACCGAACCACTTACGACAAATATTTACTTTTTACCACAACATTCCTATTGTACTTTGATTGTTACCGTACTATACATTATTGGCGGAGTCGTACCAGCAGCACCGTTATCTTCTATCGGACACTACTACTAATTATACTTAACAACATCATATTCCTAATACATACATTAATGAAATAGAAGTTACGAAGAAAAATTTTAGTGTCGACACTCCATCGTGCAGGAGGGTGTTGGCGTAGCAGCTGGTTAACACGATGAGATCCCTCTCCATTGAAAGTTCGAGCTTTTTGTGTGAAGACAAATCGTTTGATATCATAGCCAGGCAGTTAAGCGTGCCAACCCCAGAGTAGTGTGGCGATGGGTGACCTCCCGAGAAATTCCCGGTGTCACTGCCTCCTAATGTTGTTGGGTCGATTGGGTGTATACCTCGTCTCCATCGTGCAGGAGGGTGTTGGCGTAGCAGCTGTTTAACATGATGAGATCCCTCTCCACCTATTGAGGTTCTTCAGCTCACTGATTCAAATTTTGACTCATCAGATGATGATGTTGTTGAGCGTGCTCCTCTTCCTGATCTTCCCGACCATCAGACCTTTGAGTCTTCTAATTCTGACAATAGTGATGACGAGGACTATGTCCCTTCTCACTCAAGTGAAGAATCTTCTGAATCTGAGCCTAATCCTCCTGGTCCACTTTGGGCCAGAAAAACTTTGCAAAGTGCTGGAGATTTAGTTGGAGATACTTTGGATATGAGACGTACTCACTTAGATTTCATTGGACCCCACTCTTTCTTCGCCTCTGCTTCTGATCCTCAGTCTTTTCGGGAGGCTTTTGTTATTCTTGAGTGGGATTCTCCCATGGATGAGGAGTATTCCTCTCTCATGAAGAACGATACTTGGGATCTCACCACTCTTCCGAAAGGAAGAAAAATCGTTCGGTGTAAGTAGGTGTTCTGAACAAAGTATGGAGTAGATGGAGACGTCAAAAAGTTTAAAGTGCGATTAGTAGTAAAGGGTTTCTTCCAGATAGCTAGGATTGATTATACTGAAACCTTTGCTTCGGTTGCGAAGATGAATTCTATTCAACTGACCCTAACCATTTCCGCAAGAAACAGATGGAAATTCCATCAAATGGATGTTAAGAGTGTCTTCCTTCATGGTGACCTAGAGGAAGAGATCTATATGGAACAACCTTCGGGTTATGTCCAAGTTCCCTCCCTCGTTTGTAAGTTAAAGAAGTCTCTTTATGGCCTTAAACAAGCCCCTCGGGCTTGGTATGCCAAGATGGACTCCTTTTTACTTACATCAGGGTTTACTAGGTGTCATTCTGATCCAAATGTTTATATTCTACGGCAAAATGACTCCATACTCATTCTTGTTCTATATGTTGATGACTTTTCGATCACAAGGAACTCTTCCTCTATTATTGATTCTGTGAAGATCTCCTTGGCCAACAAGTTTTCCATGACTAATTTAGGTTTTCTTTATTACTTCCTTGGGATCCAGATTTGACAATCTGACTCGGGAATCTAGATTTCACAACCTAAGTATACTCTTGATTTGCTAGCTCGTTTTCAGATGTCCGATTGTAAGTCTTCTCCTACTCCTTTTCTCTTCGGGGTTAAGTTGGTTTCAAATTGCTCTACTCCCTTGGTTGATGGTACTCTTTATCAACAGTTGGTGGGGAGCTTGATTTTACTTGACTCGCACTCGGCCGGATTTATCATATGTTGTTGGGATCGTGTCCAGATTCATGCATGAGCCACATGAGCTGCATTGGAAAGCAGCTAAACGGATCCTTCATTATGTTCGTGGCACTTATACTGATGGCATTCACTATCATGGAGGGGTAGATATCGACTTAATTGGGTTCACAAATTCTAATTGGGCCAGTGACTTAGATCATCAGAAATCTACTTTTGGCTACAATTTCTCTCTTGGCTCGGGTCCTATTAGTTGGTCTAGCAAGAAGCAGAATGCAATTGCAATAGTATCTACAGAGGAGCAGTTAACACTGCCACATAAGCTATTTGGCTACAGGGTATTCTGACAGAGTTTGGCATCCACTTTCGACGGCCTACCATTATTTACTGTGATAACATGAGTACAATCTCTATTTACAGAAATTCAGTTCAACATCAGCAGACGAAGCACATTGAGATCCATATGCACTTCATACGAGAGCTTATTCATGATGGCATCATCGACATTCAGTACATTCAGACAGGTGATCAAATTGTAGATTTATTTACCAATCCCTTCACTGAGATGAAGTTTCTTCACTTATGGTCTCTTCTTGGGGTGAGGTCTTCTGCAGCTGCTCATCTTCTTCGGGCTATGTAGTCCTTCTTTTCTTCTTCTTCTTCTAGGAAGATTGTGTTTTTATATGGGCACCTTATCAGGCCTTTAGTTACTGGGCCCCATTGACACATCTTTCTTAGTTGTTTAGGAGTGTCTTCTCTTTCTGTCTGACTCATCATAGCCGCTACCCCAGCTTTGATGAAGGGGGGGTTGGTGTGAGTTATCCTATGTGTCCTCGCATATTGGAGGGTCATCTCACATGGGTTAGGTTTAGGGTTTGCTATCGAGTCATGCATTAGGGTTACTTAACACCCTATATGTACCCTTTTACTATTCATTTATGAGCATGCCAAGACACTCCGTTGTCTTTTCCTTATGTGCAACTTTGTTTTTGTTTTGCAAATCTTCCATTGTTGATCGATCCTTGCATTTACGTTGGAGTCATTCGATTCCGTTGGAGTGCAACCTCTTCGTGGTGCATCGTTGCCGATACGATTCTTGCAGTCTCTTTCAATTATGTCTTGAAATGTAGGTGTTGTTTTGGTCATATCCATGAGAGGGATTTGTGTAGATGTCTTCTTTGACTATTTGATAATGTCATGAGAAATAAACAAAGACTTTGCATTGGCTGGTTATTTTGAAATAGTCGTAGAATTAGGATTCAACCGTTTGAGGTGTCATGGACGTGTCCAAACCTATTTTTTTAGTTTTTCTACAACAAGGCTAGGGGTGTTTATTTTAATGGTAGTCATAGTGTTAAGCGGAGGATCTAGAAATGAAAGGATAGAATCAAGCTCAAAATTGTTTGATGATTGACCCTTATCTTTAAATTTTTCATTGGTATCGTGATTTGGAAAAGGATCCTAGAATACTTCCAATTTCGCAATTGGAATTTTTATATTTGATGTGTTTTCAAATTTAAAATTCTTCGTTTTCGAGTAAATATTGGATATAATGGTAGATATTTGAACAACAGTCCGTAGAATGACCATTGATGCGGTGGTATTCAGAATATGCTTATTCTTTATACCATGTGGGTTTTGGTTTCCCTTCTTAAAAGGGTCTTGTGATTGGATAAGTGACCATATTAACACTTGTTAATTGGTGGAATACACTAGAAATACTTTCTCTAAGAGGTGTGAATTATCTTCATTTGACTTCACTTGGAGTAGTCTCTTTACTAGAGATTATGATTGGTTGTTTAATTGATTTGTTTGATTGATGATTTGAAGGAATTTTGATAAGGCCTTTATCAATAACGCCTCTTTCAATTTTAGTTTATTTTTCAATTACTTCTTCGAAGTTGTTTAGGAAATGCATTTGCATTAGGAATGATAGTTCCAAATTACTATTCAGTATGAAAATACCTAGATCAACTCCTTTTTGGGTATTAATCAATGAAATCAGTTTGTGATTCCTCGTCGTCGTTGAAGGGAAGAAGTGAATGTTTCATTGCTCCTTTTCTTTGCATTGAAAAGGTCCATCATGGTGATTTTTATTGACATCTCACATTTTTTTCTAGAATATCTTCGTTCGATGCGTTGCGTGTGGTCGTAATTGTTTAGTTAAACTAATGTTTGATTTCATCAAAGGTTAAATTGTGTTTCAGATTGAATCGATGGATATTAGATTTTGATTTGGTTAGATTGGGATTGATTAGATTTTAGAGTCTAGTTAGGAAAGATTTTCTTAAACTTAGATAAAATGAATATCCAAAAGTATAAGGCTTTAATTTGGTAGGATTGATTTTAGAGTCTGTTAAGACCAATTGGCATTTGCTTAGTTTTGGATAAAGTGAATACCCAAAATATAAGACTTGAATTTGGTGTAACTTGATATGCTTAAACTTGGATAAAGTGAATATCAAAGTATAAGACTCCCTGATTTAGTTCAATTCAATTTGGTTTACTTAATACGTGAATAAAGTGAATATCCAACATATAAGGTGTTGATTTGGTTTTGATTTAATTCATACATGAATATTCAACGTATAAGGTGTGATAAAATTGGATGTGCTTAAACTTGGATAAAGTGAATATCTAATGTAAAAGGCTTAAATCATGGTTTGATTTGGTTATGATAAAATCGGTTGTGATTTTTCTTGATTTGAATTCAAATTTGATTTGACTTGATTAATTTGGACATATGTATATGAAATTTAAGACTTTTGATTTGGATTTGATAGGCTTATAGTTGGATATGGGTACCCAAAATACAAGACTTGGATTGATATTTTGACAATTTTTATAGGATGATTTTGATTAAACAAACTTTGATCAGATTGGGAAAAATTTTGATTTTGATTTTGGATTTAGAAGGGATAGGATTTTCTTTTTTGATAAATGATTTTTGAACTGGATTGAATTTGGATGATATGAGATGTGGAACACAAACTTTTTTAATCTAACAATATGAATAATAATGGAATCAGTTGGCCCCAGTTTGTTAGGCTTCCTAGGGATTTAGGATTTTTCACTCACCAATACTTGTTAGAACGAGTACACACACTAGATTTATTTTAGTTGCAGAATTTACCCTTTCAATCATATAAGAATGGGGTCGTTACCACATACAATGTTTAGTTTTCCTCATGGGTGATACTACTCAATCAAGATGAGTTACTACCCTTTTCGTTGTCCGGTCCTCTCAATGTGCCAACTACTTTGGGGTTCTTTTGGTACTCCTCACAATTAGTTTTAGGGCTCAATCCCAAGTACTTCCCACAGTTTAGCGGGCGGGTATTAACCCTTATCCGAACATGCAATGATAATATTTAGATGTATATTTTAATTGAACAAAGTTTATTTTTCTTTTGACCAAGGAAACCTGCATGCAAACTATTAGTAGTTTTGTTGCTTGATTTTGATAATATTTCCAAACAATGCATCTTGCACATATCTAATTAGTAGTTTTCTTGTAAGTACAATATTGTGAAAAAAACAACAAACGATCATGGCCATTTCTAATTTGCAAGATCCCTGCGAGAAAAGAGCATACATGGATTTGATCGAAATAAAAACAAATAGAGGTGAATGAAAATTTAAAAATGTTAGTTACGATTTTAAAAAATTAAACTGCATACTATAGTCTAAAATGCACTAGAAAATAGTAGAAAACGGAAATGAAGATTCTAGAAAATTGAGAAAATGAAATGAAAATTACCACAAAATGCTAGTGTGTCTAGTATAATGCCAATGCACTTTTTAATGAGGTGGTAACACACTTTGTATAACACTAGTGCAACCAAGAGTAATGGTAACGTAAGTAAGGAAACAATAGCATAGGCAAAGCAACAAATAGTGGAAGGTAAGTTTATGGTAGCGCAAGTTAAATGAATGCTAGCATAGGTAAGTGAATGGTAGCACAAAGTAAGTGAACAATAGTGCAAGTAATAGCAATGATAGCACATGTAATAACACGTTAGCGTAGGTAATAAAACGATAGCATAGTGTAAGTAATAGTGCACAATAGTGTACGATATGGTGACAATGGCACTGATTGTGTCATGGTAGCATAGATCACATGTAATTGCACACACAAAAGTGAAAACATGGCCAATTTGACTAGTGTTTTTGAAACTTCTCACAATTTACTCCATGAAAATCCATAAAAATTGGTCAGTGATTCTAAAATAGCAAGAAGAACACAAAAACAATGTTAATTTCACAAAAAATGATGAAGAAATGAAAAATATGTGGGTTTGTCCCACCGGGCGCGCTAGAAATGTATACACAGAGGAATACTACAAAATGAAAGAAACAATGTAAATAAAAGCAAACCAAATCCTTCCTCTATATCTCCTTGTAACCTCAGATGAGACTTGCTGAAGCTTGGAATGAAGTACCAAGCTTGTTGAATCTCTTGATCAATTTTTTTGTGGATGCTCCAAATATGTCTCGAATGGAAGTAGAATTTCAGCTATGAGAAAAGTGATTGAGTGATTGATTTGATTGTAGATTCGTGATCAATCGGAAAATGTAATGGTATGTGAGATTGAATGTTAATCCAACACAATAATGATGCAATTTTCAAAGCTTTCAAAGATGATAATTGGAGAGGAATGAGTGTTTATTTATAGATGAGGGAAGAAATCCCAAATCCTTGATTTGTGTAATTAACTTGTCTAATATGAAGCTAACTAAAGCATGATTGGATTGTTTAGTTGAGTTTCCAACTTGATTGAGGAGTTGAACTATTGTTTTTGAGCTTCCATGGATGAGTTATTTTTGAGTTGGCAAAGGTTGCACATGGTTTTGTATATTTAGAACTAAATATTAATTCCATGTTTTTTGTTTTATTCACCCAAAAAAGTGATGTGAATTTTATCTTTTGGAGATGATTTGCTTTAATTTTAGAATGTCGTGCTTTATGGGATATGTTTTAGTTAACTCAAATGTATGATTTGATTTAAACTAAAATTTTCCTCTTGCATATATTTAATGATTTAATCTTTTAATTGATTTTTTTTTTCTCTAGTTAACTTGTGATATTAATTAGTGAAGTGAAAGTGGATAAGAGGTGAGGTGGAAATGGATATATGTAGGATTGATTTAATTATTTTGATATGAAATTAGCTAATAAAATTAACTAATGGGATAGGGAATGAATAATAAGAGTGATGTGATTAATTAATTAATCCTAAGAATGGGATATGAATGTAACAAGGTCCATAAAGTGAATATTAGCCAATAATTCGATACCTTTGTGTGTGCGATAGGTAACCTCAGAATAATTAGGGGATTAATTAATTAATCCTACGAATGTTGCGGGATGATATTTAATTTCAAAACCATGTGTGAGCGATATGAATGTTTAGGGGAGTTGCGTAAAATGCCATTAAAGGTCATAAAATAGTAGAATATATCAAAAGTGGTTGAAAATGGTCGTAATGTAATGTGAAGTAATTATGGGGTGATTTCGGAGGTTTAGAATGCATAATGCGATATTTTAGGGTGTCTACATATGGCTTCCGATTTGACCATGCCTCATGTGGTGTTACTCCATCAAGAGAAACTATGGGCACTCTATTCAACAAATACACTACAGTCTTCGTTGCTTTGGCCCAGAATGTCTTCGATAGTCCTAAATCATCGATCATGCAATGCACCATCTCCATGATAATACAATTCCTTCTCTTAACAACACCATTCTGATGTGGTATATATGGAGAGGAATTTGTCGATGAATCCTATGAGCTTCCAAATAGGATTTGAACTCATTATTGGTGAATTCCCCCTTGATCTAAATGAAGAGATCTTATTTTATGACCAGTCTCGTTCTCAACAACCACTTTAAACTTCTTGAAGTTCTCAAAAGATTCACTTTTATTATGAAGACAAAAAATACACATTTTTTTAATAATCATCAACACAAAGCATGAAATACTGAAATCTAGAATTACTAGGTTGCATCAGACCACAAAGATCGGTGTGCACCAAATCAATCTTACCCGAAGCTCAATAAGTACTCTTCTAAATGAAGCTCTGTGTTGTTTTCCTACGAGGTAGTTAGGAAACTTGTCTATATCCTTCTTGAGAGATGGAAAACCTCTCACCATATTGTACCAGCGAAGTGCATCGAGATATCCAAAACTGATGTGACCAAGTCTCCAATGCCACAACTGTGTAGAACAAGTATTCTTCGCCACTAGTGTTTGCTCATCTCTATAGACAAAACCAATATGGAACTATGTCCTGCATTTGAAGCTCTTGCAACAATTGTCGAGCTTTTGGATTTATCTCGAATCAAACAAACTTTCTTACTAGAATGACTATCAAAATCAATCTTCATATTATGATCTCGAAGTTGATTGACTGATAGTAAGTTCTTCGTCAAACTAGGGACATACAAGACATCTGATATCCTAAAATTTCGTAAGAGGAAGAGAAATGTTCCCAATACCTTGGACCATGTAGGAAGAGTCATCACCCAATAAAACATGATTTTTGGAGGGTATGTCTCATATTGTGGAGAACGAGTATCTGTGTCTGGTCATGTGTCGAGTGGTTCCTAAATCAATGTCCCATATTGCACTAGATGACGTGGTTGCTTCACTAGAATGGGTAGTGTAAAATAATTCCTCATCATTCGAATGTTCTTCTACTCAGATGCATTTCCTTGTTGATGGGGTTTCTTTCCATAGTTCCCCTTCTGCTTCCCTTGCTTGTAGTATGCTTGTCCTCGTTTTGATTGTTGATTGTTAGGTCCAAAATTTCTCAATGACCCTTTCTTGTACATGGTGTACTAGTAATCTTTCAACTCATGCCCTCTTTTGCAAATAGGACATTTCTTCTTTTTCTTGTCCCCTTGTTGATGTTGTTTTTGGGACTTTTCGAAATATTTTGATTTTTTATTCCCTTTACGATGAGAATATAGTTCCTTATCTTCTTCTTCATCCTTGTTTTATATTGACTCTTCTTGTTGCAGAAAATTCGCCAGCCTCTCAAAATTGATGGTCTGATCTGGAAAGTTGATTTTCGTCACAAAAAATTTGCATGAGGGAGGAAGTTCTCTCAAAAAAATGGGCACGAGACTAGTATCTAATACTTTCTCTCCCATCTCTAGAAGTGAAGCCCTTAATGCTACAACTCTATGCAAGAAAGCCTCAAGTTTCTCATCTAGCTTAGATTTCACTGTATGCAATTGAATTTGTAACTTCAGTATTGTGTTCTTGTTTTTAGCCTTGTACACTGTGCTCAGCTTGTACTACGCTTCTTTATCTATTTTGGCATCTCGAACGTGGGCTTGCATGTCATTAGACACTATGAACAAGATAATCGAATTGGCCTTCTATTTTACCCTATCAAAATGACATTGTTGTGTTACATCATATGGTGATCCAGTTGCAGAACTATTTAAAACCGGCCAAATTTCGTCAAACTTGAGTTGAGTTTGAATTTTTGTCTTCCACACAACATAATTGTTGCCATGGAACAACTATGAGTCAGGTAAAAAGAACTTGGGAGCATTGTTTACCATAGTGGCTTGCTAGAATTTTCCTAATTAGAGGGCACATTAGCACAATACAATTTAATAATACACTGAAAATATTTGATTGCAACTATTTGTGTGGAAAAAATGAATGGAAGGTAAAAATAAAATTTTTATTGGGGTCTGGGTGGCCTCCAGCGCTCAAAATGTGAAAAACCATAAAAAAATACTAGAAATGACCCTTTCAGGAACCCTCCTTTTACAAAAGATGCTCAAAATCAATTTTTAGAGAAAGTGGGAGAAAACAAATTTGGCCCCAATAGTGTTTTCTCCTCTAAATTTAGGGGTGGGTTTAGTGACAGCTAACAGGGTTGATGAGGTTTCCACTACTAAAGATGGTGGTTTTTCTAAATTTTACTCCAAATTTTAAAAAGGAATGTGGGAGGTGAGTCAACCCCGTGACCTCTTAGCGATAAATGACTTAACAAATTTCAACTAGCCATAGAAGTGTTTATAGCACATAGAGTGCCACGTGGCTAAGTGTAAGACACAATGGTTTTAGGTTTTCCTAGAAAACCGCTCCTTCATTTTTAACTCACCTTATCGTTGGGCAAATGTTGTTTTGCATTATTTTGTGTTAGCTTATTGCACGATCCATCGTCACACAAGGTAGATGGTTCAATGTTTTGTGCTTGGTCACCTTTGTTATGTTTGCAAGGGATCTTGATCCATAGGATGATGCCCGAGTGATGGAGGACTGAGGATTTGTCTCGACCTTGGAACAAATGTGGATATTGTTCAATGCAACTTACTTTGACAATCCAGAGATGGAAATGTTGACTTGGCATGAGTGTGGGGAGAACAAACTTGGCTTGATTGATACATGAAACATCTCGAGTCTGGTTCAACTTGGCCCGCTCGGCAAAGATGATCTGGCTCAACCGAGAAAACATGCAACTCACCCAACTCGTAATGCAACCCGACTCGCTAATTAACTTTCCCAACCCGCAATGCAACCAAATGCAACTCATTCCTCTAACTACAATAAGCACAAACATTTAAACTTTCTATAGATAAAACTGCCCCTAAATTTAGTTGTAGATAAAATTGCCCCTAAATTTAGCTATAGATAAAATTGCCCCTAAATTTAGAGGAAACCCATATATTGGGGAAAAAATTCCTGTATATTTTTTTATTTTTCCAAAATGTAGGAAAACTCCCTGGTGTAGGAGGAAGTGTCGGGGTACTCCTCCTTACCTAGTGCAAAAAAATGTAAAACTTTCTAGAAATTTATATGCGTAGTGTGGGGATGTAGTAGTGGGGTTGGGAAATTGCATGAGGATGCACAAGCTCTCCAAATGTGTATATTTCTTCTCCAAAACCTTCTCACACTCTTATGATCTCTTCCTACACCTCTTGTTGAATGTACAAGCTCCTAACCTGTCCTAATACCAAATGTAAATGAGCAAATAAGGAGGATTCCTATGAGTATTTATAGTGCCCCCTCTGTGCTTGTGTTGTCATCAGTCCTCGTGTGTCGTGGGGGATCAGGATAACTTTATCAATGGTTGTCAAATAAATGCATTTAAAACCCTTTCCCAAGGACTGCGGGTATGGTCGTAGAATGTTGGGCTCGTGTCGGGTTATCTTTTTTTGACCATCGACAAAGTGATCGCAAATAAAATTGACAATGAAATAAACTTTACAATTGCGATGATAAAATATTAAGGGGCGATTTGGGAGTTGTCCTTTCACGGACGAACCTTTGGAACCCTTGAAGTGCCTTCATGTCTTTGGCTCATTTGGTGACATCATTATTCTTACGATCCTTCCGACTCGAGAGCAATTGTGAATCTTGAAGTTCGCATCATATTTATGTATATTTGGTTTTAAGGTTAAATTCGATCTAAAGCAATTTATAATGTGAGTAACGATAAAACTAATCTAATCTGCATAATTTTCAAATACGGACCCTTGCGTGATAGATGAGTGCTTTAATGGGAGTGGGTGAGGTTTTGGTTAAAGTGAATTTTAAAAAAATTAATAAAATAATCATGGCAATAAGTTAATTTAAATGGTTGAGAAAATTGCATGAGTTAAATCGTTTGAAATTTAAAATGTTAACAACAAAGCAAAAATGAAAATAATTAAATGCTCAAATATTCTTAAATCCCTCAAACTTGTTGGAACATGTGCTAACCTTATACCAAGAAATAATCAATAATTTGTTTTGGTTATTGGGAGATATCATCCATGAGACAAATTTTGGTCTGTGTGTGGATGAATGAAGAAGGATTTTGAGCAGAGGATGGTTTTGGAAAACTCTTTAGTTTTGTTTTATAATTTTCCTAGTATGAGAGCAGTATTGTCTTTTGCAATTCTTGAACAGGTTGTTGCTTTTAGTTTTAAATCCCTACCTTTATCCTCTCTAAGTGTGCCATGTTGGAGATCTGGAACATGGATAGTATTATGGCGAAATCATAGCACCCCTGATTTCTCGCAAGTGAAAAGTTGATGCAATCAGTGTGATTTGTCAAACATAGAGTTATCCCCAAAGTGTGGGACATTGAAATCGGGATAACCCTCTGGAGAAGGCCGATTTCTTGTCCTATCCTAGTGCCAACTACTCCAGATCTAATCCTAATCTAATATTTCCAAGGAGACAGAGATAGTAAAAATTCATGAAAATAAAACCTACTCTAAGGGAAGGTGATGCACCAAGAAGGATGTTGAACAACTTGCACAATAAACATAGCACTACCATAACCTTGCTAATGAAAATAACAACACTACGCAATAACCTTGCATGCAATGAAAGATCGGAAAGATGCAATAGAACATAAAAGAGGGTGTGAAACATCCATAGATTTGATTTTATTGCTCTCAAAGCTGATACAATACATCATATTTAGGGCTAAAGGCACAAATTTTGCATTACAATGTCTAGTAGGGAGGTTTGAAATCTCCATAAATCTCTTACAGACAAGAAAGAAGAGAGGGCATATACAAGGTGTCCAACCTTTTGAAATGAGCCCTTCCTTACAATATATAGGAAGAATGAGAGAAAGGGAGAGAGAAGGAATTCGAAATCTTGCTTCAACCACCCTAAAATGCATTAAAATCACCTACAACAATGATGGGTGCCACTGCAAAACCCATACTTCCATGTGCATTGCCTTGTTGGGGAAGAAAGGAAGCCCGTACCTTCATCATTTTGATAGGTGAGAAATATGGAAACATTCCTCTAAAATGGCGAGTTGTATTTCCCCATTTTGAAATACTTAGTCTTACTAAAATTAAGAAAATCAGTCGTTGTTGTATAGAGGACACTGAGAGCTTTACAAAAAGTCATATTTTGTTCAAATCTGAGCTCCCAGTCAAAAGTTATGGCCATCTGAAGATGAGGGTTCCATATTGCAATAAATGTGAGTGGTTGATCTGCCTTTTCGAAGCTTTGACCCTGCATCGCACCCTCTTAAATCTGAAATTTCAAAATTTTGAGATTCGGAGCTTCGGGTATCTGTACTTCGGAGGTTGTTGTCACTATTCATCTAACGAGTTGGCTCGAATGTTCTAAAATGCCGAAACCCCAAAGTCCAAAATTCAGACTTCGGGTTTCAGACCTTTGTGTTTTGGGGGTTTCAGGGTTTCGGTTTCCGGGTTTCAACAACTGTTCATCCGACTAAGAGTCAAAATGTTCCGAAATGCCGAAACCCCAAAGTCCGAAATTCGGACTTTGGGTTTTGGACCTTTGTGTTTTTGAGCTCGTGGCATTGTTCACCTCCCTGGGTTCCTAAAACCTCCGAATCTCTGAAATTCCAAACTCCGAAATTCAGAGTTCGGGCTTCGGATGTTTTTTCCCCTTTTCGCGCTTCTTTCCACCAAGTTCCCAAATTTCCCCTCGGCCTACCTCTGAAGTCTGAATTTCAAACTTCAGAGCTCCTTCACTCCCCGAACTAGCTCAAACTCTTGAGCTCCTTTGCAATGTGCTTGGCCCACTTCAACTTACTCAGCTCAAGCCCAAAATGTGAGCTCTCATGGTTGACTTGATCCTCCTATTTTCTTTGTGCGAGGTCATGTTTGTCTGATTTTGCCTAAGGGGCGAAATCGGATAACAGGTAGTGAAGTTCACCAAAAGACTGCCCCGGTTGCAGGTTGTGCACAAATTAGTTTTGTTGAGGTGGCTTGGAGAATTTCAAGAAAATGAAATTGCCAGTTGGGAAGCCAAATTCCATGACCTTTTTCATCATTCTCCCTACCTTTGTCAAATTGGGAGCTTAAACGAAACCCCTGGTGGGTTGACTATTTGCCACAATGAAATGTGGCCTCCCAGACCTGCTTTGTTTGATTCATGTGTAAAGGGGAGGGATTTTATCTCTTTTTATTTGTTTATTTTGTCTTTTATCATGGGTGTGGATTTTATCAGAATTCCACAAAAAACATACCTATTAGAACACAAAATTTCATGTGTGGCAAGGCATGTACAGAATAGTTACATCAAACAATTCCTTGGGTTGCTTTTGGGGTGTGCGTTTGGCAGGAGAAGCAGTCAGGGACGTGGGCTCGTGGACAACAATGATAGATTGATGTGCAGGGTGGAAGCAAGGATTTACCTTGCACGAGCTGGGTTTGTTGAAATAGCCGTGGAAAATTTTAAGCAAATGAACTTGGCAACAGTAAGGCCGAACTCAGCAACCTTTGTCAGCATACTCCCTGCATGTACGAAATGGCAGCTTAGGAACAGGATATGGAAACCCATCAAAGAATACTCTAAAGTGGATTATTGTCGTATGTTATTATTGTAAAGCAAATACCATCGTAGCCATGTATGTAAAATGGAGAAAATTGCAAAAGGTATGTAATTATTTGTTAAAATGTCTTAAACTAAATGTAGTCTCACAGACAAAATAGCTCAACAAAAAGCAGTCTCATAGAATGCATTGATCGTTGGATGCGCACAAAATCATTTTGTTGAAAAAGTCTTGGATATTTTAAAGAAAAAACAGAAAATAGATGTCCAACCTGATGAATTTACCTTTGTGACCATCCTGTCAGCTTGTGCCAAAATAAGAGCTTTACAACAGGGTATTGAGATCCAAAGAATAATTGAAATTGATTTTTTTGTCAATTGCTTAGTTGTGATTGCCCTGCAAAATGTGAAAGCCTACGCAAGGCATATAGGACATTGTTTTTTTTAAATAATTGGAACAATGTAGAGAAGATAGCTTCGCCCTGCGCTTTTCTTGTGAATTGTTTGATAAAATGTCTGGGAGAAGTGCAGCCTTTGGAAAACATTGATTGCAGGATATGCACCATTGGGATTCGTTGAAAAGGGATTAGAATGTTAAGTGACTAAGTTAGGTAGTGGATGGCCTTGGCTGGATATGTTTTTATTTCATGTGGAGAGTTGAAAATGTGGAAGCTTGCTCAAGACCGCAACTGTTTGACGGAATGCTTGGACGGCCGCAAATTGAGTTCTAATTGACCCTTGTTCCTCGCCAGTTTGATTGTCAGGGATGGTCATCTTACCCTTCTTGCACTATTTTAATGATTCTAGTTTTCTTATTTTAATGTGGTAGAAAATCAAACTAAAGTATAGATTAAATTATTGGTGATCTAAATGAGACGTAGTGGCTTATAGCAAATTTATCCTTGTTTTTTGGACGCATCTAGAATAGTAAATCCGGGATGCAAACTCTAATCTCAATCTACCTCATCAGATATTTAGACAACTTGTACATTAGTTTTGGTCTTGGAAACCATGTGGTTGGCGTGATAAATGAGAAATTTAGTGAAAACTAATCCTAGATTGACCTTGTGCAATGTTATATAAAAAAATTGTTTTCTTGGAGGCGCAAAATATCCCTATAAACCCCAATTTGTGAAAAGAATGTTGAGCACAAGATAATACTGAGAGGGGGGGGGGGTGAATTAGTATTATGATATTATTTCAAACTTCAATACTTAAACTTAGATCTATAATCACGAGCAATGTGAATATATCAAATCAATCAAAGAACACAAAACTTAATGCAAGTAGACACAGATATACATGGAAACCCTTTCGGGAGAAAATCATGGAGAAACTTCTTTCTCTGTATATATTTCTCAAAAATTTGTAGGCACCAACCTACTGGAGACACCAATCCCCAAATTACAGTTTTGTAGGCACCAACCTACAGAAGCACCCACCCCCTTTTGCTAAGAACCAACTTAGCAAGAGACACTGATCTCTTCAAATATGAAGGCACCAACCTTCCTTACAAAATTTGCTTTCCACTTTTGAACTTGTTGCTTCCTCAGCGAATAATGGAAAATTATTCTTCTTACTTTCAGATTTGTTGTTCTAAAATTATGCCCTTACGCTTCCTCTTCGTCTTCTTTTTCCTTAAGATATTCAACTTGAATCCATGCTTAATTAAGTCTCATATGAATCTTCTTATATAGCCTTTCGTACCTTTTCGAAAAGACACATCGTTCCAACCGACACAACCTTTCCATTAACACAACTTAATTAAGTGCATTAGTTGGCTAAAACCAAAAAATAAAATTAATGCAACCCATAATTATTAAATGCACATTAATCAATGCAATTAACCACTTGATAGGAGCGCTGCCCCTCCTTAGACAAATCACTGTTATCATTAAATCACTGTCAGCCATCATTAAATCTTCTTTTTCACCATAAAACATTGCATATGAACACCTTAAAATGTGGATATCTCTCTCTTATGTATAGTTGTGTATATCTCGCTTATACCATGATAATCCTCATGCAAAAATGCTTCTTTTCATGTATTTAAACTTTCATTTCCTACCCTTTTATATTGCTGGTTATTTTCGTTACTTTCTACCATTTCTGTCAATAATTCCGTTACTTTCTGACATAGATTTCCGTTTACCAGTTCAACACCTCTTTTGACATCAATGAAAATATTTCCAACAATCTCCCCCTTTGTCATTGATGGCAACCCCAAAAAAATAATATCCTCTTCTATGCAGCTTCCTCTTGCCGTAGCTCCCCTTTACTACCATTCTCCCCCTTTGACATCAATGGCAAAGGGTCATCCTAGGAGCTAAAAAATTTGCAAAGTTTTAGCTCCCCCTTAACTAGTGCTACCCTTGACTCTTCAATGTAAATATGTAAAAGAAATTACTCCCAGCTTATGCCATATATATTCGAATGTCTCCTTTGGAAGTGGCTTAGTGAAAATATTTTCTATCTATTCGGATGTAGCGACATACTCCAACTTTACTTGTTTCTCTGCCACTTGCTCTCTTAAGAAGTGATATCTTATGGGAATGTGCTTTGTTTTGGAATGCATAGCCGGATTCTTTTAAATACTTATTACACTGGTATCATCACATAATATGGAGATGGGATGATCATACTCTACTTTGATATCCTTTAAGGTCTTGCTTCATCCATAAAATTTGCGTGCAACATAGTACCATGCTGCTATATACTCTGCTTCTGTTGTGGATAGGGATACAAAATTTTGCTTCTTACTTAGCCAAGATACCAGGTTGTTTCCAAGAAAAAATGCTCCTCCGCTTGTACTTTTTCTGTCATCTACACATCCTACCCAATCTGAATCTATATAAGCTGTCAATGTGAAATATTTTCCTTTTGGATACCACAACCCGTATTCCATGGTTCCCTTTAGATATATGAATATGCAGTTTTACAACTTGCACATGTGTTTCTTTCGGCCCTGCTTGAAAACGTGCCACCATACCCACTGCTTGCATAATATCTAGTTTGGATGCTGTCACATATAATAAACTCCCAATCATTGATCTATAGAGAGATTGATCAACATCTAGAGATTTGTCATCTTTGCTTAACTTGGTTCCAGTGATCATCGGTGTGTTGATAGGTGCACACTCCTCCATACCAAATTTTTTCAACATTTCCTTCACATACTTGGTTTGGGATATAAATATTCCTTTATTAGATTGAGAAATTTGCAATCCAAGGAAAAAAGATAACTCACCCAATATAGACATTTCAAATTCCTTTTGCATGTCTTCTGCAAATTTTCTAGAAATTTCTTCATTGTCTCCTCCAAAGATTATGTCATCCACATATACAACCACAATTAACTGGTGTTCATCTTTAGTTTTGATGTAACGATTACTGTCAGCATGTCCTTCTCTTGAATCCTTGGTCCTGTAGATGTTGATCAAGCCTTGAGTACCATGCTCTGGGGGCTTGTTTTAATCCATACAATGCCTTTTTCAACCTACACACAAAATCTTCATTTTCTGATAATATGAACCCTTTAGGCTATTCTATGTAAACCTCCTCTTCTAAATTCCCATTTAAAAAGGTTGATTTGACATCCATTTGGTAAACTTTGAAATTTTTAAACACTGCGAAAGCAAGGAACATTTTGATTGCTTCTAGTCTAGCAACCAAAGCAAAAGTCTCTTCAAAATCAACACCTTCCACTTGAGCATACCCTTTGCATACCAATCTTTCCTTATTTCGAGTGACTTGACCATATTCATTTAGTTTGTTCCGAAATACCCACTTAGTGCCAATCACATTCTGACTCTTTGGTCTGGGAACCAGTTCCCAAGTTTCATTTTTCTCAATTTGATCTAATTCTTCTTCCATCACCTTCAACCAATGTTTATCATGTCTTGCTTCTAAAAATTTCTTAGGTTCTACCTTAGATAGTAGAGAAAAATACCCTTACTCAGAAGCATTTGGAATTCTTCTTCTGGTTTGAACCCCGATATCAAGTTCTCCAATAATCTGACTTTCATCATGATTTTTCTTAACGAAGCGAGATGACATCTTGGTATCCTACCTTTGTGATTTACTCCACTCTTTAATATCTTCTTCTTCCTCTTGTTCTTCTTTCACAAGACTTGGTATTTCTAAAGACTCTTCTGAATTTTCTTTTATCTTTAGATCCAGACTCTCATCCACTCTGACACTTGCACTTTCTATGATAGTCCGCAACCTCTTGTTATAACATCTGAAGGCTTTACTTTTAGTGGAGTACCCAAGAAAAATCCCTTCATTGGATCTTGAATCAAATTTGCCTAAGTCCTCTTCAGTTCTTTTAATGAAACATCTGCTCCCAAATACCTTAAAATATTTGACTAAGGCTGGTCTTCCTTTCCATAATTCATATGGAGTTTTGTCATGGTTAACTCTGATTTGTACTCTATCCAAAATACAAATGACAGGTACTTACCGCTTCTTTCTAGAATCTATCTGATAGCTTAGATTCATTCAGCATTGTTCGGGCCATCTCTTGAACGGTTATGTTCTTCCTTTCTACTACTCCATTTGTTGTGGAGTTCTTACAGCTGAGTATTGACTTTTAATTCCATGGTCTTCACAATATTCAATAAATTCATTTGACATGAATTCACCTCCCACGATCTGACCTTAGACATTTTATCTTTAGCCCTATTTCATTTTCTACTAATGCCTTGAAAGCTTTGAACTTTCCAAATGCTTCAGATTTTTCTTTCAAAAATGCTACCCATGTCATTCTAGTGTAGTCATCAATGAGTAACATAAAATAACTCTCACCTTGAATACTTTTCGTTCTGGTAGGTCCACACAAATTCGTGTGAATTAGCTCCAATGGTTTGGTGGATGAATACTCCTTTGTTTTGAATCTTGTTCTGGTCTGCTTCCCAAGCTGGCACTGCTTGCATAGAGTACTCGAAGGCTTTGTTATTTTAGGCATGTTCCTGTATGGCCTACTTATTTCTTGTCTTCACAAGATTATCAAAATTTATATGTCCCATCCTTCTATGCCATAGCCAACTCTCCTTAACTTGACTTAGGCAACATTTTTCTTCTTTTATTTCTCCGAGCATATATAGATTATTTGCAGTTCGGTGGCAATATGCAATTAGTTCTCATGTATCTGCTTTCCTTATTTCACATCCTTCGGCATAGAACTTAAGAGTGTGTCCCTGATCACACATTTGACTCACACTCAAGAGGTTATGTTTTAATCCTTCAACATACAAAACATTCTCTGTTTTTGTTTTTCCATTATCCAGACTCAACGTACCTTTGCCAACGATCTTCATTGTAGCATTATAACCAAATTTTACTGTACCTTCATTTACTTTCCTTAAGGAGAGAAACTTACTTTTATCACCAATCATATGTCTTGAACATCCGCTATTAATTTACCACTATGCTGTCCTTCATCTAGAGCATGAAAATTTGTTTGAATGAGCATGGATTTTTCTTTGTCTAGCCCATCTTTCTCCTGTTTCCTTGTCCAGGATTTCGTAGCCTCCCTTTTCTTTGTATCTAAAGGCTTTGTCTTTTGATCTTGTCTCGAGTCAAACACACTTCTACAAAAGCGTGCTATATGTCCATAATTATTGCACTTGTAGCAGATAATGGCTTCCTCGTTATAATAAGATAGTGGAGCAAACGAATTATAGTTCATATTCAACACTCTATGAGCAGATTTTGGTTTGTTCTAGGCTTCATTATCTCTCATTCGATTTCTACACTCTATCTTTTTATGCCCATATATATTGCAATAAAAACAATAACCATGAAAGGAACTTTCGAACATGTTCATATTCCTATGTCGTGGAGTAAATGGTCTTTTGATGTCATTCTCTTTAACACCTTCCTTGTGGATGGAACTAGTATTCGTAGTTTCCTCTTCCTTTCTGCTTTTATTCTTCATAGGTGCATTTAGAATTTCTGCATAACTTTTTGCCTTTTCTAAACCTTTCTTCTCCTGGAATTTCAATGGAATTTGAAGCTTTCTCTAGTTTTTCTTCATATCCAAGTCCTGATTTGTTGGATGGTGATCTTTGATTTTCTAGAATCTCATCTAGAACCTTAGTACTCTTTTCAAATTTCAAGTTGTTCATTAGTTTGGTATTTACCTTTTCTAAGTCTTTTTCTCATCACAACAATCTCTGACTCACACTTTTCACATTCTTCTTGTTTCACCTTGAGCTGACTTCTCAACCCTTCCTCAATTCTCTTTGCTTCTTCAATCTGGGTCTTCAGGTCAGTGATTAGATTCTTTGATTCTTCAAGACTCTGTGCTAACTTAGCTTCGAAAGATTGATTTTGTTCTTCATATTTCTGGAGCTAAAGTCTTTGCTTCTGATTCCTCTTTTTGAGTGCTTTTATTTCACCCAACGCACAAATGAGTTCTTCTTCGAGGTTTACCTCACCTTCTTCTTCTATGTCCTCGATTCCTTCCAAATCAACTTTGCTAGTTGATGAACCATCTTCTATAGCCATAAACAATGTTTCTTCATCATCACTGTCTAAATCACTTATTCCGCTTTCTTCGGATGAGCTGCTACCTCTTTTTGAATATAGACTCTTCTTTTGCTTTTCAAATCTTTTCTTGCCTCTGCTTTGCTTGAATTCTCTTTTGAACTTGGGCTTGCTTTCTTCATCTTCGCTATCTTCTTTCTCTGGGCATTTATCTGCAAAATGACCAATTTCACCACTAGTTAAAACATTTAAATGGTAACTTACCTTTGTATCTCCCAGATCCTTTCTTTAGCTTTCGAATGAATAAAGCTTCCTTTTCATCTTCTTCACTGTTTGATTCAACATTCGCTTCAGATTCCTTGATTGCCTTTTTCTTCGAGACTTTGAATGTGGCTTCCTTCTTTGCTGGTTTATTAGACTCGGTCCCTCATTTCATAAGCCATCAGTATTCCATGTAGTTCGTCCATGCTTAGCTTGTCAAGATCCTTCATTTCTTCGATGGTAGACACCTTAGCATCAAATCTTAATGGTAAAGATCTTAAGATCTTCTGGACGATCACAAGTTCCTCAATCTTTTCTCTAAGCCCTCTTATGGCGTTGACAACTTCATCCACCCGCAGAAGATAAGCTGCAACATCTTCCTCATCCTTCATTTTTAGGCTCTCAAATTTTCTCCTATGGGTTTGAAGCTTAGCTTTTCTGACCTTATAATCACCTTCATATATTGTTCGAATTTTATCCCATATTTCCTTTGCCATGTCACATTGCATTACTTTGACAAATTCAGACTCTGATAGACCACACAAGATTGCATTCATCACCTTGGCATTGTTTTCAAAAGCCTTCTTACCGGCTTGGTTTGTTGACGGAGTTGATGGAATGATATATCCGACCGCTACTGATTGCCAAATATCAAACCCTAGTGCCATCAGATAGGTTCTCATTCTTATGCTCCAAAATGCATAGTTTGTTCCGTCAAACAACGGAGCCTTGTTCGAGTAAAAACCTTCTTGTACTTGGCTAGCCATATGTGCTCCCGAGATCTACCTTCCAACTGTTAGATTGTTCCTCAAGGAACCTGCTCTGATACCAATTGTTGAGCACAAGATAATACTGAGAGGGGGGGGGTGAATTAGCATTATGATATTATTTCAAACTTCAATACTTAAACTTAGATTTATAATCACGAGTAATGTGAATATATCAAATCAATCAAAGAACACAAAACTTAATGCAAGTAGACATAGATATACATGGAAACCCTTTCGGGAGAAAACCACAGAGAAACTTCTTTCTTTATATATATTTCTCAAAAATTTGTAGGCACCAACCTACTGGAGACACCAATCCCCAAATTATAGTTTTGTAGGCACCAACCTACATGAGCACCCACCCCTTTTACTAAGCACCAACTCAGCAACAGACACCGATCTCTTCGAATATGAAGGCACCAACCTTCCTTACAAAATTTGCTTTCCACTTTTGAACTTGTTGCTTCCTCAATGAATAATGGAAAATTCTTCTTCTTACTTTCAGATTTGTTGTTCTAAAATTCTGCCCTTACGCTTCCTCTTCTTCTTACTTTTTCCTTAAGATATTCAACTTTAATCCATGCTTAATTAAGTCTCATATGAATCTTCTTATATAGCCTTTCGTACCTTTTCGAAAAGACACATCGTTCCAACCGACACAACCTTTCCATTAACACAACTTAATTAAGTGCATTAGTCGGCTAAAACCAAAAAATAATTAATCCAACCCATAATTATTAAATGCACATTAATCAATGCAATTAACCACTTGATAGGAGCGCTTGCCCCTCCTTAGACAAATCACTGCTATCATTAAATCGCTACCAGCCATCATTTAATCTTCTTTTTCACCATAAAAACATTGCATATGAACACCTTAAAATGCGGATATCTCTCTCTTATGTATAGTTGTGTATATCTCGCTTATACCACGATAATCCTCATGTAAAAATGCTTCTTTTCATGTATTTAAACTTTCATTTTCTACCCTTCTATACTGCTGGTTATTTCCATTACTTTCTACCATTTCCGTCAATAATTTCGTTACTTTCTGACAAATTTTCGTTTACCAGTTCAACACCTCTTTTGACATCAATGACAATATTTCGAACAAAGAAAACTTTAGCCATGTATCTTGTCATGTGGAGTGCCCAACTGAACCCTGAGTTGTCCCTTGGAAGTTCGTTTGAACTTTTTTTGTATTGCGTTTAGGAGCCCAACGGGCTAGTTTGCAGCTTCAAACAGTTGTTGAAAGTGAAAAATACAGTTTGGTTTTGACCCGTCATTTTAGCCCTGGGTGTTGAAACAAAATATGGCTTCTGCATACCTCTAATATTTCTATGATACAATAGCTACAAACCCCTCAATTGAGAGAAAAACATCCCGCAAGCTAGTTTTTTTGATATGTTTTGTAGGCCTCCGGTCGTTGGGCGACAAGGTCACTTGAGTGCATATACGATCGATAACTTCGAAAAGACGAATGTCATTTGAATCTTGTTTGTCAGTTTGGGGTTCCATCAGCGTCGAGTGTTTCCTTGTATATAGGGGAATGGGTATGAATTTGTTTCCGTAGTTTTTTGAGTCTTGAAGATGGTTTTTAAACAAGCCGGTATACATCCAAATTCCAACAATACAAAAATAGGTGATATATTGTCTCACATCTACTAGAACTTGCCTAAATTTATCATTTTTTGGAACTCGTAATCAAAAGGGAAAACGGTCGTATGACCTTGCTCAAGCAAACTATCGATTGGGAAACTTTCTATACACTACCATATGACTGCAGAAAACTTATTTTGATACTTGTTTTAAAAATTATTTGATTGTGGAAAAATAATGTTTTCTCTCTCCTCTCTCTATCTCTCTTGATAGCGTTGAAAATGAACTGAAATGACATTTACATTTCTTACCCTCCTTAGAAGTATATTAATTATTGTCTTTATTATTCTCAGAAATATTTGAAATCATGGATTGTGCTAGTTTAGAGGTAGATGTCATGCCAATCGTAGTGTTGACCATGTGTGTGTGGTTGCAAATAGCCGGACAAGGAGAAGTTCAACGATACTTGTGTCTTCTTATTAACATGATATCTAAAAGCAATGGAATTGTATAGATTATATCAATGATATTGTTAAGAATGGAATGCATTATTTCATTATCCCCATGATGTATACCATATTGTTGCATATTGATGAAATGTACTATTTTCTTATGTAGTTGTACTTTTGCATGTTTGACTAATTCCACACTTAGTCGTATTCCAGTGTATTTGGTTAGGTAAATGAAATTGATTGTATCATTTTGCATTGGAAAACAATGTAAGAGTATCCCTTTTATTATATCCAAATCATCATCAGGAGAATGAAATTGAAATTATCTTACTTAAAATTGTTTGTACCATCATAATTTTGGATGTGATTGTACCAGTAAAATTGACGGTAGTAATCTGGTAATGGCATAATTCGTCTATCTGCTAGCGATGTATTGACCTAGGAAATCTCTTAACCTTCAAAGAAAAATATAACTTGCACGTGTGTGTTTCCATTTTTGGCGGAAAGCGTCAACCAAACTTATAGTTTGAAATATCAACCCTTGTGGTATGGAATGGTCCCCTTTGAGCTTAACCTCGTGCCTTGTTTCTATAGTGGAACCAAACACCACTTGGGAAATTACTATGCCTTAGAAATGGAAGTGTTTTCCTTAGATTTTGATTATAGGATCACCTTTGAGTTTCAAAGGTCTTGGGGGATTAAGTTGTTGAACGCTAGCTTGGGCATGTGGTCGGGTAGAGATCCCTTGGGGTAAATGGGAATAAATTTAAAACTAATTCTACAACCTTTTTGAGGTTAATATGTGGACATAATATTATATCTAAGCCTTAACAGATGGGATTTTTATCAGTAGGATGTTGACCCATTAGAAAGGTGAGAATTGTGACGTGTTCCTCAACTCCTTGCTAGGTCTCCATTTGTATGACATTAAAAATAAAATGAGATGTCTCCTTCGAGAACATGATATTCTAGAACATTAACTTTTGACTTGAACACCAACCACAGGTGACTCTTTTGTATCTTATAAATTCTCCTAATCATCACTATCTTCAAAGATGTACCACATGCATAAGATTAGCTTAAGATTCTCCTCTTATCATCATGAGATCTTTTCCCTTGCAATGCAAACTAAGTAAAAAGATGAGTAACCATGCTCTTTAAGAAACAAACTCATAGTCCAAGGAGTGTTGGGTGACGTATATGTGTTCAAATTGAATTTTGCAAAATAATGGCAATTAAAATGTGTACCAATTAGTGTACTCATATTATAAGACTTTCACGATGTGTAATAGAGTTACGAAGTTTTGAGAAGAGGGGATTCATACCTAACATGTTAATGCTCTTTAAACCAATGTTAACTCTTTCGTGTGATTAAGTGTACTTGTTATAAGTTAAACACGAGATGAAATAAATAATGTGTTTCGTTGTGAATGAAACTACATGTTCTCATGATTAATGGATTCGATACCTATAAGGTTAAATAAGGGAATGTAAATGGTAGTGAAGAGGAAATCAGCTCAAATTAAGTGTTAAACAAAGTAAGTGAGATGCAATCTAGAGAAGAAGGAAAATGAATGTTTTTCATGCTATAAGCTCTTTAAACCTTTAAGGCTTGAATTAGGTTATGAACACGACAAAGATTGAACCATGAAAATGTGAGTGTGGATTTCAATTCATGATGTTTTTGTTGTGCTTGTGTCATAGTCTCATATTGCTCATTTATCCAAGTGTGATGTTCGTTGCACATTTTGTCATATTGGCATTTGCGTGTTCTACATGTTGGTGTAACGTTACATGTGGTGTCATGAAAACTTTTGTGAGTCTTTTGGTGTCGTACAGTTGTATCAAGTAATATGAAAGTCAAAAATATATATATCCTATTATGTGTAGTCTTGTGTTTGGGTCCCACATTGGGGGGCACTACAGTTGGTATCAGAGTGAAGGTTCATACTATCGAACCTCTAGGACATTTTGGTGTTGGGATGGATTATGTATGATGGTGGAAGAGTTGGAGGAGTAACGTATTATTATTGTGCTTACCACTTGGTGTGGTCTTGTTATGATGTTGATGTGTTTCCTGATGTGAATAATTTATCTCTTTCCTATGAATTCGACATGAAATTCCTTCGTAATACCACCTTGTGTGAAGGGAATGTTTTGTGAATCACGAAAGTGTTGTGATGTTTTCATTTCCTAGTAATAATGTGTTGCGTGACAAAGTACTTCATAGTGAGAATAGTCGGATGGATCTCATCTCCGAGCCAAACTTCTAATAGGTCGTCCTTGTTTGAAGGGACATAGGATCTAGTTTGCTCTAATAGCACAAATTCAAAATCGAGACTAAATTCTGGGACACCACACCAGCTTATAGGGATTAGTGTGTTATAATAAAGCCTAACTCTTCTACACTATATTGACATATTTGCAAAGAAATAATCACAACTTTATTACAAGATAATAAGAGTTTATTAAAAGAAAGCAATCTCTAGGAAATAAATATCAGCAGTCCACTCTAGATTACAATAGGGTTAACCCTCATCTTATAGGTAAAAATATTAATAATAATAAATTATTTTAAAGTTAGATAAAGCTAACAAAAGTTCCTTTCAACAAGCATAGTCATTCAAATAGGACAACTACTAAGAATAAGAGATCTGCAAGAAGAAGAATTAAAGTTAGCCTAGGGGACTAATTTTTATGGGATTTCTCTGATTTTCTGTTATATGTTTTCAAAAAGCTTGACTCACCAAAAACACATCCACCAAGCTAAAGCGCAATGTCGAGACTTTTCCAACTTGGAAAACTACATCGAAGGCTTCTGAAATTGCAATTTATGTTGTGCTAAAATTTCTCAGAAAATCATTATTTTCCAAAACTAAATCATTACTCTTATGTAGTGGTCCCAAGTCATTATCGAGATCATTGATGCTAGCTTTTATGGGTTTTCTCTGATTTTTTGTTATATGTTTTCAAAAAGCTTGACTCGCCAAAAACACATCCACCCAGCTAAAGCTCAATGTCAAGACTTTTCGAACTCGAAAAACTACATCGAAGGCTTCTTAAACTGCAATTCACGTTGTGCTAAAGTTTCTCAGAAAATCATTATTTTCCAAAACTAAATCATTACTCTTATGTAGTGGTCCTAAGTCATTATTGTGATCATTGATCTATCCTACATCCACTCGACCAAAGCTATGTTTTGTTATTAGCTACCTTTCTTAGTTCGGGGGCTATCTCTATTTCTAGGAGAGAGGGGGGAGGGGAGGCAAGGGGCTTCATAGATCTCTAGAGGGGATATATATAAATATATCCGAGGGCCGCTTCCTTAAACTCTAGGGCTGGGGGAGCTCTATATCTAGATAGAGGGGGTCCTCGATCTAGATATAGAAGGGGGGGTGGGGGGGGGGTGGGGGGTGGGGGGGGGGTGGGGGTGGTTCTCCATATCTATCTAAAGAGGGGCTTCTGTATATTAGAGGTTGGGTGTTCCCTATCTATAGAGGGGAGCTCTCCAAAGATAGAGAGGGGGAGGCCCTCCAGATATAGAATAGAAAGAGGGATGGGCATCCCTATCTATATCTGGTAGGGCGTTTTCCCAGAGATAAATAGGTATGCCCCCCTCCCCCCCCCAGACCTACATCTAGAATATACATACACAATAGCCAACTTTCTAAGGGCTGAGTCAAGGGGGGCCTCATCAGAGCTTGAGTTAGGGGGGGTTGCCCACAAAGGCAGAGCCACCCCCCTCCCGATCTCTAATGAGAACCCCCAAGACGTAGGGGTTTCTCATTGAGGGGGAGGACAAATTGATTCTATTCTTCATGACACTGCATACTTGGCCCGGGTTATTCTCGAGTATGTCGATGTTTCTGTTGTTGATCTCAAGTGTATCCAGGAAGTTGCAACTTATGCCTCGTGCAAATAGAGTAGGAGGGGTTACGGGGCGTAGCTCTCTCCCTTCTCCCTATATAGATATGGGCATGGGTGCCCACCCCCCCACCCCTATACAGGTTAGGTTGGGTTTAGAACAATCTGGCAGTGCCACGGCCCTATGCCTAGATGGAGATGGCTCAGTTGACTAGAGAGTTGGTCCTCGTTGCAGTTATTGCTCTATGATGAACGGACCCTTTGATAATGGCCGAAATAAAATCTCCCCCCCCCCCCTCTCTCTCTCTCTCTCTATATATATATATATATACATATATATGTCTTCAATCTCTTCTCTCTCTATCTCTCTCTCTCTATATATCTCGACTATCTATATCCATATCTAATTGGCCCTCTATATAGATAGATGGCCCTCTCCCTCTCCCTTAGAGGATATGTGATACAATAGTCTAAACAGACCTCTATCTTGATCTTGCGCTCCGACAAGAATAGACCCATGTAGGGGGATAGGGTCCATATCTTATCTATAGATGGGAAGAATAGGAATGAATCATTGGATGATGGTCCCGAGCCAACCTGCCTATAGCTAGCTCATTAGCAAACAACGATACACATTTTTCAATATGTCAAAGGAACACTTAACTTTGTCATATTGTATCAACTGTCAAAAAATTTCAAGTTGTCAAGATTTACAGTCTTTGATTGGCCCAGTTCAATTTGTCCTCAGAGATCAACCTACTAGTCACACTTTTGCCTTGAATTCAAACGCTTTTCATGGACAAACAAACTTCAACAACAATGTCATGCCCACATCTTCGAACCCAAAACACGGTTAAAACCAAGGTAAAAAAAAAATCTTAGAATACACCACACATTTAGTGCACAGGTAACAAGAAGAAGTTTGCTTTCACAATGCCCCACGCATATGATTCACCACACACATTACCAAGCTGATTACAATTCTTTATTTTATCCATCCTGCAAAATCTAGTTTACTAAACTCTTTGCTTAAGGTGCAGACCACATGAAGATTAGTTCGTACTTGACAGTACTTATACATGACAACAATTGATTTAGTTTGCTTCTGCAACATTACACAATTAACATTCATATCAACACTAGCCGTCCAAGATGCTAATTAGTTTACATACCTAGGGGACATTTCAGTACTTGTTTATTATCTCTTTGTGGAACATTCTAAATGCACTAGAATACAAATAGAACTCATTATCAGGTTAGGATTCTATCTTCTAGGTCAACGTGCTTCCCTCTAGGAGGCACCAGACCTTACTTTCATTCAACTCTCACAAGGTTAGTCTTCCACTGTATCAGAATACAAGGCAGCGAACTGTGGAAGTTGCAAGGCAATATGGTTGCATAAATTTTTGCTGGATTTACATATAACTCGGACCATACCCACTCCACTCTATTGTGACAATCAAGGTGTCTTGTAATTGGTGAAGCAGCCAATATACCACACCAAAGCAAAACATGTTGAGGTTCATCATCACTACATACCACGGTTCTTGATAAAGATGTTTGTCTCCATTATTGTGTCACTTAATAGCAAACTACTGACATAATGACTATAGCTTTTGGTCTTACCCTCTTCGTAAAGTTTCAAGACAAAACTCTCATTTAGGAATTAAGGGGGCTATTGAATATATAATATGCCGATATGGTTGTAACCATCTAATTGGTTGTTGCAACCACTTTGTAACCTTCTATAATTCATAAAAAGAAGACACGTACATCATTTGTATGCTTCACCCATTTTCCCTCCATTCATTCTATGCTTCTAATAACATGTCAGAAGTGACCAACCACAAGGCATCTAGAACTATAAGAAACAACCTTTCCATTCTTGTGTATTTTCTCAGAATTTTATGCGAAAGCTGTTTCAATAATGTTATTGGTGTTGCATAACAACCAAGAAATATTCACATTCTAGTTCTATTGTTACCTTTAATTGAAAAGAGCTGAATTTATTTGTTTATTATCTAAATGTGGAGGCATTATATAATTCACAGATGCATCTTACCAATGGTTTAGATGCTGCTGATTGTGAAGCTTGGCCATGTTCTTGCCATAGAATCCTCTAGCTCATCACTGCACAATCCTATTAGACCCTACAATAACAATCTCCTTCATCACTAACAGGATATTGAATGCTATTTAACAATTAAGGCCTCTATAGGTGGAATACAAGTACTAATATGATATGTGGTTTGTTCTTAAAAAATAATATTTATTAGCAATGTATCGCTTACTTGTACCAATGTCTTACGAAATATTCAATTAATCAAATATAAACGGAACGATTATGTCATATCACATAATAGATGCAATTAGGACACTACATAGTGCAAGACAAAAAAATCAACTTCAAGGAGATGAGTGTCCATGTATTTAATTGAGACTTAAATTTAAAAAAATTACAATTCGGGCTTTTGTAAATACTATACATTCTCAATGGATAGATGTGACTCTGTACAAGGCAAAGATCTGGATGTGGGTACAAATGAAAAAGAATAATTAGATTCAATGAAATGACGATCAAATGGACCTTTCCAGGGTAAAACATTTAATTAAAACAAAAGATCATAATAATAAAAATGGTAAACTTGTGCCTTTATGTAAACATTCAACAGCCTACGGTAGCTGGTAATATGCCACTATTTATCACCTATGCACCAGAAGAGCTTTTCAGAGAAATATAAGAGCAGTTACAGATCATGCTTCTGACATTAACTGACCAGATTCCCTCCTGTTGAGCATTTCCTTGTTACAAAATCGAAATGCTGACCTGACAAACTCAAGCAAGTTGCTCAAAAAATACTTCCTCTTTGGCTAGATCAATATATATCTGGTACTCACTCCCTTGCAACTATAAGACCCATGGCAAAAACATGTAGAGGTTGACCTTTCTCATTTCTGTCAATAATTCGCTGGGGCTGAGCGGAAACTTGCTTTCCTACAACAAAGACAAAAGCCTTTCCTCTGCCACCTGCTCCACGAGCTGTTCTCCCAACTCGACGAACATACTCACTTGGATCACGTGGAAAATCAAAAAGCACCACATGGTCCACATTTATAAAGGTCAAGGCCCTCTAGAAGCTCTGTAGAACGCAGACAAACATCTAGATATGAAATTTGCATTTATAGCACCCAATTAGAAAAAAGCTCAAACAATAAAAAAACAAGAGTCATGCCTGTCGGTGCAAATGAGAAATAAAGATTGTTCAGATTGGGAATCAAGGAAATGCTGCATATTTGATGCGCGAGATTCTTGTGATACAGCAGCATGGAATGGGAGGACACAGACTTTCCTGCCTTTTCGATCAGTTCTTTTTAGGATATTCTCAACCTTCCTGCATGTTTCAATCTGTGGCCAGATCACAAACATAATTTATGATAAGAAATATTTTACGAATTATTGCAGAGAAAAGATAATCATAAAACTAAACAGATATAATGAAGACCTTATTGCAGAAGACAAGGGTTTTCTGAACAGAAAATTGCTCCACAATTTGTAGCAGGGCTGTTTTTTTTGTTTGATAATGCTGTCTCCGGATTCTTTTCTTCCCCCTCTCCACTACAATCGATAAGGATCTGCAAGATTGAATGGCATAAAGGTGGTCAAATTCTGTAACAAAGTACTACATCAAAACTTCTCCACTTTCCTTCTTTTAGTATATTTTTATAATAAGAAGAATGCAGGAAAAAAACAACCACTCTGGAAGTTGTGATATTAAATTGATTAAATGATATTTCTTAAAATATTATGAAATATTTGAATGGATAAGTCCTTCACGGGAAATAAATCTATCCATTCTGATTTACTAAGGTGCTCTCTCTCTTCAGCCATGTTTAGGGTCTACATTGAGATGCATGAACAACTCCTACAGGAAAGGAACACGTAAACAACAGATGTATACTGCATCAGATCTTGATCTTTGTGTTCCTTTTCGCTGAATGTGGTACTTTGAAAATTCTCCTGACAGTTTGCAGAGAAAATGTACTCTCTTGATTTTTTATTATTATCACCAGCTTGTACTGATCTTAGTCAAACTAAATTTATGGTCCAGTCTTCATTTCACTTTCTGAAGGGAACCAGTTGAGACTACTACAGCTTATATATGGTATTTGGTTAACTAGCCTTTGTTTAGTCACAGTTATGGAAGGGATGTGCTTTTTTGGGTATCAGAGTGCCAATACTTCTAGCTCCATTTCCACGATATCTCATCAACAAATAATCCCTTTGAAAAACCTACTTTTCTTTATGGTTCAGAGGTTTTGAAGTTCTACCTTGGAATCCAAACCATTATGCTGAAACATAAAATCCAGTTACCAATCGTATCCACATCTTGAGGGAATCTTTGAAATCATTCTGTACCTTCATAGGCTCCGGTCCTTGAGTGCTTTGACATCTGGTCAATGTGGGTAACAAAAGATCAGTTCAAGCAGTATATCTCCCACACTATTATGATGCTTGCTCACGTGTTTAGACCCAAATAGTCAACACAGTGGCTGCTCACAGTCCTGGCATTCAGTTCAGACCTCATGCCCAGGCCTGTATGACCTGTTTTGTGATCTCTTCTGGTTGAAGTTCCAAAAGATTGACAACTTCAGAGGTTATTAAGAACAACACATACTTTTTTAGATTGGTATCTCCAAGGATAGTTCCTCTGACTCTTATATCTCCCTCACTATTCTGAGGCTTGCTCACATGGCTATACTCGAAATAAATGGGACACAATGGCTGCTAACACTCCTGGCTTTCTGTCCAGAACTCACAACCAAGCACGTATCTCACCAAGTTGGTGATCTTTTTCCAAGACATCATTGACTTTTGAGTGTTACAAGAATAACTGAGTAGTTTGTTACCCCGAGGAAAGCCCCTCCAAATCCTATCAGCCCAGGCAACTCTCTTGATGACATTATCAAACAATATATTGGCATCCACACAATGGTTGATGACTCCACAACACTCTTTCTGCTATAGAAAACGCCTGGGGATTTATTTGTTGCATCTCATAAGAACTATATAGCCACTATTATGTATTCTTGTGATTTCATTGCGGTATTAAATTTTCATCTTCCATGGTAAACCTGCTTTTAATATTTATTTATTTTTAGAACTTTTCTGTAGGAGATGATGCTTTCAATACCTCCAAAAACCTAGGAAACCAGATCCAGAAGGGTGCACTAGTTTAGGAAAAACCCACAAAGCACCCGAGTTCCCTGGCATCTCCGATTCCCGGTTGCAGGGCAACATGTAGGGGCATATACAGGGGTGCACTCAAGGGATTTGAAATTGAGAATACCAAGGAAATTATGAAATGTGAGGTATTAACATCCACAAGGAAAACAAAAGAAATCAAGGTTCTATAATATTTATCCTTGGATTGAAAGAAAAATAAATCCAGGTAAATAACCAATTCGGTACCAACAAGACCAGGATATCCTCTTTACTGGATGCTTCTCCATTATTAATGGTGCAAAATTATACAATCATTCTAGAATCTATCATCCATTCATTATATTCTTACAGCTAATATTATGTTTTTCATGCCAATCAAAATACAATATGAACACTAAGTAAATACACTGTAAAGACGAAGAGAAAACAATGTGATTCAAATTAAGATGTGAACATCAAAATACCAAGTACCAAATGCATACACAATTAATCTTGCTGTAATTTGAATTAATACAAATAATAGCGCTAATACAAGTTCAAAGACACCTACGTACACAAGCTAAAATCTTAAAAATTCGTATTTCATGTTTTGAATAGAACATATTCTTCTACACTCTCACAGTTAGTTCTAAACTTCTGGCTTGTACTAAGCATGAGGTACATTTTTCCAGGAAATCAAAACCAGCACCCAAAAGTCAATAAAAGAAATGTAAGGAGTTTGTATCAACCTCTTCAAGACCAGAACACGTACGGTGCAAGCGCGGTCCCAGGATAGCCTTACAATCAGGGAATTTTTCAAGTAGCTTATTGTGAACATCCAGTGGCAATGTGGCAGTAACAAAAAGATACTGTGCAACCAAGGGCGCAGAACTCATGAGCTTATCCAATGCCAATGAGAAATCTTCGTCATCAAATAAGATGTCCACTTCATCCAACACTATACTGGAATATTGCAACATATCAAATACAGCAACAAATCAGTATCTTCTGGAGACCCCACTCCTTTCTACTAAAAATTTGCATTGTACATATAATTGTAATCAGATGCACCATAGTGTATAAAAAGGTTTTTCTTTTGAACACACAAAAAAAACCATATTTAGCCATGCAAAAATAAATCAGATCATTTGAGTGGTTATACAGGGACAGGCATCTGCCTTAAGGAATGTTAGTTTGCAAGATTTGAATATGCAAGGAGCATATATAACAAATAATGCATAGAAATTGGTATTAGAATTATGATATTCGTTCCACGGTTATAACAACAAATAGAAACAGTAACAAAGCATCTCTTAGGCAACGCAAAAAATCCATGCATATGATAGACACTGTGTCCCATCAAAAAAGTAGTGCTTGGGAGTTTGGAGAAAACCATATATTTGTAAATGAAACAGACTGCTATATGACAAATACATATACAGGAAGCAAAGAAGCATAAAAGGCCCAATCAAATATAAAACATCATATGAAAAATTAAAAATATAATAATATATGCTACCAGATAATATTACAGAAACATTTATATACATATATATGTCCGCACAAAACAGATTGTTCTCCTACTATAGCTATAGGAAACATAGTTCACATATTCGTATTCGGCGAATATTTTAGCAAACCCATAAAAAATAACTCGGCAAAAACTCAGCAAGACTCGGCAAATATTCAGGAATATTCGGCAACTTCTAAAAATACTCAAATTTCATTTTAAAAACATAAATTTTATGCAAAATATAGCTACAAAACTAAGATAACGGTACAGGCCCCGCAGGGTGCTCGAAACGTTTCAAGAGCGTACGTGTGAGTTGGCGAGCGTCTCAAATGGGAGTGGCTTGGGAACGGCTATCGAGTACGGGAAAGACCCTGTGGAAACGTCCGGGTATGGCTTGTACTGTAACCAGGCGTTTCTAGCAGGGTCTTTCCCGTAACCTGGCCGCTCCCAAGGCTTCAAAATACAATTTTTTTAATTTGTTTTTTTTTTTCATGTTTTTAAAGCCCCATAACATTAAAAAATTGAATATTCTTCTAATCTAAACCCTAAAAGCTAACTCTAAACAATAAAACAAAAGAACAACACAAACAAAACATAAAGCAAAGAAACTTACCTTTGGCTCTCCAAAATTGCATTCTGTGCTTGTCTAGGGTTTGAGGAGCTATTGCTAAGCGTTTGTAGTAGTGTGAGAAGTTGCAAAGGAGGAAAATTTGTGAAGGATTTGTGGTTTACTAAGTGAAGGTAAGTTTTTTTTTTTAATTTCTAACCTTCATTCTCTTTTTTTTTTGGTTATTTAATCTTTCACACATTACATTTTTTTGCTTATGTTCATCATTTTTTTGCTCTTTCAGTATTTAATTTTTTAATTTTCAATGCACGCCATTGTTTTCTTTGTTTTTTTTTGTTAAATGCCTTGTAGGTACTTCTACAATGGCAACAAGTTCTGCTTCTTCTAGGCAATCTTTGGTCAGGGAATTTGACCCAAATTCACCATTATGGAGGCATGTAACAATACTTCAACAACTTGTAGCTGGTGGTTGTTTTTGAATGGAAATGCAATGATTGTGATGGAGTATTCAAAGGCTCTTACAGTAGGATGAAAAGCCACTTGTGTGCCATAACGGGTAATGGTATAAGAGTATGCAAGGGGAGGAATAATGTTGGGGTGTCAAAAGCAAAACTTTTGGCATATATCAAAGAGGAGGAAGAAGATGCAGAGGCAAATGTGGGCTATGAGAGCCGGGTCATTCATTGGCCAAAAGAGGAGGTTCATCTCGTTCAGCGAGGCCTCTTGTTACCCCATCACCTAGTGGATCCCCATTTGTGGCCATGCCACATCCATTTGTGGCTCCTACCTCTATTCATAATGAGGATGTTTCCCTTGCACGAAAGAAAAGTAAGACAAGAGGGCCATTGGAAAAGGCCTTTCAGAATGAGAGCAAGAAAATTGCAAATGAACACATTGCAAGGTGTGTATATGCTAATGGGCTTTTTTTTAATGTTGTGAGATCACCTTATTGGCATGAGATGGTGAAAGCCCATCAATGAGGCACCAAAAAGGTATAAATCACCAGTCATATGAGAAGATCCGCACCACCCTTTTGGATAAACAAAACAATATGTCGAAACCTCCTTGAAACCAATAAGAATGGCAAACATAGGGACCAAATATAAGGGTGGCTTAAGTTATATTTAATTATTATAAAGTGCCATTAATAAAAGAAAAAAATATATATAGAGCACTTATAATAATTTATATGACTTAATAATTATTAAATCAAGGATGGAAAAGGCCCAAATATAAATTGTTATCCATCCTAGGTGAAAAGGCGACTTGCCTTAAAAGGGGGAATGGGAACATAGAAAGGATAAATGCCCATTTTACTATGTATTTCCCCTAGAAAAATGTGACTTGCATTAGGACGGAGTTGGACATAAGATGTAGTATGGGAAAAAGTTGTTGGGAAAAACATTTAATATGGGAAAATATTAAATGCTTGCATAGGGAAAATCCTTGGGAACTAATTGGATATTGTAAAGGTTGTTTTGGGTCTCTTCTTCCTTTATAAGGAGAAGTCGACTTGAAGGGAAAGATATTCCATACCATTTGATATTTTCTAATTTGTGTCTTAAGCTTGTAGCTTATGCATATTCTTTCATGTGCAACTGTTGTTTGCAAATATCTAGCTTGTGGAGTAAGATCCCACAGGAACCCTAGCTTCGGTGGTGAGAGATCCATCCCTAGCTAGCAGGGCATTCTTCGGTAGTGAGAGATCTACCCTAGCTTGTCAATTTTGGAGCTGAATTGATGCCCTAAATGTGCTGGGCGACCTACTTTTTAGGGAAAAATTAGGGTTTCGTGTTTTCTGTGCGAAAACTATTTTTGGAATATTATTCTTCATATTTTTGTGGCCCAAGATCCAAAGTTTCAGCTCATTTGGACTTCTCTAGCAAAAGATATTAATTTTAGAAGTTTTCAGTTGTTTAGGGCACGCTGTAAATTTCTGGCAGCATTCTGTTATTCAAAAAATTCCAAAAACAGTTCTATAATATATGTTATTGTATTAGCAAGCTCTATTTAAAATTTCAAGTGATTTGAGCGGATATTTTGGGAGTTATTCATATTTTACTGTTCGCTGCCCTAGATTTAATTTTCTGCAAAAATCAGTTTTCTGTTTGGCTGCAATTTGTCTGTATTTTGCATATTTAAAGTTGGGATTGCCTAAAATCCGTTTAGGGGTAAAATAATGTCCATTGGGGACATTACAAATGGTATCAGAGCTGTTGTTCCTCCAGCCTGTGTGGGTTAAATATGGCAAATTGGAAAGATTTCAATATGGGTTTTATGAAGGAAATGTTCACCAACATGGTGAAACAACAGGAAACCACTAACTTTTATTTGAGCCAACTCACTCAGAATTTGAATCAAAGCAAATCTGGGGACAATAAGAAAAATGGTGTGAACAATGATAAAGGGCAACCAATAGAGGTGATTGATGAGGATTCTTGTTGGAGGAAATATCAATCATTGAGTAAGGGTTTCAGAGATAATATGCCATTTCCAGATTATTGCATGATGAAGATTGGTAGCAAGCCCAAGCGAGGTCATCATATGCCGGTACCTGAATTACAAAAGAACTCATTTGAAGAAGAAGAAGCTTATAGAGAAAAAGGTATGATTTCCATTGAGAAAAATAATTGCATTAATGAAACTTTGCTTGTTACAGAAATTATTCCAGTTCAAGAGAAGAAATTTGTATATGCAAGTAAGGAGGATGTAATGGAAACTCTAAAAAGGTGTGAGGAGTGGAATAGCAGAGCTAGAGCTGCTAAATTGATAGCCGCTCAAGCAAGACAACACCTACAAGAGTTCAAAGAAAAGATGTCTTCACTTAGTGGGCAGCAGGGTATGAGGAATGTCATTTCTCAAGAGAGGGCAACCGGGAGCATGGAAATACCTTTCAAAGGAGGGCTGATTGCACAGATTAAAGATGGTGTGGAAGAAAGTATGCCATCTCATTTATTGCAGCAGCTGATTTATGAAGAATTTCAGCCCATTGTAGACACGAATACTCAAATTTTGGGGCAGCAAAGTCAAGACATTTTGAAGACCAAGATTGGCGAGGATGTTGGTGATATTCCAAGGTATAAAGAGCATACTAATGTGTCTTATTTATTGTTGCCTATTTATTTTCATCATGAGATGCATGCCAAAGTTTACATTATGGAGTTTGATAAACCATTGCTCCAAGTATATGTATGTGAGCATCTTGTGGATGATATATGGTGGCAAGTTTTAGTTCACTTGACAGGAACAGGTGCCAGGCTTGCGGATCACTTCAGCATGTTTTGTCTCTTGTGCATGACACTTGGACAAAACAAGATCAGAATTGCTTGAGGGCAAGCAATTTTGGGAAGGGAGGATTGTAATATCCCCTTCCCATTCGAAGACCTTTGGCCTATTTTGTCAACCCGACGGCCAAAGGAAAAATATAAGGGTGGCTTAAGTTATATTTAATTATTATAAAGTGCCATTAATAAAAGAAAAAAAAATATATAGAGCACTTATAATAATTTATATGACTTAATAATTATTAAATCAAGGATGGAAAAGGCCCAAATATAAATTGTTATCCATCCTAGGTGAAAAGGCGACTTGCCTTAGAAGGGGGAATGGGAACATAGAAAGGATAAATGCCCATTTTACTATGTATTTCCCCTAGAAAAATGTGACTTGCATTAGGAGAGAAAAAGTTGTTGGGAAAAAAACATTTAATATGGGAAAATATTAAATGCTTGCATAGGGAAAATCCTTGGGAACTAATTGGATATTGTAAAGGTTGTTTTGGGTCTCTTCTTCCTTTATAAGGAGAAGTCGACTTGAAGGGAAATATATTCCATACCATTTGATATTTTCTAATTTGTGTCTTAAGCTTGTAGCTTATGCATATTCTTTCATGTGCAACTGCTGTTTGCAAATATCCAGCTTGTGGAGTAAGATCCCACGGGAACCCTAGCTTCGGTGGTGAGAGATCCATCCCTAGCTAGCAGGGCATTCTTCGGTAGTGAGAGATCTACCCTAGCTTGTCAATTTTGGAGCTGAATTGATGCCCTAAATGTGTTGGGCGACCTACTTTTTAGGGCAAAATTAGGGTTTCGTGTTTGCTGTGCGAAAACTATTTTTGGAATATTATTCTTCATATTTTTGTGGCCCAAGATCCAAAGTTTCAGCTCATTTGGACTTCTCTAGCAAAAGATATTAATTTTAGAAGTTTTCAGTTGTTTAGGGCACGCTGTAAATTTCTGGCAGCATTCTGTTATTCAAAAAAATTCCAAAAACAATTCTATAATATCTGTTATTGTATTAGCAAGCTCTATTTAAAATTTCAAGTGATTTGAGCGGAGTATTTTGGGAGTTATTCATATTTTCTGTTCGCTGCCCTAGATTTAATTTTCTGCAAAAATCAGATTTCTGTTTGGCTGCAATTTGTCTGTATTTTGCATATTTAAAGTTGGGATTGCCTAAAATCCGTTTAGGGGTAAAATAATGTCCATTGGGGACATTACACAATCCTCCCACCAAGAACCTACTACAAACAAAATAATCGAAATTTTATAAGTAATTAATAAAATCAAATTTGTAGCTTGTAACACATAAAAGTAACTTAGTGAACATTCTAATTTTTAGTACCTGGTGACTGTGTGGTTCTCCCTCGGATAGCTAACCCTAAAGAAAAGAGTCTCCCCCTAACATGTTTATAATTTTGCAGCTCTAAAATAATGAAGCCCCTTGTCTCAACCTCTGGTATTTTTCTCTTGATACATGTTGAAAGGCCCTCCATAACCTCTACGTTCACATCTATGAAGCCGTCGGAGAAGAAAAACTTGGGGTTAAGGTAGTACCCCATTGCATGATTAGGTTGGTGGAGTTGATTGTTCCACCTCTGATCAATTATCTCCCAAAAGGGACCATATATGACGATATCCCCCCTATAATAGTTTTAGATAGCATCTTTGGCCCTATCCATGGCCTCATAAATGTACCCCATAGAGTTTTGCTCCCCATCAACCAAACGCAAAACCCTCACCAACAGCTCTGTCACCTACACACAAATTAAAATGTAAGGTTACAAACTTACAAATAAAGTAAAAAAGTAAATAACAATATATTTATAATTTAACAAATTAAAATAAATGAATCAACTTGAAATATAAATCAAAGTTTGAAATTACCTTGATGATCTCTATAGCTCTCTTCGCAAAGATAACATCAAAAATTATCTTTGAAGTCCTCTTTCCATCAGCTTTGTTTGAATATTGTCAGTCTAGCCATGCTTGACTCATAAACATTTGCTTCAATGATGTCAACAAACTAGAAATACTTTGCAACATCAAGAAGTTAGTTGCAAACATTTGTGTTCTCTCAACAAGCTAAGAACCCAAAGATGATTATATATGTACTTGGTTATGTTTCTTGCATCTTCTACAACCGACCTCACCCAATCAATTTTGCCTGTCCTCCAAAAGAAGGTCAAGGCAATGAGCCGCACAAGGAGTCCAAAAGAGTGATGGATATCTTTCCTATAGTAGTCTCCCAGCCGCCACATATGTTGTTGTATTGTCTGTGACAACTTGCACAAGATTCTGTATACTCAACTCTAATACAACTTTCTCAAACATAAAACTCGAATTCTCTGCATTTTTTACTATGTTGGAGGCATCAATAGACTTCAAAAACACCATCTCGCCATTTGAAGCCACTAAAAAATTAATGACGATGTGGTTCCTTCCTTCCATCCACCCATCTGAAAGAATGGTGCATCCGTATTTCTGTCATTGTTTTTTTTTGATCTTGTAGAATTGTAGTTGCATCTCCAACTACACCCTTGAGCAATTTCCCACTCAAGTCTTTTGGAGAGGGTGCCTTGTACCCTTTCCCTGCAACTGTCAATATTGTCACCAAGTACTCCCAATACGGGCTCTTTGCCACATTAAATGGAAAGTGGTTGTAATACTAGAAATTCGCACACACTTTATCCGCTTCCTCGTTCATATCTTTGTTCCAGGTTGTACTCTTTGCAATGAAGGTTGTGCTCCAAGTATGTTCCTTAGTACAAAAAAGCTATGTATGCCTTTTCTCGAACTCGATGAATCAGATATGCCTCTTCAGGTTCTATGCGTGGACCGCGAGTAGAGACCACAATTGTTGCCGCATCATCCAAATCCTCTCTCATTCCAGCCTCGGGTCTAATAGCTTCTGCTATGGCTGCATGCACCCTTTCCCTCTCTAGTTTCTTCTCCTCTAGCTCTGTCAACTCTGCTTTCATCTCTCGATTTCCCTCTTCTATAACATGCAGGAATGCCACAACATCCAGGCAAACAATACATGCAAAGGTGATACTTCAGGCGATTGATGCCTCCAGAAAATGTTTTGCCGCAGAAATTGCAAACCATTGTTCTTGGAACTGCACCACGTACACCATACTTCCAAGTGACAGTACGGGCGTTCGTAGGAACGGTTCCTACTAGTGATGCTAACTCAGATGTCGAACCTGATGCCATTGGTAAGCTCTAATCTGCAACACAATGCACATTTAAAAAATATAAAAAACGTAATGAGCCAAATGAAAATTAAAAATTTAAAATGATTCGCAATTAAAATGAATGCATTTAAAATTACAAAACATATTCAAACAATCAAATACAATACAAATATAGAATTTAAATAATTTAGAACGAATTTGAGTAAAAAAACAACATACCTCCGGCTTGAAGTACTATTAAAAATTTAAAATCATTCACTTTTAAATTAGATGTATTTAAAATTACAATATGAATATATAAAACTTAAATAATATAGACAGAATTTGCAAAAACTTGAAATAATTTATTTTTAAAAAAAACTTACCTCCAAACGCAATTCTCCAAATTTCCTCTTCGAATTCGCTCCAAAATCTGTTCAACTCATGCAATGCTAGCTCAAATGGTTGTGTGAATGAAAATGAAGTGCTTTGGTGCCTTAAAAAAGAAAAAAAAAAGTGTTTTTGCAGGGTTTTTGGCATGTTTTGCGTACAGCCCAAGTCTGGCAAGTTCTGTAAGTATTGGCGAATATTCTCAGCAAATATTCCCCGAATATTCTCAACAAATATTCGTCAATTCTCGGCGAGTTTTCACAGTGAGTATTCAGTTCAAATTTTATTTGGCGAGTACTCGCCGAGTATGCAACCTATGATAGGAAATATTTCTGAGTTGATATCTAGGAATGGAAAATTCAATCCAAAATTCCAGTGAATTGTAATCATTCCAATACAAAAGAAAATGCTGAATGACTTCAAACTTGTTGTTTCAAAAAATAAATAAATGCAATAAGCAATTATTGGTTGCAATTAACATTAAAATAACAGCAACTTCCTAATAAGAACCACCGCCAACCGGAGAACAGACAAGCCTGCATTAATCTAAAGATCTGATTCAATAAATGACATGTAAGAAACTTTTTCATTTTCAAGAAGTTTTTTTCAGTTAAAAGGAACTCCAGATACTTATTGGTTAAGCAGTTACCCATAGCAGAAAAACATTTAATCAGCCAAAGATTGCTAGCTTTTAAAATCTAAAACACTAAGGAAACCTATGAAGGCCTCTTGTGAGCCCTAAAAATAAACTCAGAATGCATGTAGTTATAGATTCTTACCTAAAAAGATTGCTCAGTTGCATTTCTTCTTCTTGCAAAAGAAAACAAAAACGACCGGGTGTTGCTATAAGAATGTCTGTACCCTTCTCTAGATTTTCCCGCTGGGTTTTCCATTTAAAACCTCCTGTTACAACCATGGATCTGAAAGGCATTCCTGCCCTGGAAATAGCCCTGCAAACATTGAGGACCTACAATAATTTCCAGATAAGCTATCATATTAAGTAAACAAGGATATACAAATTGACTGTTCCCATATGCTTGTTCCACATTGCACACACCATTCTCTTCCTTTTTTTGATAAAATAAAGTATTTTTCTCAGAGTAGGATGTTCTAAATTTTCTGCTGATGCATTGTGCACCCTCTTAATTAGCAGTCATATACATTGTATCTGTCATCATCTGACCCACTTGCAACTTCCCTTAACCGTTATTCTTGAGGACACAAAAATGATCATCACAAAATGAAGACAACCTTAAAGTTAGTAAAGCCACAATGCACGGATGGAATTGAAAAAATAACTCAACAGGCACAGCTTTCAAATCACTGCCTTCACTAAGTTGCATCAGATTCGAAAGCTCTTGAGCTCAAAAAACAAAAAGAATATATATTTTTTTAATGTTGAAATTTATGAGATTGGACTTTGAGCAAGCACAAAAGACTTTTTTCCCCTTGATTTAAAAACAGTGTATCAAAGGCAAACTAACATGTTCTATGGTAGGGCATAAGATACTAATCAAAAATAGAAATCCCAAGTGGCAAAGCTAAGATTTATGCTATTATTTTATATACTAATAGTCTATATTTTGCTCTCCAATGGCATTATTACAATGTAATTTACCTTGTTTCCTCCATAGAAAACCCCTAAATACCATTTAATTATGGCTTAATTGGGAAAGCTCAATGGCTACTTGATTATAAGTTGCTTCAAAATAACCAAGGCCAAAATATCCCATGGCTACCAATTTTCTAATAGAAAGCCCTCTCTCAAGCCTTTGGATACTTAATTTTTTGCAAGTGTATGACCACATACACATGGAATTAAATGACTTGAGATAGTGTTGAGTTTGAAGTAGTTGACTACAAGATAAATATCATCGTTATCAGGGATAGAGAGATGGAGTTTCTGGGACGGAAAAATAAATCTAGGGTTTCTGGGACCTTGAAAAAAATTCATGATTTTGGGGATGACAAGGGATGGCTATTAAAAAATTTATTAATATTTAAAATACAAATAATTTTTAAAAATTAAAAAAGAAAACCTTGGGGATTGTCTCTGAAACGTCCCTATAATTCAGACAATGCCTACATCTTTTATTTTGCAAATTGCACGCATGGGGAGGACATTACCTTCCCGTTCCCTTATCCTTGAAATGTCCCCTTACATTCAAGACAACACAAAGATGGGGGGACTTCTCCCCATGTAACACTAAAGTTGGGAAAGGTTTGGAGGGGTAGCTTGCTTACCCTTGGGATTTCCCAACCATATCCTATTAACTCTTATGATTTGGGATTTGAAAAAATTAGGTTTTACCCTAGTTTTCTTTACTTTAGTTCATAATTTTTTTTTTTTTAATTTTCTTAAGCTAGGAAGCATTTTACCCTAGTAATTTTCTATTGTAACTAGTTTGTACTTTCAAGTCACATTCACCCACTTGGGTCATCTGTGGACATTACTATAATTTCTCTTTTTTAACCTTGGTCACTCTACCATGTACATTATCAGACTTGTTTTGGCCCATTGTGGTGGTGGATGGTGATGTTAGCCTGCTTCGAACCATGATATAGACATGTCAATTTTGGCTTTATGTTTTTATCATGGAGCCTGCCTCTCACACAACTATTTCTATTTGTGTGTTGAACCATATACATTTTTGTATTTTGGATTTGTTTGATTTCAGTTTACTTCTTTGAGTTCACCCCCTCTAGTTGTGTTTTTCACTATTTAAGAGTTTAGTTACTTTTTCATTTTCTAGGGTTCGTCTTACCCTCCTACCTTGCTATTGTAACTTGATTTATAATTGAGGTCCATTGACATGCTTTAGTCATTTGTCAACATTAACACAATTCAGTTTGTTTTTTTTCATGGGAAAATATGCCAATCTGGACAAAGAAAAAGGAAACCTTGGTGCTTGACATGAAAAGAAAAGGACTGGTGTGGGCAGCTAAGTGTATTAGTAGAGCCATTCCAAGTGACGTGGTTTTGCAGAATCTGATCATGCATTACATGCTATCAACCAAGAACACATTTGACCTCAGTGGTCTCTTTTCATTCTTTAATTTTCTTTGCAATGCTCTTGATTTCAAAATTCAAGCATTCTTCATTTTTGAAAAGAATTTGACAATGGATGACAGGTCATCTCCGCATCTCAGTTGACATTGGCCAGAGATTTTACTATTTAGACAGGAAATATTTGGGTAACAGTAATATTTGGTACTTCAAAACTGATACTAGCTTTTCTTGGCTCTCTTCCAAGAACGAACACCAGATTTTTATCTAGGAAATGGGTCTCAACTCTCTACATCACACAACTTGTACAATGTAGAACAGCTCAGCATGATTCCTTGGGGGAGTATTTTTTTCAAGACCTTGATAAGTAAAGAGAAACATAAGACTACTACAGCTTATATAAGGTGTTTTGGTTACTAGCCTTTGTTTACTCACAGTTATTGGAGATGGATGTGCTTTTTTGGGTATCAGAGTGCCAATACTTCTAGCTCCATTTCCAGGATATCTCATCAAAAAATAATCTCTTTGAAAAAACTACTTTTCCTTATGGTTCAGAGGTTTGAAGGTCTACCTTAGAATCCAAACCATAATGCTGAAACATAAAATCCAGTTAACCAATCGTATCCCAACATCTTGAGCGAATCTTTGAAATCATTCTGTACCTTCATAGGCTGCGGTCCTTGAGTGATTAGACTTCTGGTCAATGTGGGTAACAAAAGATCAGTCAAGCAGTGTATCTCCCACACTATTATGATGCTTGCTCAAATGTTTAGACCCAAAAAGTCAACACACAGTGGCTGCTCACGGTCCTTGCATTCAGTCCAGACCTCATGCCCAGGCCTGTATGACCAGTTTTGTGATCTCTTCTGGTTGAAATTCCAAGAGATTGACGACTTTGGAAGTTATTAACACATGCTTTGTTAGTTTGGTATCTCCAAGGATAGCTCCTCTGACTCTTATACCTCCCTCACTTTTCTGAGACTTGCTCACATGGCTATACTTGAATAGACGAGACACAATGGCTGCTCACACTCCTGCCTTTTGGTCCAGACCTCACAACCAAGCACATATCTCATCAAGTTGGTGATCTCTTCCAAGACACATTGACTTTTGAGTGTTACAAGAATAACTGAGGAGTTTGTTACCCCGAGGAAAGCCCCTCCAAATCCTATACAGCCCAGGCAACTCTCCTGATGACATTATCAAATAATATATTGGCAACCGCACGATGGTTGATGACTCCACACACTCTTTCTGCTATAGACAATGCCTGGGGATTTTTTTTATTGCATCTCATACGAACTATATTCTTACAGCTACAATTATGTTTTCTTGTGATTTCAATGTGATGTTAAATTTACTTCTTCATGGTAATACCTGCTTTTATTAAAACCTGTTTTTAATATTACTATTTTTTTCAGAACTTTTCTGAAGGGAATGATGCTTTCAGTACCCCCAAAAACTTAGGAAGCCGGATCCAGAAGGTGCACTAGATTAGGGAAAACCCACAAAGAACCCACGTTTCCTTTTAATAAGACCTTCAAATGGTTGAGCGTAAGCAGAAAGATGGTGTCTAGCTGAACGGTGAACATCTTATGCTATGATTAACATGCTTAGTACCACTAAACCGAGGTCCAATATATTATACTGTTTGAGAAGTTGAACTCCAGCTGCAGGGCTACAAATAATGAAGAAATGGTGGAGGGGGCGAGCTTACACCATATGGTCCACACCCTGTACGTTTAAGCTAGTTAGATAGCAGGTATTTGTATGGGGCCTTCCCAATAAACAGAGGAGTAGCTATAATTCAATCTCAGAGAGTAGCTAAAAATGATCTCCACAGACTTGTGCACGCAGCATTGTAAACAAGAGGATCAATGCACAACTTTTGGGAATGCAAGTTTCCCAGGCATTTTGGCTAAATATTTTTCAACGTACCTTTTGTAGACCTATCCATCAAGGGAAGCCAGTTTTGGCAAACCTCAGATTTGTAGGCAACGTGCATGTGGTATGGTATGTTATTTGGTTAACTGTTCATTCTTTAATCTCAAAGGTGAGGTGTGACAAAAGCCTCATTGAAAACATTTATAGCATGGAATTTTCAACAGAGCATTAAAATGACATGGCTACTCAAGTTTGTACTGAGAAGTAGATTAGAGACTTTGATGAAGGAGATCAATCAGAAACACATTCCCTTCTTGTTCGGGAAGGAATTACACCAACTATGGTGCCCAGTTTTTTTTAAACTAATCAGCTTTTTGTTTAATATAAAACTCCAGTTTTCCACAAAATACATTTATAAACGCACCTACAATCATAAATCACTCTTTCAACCCCTTTTTATAGCCAATATGGGGGCAACTGTATGTTAATATCACATTGGCCTATATGACACTTTGCAGTGTCCAGCATGCTGACTTGCATTATCTATATATTTAACTACTTGATAATCCGGTATATGCCACTAGATCATATAATTCACCGTTGTTGGCTTTATATCAACTCTCAATTGATTCCATTTCTATTCTACTAAACTGCCAGATGTCCAGTAAAGGAAAGCAGTGCACACTTTTCCAGACACGTGTGTTTGTATGTTAATTTGGACCCAAGGGGAAATTCTCATGCCCCACTAATTTTATATAAAAAGTACGAAGAAGAAATCAATGGATGGAAGTAGGCACAACACAAGGCCCTACCTCAAATCAATCACCCATTTTTCAGAGATGTGCTCAACATATAGGACCTATGGTGATCTGCTAGTGCTTAAAATTCGTCATTTTTATGCCTAATCTAGCATTTGTTTGAGACAGCAAGCTCTCGTAAAATTAGGATGTCCAAAGCTAAACTATTTTTTTTCCTTTCCATTAGCCATGTGTCCCTCATGCAAGTTACATGTTGAAGATGCAGATGAAATTGTCTAATGACTCTCGTTTTAGAAGGATAAATTCAACCAACAAAGCATTCAAATGATGTTGGAAGCATATTAGGCCAGTAAAATATTGCAAATGGATAAAATCTTACTTGGCACAAGAAAACGAATAACCAAAATTGTTACAGGGGGTAATCCAGGAAAATTCAAGAAAACAATTTTCAAAACGCAAGGGATTCAAACAACATGGACTTAAACATTATATACTGAACTATATATGACACTACTACCAAATATGGCATACAAGCAGTGCAATATTAGAACGAGTAAAATGGATGAAATTATAAATGGAAACAATGAATGGAAAAATTTCGAGCCCACAAAAACAACACAAACAAGAAATCACAAAATAACTAACCTGAGCAGCCAACTCAGCAGTTGGTACCAAGATCAGGGCACGTGGGCTCTTGGAAAAAGATTTACTTTTGCCTTTAAGTTCTTCCTCTCTTAAACGCTGTACCAGAGGGCACAACATATGCTAGAGTCTTTCCAGAACCACTTTGCTCAGCAACTATACAACTTTGTCCATCAAGAACGTGTTTGTATGTCATAGCCTGCAACGAAACAAAATGAAAAGAATTGCTGACAAAAGGCACGTATATGTCTGAGTTTATTCAACGGATGTATCATACACATTTCCAAATGTAAAGCAAAAATATTGATATCAACAAACTAGTCACATTCAGTCAAAAAAGGTCTGAAAAAACCAAACTCAGCTCAAGACTTGTCCCTTCACAAATGTGAATTGATGCCAAAAGATATGAAAATACCTAATTCAAAACTAAATATGCATTTTCAGATTAATACACTAAAATGTCTGAATATCATATGGTGAAAACATTCATCTAATTGTAACTATAAAGAGAAGTTAAGAAAATCCGATATGCCAGAGACTGCAAACAACCTTTTACCAATAGGTGTATCCAGAAAACTATTTGAAGAATAGATATCAGAGCCTTATTACTGGCAATGATCAAAATCCAAAACTAGGGCCAGACAGAGGAGGACAAAAGAAAGAATACAAGGCTTTGATCAAGAAGATCCACTTTGCAAGAAGCTAGAATATGAAATCTCCAATCTAGATTGTAAAATGGACCAGGAATAAAGTAAAAGAATATAATTCTTTGTGCAATTTGAAATGTTTTCTGTTAAACAAGGCAATAAGAAATTCTAACTCTCATTATTATTATACTGTTTTCTCTTCACTCTGCATTCTTGTAAAAAACCTGCCGATCAAGATTTCACTCTTACTTGCCATAGTTATCGATGTTTTCTCTTTCCATTTTGCAAATTGCAGCTTGAGAATCAAATGGATATATTTGAACATAATTAATAATCAGTGTTTTCCTAAATTCAAAACAAGCATTGACATCATAATTTCAGTTTCCTGCTCAGAAAAATCCATCATCCTTGATTTTAAACACATTTTCGCATTGATTGCATGAAATTGAACCGCTAGTTTAAACAAAGCTTGGACTTCAAACACGTGATTCTTCGTCTTACCATCCTTTCCCCACAATCCCAGCAGATTAAAAAACAAATCGACACATGATATTATAAACCTGACATGGTACCAAGGACCAACAAAGAGACAATTTTGCAAAACACGCCAAGAAGATGATAACTTCACAAGACACCACCAATGAGGGTAGTGCTCTCCTCACAAACAATCATATACATCATCCAAGATACCATTCAGATGCCAAATACTATAAAAGGTACAAGTAGACCTTGAAAGAAAGAAAGATGATGATGATTTTGATAACTGGCCTAATCAAGTAGGGTCTGTACTTAGGTGTAAATTCCTTATATATTACATTTGCCCTCGGCATAATTTCCTCTTTGAAATACAGGTCAAAAAGCTACTGCACTATCCACATGAATGATATTATCTTTGTAAATACCTTGTCCGATTTTGTTGATACCTTGAAGGATTCTTATTAATCATGAAGATCAATTTTTTTAAATTGCAAGAATTGCACCAAGGTCATGATCAATTTGTCCAATAGTATACCAATTCTTCAACAAATCATAGATTTTGAGCCTGGTACATGTTGGCAAACACTGAAATAGTCTTTTGATTAAGATCCACAAAAAAAAAATTGTATCATTCTCAAGCATGGTTTATGGACAACCTGCATGCTTCATTGTTGACAATGGGAGTCAGCAAAACAATTCAGGTTTGAGAAAGTTGAGTTGGAAGTTGAAATGCATCACTCATCAGTGACACTTGGTGTACAAAATTAAGACTTTTCACAATAAAGTCTTTTGTGATATTGTGCCAATAGAGATATATGATGTTCTAACTTGGGAAACCATATCCTATATCAACACCATGTCATTTGAGGCAAATCCCAAAATGTTTCTCATAGAGATTGGTGAGATACATACCACATACTATGACTTATTCCTAAGCTTTCACTCATTAGCTTCAAGCAATGCAAGAAATTGGTTAAGCCATAGAAGGAAATTTGTGTTTTTGATGGTTTGAATTGAAAGGGAGAAGAATATAGTTACAATACATGCCAATACACTCCATCCTTCAATAGAGTAAAACTAGGTGAATCAAGTATTGGAAGAATACAAGGATCTTTACCAGCCCCCAACTAGGGCTCCAACGCATTATTCGATGGCAGAAACTACTGATTTAATTCCAGGAGTACCTCTGCTTGATGTTTCATTCTACAACCATTCATTCCCAAAGAATGAAGAAATCAAGCGGATGAATCAAGAATTGGTGAATAAAGGACGCATCAAGCTCATCCCATAGCCTTGCCACTGCCCCATTGTGCTTGTGCCAAAGGATGGCACATAAAGGTTGTGCATCGATTACAAAATACTGAAAAAGAATACTGTGAAGAACCTCCATAAACTTCCAAGGATAGAAGACTTGACCAGCTTTGCAGTGCCATAGCCTTGCCACTGCCCCGTTGTGCTTGTGCCAAAGGATGGCACATAAAGGTTGTGCATCGATTACAAAATACTGAAAAAGAATACTGTGAAGAACCTCCATAAACTTCCAAGGATAGAAGACTTGACCAGCTTTGCAGTGCCAAGTCCTTTACCGAGACAGACCTCAACTCAAGATTTCATTAAGTTCCCATTGAACCTTCATTTATGGAAAATTGTGTTAAAATCAAAAGAAGCCTTGTTTGAATTGTTGGTCATGCCCTTCGAATTAACCAAGCTTCAATTGCATTCATGAGAATGATTAAAGATATCCCATGCCCCTTCACAAATTCATTTTTGGTTGTCTACTTGGATGACATACTTGTCTTTAGCAAAACATGGTAAGAACACCTAGATCACCTTCAGCAAGTTTTCAGCATTGCAGTCACACATGTTGTCTGCTAACCTGGCATTCATTTTTCATGAGAGAAATGCAACAATTATCGTACATAGTTGATGAGCACAGAGTATTCATTACCAGATGTAAGCAGATGTAGTCCGAGTGTAGGTGGATTGACAAGGTTCGATCTACTCCCAAGTTTGGTCATGAGATCTAGACTTAGGTGAGGTAAGTTTGGGAGTCAAACACCAAATTGGCATCTAGCTTGGTCATGGCCTAGAAACAACCTTTTAAGAATGACCTGCACCAAAGACCGCAGAATTTTGCAGCTTCTTGAGCTTAGCAAATTTCTTTTGGAAATTTTTACTTGGTTTCTCACAAAATATCTTGGCCTTTGAGTCAGGTTACCGAAGGTGTGGTGTAAAGGAAACTATACACACCCAAAATTGCACGTGCTACATTGTCAAAAAAACGGTATAAAAGGTCCCCAATGATGATTCATGTCTTTTCCAAAGGTGTTCGAGCTCCTAAACCTCTTTGCAGCTTATATTTGTAGCCTAGTTTGCCTTCCTTAGCCATTTCTTGTTTTTCTACAGCTTCCCGATATGTTTTTGCCTTAGTTTTGGCCTTTAGTTACAAAATTGTCGCCCTGCGCAAAGCGGCAGTCCTGTAACCGCCACCCTGGTGGTTTTATAACCTCTACTCTAGGCGGCGGTCCTGTGCAAAATTTCCAAAACCTTCCAATGTGATTTAAGACGCATGTTGTACTCCACTCCAGTTCACTTTGAGTGCATGTTTGTGAACCGTTTTAGTTGATTTCAAGCTTGATTGCCTTGTGGCAATCTCCTCTTTCACTTTTATTTGTAGTTGACTGTTCAAACTGCCCCTTCATTGTTGATGTGGGACCCCATGGCTGCCAAGTGTGATAGTGCACAGCCCAGCCAACCTTCTATACATTCATCACTTGTTCTCAAGCAAAAGGCCAGAAATCATTTTGTGTATTCTTGCATTGTTGAGCTGCCTCATTCTTGCTGGAAATTGCATAGCCAAGCTCTATTCACTTGTGTTATCTCTCTTCCACCTGCAATGTTACCAGACTTCCATTCAAGTTGTCATTGCTCCAGCACCTTCTCACTGCTACTTCTACTGCATTCCCAATCCCTTGGACTCACGTGAACACAGGAGATTGAAAAAACAAGCTGAGGGGACAAAGCACAACACAACTAGATTTGGCATTACTCTATATTTCCAAGTTGGGGTTGATGATTAGTTTTCTTCATTTCTTCCCATTTTGTTCTTAAATTGCACACATATATATATCAAATAGAGTAGAAAAGAAGCATTTCCATTGTTGCAATCATTCAATAGTTACAGTAGATCAATTCATATAGGAGATCCTCCATAGAAATCTTCTTTACTCTTATCAGGGAAGTTGCAGGGAAGAAAAGCTTCTGCGAAGCTCTTATTTCTTCCCATGCTTCTGAGGTAAGAACAAAGGGTTAAATTTGCATCCATAGTTTAGTGAAGCTTTCATTATTTAAAATAGAATAGATTTCTTCTACACAGATAAACAACTACATCCAGTTGTTTGTGTGTTTTAGGATTTATTAATTAGAGTAGAAGCTTTTATTTCCTCATTTCTTCCTTAAATTCCAGAAAAGAACAAAAACATTTATTTTATTAGAGTAGTTGATTTGTTTTATTTCATTTATATCTTGAAAATACCAAAAACATAGAATAGTTTCAATTCAATTAAATTAGTTGTTATTTACTTAAATTAAATTAAATCATTGCAAATACATGACCATCAACGGTCCTCAACAAGAACGCACATACGCCAGTGATCCATTGGTCCCGCAACCGAACGGGCATGAATTAATTACAAACATAGATTCGGGACTCCGTCTTCTTGTCCTCAAAACACCAGCACGATACACTGAGAAGATTGAACAATTAAACATTATGAACATTGCGGCTGACAAAGCCTACGAATACTGGACTGCCCCTAGCAATAGAGTTTAAACGCACATGACCATACAAGGACCGCAACCGCCAAGAGTTTACAGTTGTGATCCGCAGGTTCCCCAACCGCAAGGGCCCAAAGACTAGTTAGACCTTGACACAGGATTACGCTCATTAATTTTAGGTCGTCGCCACTACCACCAGACATCATTCGACAATTAAGCCCTAGACGAGGAAGCTCATCCAACCCTCACATTTTGGACCGCTCCAGCCAATCGACCATAGAGCTATCGGAATCTACACCTCCCTCGCATATTCCATGACCTTGTCTGGAAATCATTACGAGGCACCCGTTGGTTTTCCACGCATACCACAACTGCTAAAGAGGATCTCTGCGGAGCTTGATATTGATTGGAGTCTCCGTGTGGCTATTCTTTCAGATCCATCTATCAAATCAAGTCAAGTTAGAAGGGCTTTCCTTGCACTTGGCGAGCAGATCTCGTTATTGCGCGTCGCGGACATTGTTTTGCCTTGACAACTCGTCCATCCCATTTACACACACTTTTGTCCACATCATATTTCGCTATCACTAGCCATCCACACATTTCCACATCGGCTGCCTTGGCACAACCTCGGGGAGTCGAGTGCGGTTGAAGGTCGTGTGTCGATTTTCATCCGTACAGAAACATTTAGTTGGTCAGACACACAACAAAAATTATTCAAAAAGTTGAAATGCACTTTGTTCTTTGCCATAGTCTTGAAATATCTACAACCACCATTTGAGTGGAGACTAACTCATCTGAGTAATGCACTTGGAGAGATCATCACTCAATTCAAGCATCTGATTACCTAAAGAACATTAACTATCACAGTAGAAAGTATCCCACATATGACTAAGCTCTATGCCATTCTCCAAGCATATAAGCATAGTTTGGAGAAAAAAGCCATCAACAACACGTCATAAACCATTGCAGTCCTTGCAAATACAATACAAGTTGAAGCAAGGGGAACATCAAAACTGATTATCAAACCTTCCACATTCCAATTGAACATCACAAATAAGAAAGGGAGTGCCAATCCAATATGTTTGAATCAGCCTCTAGTCAAAGCTCTCCTTACTGTGCTTGACACATGTGGACATTAAACAAGCTCTTGGCCAAAATCACACCAAACTAAAAACTTTTCAAAGATCTACCAAGCATTAAGCATTGATAAATAAATTCTAAATTACTACTTGCAAGATGGAATCTTGTATCACTTGGGACACACGTGTGTACTATCTGAAGCAAAGCATCAAAAGTTGATTTGGTAGAGTCATTTTAGCAAGGTTGCTGAACACTTTGGAGCTGAAAAGTCATTGGCAATATTAATTAATTTCTTTTGGCCACACATCAGATCAAATGTTGTAAAATACATTGTATCTTGTACATGATGTGCTATAGCCATGCCAGTCAACAAGAAGCAAGGAATGTATTTTCTTTGGCAATATTGAGTAGAGCTTGGCAATCAATTTTCATTAATTTCCTATTAGGTTTATCTACTACTAGACATGATAATGATCATGTTTATGTAGTAGTGGATCTATTTTGCAATATGGCAATGCTTGTGCCAAATCAAAAGGCTATCTCAACTCAAGATACAACTAAACTATTCTTCAAACATGTGTGGGTTCATTTTGAGATACTATCTATCATAGTATTTCATATCGACAGCTGGTTTCCAAGTAACTTCTGGAAAGCACTTTGGTACTTGGTAGTCAGAAAACTGACTAAGTCTACCGTATTCTATCCTCAGATTAATGGACAAAACTGGAGTGGTGAAAAAGGTGACTCTGCATCTTATCAGAGTGCACAATTTTGAGCATCGTCAAACTCGTTTTAAATCCTATCTTTCATAGAACAAAGCTCTTTGCAACTCTACAGAACAAACCTTTTCAAGTGTGTTTGGGTTTCCAATTATTAGAACCCATAGAAGTATATTATAAATTTATCCTATCCCGCCAACTACATAAAATTCTTCAGCTGAGAAAGAAGCTGAAAAGTAAACTAAGTTCATGTAACATATACAGTTGATTCAACAGCAAGTGCAAACGATCTTACTAAAAACACATTCCAAGTCAGGAGCATGATAAACATATGGTACTGCACCAATTAAAGGTTGGTGATCGAGTATGGCTTCGTTTGAACTTTGAAGGACAAAACCACATGAACTCACTGCAAGATCAAACTTCTTTGGTATCACCCATGCATCATCACTAGTAAATTTTTAAATAATGCATTTGAATATAATTTTCCAATTGAATTTTCCAGCTATCTTGATCTGCATCCAGCTTTCAATGCAGAACTCGTGTTTTACTTTCCACCTTGGTTGCACACACCAATGCATAAAGAGCTACAGCCCACAGAGATAGATCATGATTACAGGATGTCAGAAAAAGCAGATAAAATCTTAGATGTGTGAGTTAAACATACAAGGAAACAACTAAATGCAACTACAACATTGTCAAACTTGTTCACATACCTCATCAAGAGATATGGTACACTAGAGTATAAGTCACAAAACATTTTCCCCACTTTCTCAACTTGATGCAATGCGATCCATGACTTTTCAAGAAGGGGTGACTAATCCAGAAGTATCAGGCAATCCAATCGTGGCACACCAACCCCTGATTTCACAAAATAATGTGCGCCAATCAGCATGGATTCATCACATTCACAGCTACGCATGGACCATACTACATGTCATTATTCCTAATCCTACTTGATGATGTGTGCCAAAAGCGCTAGTAGAGTCTAGGTCACTCATTCCACTTTGCTGCAGGAAAATAGCAATGCCTAAAAGACAAACAACTGAAGCTGAACGGTTGTTCATCTTGTATCCATCCAGCCCCATGTTCATGCCTCTGAAATTATAAATATGACTATAGTTATTTGATGAGGTTAGGTCCCTAATTCTAAATTTATCATACTGTTTTATCAGATTTTGTACAGAGCTTGTAGATTTGTGAACTATTATGATCTATCATAACAGCTCATATGTTGTTGTGTGGTTTCCTTAATAAGTGTTAATGTTCACTCTTTCTATCATGGTACGCCAATTATTGATCAACAGCAACAGTATGAACCATTTCCACTCACAACATATTTGAAACCTCGTTTTGGTGGGTTGCCCCCCTTTGATCACCCCTGATGTTAGGATCAACCACACCACACTTTAATCAACTAACTAGTTCCCCCACACCTTTTGCCTCACTCGAAAGGTGATAGGCCACTTGATTTGGAATCGTGGTACACTCTTTGGTGCCCACTGAAACCCAACACTTAAATCTATAATCGTAGAAAACAAAATCTAAGCTAATTGCAGGAAAATCAATACATTAAATAAAATCTAATTAATTTTTTCGTTAATGGGTCAAGTGTATCCGTTCTTGATAAGAATGCACTTCAGAAGCAAAATTCAAAATGGATCCCTCCTGCACCTGGCTTTTTTAAGCTAAACTTTGATGGAGCTTCTTGTGGAATCTGGGAATCTTTGGTGCAGGTTGTAAATATAAGGGATTGTTCGGGATCATTGATCAAAGTTGGATCCTTCCATCTCCCTCCTGCTTCTTGTAATTCTGCGGAAGCTTCAGCATTGGTTCCTGGGCTTCAATTGACTAGGCGTTGCAGAATTAAGAAGCTTTCTATTGAAGGTGATTCCATGGTTATTGTTCGGGTCATTGCTGAGGAAAACTCCAAATCATGGAAAATCAATAATATTCTTTGTGAGGCTCTTCATCTCTTGATGGAGTTTGATGATTGAAATATTAAACATTGCTTTAGGGAGGCCAATATGGTAGCCGACTTATTAGCGAACCTTGGGGCTGATCAACTTGTTGATCCAGTCAATGTGTTGATGCGGTTGGGAGGATAATGAACATATCTCGTGGCATGGGTTGCAGGTGCTCCTTTCCAAAGATCTGCCCAATCTACCTTCCTCCAAGGCTTTCTCCCACACATGCCTCTTTTCCACTCATCCCTCTCAATCCTTTTGGTGGGCTGCATCGGTGGTTGGATATTACTTCCAAGTCACTTATGTGGGTTATATGGCATCATTGGGAAAAATGGCTATTCAATGATTTGTAAGGGTGGCAGCAGATGAGTGGCTCTAGGCTCTTCCAAAACGTGTGAGATCTTGTTTATTTTTTCGGTTGTTGGCTTAATCTATTGTAAATATTAAATAGTGTGCTTTGGCTTCTGGACCTCAACTTTCTACTGTGGCAGTTGTGCTGCAACCAAGGATTTGCCTCACCAATCTGTCATGACAAATGGCCTTCTGCTTTCCTATCTCAAATCAACGCCTTCATCAAATTTTCCACATACGATCAAAGGTGGTTATGGTGGCCATTAAAGCAGTTTTGGAGGAGGAATAATTAGTTCTATCTTCCCATTATAGAGTCAATTCGGAGGCTGCTTCTGTGTTCGTCGATAATTTACTTCATGTTGTTCCTGACAAATTTGTTGTTCATGCCATTATTGTTTTCTATGTTAAGGCTCCCCATCGTAGAGGCCTATATGGGGCGATGTCTCAGATTTTTCTAGCTACCCCTCTTCCAATGGCAGTTTTGGATGCTCCAAACATGGTCCCTCTAGAAGCCCTTCAGGATTTAGAGAAGGGATTTTGGACAGGTTGCTTCCTTTGTGGAGCAAATCATTGTGCATTGTCGGGATGATTCGTCAATGAGAATCACTCTCCCGGATTTGGAGTTAGACTCTCCGCGCAGGCCTATTCTTCAAGTCGAGCCTCGGATTCTCACTATTATGCACAAGGCGGAAAAGGCTCATGCCATTCTGGCTCAATGTGCAGGAGTTGGGATTGACGACAAATATTTTATGGGAAAGAAGGCAATGGTGGACTTGACAGATGGTGCTCCTGATGCGGCGGATGGTGGTGGGAGGGCTTCTTCTTCTTTGTTGGTTTAGAACATGTTTAAGGTCTGTTTTTTGACAGTTTTTGACAGTGTGTCACTATGTTTTTGTGAAAAATCATTCTATGTTATGGCTTGAATGCTTGGTTCTTTTGTCATTGTGGTCAGGCTAGTATGGCCTATATGTAATCTTTTTTGGGTTTGGCACTGATAGCTTAGAACTCTGGTGGGCTTTTGCTCCTTAGTCTATGACCTGTATAGTCGTCAGCTATCTAAGCTGAATGTAAAACTATTTTTTCGGATTATAGAAACGGAAAAAGGGACCCGTCAACCGTTATTTACCTAGACTGTTTCGGTACGGGTACGAGTATGGTACGCTGAAACGGAAATTTTTTTTAAAACCCTGGGTACGGTACGCTGTGGGTACGTTCGTACAAAATATTTTTTAAAAGTAAAAAATATAAATATATGTAAACATTTAAAGAAAACAAGCTTATAGTCTCAGCAACCTATAAAATATTAGAAGCCAACAACAAGCTTATTATGAATCAGAAGCCATCTAAAGCAAGATTTCTTTGACTGAATACAAGATGACCACAAAACATTAAATCTATGAGTCCATCTACCAATGGGCTCACAAACATTCCACTTATTGTTAAGGCCTGGGGAAAGGTTTGGGGAGAAGGCAATCTTTTCATAGAGTTGTTTGGAGGTAGCCTCTTGGAGAAGGGGCCCTTTGAGCCACCTCATAGTATCCCAAAAGTCATTCTCATCCTTCATAATTAGTCCAGTAGAGGGAGCTGTGAAAGCATTTATGAGCATTGTATACATTCTGAACTGAGATTGAGGAAGCTTATAGAAAGCTTTAAGGTCCGTCCATTCCACCCACTTCCCAAATCTGTACAAGTCATGAAATATTTTAATTCCTCTCTCAAACCAAAGGAGGGCAGAGTGGCCTCTTGTCAAGGCAAGGATCTTGTCATTATATTTCAGATTCGACAAAATCAATTTGTAGGCTTGGCACCTAGTTTCAAAGGAAGAGAAAATAGGCTGCCCAACCACCAAGTGCTTCACTTGTTCCCATGCCTTCCAAATTGACTGAAGAATAAAGGACCGATGAGGAGCAACAAGAAAGCACACTAAATAGTAAGTCAACCAAATGAAGTCCGTTTCATCTCTCTTGACCCTTCGGAACCTTTTGGCAATATTGAATCTCACATGAACTTTCCAAGATTCAATTCCAGTCAAAGCCCTCAAGTTTTATTTATTTTTTTGCACTTATAAAAAAAACGTGTGGGTATGCTGTGGGTACGTACCCACATCGTACTCCGAACAGTACCCGTACCCGGTACATATCAGGACTGGTACATTTCTGTACCCGGGACATACCCATAGCCTGTGGGTACGTACCCACAACGTACCCAAACCGTAACCGTACCCATACCCATTACGTATCAGGCCTGGTACGGGGGGGTATTTGGCGTTTCCAAGCACTCTAGTTATTTACGTATCAAAAAAAAATCTGATTAAGACAAAGCAACTAAAACATAAATGAGAACAAAAACATAAACTAAATAATCTTGAAATATTAACCCTACGCTAATCTATTTAGGTTTCTCTTTGACTAATGGATATGTTCAAATATGGTTTACCAAAGGGATTCTCTGAATAAGTTATCTTGTAACTACCAAATAGGCAATCACAATGCACCTAAAGGCTAGTTGCCAATGAGTTATCTAGAAAGATTCCCACTTGGACTCTCTGAATTCTGAATGGATTAAAGCAATCCCAACACTAAAAAACAAGTCAATAGCAAATAATCTAGGGACTGTGTCTGCAGATCTGAATTTTATTAAGACAAAGCGACTAGGTTTATAGAGAAATCCATGCTAAAATTCATGGCAACAATGATATACCCCAACTCCAGAGTGATGTACAGATTTTTGGAAGTCAAATCAGCTCTAAACAAGTGATAATGAATCCATACAAATTCAGTTAAACCTGCTGCAATAAATTTCCAGGAATGGTGACTATGATATGGGTATGAAACTCATACAAAAGAGGCTCAAACAAATATTATTCTTAACGAATCTGATCTCTGTATTTTATAATACCCAAATATAGAGAAATCTGAATTTGTAGAGGCTAAACTGAACTGAAATAATTATCAGAAAGTCTGCCTTCTTAGAGAGCTGAAACTAACACTGTAATGCCTTACAAAATTCTGAAATTCATTTAGTTTAAGTCACAAATTCCTGAAAAATAATTGGCATACAGATCAGACCTGGAAATGTTATTTATTCCACGAGAAACCGCTCACAACATGGGTCACTCCAGCTGGTGCCAGAGAGATACCACTGCTGCAAATCAAGTCTTCAACTTTTATTGCAAAAACACTTCAACTACTGCTGGAAAATACTGAAATTCTGTGTAAGCTCTGTGGAAAATCCAGTATAGAAATTCCTCCTAATCTCCAAGAGGGTTTTCGTCCTCTAGAGTCAATATACTAAGGGTTTTCGTCCTTAGAATATTTTAATACAAAATATTGATAAAAATGATTTGTGGTATCCTACCCAAGCCGCCCCCTCCTTTTATAGGAAAAATATTACAAAATAACCTTTTCATCTTCCAATAAGAAAAGAGGGCCAAAATACCCTAAAAACATGCCCAAACCAGGTCGATCAAATTCAGAATTGATAAAAATGATTTGTGGTATCCTACCCAAGCCGCCCCCTCCTTTTATAGGAAAAATATTACAAAATAACCTTTTCATCTTCCAATAAGAAAAGAGGGCCAAAATACCCTAAAAACATGCCCAAACCAGGTCGCACTTTTCTAGGGATGACTCCTAATGTTTATTTTGGCTTCTCATGCCAAGTCGCACTTTCCTTGGGAGGTGTAATAACTTTTATCCTTTCTAAACTCTATTTCCCTCTTTTGTCCAAGGCGCATTCTTACCTAGGGATGACACAAAATTGGCATGGGTCTTTTTTCTACTTTTCCTAGAAAGGATACAACATAATATTAGACCCAATGCACCCTTTTAGAGATTACAAATTTATATTAAGTCAAATAAATTAATACAAGTGCTTTATTAATATTTTTTTGCACTTTGTAATAACTCATTGTGACTTAAGTCACCCTTATATTTTTCCTTGGCTGTCGGGTCGACAAAATGGGCCAAAGGTCTTCGATTTGGAAAAGAGAACATTACAAGAACAAAAACATAAACTAAATAATCTTGAAATATTAACCCTACGCTAATCTATTTAGGTTTCTCTTTGACTAATGGATATGTTCAAATATGGTTTACCAAAGGGATTCTCTGAATAAGTTATCTTGTAACTACCAAATAGGCAATCACAATGCACCTAAAGGCTAGATGCCAATGAGTTTGGACCATTGCCCTGATATATCAAATAGGCCATCGCCAAATTTAGAGCATTATTGAAACCACTCAAATTATTCCCAAGAAGCTCCTCAAATGAAAGTGACTAATAAGGAAACCAAATCAGCTGAATGAATTATAATTAACTAAAAATAAATTTATTACTCAAAAACTATTTGAGATATGAAGCTAACTACAAACAACATTGACATAAATAACAACTGAAAACTGATTTTGTATTCCACAGATTTCGGAAGAACTAATCCATACAATAATGAAGGAAAAAATCAAATAAGAAAAGAAGTGGACGTCAAGGCCTGGTTGGTTCCAAGATTTTGTAACGTGGTTGAAAGGAAGTGGCAGGATGTGGCATCCTATCAAAGGTGGGTCTCTGATGCCAAAGATGGCATTTGGGTTATAGACCTAATGGTCTTTTAACTCAATGCAAGCAGCAGGACATTGGTCAAGATTTTATGGTTACCTTATATCACAGGAATTCTCTATATTTTCATGTCTTTTTCTTTTTCTTTTTGAAAAATAAAATGAGTCAAACAAATTTTGGATATGAATGAGACTGCCTTGCGACTACTATTAATTATATACCAATATCCAATCTAACATTTCTACAAATTATTAAAGGAAAATGACCCCAAAGTATTATCCTACTTTGAGATTTTTGCACATAAAATAGTAACAAAATTTGCTTACATAAGGCATGAGAAAGTACATGTGCTTGTCAGATGAGATTGTTAAATTATTTTAATTTTTGTTATCGTTTAAGATTAAAGCAGATTTGCATGGAAGGAGCGTGTGACGAGCAGAAGAGCATAAAAGCGGAACCGAGGCAAGGGTGGAAATGGAAATAGATGCAAAAAAGAAGCAAAGAATCAAAAAGGGAACAACACAAGAATAGCAGCAAAGAAACTAGGAAAGCAGTAAAGATGATCGATACAAAGGAGATTAGGGTTGGAAAGCAGTAGAGATGATTGATACAAAGGAGATTACGGTTGTAGGTATTCACACCCACACCCAAGGAAATTTGCAGTCAATCCATGGGGGGAGAACGGGGAAATCACTTAAGTACAGGCCCCAAACAAAGAAGAATGCACTGCAAATGATGGAAGGCGATCAAGGAATCGTGAAGCAATGGCAAAAAAACCCGGAAAGTGACTGGGGCAGGCTGAAATCAGCACATCCAGAAGAGAGGAACAAGTAGTCAATCTATCAGCAAGATTGGAGAACAATGAAATAGGTAACTGAAGGAAAAAATTGCAGTGTGGAGAGCTTTCAATTCAAGAGGCAACTAAAATTCCAAGCATTCAGATTGAGAAAAGAATCTTAGACAGGGTAACAAGGGTTATTAGAGAGCCCTAATCTATAAATTTAGCAGGGCATGACCTGGACTGGAGCCCCTCAAAATTTGGATGGGCTGAAAGTGGAGAACCTAACCAAGGCCAGAAATAAGATTTATAGCAAAATGGTTCTTTCATGTAACTTTCCAAAGAGTTGAGAACAGAGATGAAATCTTCTATTTGCGGACCCTGATTTCACAACAATGCAGGTATGTATTTAAGATCATGGTCTCCATTATTTAATCCTGTAGAGGAATTTTCACAAAGGTACCATTATGGATCCGGTTGTATAAACTCCCTCTGAAATTTTGGGATGAGGAGAATCTAGATAGTAACACAAAGCAAATCAGGGAATTTGTATGCCAGACAGATGTAACAAATTTCAAAGAATTATTAACGTATGAAAGCCTTTGTGTCAAAGTCAATCTCTCAAAACCAATATCATGGGCCATCCGGATATGTTCAACAATATTTTTGGTCTGATATATAGATGCCACAAATGCAGGAATAGTGAACGCTAAGTGAAGGATTGCTCAAAATCCCTGAAAAAGATAGATAAAGAACAAGGAAATCAGGAAGCCAAAAATAAGATTATAATGCAGCTCAAAGCAATCCACAGAGGAACAGATAAAATCCTTCAAATGTACTTATGATAAAAAATTTGAGACCCCCAAGGCCAAACTGCAAAAGTAACCCACTACAACAAGACCTACATAAGAAGAAACTCATATCAAAAGCCCAAAGGATGGCCCAAGTCCAGAAACATGCAATCCTAGTTTTAATCTAGGTCTAGAAGAAGATGAAACAAAATTTGGATCTTTGTACCTTAACCAATGAGATGGAAGGACCAGAAAGAAATGATGCAGGACAGGAGGATAATGAAGCCAATAGAACAAACTTAGCAAGTTCCAGTCAAGAAGTACGGGAAGGATTGAGAAACCAACCTTAACCTCCTACACAATAGGATATTAAAAATCAAGAAGAATTTAGAACCCTGCTGCAGTCACGACCAGGGATGGGAGGAGAAATACCAATCCAACACCAAATACTAGAATGTAAGGGATAACTACCAATTGCCCAATGCAAAGCTCAAATGGGACTATGAGAGACTGTAACTATAATAAAAAATAGGACCCAACCATATGCAGGGAGCTGTGGTGTAAGATGGAGAAGGACAATTGCCTTCAAGATATAAAAGGAATCCCAAGTTGATGCAGAGAAAGGACAACAAAAAACTATCAACATTCATTTCAGGTGGGAGGGGAAAGCCTTCCACCAAAGCATCATGAAAATCCTAAGTTGGAATGTCAAAGGCTTATATGTCTCCAATAAAGGTCACGTGGTCAGACAACTAATCGTAGAACAGAAATCAGATATTTTTTTCCTTTAGGAAACAAAGCTCAATCTTGACAATTTTGGCACCATGGTAAAGAAGATATGAAAATTTTTGAATGGAGATTCGTAGATGCGGATGGAAGTGTTGGTGGTCTGGCCATCGTCTAGAACCCAAAAAAGCATGCAAAGGTATTGTACTCTCCGATTCCCCCTCATTTGTGAATGTTGTAATCTATGGTTCTATATTACACCAAGTTTCTAGGAAGGGAACGGGAATGGGAACGGGGACAGCAGGAAACAGGGGGATGTGTTTTTGGGACAGTATGGGATGGGAGGCCTTTTTTTAGGGGACGGCAATTAAAAAATAGGGAGCATTTAAAAAATATAGAAATTTTCAGTAATTCATATAAACTATAAGGCATTCATTCATATACATTATAGAACCATATAATACAACATAATAGTTGAATTGAGAATTCCCATGAGTCAACACACAAATTTTACACAGGTGTTTTTCGCAGTGGAAAAATTTGTGTAATTTTCCAGGATTTTAATTAACAACCTGTCAATGTCTAATCATTTCAATTTGAGTTTTCAATGGTCATTACCAATGTGCAAATTCATATTACCATAAATCTACAAGTAACAAATGACAAAATCTACAATCTACAGCTGCTGTGCCCTGCTGATACCCTATCTGCAAACATGCCAAACAGAATTAATTTTTTTCCTCCAAACTCCAAGCCTTCCGCTGCAATCTGAGTTCTCCTTTTGGCTGAAACTTTGAAAGTGAAATGATAATAATCTGTTTTGGAGAATAGAAATAGGGTATTTCATGTTCTTTTAGGGCTTAAATGCATGGGGCGGCAGCTGACATGATTATGCATATTTTTTAATGTTTTGGCATTTTTTTAATGTGGTTTGTGCTTTTCTGGACAGGGAATGTCCATCAGTCCCCTCTTTTCTTTGCCGTACCATAGGAGTTTCCGGGACATCCTTGAGCTAGAATACACATTAGGTGACGGGCAGGGAGCATTTCCAAGGAGCCCCCAAGTCCCCAGAATGTCCCCGGTGCAGGTACATGGTCGAAAGGGCAGGGGACCTGTCCCCGGGTACCCTTGGTTGTAATACATGATTTAATAAACAGTCCGGTCTTCATTTTCGCAAAGGTTCATGGATTCGGAGAAGTTTAGGAGAGCTATTCACCAAAAGGAATGGGTCATTGGCGGTATTTCAATGCCATACTAAGGGCTATGGGTAAGAGGGGGGAATCACTCAGATTTCCCAAACTATACTACACTTTAGTGCCTTTTGCACAAACTATGGATTAATAGATTTCGAACTAGTAACATAGGCTGGATAAGATTTTAGAAGCCCAAAATGGGGACTAAAAGCACAAAATGAAAATACCAATCAGAAAAATGTATGTTTGCAGGGTCAAATTATTAGCCAGTTTCCTGAATATTGGAAAATGACTCAAAAAAAAAGGAATGACATTTAAGATGGAATTCACATGGTGCCAGGATCCAATGTTTGAAGAAAAAACTCAAACAGTGGTGGAAAACATCAGAGAAAGGTTCCAAGAGATTCTTATTATCTAAAAAAATTAAAGATGAAAAGTCACACACGGAAGCCCAAGCAGTTCAAGCAGTTCAAGTTCTTATTATTCTTTATGCCGTCATGGTTTTGTAATATATGTATACATATCTGCAGCATTAGATGGCAGGCAGATAGAAGTAAAGGAGGCAACTCTATACCTTTCCCAAGAGTATGCCATACAGAATACACACATTAATATAATTTTCTGTCCAGTTCTATTAGTTTCTCTGGTCGCCATCTTATTCAATATTACATCCACATACGCATACAACCCACGTAAACCCTCTTTTAGAATGTTGTCCCCCTGTAACAGTGTAATGTTCCTTTTGGGACTGAAAATGGAGAAAAGGGGTTAACCGGCTGTCCTGAACAGATCTGATCTGAAAACACCTTTAATTATACACACAACAAACTGATAATAACTGAAAACCAATCTAAAATCAGCAGTCGCCTAGGGCAGAAAACTCTCTATGGGATTCGAGTCCACTTTTCACTATGCAAATCAATGAAGAATGCCACGAAACAATTAATCTAGCCACAAAAATATTTATAAATCACAAATACATCAAAAGATTGCAGAAATATTTGATAACACAACTGGAATTAATTATTTATAATAGCAGCAACCTAGCCAAAACCGAGGGCTAGGAAAAATAGTAAATCTTTACCAATATTCACCAAAATGAAGATTTCGGCCTTATAAATTATACCGAATCAGAATATGAAATCAAATTTGCTACTTGTGCCCTAGAACTAGAAGGCACCCAAATACCCTCAAACCTTAGTCGCTCCAACTAGGAAGGGTTCTAAAATTCATGCAAACCCTTGTAGATGTCTTCCTTGATCTTCTAGAGTTCAAATCTACATGAGGTTTTCAAGATATCTTCACTTTAACCAAGGATGGAGGGTTTCCGTCCTCCAACCAGCTACAAGAAAGGTTTTCGTCCTTCTTGGAAAGAACCACACAATAGGATTTTCGCCCAAAAGTGGAATGAACTAAGACCAATCAGCCCAAAGAACAAGTGTAGATAAACTTTGTCAAAATCCATGTTCCCAAATGAAGACCTTAATCTCCTTTTATATCCTCATGTTGGCGCCAAAAAGGCAAGGACGGCCCATATAAAGCATATTTTATCTTTTAATTTGTTTTTTAAAATGCACCAAACCTAGCCGACCCCTTATAATGGGAATTTATAAAGATAAAAACATAAACGTGAATGAGGAAAATGGAAATATAACCCATGATCTTCCCGTGCTCATCCATTGCTTGCCTTCGTAAAGGCGAAAGTCAAGGAATCCTTTATTTTGGATTAATTCGAAAAAAAGGGACATTATGGTCCTCCCTTCCTGAAATTCCTTGACCTCAAGCAATTGTAAGTACCCGGATCCCAAATGAATCTCAACTACTTCTTCTTTGATGTACCTACACATGAAGCAAACATATCAAAGAAAACAAAAGTGTTTAACAACACTTTTAAACTCTCTTTATCATGCCTTAGGGACATGATAACTAGCTCGCTTCCGTTGCTTGACACCATCTCATAATTTCCATCCAAATGATGGCTTCCCAACACTCAGTAATGATGTTGTCCCAAAAACAGATGTAATAATGCATTTTCCTTTCAAAAATCAGAATGTTCAATTCTGAAAACAACACATCATAATCTGATTTATTCCCTCCTTTCAGCTGAGACCTTCCCTCATCATTCCATGATGGAATGCTCTTCAAAAATGAAAACACATTGTTGTTCATGGCTGCTAGTGGCAGCCCCAAATCTGATTTTTGCAAACTCAACCCTCTAACCATGGTATGACAGCTACCAAATTCAAATATCACGAAGAAAAGCAACTCCATGAGTAATGTAGGGAATGAAATTTGATTTATATACGTTGAAAAACTAGGAACAGCAGACCTGTAATTGAAATCAGTAGACATCTTGGCCTTAAACTTGAGAAAATCGGCCTTCTTAACATTCCTCTGAATTTTGATTTCATCATTTTTCAAGTAAAATCCCAACTCCTTGTGAATTTTGACGGTAAGTTCAGCTAAAATATGGAGCTCTTGATACCCACAAACATTGTGCGACTCCGCTGAACTGAAAACAAGGTAGTCAAAACAAAATTGATACCTCGTCATGGGGCCATAAAACTGAAAATAAGAACCATCATTCTCCTCTTTGATTGTCATGTGTGCAGCTGCAAGTTCATCATAATTGCTTCCCCTTGCACATATTTCTTTTGGTTCATTCATGGAACCAGGGGTTAGCAACTCATAGAAAAGAAAATCAGAATTCCCATTAAGCTTATGTTGCCTTAAACATATCATGCTAGCATTCTTCATCAAATTCCTTCCCTTCCATAAGCAAAGATAAAAACTGAAATCTTTACCTTCACCCACTATCTCTTCCTCGAAAAAACATTGGCAAACTCATACTCAGCTTGAAATATCACCTTTTTGCCTTTATCCATGAAGCTCAACTTCATACTTTGGGGATTGAGAGTGAACTTTCCCAATGAATGTAACCATGGTTCGCATACTCGTATTCGACAAATATTCGAAAAACCCAAAAAAAATTGACTCTGTAAAAACTCGACAAGACTCGGTGAATATTCGGGAATATTCGACAACTTAAAAAATACTCAAATTTCTTTAAAAAACAAAAAAATTATGCAAAATATAGCTACAAAATGTATCTAATGTGTCTATAAAATGTTGGAGAAGTGTTTTCTATTAGATTTGAATACAAATATAATATAAAACCGCAACATCATGCACATACAACATCCGGCTGATAAATGCAATGAATTTATGATGGTTGTCATTGAAAATTATCATCATAAATTTCATATCTATGCAAGTTACAGTATACAATAATTTACATTTTCCTCTTCCCCATTCTAGAGAAATATTGGGGAGAGTCTATTGCCTCTACTAGTCCCCACACTCGGTTGTGTCTCCTCACTCTTAGAAGGCAGCGAGGCAACGACTTCGGCTCGAACCTAGTAGTAGATGGCAGTGGCTCCTTTGTTGCATATAGGAAATCACCTCCAAAGATGTCATCTAATCCAATCTCTCATGATAGTGCTTCTCCCTCCATAGCTTCCCTATCGAAAGAAGCAATTTCATCCTTTGTGAACGCAAGGATTTCCTCTTCTTGCCCAATCCACTCGTATGGATCTATCTCATCCAAATCAATAAGTTCCTCCAATGTGGCCTCCACTTTTCTTATGCGAAGCCTGAGATTGTATTGCACAAAAACAAGGTCATTGATCCATTTTTTACTCAACTTGTTGCACTTCTTTGTGTGAATGGCCTCAAACAAACTCTAGTTGCATTCACATCCAGAAGCACTATGAAGCACTACAAGGTTGAGATAAAATTCTGAGGGCTAGCTTTTGAAGATGCGGGGTATTTACTCCCCAATCCTCCCACCAAGAACCTACAAACAAGATAATCGAAAGTTTATAAATAATTAATAAAATCAAATCTGTAGCGTGTAACACATATAAGTAACTTAGTAAACATTCTAAATTCCTAATTTTTTGTACCTGGTGACTGCGTGGTTCTCCCTCGGATAGCTAACCCTAAAGAAAAGAGTCTCCCCCTAACATGTTTGTAATTTTGCAGCTCTAAAATAATGAAGCCCCTCGTCTCAACCTCTGGTATCATTCTCTCGATACATGTTGAAAGGCCCTCCATAACCTCTACGTTCACATCTATGAAGCCGTCGGAGAAGAAAAACTTGGAGTTAAGGTAGTACCCCACTGCATGATTAGGTTGGTGGAGTTGATTGTTCCACCTCTGATCAATTATCTCCCAAAAGGGACCATATCTGACGATATCCCCCCTATAATAGTTTTAGATAGCCTCTTTGGCCCTATCCATGGCCTCATAAATGTACCCCATAGGGTTTTGTTCCCCATCAACCAAACGCAAAACCCTCACCAACGGCTCTGACACCTACACACAAATTAAAATGTAAGGTTATAAACTTACAAATAAAGTAAAAAAGTAAACAATATATTTCTAATTTAACAAATTAAAATAAAGGAATCAACTTGAAATATAAATCAAAGTTTGAAATTACCTTGATGATCTCTATAGCTCTCTTTGCAAACATAACATCAAAAATTATCTTTGAAGTCCTCTCTCCATCAGCTTTGTTTGAATATTGTGAGTCTAGCCATGCTCGACTCAAAAACATTTCCTTCAATGATATCAACAAACTAAAAATACTATATAATGTCAAGAAGTTAGTTGCAAACTTTGTGACACTAGCTCACACAAACTCTTTCCTCTTTGTGTGCTCTCTCAACAAGCTAAGAACCCAAAGATGATTATATATGTACTTGGTTATGTTTCTTACATCTTCTACAACCGACCTCACCCAATCAATTTTGCCTATGTCCTCCAAAAGAAGATCAAGGCAATGAGCCGCACAAGGAATCCAAAAGAGTGATGGATGCATCTCCTGTAGTAATCTCCCAGTCGTCACATATGTTATTGCATTGTTTGTGACAACTTGCACAACATTCTGTATACCCACCTCTAATACAACCTTCTCCAACATAAGACTCAAATTCTCTGCATTTTTTACTATGTTAAAGGCATCAATAGACTTCAAAAACACCATCTGACCATTTGAAGCCGCTAAAAAATTAATGAGGGTGTGGTTCCTTCCATCCGTCCACCCATCTGAAAGAATGGTACATCCGTATTTTTCTAATGACCCTTTGAGGGTTTCAATCAAACACACTAATTGTAGATCTAAAATTTAAATTGCAGCAGACTAAAAGACTAAAATCAGCGACTTGAACTATCACCAAAAATATCAAAAATCACCTCAAAACACCACAAACCAACTCGCCAATATTTTATATATATTATGGAATATTAGAAGCCAAAATCACAAAGAAATGTTGAAGAATACACTGTTGAAAATTAAATATGAACTGGAAATTGTAGCCACAAGAAAAATATGAAATATGGGTCTAGAAACCCTCTAAATTCATCAAACTTCAGATTCTGACCTTTAAAAATATTACAAATCAGATTATGAAACTAAATTTCTCAAATTCTTTACCAATAGCTCCAAACCCTACCCAAGGTAGGTCGCTCCACCCTAAATAATTCAATTACTTGCTACAAATTACAAATAGATCTTCACATCAACTCTTCACTTCAAGACCAAACAATGATGAAGGGTTTTTGTCCTTCACCCAAGCCACATGAAGGGTTTTCGTCCCTCAATGAAGCCTCACAAGAAGGTTTTCGTCCTCAAGTGGATGAACAAGGAACAACAAGCTCACAATGCCCAAGTAGAATAAAATGTGCCAAGCCTAGATACAAATGATGCCTCTAATCTCCTTTTATATTCTCCTTTATGGCGCCAATGCTCAATTAGAAAAGGCCGACGTGTATAATGTAAGAAAACACTAAAGGAAATATAAAAATATTAGATAAAATATATTATAAAGATGCTCAAGGGCCTTCTCCTTCATTTTTGCTTCTGTGCAATGGAAAATGAATGGCAAGAAGACCAAATATCAGCTCTTAGGTGGGAAAAAGGGACATTACAGTCCTCCCTTCCCAAAATTGTTTGTCACCAAGTAATTGCAAACCCATTACATTCGCTGCCCCCAACTTCTTCTTCTTCTTTTTGAAGATCTTCGTCCTCCAATGGTGAAGGTGGCATCCTTGATAGAGTATCCGCAACCACATTATGCTTTCCCTTCACATACCCAATATCAAAATCCCATGCTTGGAGTCTACTCATTCCATCACCTATACCCACATGTTCTCCCTCAATGGAGCCTTCTATCCGGATCATGAAAACATCATTCAACATAGCTTGCATGTAGGCTAAAAATAAATCATAACAGTAGTAAGTCACCTCCTATTCCATCAAATTTAGCACTAGGGTGGCTTGGGAGTGTGTCCTTACTAGTGGAGCTTCACTACTATCCTTGTCATGCAAGGAAACCTTCTTAAATTGCACATGGACACCGTTGTTCCTGACTGAAATTATTGTGATCAGCAGCATAAAAATGATGCAAATATGGCAAATCCATGTGAGCTTTAGTAATATGATAGATGTAGAAGTATTAGGTACCCAAACAAGCATGTAATGTCCCCATTTCTAAAGACCCTTAGCCTATATTTTCCCGTGGGCTTTGGGATGTTGCAAGGGGAACATTTTTATTAAATAATTAAATATTATTGCCTGGAGCAATAATTATTTAATTATGAAGATTATTTAATTTAATTCCCAAATTATAAAAATTAAATGGGGAATTAATTAAATAAATATTTAGGTGGCTTTTATGATAAAATCACCATTTGAAAAGGGGACGCCACACCTAAGGGAAATAAATTGCTTTTATTTAATAATATCCCTCTCCTAGGGATTTCGAATTTTGTGCCTACTTGCTTTTAAAAGGAGTGCTAGGATCATTATTATTTTCATGTTATGATGATATTTATTTTATGCTCCATGCTTGGAGTTGGGATGCATGCCCATTTTTTATACAAATTGCTTTGGAGATCTATTGTGACGGGTTATTGAAGATTAAATTGAAGGAGTTATATGAGACATCCATGTTTTTGGCTTTGGCAAATATCTGGTCAAACTTGCAAGTGAAAATCTGCATTTGTACTGTAGCGAATCACTGTAGCGTCGCCATTGTAGCAGCTGGTTTTGTGAGTGTTTTGCAAATTGATTTTTGGTGAATAATTCCTCCAAACCCTAGCAATTTCCATTGGTTTTATTGTGGACTGTTTTGCATATATTTCTGAGTGTGGAATATCCAGCCTTTGCATATCTTCATGTTACATATTGCAGCGATTTTCCCTTCATGGTATTGTGATCTGATTTAGATGTATTTACTGTTGTGAATCGGTGGAATTAGTGCAAGATTTTTGTCTTCTCTAATGTAGCGATTTGTTGGATAAGTTGGCAGTGGATTTCATGCTTAATAATCTGATCATTCCTTGCCCAGCGACCTCATCTAGAGGGTCATATTGATTAATTGTTTGAGCTGTTCTCCCTCTCTAAAAACAGCAACCAATCTGGGAATGTATCCGATCTGTTCTGGGCAAACATTGGCAAGGTAAAACTTATCAAAAGGTTTGGCTTTTGATTAGTGTAATCTGCCTTAATTCCCTTCAACAAAGACTTGTTTTGGAGCATTTTAGGAGCAAATCAATGGAGCATTCTCAGTCTTATTACCAGCGGTTAAGTATCAAGGGTTTTCTTGCATATTAAAGCCATATACAATCAGCATGCTGTGTGTTTTTATTCATTAATTACCAGTGACTCTTTGAGAGCAATTATTAAGTGTTAGTAGTGTGTTTTGAATCTCCTTTCAGCAGCGAATTGTACAAGTAACTTACGTTGAGTTTGAAGTATGATTTTGGGAGAGATTCATAGCTGATTGCATGACTGAAACATCCTCACATTGGCAGCAGGTAGTAGTATGTTCTTGTGTTATTTGAAGGGCTGATTTTAGAGTATGTTTGCATGAACTCATTGGTCAAAGAAGTTTGGTTTCTGAGGGGTACAGTTTCAGCTGTGAGTGAGCCACTCGTTAAAGGCCATTAAACCCCTTTATTGGGTTTATTGAGTCATCTATTTGATTGGTTTGAATAGTGTTTGACTGACTTTTGATATTTGCACATGATTGGAGTGTTGAAGAGTTGGTTGTTTGCATATTTCCCATTGATCCCGGGTTTGGGACATTACAAAGTACCACAAACTCACTAACTTCAACCGAAACCCCATACAAACTTAGCTGCTCCAAGTCCTCGACTCCTTGTGAAGACCCTTCCGGATTCATATGAGGAGCTAGTTTCCAAGATAAGACATCCGCTCCTACAATGTTTTTCCTCTTGACATGTCTAATGTCAAGACCCAAAGGCTTGTATATTGCTGCTCCATGCATAATGGCCATCACCTTCCCCTCATAATTGTGAAGATTCAGCTCGTGTCTCTTGAGTTCTTTGTTTTCCAATGCAACAAGATGCTGATTTTGCATTAGGCAACCCTATCCCTTCACAGGATGCACCGAATTCCACCATAAATGTAAAAGAAGAATCAAGTACAAGAAACACTTATACAAATACATTGCCTTCTTGAGTTGATCATATGTTTCTTGAGCTAGAAGCGACCAGCAGAGTACCTCCCTCTAGACAGACTAGTTAAATCAGTTAGAGGGGCAACAATGTGTGAAAAACCCTTCTTAGACCCAAGGAACCTTCTGAGTTGTGAAATGGAGATGGGAGGAGGCCAACCAAGTGTGGCATATATCCTTTTTTGTTTCACATGTACCCCTCAAGGCTCCATGATATACCCTTGGTCCCACATTTTGCTCCAACCAAATCCATAATTAAATTTCTTTGCAAGGACTGTTGTCCTAAAGCATTCATCATTATGTTAAGGTGTTGTAGATGTTTCACCCATGTTTTGCTATATCTCAAGACATCATCAAAAAAAACAAGCACAAATTCCTTCAAGTACTTACCAAATATGAGGTCCACATATGATTGGTAGGTGGTAAAAACTGAAAATTGCTTTGGAGGAACTGAAAATATGCAATCAGCTGTTAAATCCATTCTAAAATATGTGAGAAGTGTACCATCTTTCTTTGCACATGTATGGATGTGATTGCTCCAACGACAACGTTTCATTTTCCCTTCATTCTTTATCCTCCTCGTGATGTTGTTTGTAACGTTCCTTTTTTGCATTCTCGGCTAAAATCAGTCCCCTCCCTACTGCTGGTAATGAAATAAAATCAGATTTTCCTTGCTTAACATGACTACCATTTCTATGGCTGATTTGAAAAATTCTGACTTCTTCATTTTGTGAACGGCACTTCAATCCTTTCTTGTGGATTTTGCGGGTTAATTCCCCCAAAGTTTAGAGAACTCTAGAACCCCAACAACTATAGGTTCCTTAGCTGAACTTAAAACAAGGATGTCAATGCAAAACTCTTACATTTTCATGGAAATAGCGAATTGTGGTATCTTTCCTTGTGTAAAGAGTATATGCTCCATAAGTTATGGTGACCGTGAAGCCTTCGAAACCAGCTTTGTTTGGCTCCATCCTTCTTGCCAATTCTTCTCCAATAAACTAATGCATATTGCCATTTTCTTTAAGCATGGTATCCCTTTGGTCATGAAGAAGACTCTTCATCCAGAGTGGGTGATGTGTGCCATATTTTATATTAAGAATGTTGCCCATCCACTCCATTCTTTCTAGCTTTCCCATTATTATGGGATCATGGGTTAACCACCTATGAGGCTCCTTATTCCATGAAGTATGATGTGCACAAAGGTGTTCAATCATTGGTGACAAAAGAGGATACAACATATATGAAACATGAGTACTCCTAACCATCCAACCATGGTAGAAAATCTGAAATGATGCATAGGCAAAAACTGAAATACCTTCATGCCAGGGGCTGCCCATAACACTCAGAAATTCTGAGTTTAAATCAGCATTCAAAAACACCTTACCTTCATGAGTTGTCGCTTTGCGGGTGTCCTTCTTGAGGCTCCTTTGAAAAATAGGTCCATCATCTTGGTGTAGTATCATGCTAGACGATAAATCTAAGTTGTTTCTAGATCCCAGGCTGCTTACCTTCACTATATCTTTTAGCCTCTTCACGCTAGCAATAGTACTTATGCATGAAACCCTTTCAACATCCTCTTGCTTATGCCTCCAAAATCCTTTTGTATCTTGCCCCATGTAACTATTAAAAAGCAAAGGGATATCATGAACAACCAAGTGTCTTTTACCTTCTTCTTTGCTTGATGCTTGTTTGACAATTTTTCCATGTTCTTGAGCTTTCCTAGAGCTAAGATGACCTGCTGTTATAAAAATTCCCGCAAGCTTGTTGTCCTCACATCTATTAGGACAAAGGTTGAAAGATCCCTTCCTATGCAAGCCCTTATTTTTTCTGATTGATTTCGGGCTTGGATCCTTGCTATGCAACGTTAGATAACAACAATAAAGCATATCATATGAAACAGTGAGATAGATAACATGGTATGGAACCCAAAATAATGTGTTTTGAGTATTAGACAAGAGGGTTTTCCACAATGAAAAATCAGAACTGATATGTTGTTGGTCTGTTTATGACAGCCAATGATTACAATGCAATTTTAATATTATTATCTCAAATAAAGAGCAATGGCATACACGGAAATTAGGGGAAACCCCTTACAAACAGAAATCTGCTTTGATGCCCTAGTCGTACCTCTTGCGAGAAAAGCATATGTTGTCTTAGAACCCTCAGACAAACCCACACACTGCTGTCCACACACTTCTGCCCTAGACGTCTCTTTTGGGGCTGTATTCTTCCCCCAAATTGATCCACAAGCTGCTCTCGGAATGTTGTCCCAAAACTGATATAAAAATTGGCCTCTGAAAACCTGATTGTAGAATACCTTTCACAACCTGATCTCGTAGAATACCTGTTCACACCCTTACAATCACTGAATATGAATGCCCTTTGTATCCGGAGGTTTCCGTCCCCAAATACAAGTATCCAATAGAGAGTTTCTGTCCCCTATGGCTAAACTGAAAGAGGGTTTCCGTCCTCAACCAGTTTCATCTGAAGCGCTACTCCAAATTTGCAAAATCTGTTTTTTGAAGAAATGACATAATACCCTATGAAATGAAAGAGAAAAATATATAGATTCCACCGAACCAACCATGGACTCCAAATTCCTCTTAAATCTCATTTTATGAACTTTTAGGTCTCCAATATGGGTCACCCCCCCTTTGGGAGAAATAGTATTTTATTTCACTTTTAATATTTGCACTTTATTTTAATAAAGTCACTTTGATTTTATTAAGTCACTTTAATATTATAAAGTCACTTTATAAAATAAAGTTATTTTAATAAAATCACTTTCATAATAAAAGACATACAGTGAGTTAAAGTGACTAAACCCCTGTATTTTCCGCAACGCATTCCCTTATCATCTTCATCAGCCTACGAGAATGCGGTAATGGGATAATTTGAATAACAGAGTAATCTCTTAGGAAGAGAGGGACATTACAAAGGTTTCCTACCACTAAGCTCTCTCTCCCAACCTATAGATCTGATTTTTTTTCTTCCTTTGGTTCAAATTCTATGACACCATCACCTGTTACTTCACAATCATGCGAGCAATCATTAGAAGACATATGAACATCTTCCACCAATGAAACTTTCTTACCTTGTTCATCCTTGCAAGCTTGCACATCAAACCTTTCTATGATCCTTTGACTGAAATCGTCAAAGAAGCAAACCGATTCTTCTCATTGGGATTCTAACACATGGTACAACCAATCTCTTGTTGTCCCTACCAAATGACAAGGGATGAATTCGAGGGCATCCTCCACACACATAGGGTTTATTTGCAAGTATGCCTCCAATTCTAACAATCATGATCTCACTGAAGATTTGTTAGTGCCATCAAAAATAGAGATATTACCCTTCCTTGCACCGTTGTTGCTTCCTTTTGGCGTGATATGGTTCAGTCGTGCCATCAACTCTTCAAACTTGAAATCTTCCATTGAGACACTAGGCCTTTGAAGATCCGAGCTTTAATACCACTGTAATGACCCTTTAAGGGTTTTAACCAAACACACCAAATGCAGATCTGAAAATTAAATTGCAGCATACTGAAAGAGTAAAATTAGCGACTTGAACTATCACCAAAAATGCCAAAAATCACCACAAATCACCACCAACCAACTCGCCAATATTATATATATATATATATATATATATATATATATATATATATATATATATATATATATTATGGAATATTAGAAGCCACACAAAGGAATGTTGAAGAATACACTCCTGGAAATTAAGTATGAATTGGAAATTGCATCCACAAAAAAAATATGAAATATGGGTCTAGAAACCGTCTAAACTCACCAAACTTCATTTTCCGGCCTTTAAAAATATTACAAATCATATTATCAAATCAGATTTCTCAATTACTTCACCAAATGTGCCAAGCCCTACCCAAGGTAGGTTGCTCCACCCTAAATAATTCAATTACTAGCTGGAAATTACAAATAGATCTTCAAATCAGCTCTTTACTTCATGACCAAACAATGATGAAGGGTTTTCATCCTTCACCCAAGCCACATAGAAGGGTTTCCATCCCTCAATAAGAGCCTCACGAGAGGGTTTTCATCCTCAAGTGGATGAACAAGGAAGCAACAAACTCACAATGCCCAAGTAGAATAAAATGCGCCAAATCCAGGATACAAATAATACCTCTAATCTCCTTTTATATTCTCCTTTTTGGCGCCAATGCTCAATTAGAAAAGGCTGACCTTTATAATGCAAGAAAACACTAAAGGAAATATAAAAATATTAGATAAAATATATTATAAAGATGCTCAAATGTCTTCTCCTTCATTTTTGCTTCTTTGCCATGGAAAAGGAATGGCAAGAAGACCAAATATCAGCTCTTAGGTGGAAAAAAGGGACATTACAATTTCTGTCATTGTTTCTTTTGATCTTCTAAAATTGTAGTTGCATCTACAACTGCACCTTTCAGCAATTTCCCACTCAAGTCTTTTGGAGAGGGTGCCTTGTACCTTGTCCCTGTAACTATCAATGTCTCCAAATACTCCCAGTACAGGGCACAATAAATGGAAGGTTGTGGTACCAAAATTTTTCACATGCTTTATCCACTTCCTTGTGCATATCTTTGTTCCAGGTTGTACCTTGCAATAAAGGTTGTGCTCCAGGTATGTTCTTTGGTACAAAAAGACTATGTATGCCTTTTCTCAAACTCGATGAAGCAGGTGTGCCTCTTCCGGTTCATGTGCATGGACTGCGAGTAGAACCCACAATTGTTGTCGCATCATCCTCTGAATCCCCTGTCATTCCAGCCCCAGGTCTAATAACTTCTGATATGGCTGCATGCACCCTTTCCCTCTTTAGTTTCTTCTCCTCTAGCTCTGTCAGCTTTGCTTTCATCTCTCGCTTTGCCTCTTCTGTAACATTGGGGCATGCCACAGCGTCCCGACAAACAATATATGCAAGATAATACTTCAGGCGATTGATTCCTCCAGAAAATGTTTTACCACAAAAATTGTAAACCACTATTCATTGAACTACTTCACGTACACCATACTTCCAAGCAATGGTACGGGCATTAACGGGAACAATTTTTGTTGGTGATGCTTACCCAGATGTCAAACCTGATGCAATTGGTAAGCTCTAATCTGCAACACAATGCACATTTAAAAAGTTAAAAAAAACGTAAACTTAATTAAAATTTAAAAAAGTGTGTCTGGATAACCCTATTTAACCGTAATTTAATAAAAAAACCATACCTCCGGTTCCAAATGACTATTACAAATTTAAAATGAATAGCAATTAAATTGAATGCATTTAAATTACAAAACATATTCGACGAATCAAATACAATACAAATATATAAAATTTAAATAATTTAGAATGAATTAGCAAAAAGAATTAACAAAAACTTACCTCCTCCAAATGACTATTAAAAATTTAAAAACATTCGCTATTAAATTAGATGTATTTAAAATTACAATATGAATATATAAAACTTAAATAATATAGACCGAATTTGTAAAAACTTGAAAGAATTTTTAAAAAAAACAAGCTTACCTCTAAATGCAATTCTCCGAATTTCCTCTTCGAATTCGCTCAAAAATCCGTTCAACTCATGCAATGCAAGCTCAATGGGTGTGTGAATGAAAAATAAGTGCTTTGGTGCCTTAAAAAGAAAAAAAAAAGTGTATTTTCAGCACCTTTTGCATGTTTCGCGTATTGTCTGCGTATGGTGAATATACAGCACGGACTTGCTGAAATTGGCGAATATTCTCGACGAAAATTTGTCAATATTCGGCAAGTCAAGTTTAGCAAGTTTTTTCAACAATTATTTGTTTTCTTTTTATTCTGGCAAGTACTTGCCAACTCGGCGAGTTCTTGCCGAGTTTGCATACTATAAATGTAACCATTGGACTCTAAACACAAGATAGATACCAGTTATGCCAATCATATAAAGATCATCACATACCTCATGCTCTCCTAATATGGAAATGAGTTGGGAGCACCTTCGTGTGCATGGCATGGAGTGGCCAATTTTTGCCTTGACCATAAAACCTTGTCCATGAAGGGTAGAGTCCTTCACAACTTTGTTCGAACACATAATGATTTCAAAACAATCCTCCATTAAATTTAACTATGTGCATGGAGTAACAATATCAAAGACTTCCTCCTTACAATACAAGAGGTCAACCGGAACCCAAACCTTTATGGCCACATAACCTTGTAAGGAAGGGTCTAAGTGCCAAAAGCTATCCCACAAGTTATTCATATTGATTTCAACACGCTGCTCAAGACAATAAACATATTGCAGCGACATAGGGAAAGTTAACAAATATGAAATCTGATCATACCTTGGGCTGCCCTCAACATGTTCTCCAATCCTTGCCGGATGAGGGATGGTTGGGATATCCTCCACACTCCTAACCGTGTGACTCCGAATTTCTGAACTAGGATCGGCCTTTTTCTTCATCTAAGGTTCAAAAATTGAGGCTCTTTTTGCCTTGGTTTCAACAATATTTGTTGATAGTTGCACGGGACATCTTCACGGTTCTTGTCGGAGTCATATTCACCATCAATTTGCCTCTTATTGACTATTGTTTTGAAAATTCCTGCGAATTGAAAGTGATTGTAGTCACCCAAAAAAACACCCTCTTCATTCCCATGACCCCCAACAAGGTCACCCAAAAGTCTTGGTCCATGGACCCTATGCAAATCTGATTTGTCACCACCCGTATCATCATGAAGACTTCCCATTTGCCGTATTTTTCTTTGGAGCATCACATTTGCCCCGAGGTCATCCCTTTCAACAAATTTCCCATGACCATAAATCTGAAATGACATGGTAGTAAGCAACAAATCTGAATTATTTTCATACCTCCGGTTGTCTTTTGGCAATTGGGTTTCAACCTTCAACTTCTCTTCATCATCTTGTAAATCAATTTTTTTTCTTTATTCTCCTGTAATGTGTCATCATTAGAAATCATAGAATCATTATGAAATATCAAAGGATTTATGCCTTCCAACTCATGCTTCATGATTTCTCTTTCCTTTATAGGCTCATGATCCCTATTTACATCAAACTTTGATGTCTTCAAGTTGTTCTGAAAATCAGTCGAAGAATCCAATTCGGAGGGTTGAGGGGATCTAAAACTCCCAAGGGCTGCTCCCTCTTAGTAACCAGCTGCTACAATCTATCTTCCTCCATCTTATCCTTACAGAAGTAGGCATGCCCATCTTCTTTTTCCATCTTGATTTCGTTCATGCCTTGTTGGCACATGCATAGAGTCTCTTTGTGGTCCTTTCCCAAGCCACAAACACCTTCAACTTGACTCTTAGGAGCTGTTGTCCTAAACAGACCAACAAGTTGATTGTTGTCATGTCTCTTAGAAAGATGGTTTACGATTATCTCTTTCACTTCCCCTACTTGTTCACCATCCTCCCTTCCAATCCTAGAATCCACACATGCTGAAATATTATCAGTATTAGCAAAACAATGATCAATAATTACCTCATCATGATGATTATCCGGAATAATAATGGAAGTAAGGACTGAATCTCCATCCTTCACGGCTCCATTTCTCTCAAAGTGCAGATCAGATTTTTCCCCAGCATGCAGGTGACTGTTGGAGCTCCCAATTTTGTCATGAGGACTTGAGAACCCTCTACCTTCAAGTTGCATGGCATCCATACTCATAACTGTAGGGTCCCTGGGGAGGGTTGATCCCTTGTTGCTTGGGGTTTTGACCCCGTGCCAATCCCCACTCTTTATGTCTCCAACTTCACAAACTTTGCAAAAGGTAGGGCATCACAGATATTTTCCGAAAGAGCTCTATATTCTTCATACCATATACTGATGTTGCTTCCTTTGGACGACGGAGAATTCATGACTTCCTTTGAAGAGATCCTTCCACCATTCGAGCCTTAAACAGTATGGATCAGTCGGGCCATTGTGTTGGCCAATATTTCTTTCCCTAGGGCAAGCCTTTCAATCCTAACATCGCTGAAAACTCTATCCATCCCTTTTGATCTTCAAACCCTCAGGCTGGGAAGACCGAAGCTCTAATACCACAGTAATGTCTCTTTTGGGACTAAAAATGGAGAAATGGGGTTAACCGGCTGTCCTAAACAAATCTGATCTGAAAACACCTTTAATTATACACACAACAAACTGATAATAACTGAAAACCAATCTAAAATCAGCAGTCTCCTAGGGCAGCAAACTGTCTATGGGATTCAAGTCCACTTTTCACTATGCAAATCAATGAAGAATGCCACGAAACAATTAATCTAGCCACGACAATATTTATAAATCACAAATACATCAAAAGATTGAAGGAATATCTGATTACACAACTGGAATTAATTTTTGATAACAGCAGCAACCTAGCCAAAATCGAGGGCTAGGAAAAATAGTAAATCTTCACCAAAATTCACCAAATTGAAGATTCCGGCCTTATAAATTATGCCGAATCAAAATATGAAATCATATTTGCTACTTGTGCCCTAGAACTAAAAGGCACCCAAATACCCTCAAACCCTAGGCGCTCCAACTAGGAAGGGTTCTAAAATTCATGCAAACCCTTGTAGATGTCTTTCTTGATCTTCTAGAGTTCAAATCTGCATGAGGTTTTCAAGATATCTTCGCTTCAACCAAGGATGGAGGGTTTCCGTCCTCCAGCCAGCCACAAGAAGGGTTTTCATCCTTCTTGGAAAGAACCACACAATTGGATTTTCGCCCAAAAGTGGAATAAACTAAGAGCAGTCAACCCAAAGAACAAGTGTAAATAAAATTTGTCAAAATCCATGTTCCCAAATGAAGTCCTTAATGTCCTTTTATATCCTCATGTTGGCGCCAAAGGACAAAAAGGCAAGGCCAACCCATATAAAGTTTAATATTTTAATTTGCTCTTTAAAATGCACCAAACCCAACCACCCCTTATAATGGGAATTTATAGAGATAAAAACATAAACATGAATGAGGAAAATGGAAATATAACCCACAATCTTCCCTTTCTCATCCATTCCTTGCCTTCGGAAAGTGGAAAGGCAAGGAATCCTTTATTTTGGATTAATTCGAAAAAAGGGGACATTACACCCCAGACCTCCTAGAATCCAGATAATCATTATCAGAACAAGAAACACTTTGGAGACCTATCTCAGAAAACAAAAACATACAACATCAAAAAGCATTATGGAGATTCCAACAGAATTACGAAAGCAAGACCTAAATTAGGAATCAATTGAAAAGGAAAAACAGTTAATGGCTGGCCTCCAACAAGTTATAACAATGAAAAAAGTGTATTGGAGAAAAAAAAATCAAGAATAAAATGGCGCAAGAAAGGGGTTAGGAACATTAAGTTCTAACGGCTATCTACAGTGAAATGGTGAAACACAACAAAATGGAAAGGTTAAAATTGCCTATGGGAAAAGTAATAACAAATAATGATAATGATCAAACACAAAGCCGAAACCTTTCACGCAAATCTCCTATGGGAAATCCTTTGGGAAACCATCTGGGTTCTTGTAAATATTTTTTGTCAATATATGAAGCATTTATTCAAAAACAGAAAAGAAATCTCCTATGGGAAGAAGAGAAGGATAAAATAGAAGTGCAAGAGGAACTTTTAAGGAATATCCCACAACTACTCACTGAAGCAGAAAACAAAGCACGAATGGCTCCAATAAAAGAAGAGAAGGTTTGAAAAGCAGTCTTAGCTTTCAAAGCAATAAAAGCTCTGGGCCCAATTGATTTTTAGGCAGGCTTCTTTCAAAAATTCTGGCACATGCTTCGAAAAGTTGTGACAAACATTGTTATAAACACAGAAGGAAGAAATTAGTGTTAAAAGAATGGAACTCCACTTTCTTAGCACTCATTCCAAAAAAGAAAAATGCAGAACATTTTGATGTTTTCAAATGCATAGAATTATGCAACACAACACACAAAATAGTTACAAAGGCTATGGCTTCTATATTGAAAGCTAAGTCGCAAGGTTCGCCGAATTTTTGGCTTAAAGATCGGAATTCGCCATACTTTTCACGTGACCCTAAAAATTCGTTGAAGTTTGTGTTATTCGCCTTGAAAAAAATGCAGAAAATCAACGGAAAAAATAGGGGAAATGTCCTCACGAATCTTTATAAATCTTGCATTTTCTATGCACAATACATCCACTTCTTTTGCTAGTCGCTTCCTAGTTTCTATTTACAGTCGTGACTATCACTGGAGTTTTAGTAGTCGCTAGGGCAAGAGCTAGCACGTGAACAGAGGTAGCTTCCATAGACGCTAGGGCTCAGGAGCTTGCACGTGACCAGTGATGTATCTCTGGTTAATGGTATAGTTGTGCTGCGGGAGTGTGCTCTCAAAGTCCCCGCATTTCTCCACCATCGCCGCCGCCAAACCCTGCAGAGTGTTGCCCGAGCCGAGAGGTAAGTTCGATGCTTTGTAACTTTGTTATGGATTTTTATTAGGGTTCGTAGCTTTAGTTTTTTCATAAACTTTGTTTTTAATTTTTACTATTTTTTTTATATTTTTATTAACTTTTTAAACTTATAAACTTTTACATGGTGTTTTTATTATTTATTTTTAATTTTATTAATTTTTAATAAACTTTAAGCTTATGTGTGGTTTTATATTTTTATTATTATTATTTTAATTTTTAAACTTCTTAAACCTACGTAGATGGAAAGTTATAATTTTTTATAACTAAAGCATTTGTTTTAATAAAGTTTGTTTTTTTAATTTTAATTGATTTAAACTTTGATTTAAATTTAATAATTAATTTTTTTATTGTATTTGTTTTAAAACTAAATTTAAGTCTTCTATATACATTTTTGTAATTTAAAAATAATGTTTGTTTTTCATTTTATTTTATTTTAATTTTCAAGAAAATTTTATAATTACATTTTTTAAAACTTAATTTTATTTTATATTTTTTATAACATTTTAAACTTGATCGTGATTTTTTTTAAATTGTTGTTTAATTTTAATTTAATTTTTAAAATTTAAATTTTCTATTATATTTTTTCAAATGTAATTTTTTTTCTATATATATTTTTAATAACATTTTTACCTTTTCATAAATGTTTTTTATTTTCTATTTCATTTTATTTATTAATTAATTTAAATTTTAAATATTATATTTATTTTTTTGTTTAATATTTTTTAATGTAATTTAAGATTTTATAATACATTTATTTTTTAAAAATCATCATTTTAAAATTAACAATTTCTAATTTTGTAATTGGGTATATTTAAATTTAATAATTTATAATTTATTAATCTATTTTTTCAAATTTAATATTTAAAAATATATTATTTTTTAAGTTTTTTATTTGCTATGTTGCCAGGATACGAATACGGATACGGGTACGGGTACAGATACGGATACGGATACAGGTTTGATGCGTGGATACATCAATTTTAAAAAACCCTTGGGTACGATACGTCCATCCATATATATTAAAAAATTAATTATATATATATATATATGTGTATATATATATATATACATATATATATATATATATACATATACATACATATACATATACTCATTTTTTCAGTCCATAAAAACTGAAATAGTAATACAAAACTTGAATCAATGTTAAAAACATTCAATATACTTAAGACTTTACATTTTAATTGATCATGTGGCTGCCATACATATGATATACGAATATCATATCGACATGAATACAAACAAAACTTGAAAAATATATTGGGATCAATGTTCAAATTTAACCTTGATATCGGAATCAACTTGATAAACTTGATAAACTTGAAAAATATACTAGGAGGGGAAATGATCAACCTAAACATTTTATTAAGCCATGTGTTTTAAATATAAAACATAAAAATAGATAAAGATAAAGATAAAGATAAATATATTAATGTCCAACGAATGACCACAGAAGTAGGTCAATGGGACTGCAGTCCAAACAATATACAAAGTGCAAGTGGGGAAGACTCAGAACGAGTTCCTGAGAACAAAAGAGAGAGAAGAAGAGAAGAACAAGAAAAAACCCCCAAAGACGGGGATAATGAGTCAGAGGGGGGAAGGAAAGCGGAGAAGAGAATGAAGGAGGGGGCTGATCAGGAGTTGTCTACCCATAAATGGTAGTCTCGTCCCTCCTAACATTCAAAACTGATAAGAAGTAGCTACTGATGGAATGACTCCTCGAAGAGGGGGGCAAAGGCCCCCTCCCCCGCAGAGAACTAAGATTAGAATGGCCGTCAGGGAGGCGAGTAGATCTGGATTGCCCTCTGAGACGTGTACGCTGCCTAGTCGACTGGTGGCCACTGGGGGAACTATGAAGGTCTAGCCGGGAACAAACTGATCTATGCCCTGTAATAGGATCAAAGTGGCTCTACCATTTGGTACCACCCACTGCGAGTAGAGCCGGAAAGAAAGATGTAATCCGTCTCGTGGAAATGACTCTCGGAGGTGGGTGAAGAATCTAGTCCCGGAGCTCCAGAGACTCGCGGATATAGAGGGCAAGGCACCGCTGGTCAATATATCTGAAGAAAGTCAGGAGGGTCTGAACCCCTCTAAAGAGGCAATGAAATCGTCCCGTGATCTCATAGTATATGGGGCAGCGGAAGATGAAATGGTCCTCAGTCTCAACCTCTTGAAGGCTACAAAGCCTGCAAAGTCTGTCACCGTGGTCAATATGATGATCCGTCTCACAACGCAATCTGTGGGAGCCCACCCGAAACTGACCCAGGGGTATGCATCCAATGGCGATAGGTGTACTGGGGGTGGATGATGAGTTCGTCGCTAATCTCAAGAAAATGCTCTGCATAAAAGGCCATCTTAGGACGCAAGCCGCCATGGGGGTTCACCCAAGTAGTTTGAATAAAACACCTGTAAATAGCCTCTCTGATGGACCTATTCAACACCAGCTTGGTGGGTAGAAGGTGACTGGGAGCATTTAGGGAATAATGAAAGGGGGGAAGATGATCCATCTGAATACCAACAAAACCCAACAAAGCCGAAGTATTGGAGAACCAGCAATGTCCTCTATCCTGAGCAATACTCATAGAGGAACAATAAGCGAGATACGGATACCTATTCCGCTCATCGGAGAAATCCCCAAACCTCCTGACGCGGTGAATGAAGGCCGAAATGTCAAAAACGGTCTCCAAACGGAAAGGTCTGGCACCGAATTCGGCTAGAATAATCAATTGAGGAACCGTTTGCTTGCATATAATGAGACGACAAAGGAGGAGAGTCTGCACTCTCTCGACTGACACCCAATCTGTAGCTAAAAGGGAGGGCCCCCAGACAACAGACAAGTAGAGAACAGTAGGTCGGATGAGAGAGATCATGAGAGACATCTTAGAGGAAATGTCTTGAAAGTGGTGCCGGAAACATTGTTGCTTAAGAATGGCAAGAGACCCGTAACCTTTGTTCACACGCGGCGGAAGGGCATGCCTCATACTAAATCTAGGTCCTGAGAACTGGACACCCAAATAAGTATATGTGTTGGTGATTTCAACCTCCTGCACCCTGAAAAAGAAATGGAGGTGAGAGGTCTTCAACCCATTGAAGACCATGACCTTGGTCTTACCAAGAGTGACCATCAAATGCCGAAGATCACAAAAATAGAGCAAGTGCGTCAAGTTGTCTCTGAAGCCCCTTAGGAGAAGAGGCAAGTAAAACAATATCATCAGCGAACAGGTGAATAGAGTACAATCTAATCTATATTATAATGAAGAGTCATTTGAAGTGACAATGGAAAATGCAGACGGGTAGATGCTAGTTCTCCCATCCAGCAATAACATCATTACAAAACTAAATGATAACACGGGCTTAAATATAAAATTTCATAGCTTCAATACTCTCCCCCTTTTGTGCCAGCAAAAAAGGGAAGCTGGAAATCCATAGGCCATCTGTATCAAGTCAATTTCTTTTTATTCACATCCAAGTGCCTTAGAACTACTCTATTGGAAAGGTCAAAAGAAAGGGTGACTGGAAATATGATAGGTGTCAAGGCCTCTTGGAGTGTGACAGGTTGCAGTATATTGAGTGATGGTTGGTCTGATATGTGTCAACGACCCTTGATTAATGTTTTGGTGTATTGCCCTCAAGGAATATCTTTTCTTAAAGTTGTTGACACCATAAACCACAAGAAGATTTCAAAGTTTATTTTCAAAATCTTGGATGGAGCAATTCAAGAAGTGGGTGAGGAAAATGTAGTTCAGATTGTCACTGATAATGCCACTAATTGTGTAGGTGCTAGAAGAATGAAAATGGACAAGTATCCTCTAATCTATTGGAGCCCTTATGCAGCTCATTGCTTGAATTTGCTACTTCAAGACTTGGTCGAATTTCCATGGGTTCATGAAGCAATTCAAAGGGGAAGGTCAATTGCAAATTTCATAAGGAACCACCGCCTTACATTGAGCATTTATAGACAACATGCATCTAAGGAGTTGTTGAGGCCTTGTGAAACAAGGTTTGCCTCTTTTTATATCACTTTAAAAAGAGTAGTTGAAGAGAAAGCAGCAATAAGGTCAGTGATTTGTTGCAATGAGTGGGAAAGTTTTGCGCTTTCAAAAAGCTCTAAAGGGAAGCATGCAGAACAAATTATTCTAAACAGCAATTTTTGAGAAAGTGCAAACAAAGTTCTACAAGTTTGTGAACCTATTGTGGATGTGCTTCGCATTGTTGATGGTGACACCCCTTGTCTTGGCATGGTTTATGAGGCTATGGACCACTATAAGGAATCCATTCAGAAGGCATTCAATGATGTGGAGGCAGATTACAAAGAAATATGGGATGTCATTGTAGTAAGATGGAAAATGATGCACCCACCCTTACATTCAGCAGCTTGTTATCTGGAGCCTAGGCTTTTTCATATAGATAGGGAGAGTGATTCTGAAATCATGGGTGGGCTTTATGAAGCCACTGACAAGCTTGTTCCAGACCCTGAACTTGCAAGGATAATTAAGCACCAAACAAGGGCATTTCGAGCAGAAGAAGGGGTATTTTCAACACGAGGAGCCAAGGATGATAGGCCACTTCTTGAGGGATACAAATGGTGTAAATATTATGGATCAACTGCAAAGGAACTACAACATTTTGCTCTTCGAATTTTTATTCAAGGAGCAAGCAAGTGCATCAACGTGTGAAAGGAATTGGAGTTGTTTTGATCACATCCAATCTAAGAAAAGAAACAGGTTACTGTCATGGAAGTTGGGAGATCTTGTTTATGTTCATAGCAATTTGCGGATGTGCTTGAAAAATATGGAAAAAGAATCTTCTTCTTCACAATCCCAACTTGTTGGAGCAATTTGGAGGATGCAGAGGATCCTGACTTCCTTTGTGATGAATCTAGTGATGAGGATAATGTTGATGAGCCAAGAGCTCTTGATGATATGGAACTTTTTAATGTAGCAAGTAGCTTATAAAACTATAGAGTATTTTCGGTCTTCTATGATATGAAAATTTTTGATGTGGCAAGTAGCCTATGAAGTATGTTTGGTCTTTTATGATATGGAACTTTTTGATGTAGCAAGTAGCCTATAAGGTTATAGAGTATGTTCACTCTTTAATGATATGGAAATTTTTGATGTAACAAGTAGCCTTTAAGGCTATAGTATGGTTAGTATGAAGTCTAAAAACTTAATATTACATGTTTAAGATTGTGGTTTGACATAATTTCAAATCTTTTTTATGTTTTTCTATTATTCAAACTTAATGGTGAAATGTTTTTCAAACTTTATCCATTGGGTGAGCTTGAACCGAATTTTATCATTGTCGAACTTGAACTCGAACTCGAACCTGGTGACTTAAACTGAAAGCATGCCTCATGAATATTATTTCCGAGGAAAAGAGTGGATTTGTGGCTGGGTATAAAATTTTCTGTGGCATTTCCATAACACATGAAACTATTCATTCACTAAACCACAGAAAGAACACTGGAGTTATCATTTTATTATATATGAATAAAAAATATGATAGGATAAATTGGAAATTCTTCTTGAGAGTGCTGGAAAGATTTAAATTCTCAAAAGATTGGCAAAAATATTCAGCAGTTGCATCTCCAGCCTCAACTTTTCAGTTCTGGTCAATGGGATTCTTATAGAAAATTTTGGGGCTACAAAAGGTCTACAACACGAGGATCCAATTTACCCACATCTATTTATAATAATGGTAGAAGCACTTGAGAGGACTATGAGAAACACTGTAAGAGGTAAGCGAATTACAAATAGCTTCCAATCTGCCTGCATTGTCACACTTGCAATTTGTTGATGATAGAATCTTATTGGATGAGGCAAAAGAAAAAGAAGTGAGGAATATAAAATAGATCCTGAAAAAATATAAACAGGCAGTTCATAAAAAGATTAAAGCATCCAAGTCAAATATATACTTTCTAAAACCACAGAGGGTATGTAATAGAAGATCAACAAAGTATTGGAATTTGAAGAAGGGCAGCTCCTCAACACCTACCTAGGAATGCCCCTCATTGAAGGAAAAAACCATCCCCGAGATTTAGAAACCTACTTTTGACAGAATTCAGTCCAAATAATCAACCTAGAAAGGCAAATGGCTTGCCTTCACAAGAAAGATCCAATTGATGCAGGCCTCCCTGCAAGTTATAGCCACCTATATGATGCCATTTTTCAAAATGTCAGATCCAATTACAAAGGAATAATCGTTACTCAAAGTTGAAAGACACTTTCTATGGAAAGGTTCAGTGGAAAAAGGTAAAATATGTTTGGTAGCTTGGAAGAAGGCATGCTTACCAAAGGAATATGGAGGGCTTGGATTTAGAATGTTTGGCCTAATGAATAAAGCTCTGGGGGTAAAATTTATGTGGAGAATATTGAGGGAGGAAACAAGAGTATGAAGCAGGATATACTGAGCCAAGTATATGGTTACTTTAAGTAGATTAGACCTCTTCACTCAAGACACCCTACAACAGGGATCAACAATTTAAAATTTTGTCAAAATTTGCAGAGCTTTAATATCTCCAAAACTAAGGTGGCCCATTCAAGGAGGAACTCAAGTTGTGTTTCGAGGGACTGGTGTATACAAGAATCGCCCGTAGTTGAGGAAGAGATTTTTAAGGAAATAGCCATGAGATAAGCCAACGGGTGCCACAAGCGAATGGTTATATTATTAACAATGAAGAATCCTGACAGTGGACAACTCTGACTTGGCCAAACACTGATATGACAGAAAAAGCAAGGAGCTTAAGACACTCTTGGCAAATCAAGCCACTATCCACTAGAGATGGTGAGGATACAATAGTTTAGGAAGGTGATAAAACAGGGAAAAAAACACCAGCCACTAGAGATGGTGAGGATAAGTTAGTTTAGGAAGGTGATAAAACAGAGGAAGTTACTGTTAAGGGAGCATATCTGGAAACCTTAAACTAGAGATGGTGAGGATAAGTTAGTTTCGGAAGGTGATAAAATGGGGAGAGTTACTGTTAAGGCAGCATATACGATAACTCTGACTTAGCGAAACACTGATATGACAGAAAAAACTAAGAAGCATTAGACACTCTTGGCAAATCAAGCCACCATAGGTTAATGCAAAGCAGATTCCATGGTCCCTCAGACCTCCATATGTCTACTGTAAATGTGAGGCTGAGACCATCACACATATGTAACTACATTGCCTGTATTCATGGAAAATATGGAGAAGTGTTTTCAACTAATGGGGGTTAGGGTGGACGATGCCACACTCATAGAAATGATGACAGGATGGTCAAGGAAAATAAAGAGCAATCCTCCACATCAATTATGGAAAGTTGCCCTGGTATTAATTATATTGAATATACAGCTGGAAAAGAATAACAAAAGCTTCAAAATCACTCTTTTGCCATTGGAAAGGGTGTGGGATAAAACGTAAACAATGATATTAGAAATAATAAATGTATGCATTGGAGACAATGAAGAAGTGGAATTGGAAGATAAGGAGATACACAAGAATAGGCCATTCATTCAACTGAAAACCACTTGATTTCCCCCTGATAACATGTTGTGGTCAGTTTGATCGATAAAGCCAACTGTCAAATGGACTTCCCTGCCTCTTGGACGCTCAAAACTTAATTTCAATGGAGCAGCTAGAGGAAAACCCCCAACTGAAGGAGGGGGAATGTTTCAAGACATTTTGGGTCCTAATCTATGCCCTATATGTGGGTCAAGTCACAAATAACATAGCTAAGGTCCGAGCTTGTTTGAAGGGAGTCCACATTGCCCTCTTCAGGAATCGGAAGGACTTGATTGTAGAAAGAGACTCAAATTATCATCAATGCCGCGAACAAAGGAAATGTCAAAAAGGAAGGCCTAAGGAGGTAGTAGATGAGATCAAGGAAGTTGGAAAAAGTCATATTTACTCATATAAAGGGGAAAGTATATAAGGTGGCAGACCTAGCTGCAAATCTCGGAGTAGCAGTAGCATGCAAAAGCAGAAATATCCAGTGCCTAGCAGACTTTAGCCAAAAAAAAAAAAACACATTGAAAGCTAAAAGATGCTTAAATAAATTAAAAAATGAGAGAATATAAGTTGCTGCAGATAACCGGACACTCAGCCCTGCTTGCCCTACACAAGCAGTTTCGGAAAACAAGTTTCCTAAGGTTGCTTTCCCAACGTGGACACAGCCCTAGCATTTAATTTAGAAGAGTCTCCATTACAACATCAATTAGGGTACAATTTAATTTAAGGATAACTAATCATACAAGGGTAGCTAAGAGCTTATGTGGAGAATTTAAACAAGGGTTCCATGCTAAACTATTAAAGCAACTGTCATTTATAAATTTAATTATAATAAAATTTAGCCTGAATTTAATAGTAGGCCACCCCAAAAAAAGAGTTAATTTAAAACATATATATATTCAAATAGATAACACCTACTTAAACATCCATCACGTAGTGGTATTATGAAAATTGGTCTCTCTTGTTAACAGGAGGTCCAAGGTTCAAAACTCATTGTGTTAAGGCAGCCCACAACTCGATGGATTTCCTATTAATGGGTGGTATCAGGCCAAAGCGGTTTCAATTCATGGGCGCACCGTGATAAGGCAATCTAAATGCTTAAATTCCCAATTTTGTATAGGTCCACGGCCAGTGCAGACTGGTGATCCTGCGTACCGTTAGCAAAAGAAAATAACACCAACTTAATATGATTAGACCCACTTAAGTTAATTTAAAGAGCATCTTATGAGGTGGCGGAGGGTTAACCCCGGCCATAGGATCAAAAGATCCAAAACCCTGGGATCTATGGCTCCCATAAGGATTCCTTTCATATCCTTGTGGAATAAATATATTAGCTTAGCTTTCTGTTTTATTCCATCATTCTCTCTTTACCCTTCCCGCAGTTTCTTATTTGTATGTTGTTTTCTCTATTGGCATTGCAGGAGGACACTGGACAAGGGTGAATACACGTGTATACATCCACACTGCATTAAGGGCAATTATATATACAAATGTATATATAATGCATAAAATTAAAAACAAAAGTGTCTATACATATATATACTCGTGTTTATATAATTTTATAACAGAAGGTCTCAAGCAAAAAAATATATTATGCAGGTAAAATATATATGGGTATATACACATGTACATATATATACATTCATAGATATATATTTTATTTATTTCTTCTTCTTTTCTTTGTTTTTCTGGTTATTAAAAGCTCTCTTGCTTTAAATACTTGATCTGAATGTAGATAAGTAAAAATATTCAAGGTGATAAGTGTCTGAAATTATTCCCCCCATATTGTATAATGCAAAATAATATGCCCTTCTTAATCTCAAGGTCCCAAAGGAGCTATAGGCTGTGAGTGACTGATATTTTCACTACATTTTTTGTGGGGTCTAGGGTCCATAACCTTACGTATCTTTAGCCAAAAAAAGAAAACAGATAAAAGAAGCTTTCAAAATGGTCAAGTTGATACAATATGTTTGAATAAGTGTTCATGCTCCACAATTTTTTTCCCAAATAAACTTTTGAACTGCTCCAACAAAAATAGAATTGCATAAACCAGCACTTAGTGTTGGCTAGATTTTCTGCATAGCACAAAACCTAGGCAGTCATGAGATAAATCTCCCTCATTTAACCGGTGAGGCTCCCGTGTCAGATTTGTCAATTTAAGTATGCTAATATCTAAATGGGGTTTTACTTTAACTACTCAGTTCATGAACCATAACTGAACAGTTCTGCAGCAAGTAAGCAACTGTTTAAAGAAAGGAAAAGTTATAGAAGAAGGTAATTACATAAACACATAGAAGAAATGGGGAAGATGTGCATCCCAATCAGTAGATGGCAGAGCTGATTGCATGCACATAGAAGAATCCAATAGATATAAACACAGAATTCTAAAACAAAGGCAGCTCTAGATCTAGATCTAAAATAACACAAAGTTTATTAAGAGATCTAAGATTAAAAGATAAGAAACACAGTACACCGTGACACAAAGTTCTCTGGAAACCTGCTCCTTTGTATTCCTTTGCTTCAAGTGGCTCTTAGGGGTTTCAGCACAAAGTCTAGAACACAAGGTTGCTGCTTACAAATTTTGATCATTAACCCGGAGGTTCTTCTCCTACTTATAGAATGTAGGAGGGAAAGTACAAATAGGAAATCTAACTGAACTAAAACATAAACAACAAGTAAAGATGACATTTGGCAATCATCCTTCAACTAACTTCTCCTTAAGTGACACATGTATCACTTAACTAATAGAATTGTTCCACATGACTTTTAAGTAATGGTTGCAAAACCAATAACTTAAAGTTTTACAATTTCATCTGGAAACATAGAAAATAAAAGAAGAAAGAATAAAAGAAGAAGTCATGCCAGCTGTAACATTTATGTCTTCTTTTTGTTCTGATATCAGATATACTTGTCGAACATGTGATTCAGCATCTTCCCATCTGTTTTAGCCACTGCTTCCTTCTCTGTCCTAAACTGCAGCAATCCTTCATTCAACACTTTGATGCACGCCTCCACATCTTCCAAGCTCGGCCCAAACCTCACGAATATCTGCCTGCAGCGCCACCAGTCTACTAATAGAATTCATCGTGAAAGGCTTAGTAGCTTTATCAATTCTCTTTTGTACCATCAAAAGAGACCCTTCTAGGGAATTAGGCACCTTGCTAGGAATGATCCGCACATATGAAGTAACACTTCCAACCACGTCCTCCTCAGTGAAAGAAATGATACTTTCTGGTAAGGATGATGTCCTACTCTCAAGTGCCTGCATCCTCTTCAGCAAAACAGATCTCCAAACGCAAACTCTAGCTGTTTCCCCTTCTCAACTGATCCATTCGATACAATTTGTTCTGCAACCAATACATCTCCCGACAACTTGTTGATCTCTCCCAAAGTACTCAGGTTACTCTCAGCAACTGTGTTCATGTCCACTATGTCTCGTCACCAGTTGCTTGCAGCTGATTTGCCGCATCATTCATAACCTTTAGGCGGGCTAGCACCTCTCCAAGTTGTACAACAGCTTGACGAATAATCAAATCCTTCCATTCGTCAATAGCTTTTACTTGATTGCTTGTATCCTCCATTTCCTGCATAAGATGATCACTCACCTACTCTAAAATGGGCTGAATGGAAGGCTTAGCAACCTTGGCTATGATCTCGCACAACTAAGATACCTGCTTCTGAAGTTCTTCTTTCTCTGCCTTTTCACTGTCAAGCCTAAGGAATAGAGCATCTATCAATGTCTGTGTGTCCTGCTTCAATCCTTCTGTGGTGGCTTGACCGAGGGGTACTTTGGTTACTGTCACATCTTCTGCCGTGAGCTCATCCTCCTTTTTCCTTCCACCGGAATTGACATCTCAACAAACTTCTGCCCCGAATCCTCAATGATCAACCTTGAAGTTAGCAACTTTAGGCCTTCTGTCTCTTCCGCCTAGACTCTGGAGTAGCTACAAGTCTGTTTTCCAAGTTATCTCCATTCTCTTCTGGAACCAACTGCGAAGCCAACCATCCCGAGAAGTTACTTCTCGTAGAATGAGAAGTCGCTGAGTGCACTACCATCTCCCGCTCTGCATCCTCTCCATCAGAAAGTGTCACAGTGTTATGGCTGCCATCTTCTGAATCATCCAAGGACAAAGCTCTTTCAAACTCCGCCATCTACAGCTTCAACATCTCTTCTAGAAGGGGTGCTGAACAGAGGGGCTGAGGAGAGAAGATGAATGTCGTCAGATTCAGTGGAGGCATGGAAGTGTCTTGTTGCTGAGGTGCAACAGTTGGTGAAGTACTGGATGCTGGAGAAGCTGGAACTAAAGTCATGGCCGTGGAAGTGATCTTCTCCTTTGATTGAGATCTTCTGTGTACTTTCAACTTCTTGGCCTTCCTGTTGCTTTCTCCTCCGTGCTTTCTCTTGAGGGAATCTCCTGCACCGAAGTTGTCCGTGACTCTGATTCATCAATGCTTCATCAAGGCAATATCCTTTCGTCAGCAACCAGTTCGAAGTATTCACCAAAACAGCGCCAGACCTTTCTTCAATTGTATGGCAACCTCCTACGTTATCCTGAAGTACGGTTTTATCTCCTCCCATTTGATGGTAAGTGTCAAGTACCACATTCCCATCATCTTTAAGATCTGCAGGTATCCGCGCCAGTCCAAAGTCGAACACTTGCTTTGCTGATAGCCTACTGAAATCTCTCTTTCTAACCTCGTACTCACTTTTGCACTTCATCCAAAATCTTCTAATGAAGGCACATGTGCGTACTCCTAGGAGATCATCTTCCTGGCTACTCCAAATGGATCGAAGTTCAGCCGTGCAGGGAAGAACTCTTGCTCATACTCGAATAACATCTGTGTCTCCATCCCTCGAGCTCTATGAATGCTATGGCAGTTGTAATGTCCCACAGTGATTGGGAAGAAGCCCATAGACTTGTGCCGCTTCGACTGAAGGTTGTGTAACTCCACAAGTTGCCTGCTCAGCTCCATGGTGATCAATCTATCATTCGGATATGCCTGGGCAGCTTAACGGTTCACCAGAAAAGCCAGTAACCCTGAGGTATGTGAAATCTACAAACTGAATGAATAGACTGCCAACCTTGGATACAAGCTCCCCACGCTTCCTTGCTTACCCTGTTGGCCTTTAGGTCCTTGTCTAACCTGCAAATGAATTCGTAGAAGAATTCATCATTGACCAATTTGAAATCTTTCTTGCACATGCAAGTACAGTAAGTTGTGGGTAGCACTCGAAAATGGGGTCCTTAGAAAGAACGCCACATCTATCCAGCTTGGATAAGACGCCTTGTGAAGTTGCAGCATACACCAAGTAGGAAGTCATTTTGAAGTTGAAAGTACGCTTCACGTTCCGGAGTTGCTCACCAATGTTGTTGCTAATAATTTCCGACCAATTGATTATGGAATCAACCTTGTTGACTTCAATGGTCCTGATGAAAGCATACATCCATGTACGGAAAGTGTAAGTATTCGCCTCGCCATTAATCCTGCATAGCAATTTGACAACATCATCTACCTCCTGCACCAAATGGGATCGTGGAAGAGTTCTTGGGAACTTAGAAGGAGATCTAGGCTTCTTCATGTATCTACTATTCATTATGCTCACGCAATCAGCTCTATGCTTCTCCCACCTGCTGCCGGAATCCATGAATGCTAATGGAAGTCACCACCTTTCGCACTGGAATCTTCAAACAATAATTGATGAACTCTGCGTCCAAACGAATTATTGTCTTTCCCGTAGCATCACGCACTGACCTGGATGAAGGATGGTAAGATCTAGCGCACTCCATAACAAACTCTGGCAACTAGGTTGTGTATGGAAAGGTTGCAACTCAGATGATTCCACTGCTTTTAACCGCACACATGAGTGAAGTCTTTCCAGCTCTGGATCTATCAATCAATTCAGAAAGAGGTTCCGGACCTAGATCTGTGTCTCCTATGTCTGCAAGTTTGGAAGTGATGCATGACTCCGTTGTGCTTTCTTTTTCATCTCTCTTCGCCATGGCTTTGTCTATCTTTGTCTGAATAATTCTTTTTCTTCTCACTTGGCCGGATTTCTTCAAAACTGGTGCAGATCTGGATAATTCTTCAGATTCGGAGGATATATGCAATGTATTGGACATTGATTAAAGCTCATTTTCCTTTGTAAAGCACCTGTAATGAATTCCTGCAATTAATCCAGACAAAGATGGCCACCGGAGCATGAATAGTGAATTTTAATTGTAAAAATCTGCACTTTTCAAGCCTGCTGCCCCAAAAATTGATGTTTAATTTGCACATAAAGAGAGCATGAACTTTTCCAACTTCACCTTAGCACCTGTAATACTTATGCAAACAATTATGCAAACACAAATCAACCTCCTTCAAAGCATGTGCCAAATTTGGAAGCTTTTAGCCTTGTTTTCACCTTTGTCTGAGCAAAATCCTTCTTCAAATGGGGCGCACTTTTCCTCTTGGCTGCAATTCTTTACCTGTGAATTAAATAATTCATCCTTATGGCAGCCCATGCTTATATAACCCTCACAATTCTATAATTAATAATTGCCCTTCCTATTCCTGGCAATTAATTAATTAAAAATCATGCTTCTCTCTTTTAAAAATAGCATGTTTAAGGACAGCCATCCAATAAATTAAATTAATCCAATTTAATCATTCCCTCTTCACTTCACTTAAGCTTCACAGTGTGCTTTGACCATAGCCACTGAAAATAGAATTTAATTTAATGATTTAATGCTTCAAAAATCATTAAATCTATCCTAAATGGGGCGCACTTTTTGACATGAAGGGGGCAGCCTTTAAATAAATTAAATTTAATCCATTTAATTCTATTTCTTTTATTCCCTTTGGCTTTGTTGACTTTCTTCCATACTTGGGCGCCCTTTTTAGAAGAAAAATTAATTAATTTAATCCACTTTAAGGCTGCCATTCTTCTCTCCAAAGGGGGCGCACTTTTTTGCATAATAGAATTCTATTTTTAAGAATTTTTCACAATGGGATTCTTTACCCTGCAAGGCAGCCCCGGAAATCCCATGATCCACTTAAGTGATTTGACTTTGACAATGGGATTATTTACCCTGCAAGGCAGGCAATAAAATCCCATGATTTCACTTAAGTCACTTTTCTTTTATTTCACCATGGGAATTTTTACCCTGCAAGGCAGGCAATAAATTCCCGCCTGCCTGCTGCCTCTAACTTTCCCACTGCAGCTTAAGTGAATTTTATATCATGGGAAAAAGTACCCTGCAAGGCAGGTACAAAATTCCCACCTTGCCTGTTGCTTCTATTTTTCCCATTGCAGCTTAAATCCTTTGTTTTCCAAAAATGCGCCCAACCCCGCAGGGGCTTTTCCGTGCACGACTTTGCTTTTTCCCAGTGATCCAGACCTCCGATGGTGACTTCCTCCGGGCATAACGTGCGTATATGTTCTCCAGCTGCTCCAAGCCAAAAATCGGGCTTACCCGGCAAAGGAATTGTTCTAGAGAAATTTCACAGAAAACGAAACGGGAAAACACAAAAACACAAAAAATTGCCAAAAGTTACAAATAAAGCCCAAAACTTATTCCTTGTTAAAACCCTTCTGGTACATAGGAATAATGACATGTTCGATCATAACAGAGTTAAAACAGAGCGCAAATAGCCTCAAACGGGGCTCAAAATAATTAAATACAAATTTCCCGCAGACAAATCCCGACGACAGAATATAACAATTTTGGGCATCTGGGTATTTGGCGAAAAAGGCTAAAATGGCTCTTTAGGAATATCTTGACGCAATACAAGAACTTTCAGGCAATAAAAACACAAAACGACCCATTATTTTAAAAGTACGAAAAATTTTCGGATAGGGTAGTCACAAATTTCAGGATGAAATCTAGGTGACACCAATGTCTTAGATACTTAGAACTTCCCAAAGGCCAGCTCAATCAGGAATTTGATTAGAAGACAGTTCAATACGTGAGAGTACTTTACTTTATGAGATTTTCACATGAATGGTTCAAAGTATTCAATCAGAAGCTGAAACTAGCAAGAAATCCACAAATAGTTAGGACAAACAGTCCATTACTTCAAGGATACAATGGGCTAAATATTTTCCCCATAAAAGAACAATTTAGAAGTAGATAATTGCTAGAAGTAAGAATGTAGGCACCATAAGGACTATACTGAAACCATAAGATGCTAGATTACCTGACTTTCTAACCTTTCTAATCAATGTTAAGCACTATGTTCATATAAGGATTGCAATTCTAACCCCAAATATTTTGGGAGAAGCCATATTGCTATCTTTTAAGATGGAAAACTCTAAACCCTTCCAAATGTCATGATATTCATTGATCAAACTTAGAACAAGTACATTGTGCAAATGCTACAATGTATACACAAAACTAAAAATAAAAACAGCGTATTCATTCTGTTCATATGTAATGTCCCCTTCTCAAAGCCAGTTCGCCAGAAGACCCTTAGCCTAAGTTTGACTTCCCGTGGGCTTAAGGGGTGTTGCAAGGGGAGTATTTTAGTGCTATGACTTAAGTTGCCAAAGCAACTTTATATTATTTTTATAAAGGCAACTTATGATTATATCATTAAAATAGAAAGTGACTTTTTAAAAGGCCAAAGTCAACATCAAAATAGACATGATTAGCCATAAAGTGAAAGATAACAGCCAATTAGACATGGGTCGACCCCTTCAGGAGTTCTTTCTTGAGATTCATGCCTTGCAAATGCATAAAAGGGGGTCAATGGGGGTCATTGTGGACACCTTTTGATTATATCATTTCAGATTTTTGAGTGTTAAGCTTGTGATTCAACATTGCAGCTAGTGAGCACAAAAATCCTCATTGGTATTCAGAATTTGGGGACGAAAAATCTCATTTTCTCAATTGGTGATCTCATCCAGAGGTCGTACTTGAGCTTAAAATCAGTCATACAGAGTTAGGGCACAGTTTCAGGGCTGTTTCAGTGGTGGACAGCTAGGGCATACTCCAAAGAATATATTTTCAATCCTATTCCAGCTAGGGCATCCATCTTCTGTGGGAGCAGCAGTGGGAAGTGTCACAGCAGTGTTTTGGAGCCCCTTTTGGGCTGAGCGACCCCCTAGAGGAGTGTGGCGACCCCTTGTGGGGACTGTTGCAGGTGTTTGGGCCAAGCATTCGGTGATAGGGCTTGCCTAATGTCTTGATCTGTCGTAGGACAGCTTCATCATCCATTGTTCCTTCAGTTCTAGCAACATACAGTCAGCTGTTTTACTGTTGTATTTCAAGTTGCAAAAATATATAAAATAAATTCAAACTTAGGTAGGAAAAATTATTTACTTACATATTCATGTTCCTAGAGTATTTCAAGAGGCTTTGCCCCTTGTGGATTTTCCCAGTTTGATGGTATTTGATGAATAAATGAAGATTTCAGTTTGTTGTTTTTATGTAAGGGTTTTGAATAAAAAATCATATTGCTGTTATATGTTTGTATAAGGGTTTTTGTGAAATAACCAGAATTTTAGAGATCTTTCCTATAAGGGATATTTCATCATAATCATAATGCTCTCCAGTGGATTCGTCAAGACTTTTGTTAGTAAGAGGATGGAGAATCAGCCCTAACCAACTGCAAATCTTAAGGTGAGAGAGAAAATGCGCAATCTGAGTATGCAATCTGAGTATGCAATGTGAGGTAGATGTGTTGTTTAAAAACAGTTTGGGTGTTTCTTTTAGGGTTTGATGTTTTTTTGTTTTTTTAAAGTCCTTTTGAGTTGTTTTGACATATTATAAAATAATTAAATTTGAAAATTTGAAAAAAAAAAATTAAAAACATGTTGTTTGGTAGGGTACATTGTGGGTTTGCATAAGGTACATGAAGGACAAACCCAGAAGTACCCAGGTACATCCTGCTGTACCCAGTACAAATCCTCAACAAACCCAAGGACATCCTCGTACCAGGTATGTACCATACCTGTACCTGGGGCCTGTACAAGCATACCCGGATACCTAGCTTCCAAGTGAACATATTTAATGTATGCACTGGTGACACAAGTTAAAACTTCTTCACTTCATCTCCTCCAATTGACAAATTGAAGGGGGATAGATAAGATCATTGCTTCTTGCTTGAGATCTGATTTCCTAAAATCCCGGGCATATCTTCCTGAAACAATCTCTTATGTTCTTCGAACAAGATGTTCAAAATCAAATCTCAAAAATGGCATTCACAAACCTTACTATATACCTGACAGAGAGGGTAAGTAAAAAAATTAGCTCTTGGAAGTTCTTGACCCTCTTTCATATACTTGACTAAGATTGAATAGCAAGATAAGTCTTCTGAAAAGAGACACAATTACTAAGATTGAATCATCATTATAAGTCTTCCTCCCAAAATGAGACTAATTACCATAAATTGAATTGTCAAGATTAATTTTCTAACAAGAGTACTAAGTACCAAAGATAATTTTAAAACTAGCAAAATAAGAATCCTCTAACAAGTAGACTAATTTACCTCGAGTCTGATCAATTGATGAGTAGTAAAGAACCTGTCAGCGGAAGAAACTGTAAACATCATCAGAACTTACAGTGTAATTAAAACCCAAAATGTATGGAACTAGAGATAATCTGAACTTAGGGTAGATTGAAGCTCTGAACAGTTCGAACAGATCCTCATACCGTGCGATGACTTCTGATGTCACATCATCTCCTTTTTGCCCCTGCCATAAGTAGTTTCTGATCTCCCGATCAATTTTATTTTCTCCCGTGCTATGTTGCAAGGTTTCTACAGGCTTGGCCAGGCAAATAAGCGACCATGAATGGAACTGCAGAGGCAACTAGGAGGAGTTTCATGCCTCCTCCCAAGATCTTTCCAATTGTGCCTATCTTAGCCCAAGTCATTCTCTCGGAAAGTTATTCTCTACGAGGCACATCATCAAGACTCTCTATTTGCCTTTTTCATGGTGGACGACAAAGATGTTGGCTCATATACAATCTCAAAACATAACAGCGTGAATGGGGTACAGACTATAGATCTTGTTACATACTATATGACCCAAATATCTCTTAGGCTGACAATTTCTCTTTTTAACTTGGAGCCTTCCTTTTGCAGGATTGTTTTATTATTTATATTACATGACTTTGTGTATACTAAGTTGTCCAATGCTTTCCTATTTGGGTTTACCTCTGGTCCTACCAGATTCTTTGCTAAACTAAATTTAGACTCTAGGTTTATGTTTTGAAATACAGTTCAATTTTGTGTTCATCAGACTCTTTTTAGTAGGAACTTTTGATGAGCTATTGTCAATTTGTTGTACTTATGACTTGCTATGAGTTTCAGCAACACAACATATATATCGTCAATTACACATGCTTTGATGGGAAAGTGCAGATTCAGAGGGGCCGCAATGTTAGAGATCTAGTATACAGTCATGATCTTGTTAGTGACTCGACCCCTCAGTTATCTAGTGTCAAGAAGATAGCTTATGCCCAGTCATTTTTCATCAGAGAGAGTTAGGTTTTTGAAGGGGCTAGAGAGATTGTGGCTCCATCTTCTTATGTCTCATTCATAGACATTATTATCAATCTCATTCTTTCTTTCTAAGCTTGTGTACTGAGGATCCTACTTTGTTTCCTAGCCATAAGGATGGTATTGCTATCTATATCATTGGTGTATTCTCCCACTCATACAGGTCTGCAACAATTGATCCAATTTGGAATTGGACTCAATCTTTTGAATTATGAATCAATCTATCTTTCTTATACTATTTTTCATCATTATTCACTTATGTGTAAACATTTTATCCCTGTAATGGAGGTTGAAAACAAGTTCCATATCACATTCACAAATGACAATATAATAAGCGGAATTTTCATATTATGAAAATGGTTGAGGAATCTACAATGCTTCAACTCTGCTTCAACTCTGTACAAATGTTTAGAAGTTGTCAAGCAAACCAACAAATGTTCCAAGAAAGCACAACTCCGCTTTCAATAAGGCATGCATGGAGAAGACAAAATCAATCAGATAAAAGAAACGAGTGAACTTGATCTGATGCTTACCTGCTCCTACTAGATGGTGTGAGATGGGTTCCATTCAATACTACTTTTGATAATGAATACCAACCTGAATTTTATCAACACGAGGCCTCAAAATGCCTTGATGTCTTAAGGGCTTGAAGCTGTTTCGTCAATAGCATCAAAGTTGAACTTAACCTGCAAGTTCATCGATCAAAATCATAAATCTCCAGCGACATATGCAGAACTTGAAGTCTATCTACTTTTGATGCATTCATTAAAAATAAATTTACTTTGTGGTGGATACAACTGTAAAGATTATACCAGCAATCCTCCTTGGGTACTTTATAGTTCTGTACTAATGATTTCTGCTAGCGTTCATCTGAAGGTGTTGGTGTAAACTCTGATGTCTCCTTGACCAGTGATCTACTGTATGTCCTTGTGGTCATGAATCACCTTCAGGCAAATGACTCATTTAAGACCTCAGTCAAGGAACCTCTAAATAAAGGAATAAATCAGATTAAAACAATATTATATTCACTTGATCAGAGATTCAAGTATGAATGGAAACCTTGTATCCTTGACTTCGAAGATTTTACTTTATCGATACAAGAACATGCAATCCTGAAATAGAGCTTCTCCTTGATTCATGACTGATGAGTATTTGCTCAAGTAAATCTTGTAAGTGATGAACCATTGCATTTCATGGGTTATACTGTTCAAGCAAAAGACCATCTGCAACATTCCATGCATTGTCCTTAAAGCATCTCCTGTGAAGGAAAAGCTTTTTGATGACTTGTCAGTGATCAAGGCCTTGCAACCTTGATCTTTTAAATGAGAATTTCTAGAATGTCACAACCAGAAATAGCTTTGACCAAGATATGAATGACAGCCATATTCACCACTTTTCAATTTATAGAAGACTAAACTAATGAGCACAAGGTGAGTAAGCATATGGTTCTACAAACAAACTATAGCACTAGACCAGAAAATATCAAATCCCAAAAGGGATTGCATGAGAACACACCAAAAACAATAAACATTAGAGCAGAAGAAAATTCAAATTTCAACACTTATGGCTTTGGAGCAGTTGATATGTGAATCAGTACCAAAATACAGGGTTCAATAAGTGTGTCAGGCTATCGCTAGTGAATTGATGGTTTATACCCTCTTGAATCTTCCTATTAGACTGCCAGGTGGCGAGATGGAAGGCACTAAGGAGCTTGTGAACCAATTGCAATGGAAGGCATTTATCGTAGATTAGGCTAGACTCTTATGATGGATAGCATGAAGATCAATCCCTTTGCAAAATACTTTATCACTTTCTTTCCATATAGCTTGACTCTCATTTGATAATTTATGCTCAGCTCAATAAACCAATCATATCCAGAGATGAAATTCTTTCATATCAATATCTTGAAGTATTATAGCATCAACTTGATGTCATAGCTTGATTCAATTAGTGGCAGACTATCCATGCTGCAAGAACAGCCACACCAACACCAATGGGTTTGAGTTGTCGCTAATGGGTAACATTGCTTGCAGCATTAGATCTCTGTACTGAGTCCTTGTGTGCACTGCGAAGGTAGTTCCTTCTACCATCAGGTAACACAAAATCTTGCCCTATAATTAGTAATCCATTACTATATAATCAAAATTTGACAACTTTTATCAGAATGTCTCCATGGACAGACCATACATACTTGATGATTCTTCTCGCAAGAAGTCATTTTTGGTCCGATAATGCTTCCATCACAATTAAAAACTTGCTTGAAGAGAAGCCAATGTTGTATACAAAAATTACTTCCATCATAATTATTGGACACTTATTCAATGATTTAGCCAATGTTTCTCATTAGCTTCTACGAACACTACGGATTCCTTGTTGAAGAGAAGCCAATGCTTCTCATAATGCCTCCATCACCCTTATTGCCTATGGTGACTATAACTCAATGTCACTTGTTTCATATATTGAAAGTCACGATCTATAGGTGCAAATCGCTTGATTGAAGTTCAGCCGTATGCCGTTTAGGTGCATGTCCAAGATATATATTACAGCTACATATCCATTTATTTGCTGCAGTTAGTCATACTGTCTACAAAAGACTACAATCATGGTTCTATTACCAATAAGAATCCTACAAGCCTTTGATATTGATGGCAATCTTGACCATCATGTATGTTGACTAAAAGCTTGTTACAATTCCAAAAGTTTCACAGAGTTCATTTGAAGCAAAGCACTGTTTTTATGGAAACCTTATTATTTACAGGTGTCTACAAGATATATTACAGTCATATTTATTGCATGCAATCAGCCTCTCCCTCTCTCTATCCTGTGTTAGACTCAGATGCAAAAGAAAAATCATCCACCTCTCTAGCATATGATATATTCCAGCAGAATTATGATAGCGGACTATGGAAGTATAAAAGGAGAGAAATGTCGCCAAAAACTGATATTGTACACTCTTCATCAGCAATGTATATTTAGATTTCCAAATATGAGGTTCAGTGGATGGAAATCGCCGTTGAACTGAGCATGCATTGGCACCTCTATTAATCTAGCTCATGTTCAGGTAGTGAACTGTAAATGTGCAAGGACACCTTATGCAATCTAACTAAGATGCAACTAGCAAATTGTGCATGAGCATTGTTACCTCAAAGTCTAGTTGAGATGTGGTTAATGAACTATACAATTCTCTAGCGTACGAGGCCAAGTGAACAAGGTGGAAATTATAATGTGGAGATATTTGAGAGGAGGATATTATTATTCTATTAAAAAAAGGTGAAAATTTGTGGTTGCCAGTAAAACTACAGAAAGGAATAAAACCAAGACTGAGAATTCCAAGCCTGTTGCAGTCCCTACCCATTCCCAACCACAAATGGGAACCCATTGGCATGGACTGACCTACTGTTAGCACAAACGTATCTCGCTGTGATTCTCCCAATTATTTCACTGACTCACCAAACAAATAATGGCATTGCATGCAACGAGTGTAGGATTATCACCATGGAACAGGTGATTTCCCTCTGCATTTGAGAGGGTCAGCCCCTCGTATGGTTTTGGGTGTTTTTGTATACTTTTGACCAGAAAGTACAAAAGGGAACAAAATAGAAAGAAAAAAGGGAAAAGGGTGAGTAATCCACAGCAGAATAAACATAGAGAACCCACCTGGATTGCTCAAGAATGAACAAAAATTGAAAGGAAAATTGTCCTCTCACATGAAAAAAGGCAAGATGAGCATCATATGCAATGAGAAAAAAAAGATTACTTGGAAGCCTGAAATCTCCTCTTAAATCTGGCAATATGTATGTGGCCTAAAATCCACTAATAGGGATTCACAGCACAAAGTTTGTAGAGTCAAAGGGTTTACAGTGATACACAATCGGAAAAATGTAGGAATTTAATGTGTTTCTCCATCTATGGACAGCAAAGCAGATTTCATACATGGAGGAGATCACACATCCACAAAAGCAATATATTCATCTCACTCATTTTACTCGCAATCTTTGTAAAAGAACATACGACACTTATAATTTCACCAAGCCCTCTCTTGGGGCTTTAGAGAAATTTGAAAAAAACAAACCTTAAAAAAAATTAAAAAAAACTCTTACAATGAAATTCAAGTCTTTTGTAGTTATGTACACTTTCAATGTGGTTGGGTAACTAGTAGTATGATTAATGTCTACTGAGATACTAGACTTATCAATAACAATGTCCACAGAATAGTAATTGCATAACATACCATATTAGATCAAAGTCTAATCTTGCCAAAGATTTTTGACTAATTGTCAAAATACTTTTGGACTTTTACATCATTTTTATTCATCGGAGAATCAAAATGCCAGCTGTACTCAACCTCAATATTTGTCTACTCAAAAAGAATAGCAGTTTGTATTCATAAAAGATAGTCTCGATAAAATTCACACAATACAGGGACACCCCGACATACAATATTCTATTAGAGGAACAATACCCAACAGTTAGCTAAACCGTCACAACCTACATAACTAAGGGTCCTTCAAAAGTCATAGACAACATGATAAAAAGCAAAATGAAGAAGGATGCAAGAAGACATTCTGATGGAGCTGTAGGTGATGTAGAATTTTGCGACATTCATAGAGGCAAGAAAAAGCATGTTTCACCCCAAACGATTCTCAATAACTTATTTTTTAAAATCAAAGTAGGGATCTGGGGGTGGCAGCCCTCGGCAGGGTTGAGGGGCAGTTGTACATTGAATTGCCAAACAGTCTTCTGCTCTTGGAAGCAAAAAACTGAATTTTTTCAATAAACTGTCCTTGATCCTATGCAAGCTTTGGATTAGCTGTAGATGGAAGATAAAATTGCGGGTCGCTAGCCTGAAAACTCAGATTTTAATGGGCCATACGCTTCTGCATGAGTACATACGGCGCAGGGTGGATAGGCAGAGAGGAACATACAGAATCAAAGCTTGTGGTGGTGTGAGCAACGCGTACAGTTGTGTGATCAAAACCAACTCCTAGGCCGTATAGTGGGTGGATACCTAACTGTTCAACATAAAATGGCGGTGTGAATGAACAATGGGCATACAACATTGAGGGTGGTTGACAACGTACAGAAACAGAGCTCAGTTGAAGGATAGGACACACAGTGAGAAAGTGACATACAGTGGCCAATTGGGAAATAGACCCTATGGTGAGCACTGGCATAGCAGGTTGTACAGTCAGAAGAGTAATCTGACATATGACCGTGAACAGTTGCGGAATTGGACGTACACTCAGACAAGCTAAGACGATACGATGAGAGAGGCTTTTGTTGGTCGTATGTTGGTTTTTGGTTGAGCAGTCTGTATGTGAACTTTGGCTGAGCAGGCCGTATGAAGGGTGTTGGTTGAGAATAGGATTCACTAAACCAAGATGTTCGTATGGTGGGAAGCAAAGTGTTCGGTCATAATGCCTGTGTACTTCACAACCTTTTCATTTGCATTTGTACCTGATCGTACCTTTATTTTTAATGGCTGGCCCTTTCACCAAGTCATTACTTGTCTCAATTTCCATTAGATTGATATTTCCGAACCTCATTTTATATATTTTAATTTAGAATCGATACTGTGCCTTTGACCATCATCACATTTGAGTTTTCTTGCCTAACTGCCCCATTCTCTAAGATTTCTATAATTTTAAATGGTCTCAGCCATAACGCTTTGAACCTACCCACCTTAGTTTCGCGCCACCAGTTATATCTCAATACTAGAGCTCCAGCCTTAAAGTTTTCCCATTGAAAGTGTTTATCATGCCAATACTTGCTTCTTTTATACATGACTTTAGTTGTGTGTTCCACCATCACATGTTCATCCCGATTGAGCATATCCGCCTTATCCAACCGTGCTTCAAAAATAGCTCGTACTTCAAGAGGTTGTACCTCTCCTATTAATTTTTTTCTCTGGACACCTCATTCATGCTCATTAAAGTCGGCTCTTTAGAATGCATGTTTAGTTATTCCAATTGGCAGGCCAACTTTCCATTGAATGTTGCACTCTTAATGATGTAATTGTTGTACTCCAATGTGTTGGGTTTGTGATCCAAACGAGTTTATTTGTTAATACTATAGTTTAGATTTGAAATAAATGTATGGCACATGCATCTCATATGAGAGACCCCCTTAATGTCATTTTAGTACTAATTAATTTTAGGCATTAATTACCAAGTTAGTAGGTTAAGTAAGAAGTGGTTATACTTAAGATATTAGTTGGGCCCCATGCAACTTCTCATAAAATCTTGCTTAAAGCTTTGGAAGCAATGTAAAATTTTAACGGAGATTATTTTGAAATTACAAGCTTTCTTTGAGTTAGTAAAATATGCAACGGTTTGTCTTCTATATTCTTGCATGCACAAAAACCTATCAGTGGTATCAAAGCCAATGGTGGCCATAGATCCATGAAGAAGAAGAACGATGGAGGAGCCATGAACGAGACCTGCAGAAATTTTTGGTGAAGCTTTTATATTGCCTGAAGATCATTTTGGTGAAGATTTTTCTAGTGAAAGTTTTTTTTTGTGAAGTTTCAAGTTGAAAGAAGCATTATAAAAATTGTCTGGGAATTAAAGAATTTGTCTTTGGGGTTTTTTTATCTTGTTTATACATAAAAAAATTATGATTGGAACAATTATTGTTGTGCTGGCACGCCATATATCCCTGGGGCGCCATATCTGTCTGGAAGCTGTCAAAAATCTTTTTTGTTCTGCCTGAAAATCACTTTGGAGTGAGCCCTACTGCAAATTTCTCTTGCTTAGAATGGTAAAAACCTTGCAGTAGCATTGAAATAGCTGAAAATTTAATGAAAAGTCTGTGTATGGTGTTGGAAGCGTGAAGAAGGTGCTGCTGGGGCCTGTGAACTGATGAAGCAAGGCGTTGGACATATGGCAAAAAAAAAGTTTAAATTGGTTATTATACTAGAAAAAAGGCATGGGTCCCATTATAAGTTTCTAGACAGCATTTTCATTGCTGGGCCTGACTTTTGAATTGCTAGAAAATTACAAGTGTTGGCTACAAGAATTAGCAGTCTCATTTTAAAAAAAAATCAACACACTTTCAACAAGTACTTTATATAAAATATTTTGCTTTTGGTAGTTTATATAAAATAGGCAAGTTGGTTGGGTGAAGATATTCATTGAGGAGAGGCTGTGGGTTCACATCTCTCTCATTTTTTTGCATGCAATGCACTATTTCCAAATTTGTATGCAAATATAAGCCCAGTTCAAGTTGAGAAAAAAAACACTTGTCAAGTAGTTGTTAAGACAAGTCGGTCAAAGGATTGATTGTAAATCATTGTGCATGTAAGAAATTGATTGTTGAATTCCCAAAAGATGCAAAAGCCAAAACTTCAAAATTTTGTCAATTTTCGTACATTCAGCTTATGTTATACAAAAAAAAATTGTTTAGTTCATATTTTTCCTAACCATAGTCGTGTAACCACTCTTTCCATAGGTTTTGGAACATTTTGAATTAATCAAAGTGGTCATTTGTGTGATTTGAAATCTCCCTATATGAATTCTTTGATAAAAAAAAATTAAGTAAAAAATGGAGAAACAAGGTGCTTTAATGTACAGCAGGTGCATTTTCAGTCAAAAGTGCCACCCTACTTTTGCTAGAAGATTGAAAATAGGAAGTGTGCACTTCAAAACCATGAATGTAATATTATTTTCCATCACTTGTACTAGCAGAGACAACCATGTTGCACTTCAAGGTTTAAAAGTCCCTTGGGATCGAACAGGCTAACAAAGCCCTAGAACCACCCATCTTGAGTGAGTTGCTAACTCTAAGATTGGGTTATGTTGTAGTGGTAGTTTTGGATAGTTGGTAGGAATGTCTATCAATTTTAATTTTTGAGTTTCTTGAAATCATTGTTGAGGAACAAACCCAATTGTTTGGTTATGTTTTCTGCTAAAAGGAATTCTCACCTCTGGCTTGATAAGGGGAAGATATTGTATTGGTCTTCGATCAATTGTTGGTGATTGTACAAGTTGGCAGGGGAGTTGCTACCGCCAGTAGTGTTGAGCAAAGTGAGGTCAGCGTCGTTGGGCACCAAGGTAGATGTGCCATACATACTACTGAGCAGTCACTGGACGGGCCTCTATATGACACCTTATGTGGATCGATGTAGTTGAGCAAACCTTGAGTGTGCTTATACCACAATACGAGTACAAAATAGTAAGAGGGGATGAACACTCCCATCAGGATGTTCATCATTCATACCACAACTCGCAAGGTAGCGGGCTTCTATGTGAGACAACACCGATTGATTAGTACCACAATGTACAGTGTCAATTTGTAGGTTTGGCAGAGACTATTGGATGACTTCAAAGTCATATGCTCTAGATTACCTTATAGACCCTTTTGGATTAAGGGGTGTTGTCAGGTTATGATCCAAATGAATGGGGCATGCATATTGTATGAGACACCCCCTTCATGTCACATAAGTAGCAATTAATGTTTATCATTAATTACCAAGTTAGTAGGTCAAGTAATAAGTGGTTATATAGGTTAGAAGTTTTTTACGTCCCGTATAACTTTCTGTAAAAGCTTATTCAGAGCTTTGGAAGCATTGTAAAATTTTAACGGAGATTATTTTGATATAACAAGCTTTCTTTGAGTTAATGAAGTATGAAGTGGTTTTGTCTTCCATATTCTTGCTTGTGCATAACTCTATCACAATGGGTAAGCCAATTGCAACAGTTCGGAATGACTTTAACATTACCAGCATTTAATTTTGTCATCTTGCTACAATTCTAAGCCTTTGTCAACCTCCATAATCTCCACATTATTAAAATCAGGGTGGAACACTATGTAGTATTCCATTTGCCAATGGAATAAACTGTTGAGGGAGTTTGTCTCATCTTCAAAGCACGATTGTAACTCTAAGACCCCTTCATCATTCGGTTTCATCTTACCTCAATTCATGTCAATTGAGCATCCTTCTTCGGAATCCGAATCCGATGAGTCTGATGAGGCTTCCTCCTCACTGACTGCCTGATTCTTCAAGTCTATGGCATACTTTCCTTCTTTGTTTTCAATGGATATCAAATTCCTTTTCCAAGTGATGTTTAGCTTTGGTTGCTAACAACCAGCCATGACCCAATAGTGCATCATACGCCTTTTTGTTCAACAAGATAACAACAAAATTCAGCAAAAAGGTTGGGTTCCAATATAGCTTTTGACCCATCAGTACATTAATATGCCTTATTGATCTGCTCCTTAGAATGTCGGAAGCCACATAGTTGGATTTCGGAGACTCTTCCAAGTCTCCTTTGGAAGAACATTCACACCCAAACCATTATCAACAATGGTGTTTGTCAAATTCCTACCCAGAACTTCCGTATGCACAACTACCTATTGTCCAGATAAGTTCATTGTCGGGAGTATAGGATCAATCTTGATCACTTGACAAGGGAAGCTCAACTATGAGTTCATTATTTTGATTTTTCATCCCCTCGTCACCCAAAACTGGGTGTGCCATTGTATGTTCCATGTTCGGGCTAAGGTCTTCTATGGTAGTAGTGAGAGCATTCTTGAGCTCTAGAACGCTTTGTGATAAGTCATCTATCATCACAGGTATAATAATCTGCAAGACCTATGGTGTAATAGCTTTGTAGGACTCTAGTTTGCTCGTCGCTACGCTTGTATGCTCATTCAATTGATGTCATTCTTTGACCATGGCCCTCTAGACTTCTAGCTTTTCTTCGTCCAACCTTTCCTTCTTCTTGCATGGGTTTGGGTGCAAGCCGATGCATTGCCTTACGTCATACCACGCAGTCCTCCAATGCCCTGTAGGGCCATCCAAACTCGGCAGCCCCATGGCAGCTCACCACTACTTCATGGCATGTTAGGTGGCACTTTACAAGCTCCAAGCTCACGCCACATCAAAGCACCTGTCAGCAAACCATGCCACCAGAAGTCCAACCATCACACTTGCAGGAAGGTGAACCATCACACTTGTAGGAAGGTGAACCATCACACTTGTAGGAAGGTGAACCATCACACTTGCAAGAAGGTGAACCGTCAAACCTGCAGGAAGGTGAACCATCACTTGGGCAGAAGATGAATTATTTTGTAACTGTCCTCATTGGTAAACCTCCTCCATGCAATTATGTATATATATTGTATGCCTCTCGACCCTAAGAGGTCATGAATGCTTCAATCAGAGATCATAAGCATGACTGCTAGCATGCAATGAGTATCTAACATTGAATGATTATTTGTATTCTTTCATGGCAGCCTAGGAAAACTAGTTAGGAAGTGTTTTCCCCCATTCTCATCATGGGAATCTTCATTCTCAGCCTTGCTCAACATTGTACACCAATGTATTTTATCCTATTCCTTCTCATTGATTAGAAGTTCCATTATTATGCAAATATTTTGCATTCGAATGTATTTTGGTTTACTGTTGTAATAACTTTCAATTGTATGTTGTATAACTCGTAGTTTTCTAGCCAAGTTACACAATTTTCCTCTGAGCTTCCATGTTGGGCACCATGGTTCAAATCATCGCTATCCAAGCAAGAGCTTTCATATGACTATAAACATGTGAGCACAACAACATAATGAAGGCCACCACTTGGGATTAGTTTCAAATTATCCGGAAAAATGATGTAACAAGAGCAAGAAGCCTGTTACCCAAAAAATATTCTCTAAGGCATCCCCAAACATCTAAAAACTCATTTGAGACGTCCTCAAAGAGCAACGGACTGAAGGCTTAGGCCAGTTCCACAACTCGTGTTGCAATTCCACAAGCGTATCCTTTTGTGTCATGTATGCACCCACGGTTTTGGAATCAAATTCCTTTCAAAGTACAAGTCAATCTCAGCATTCCAGTGTTTGACGGTAAAATTGATGTAACATCATTAGATAGTTGGATTCAGCAATTGTAGGCCTACTTCTTGATCAATTGCTTCAGTGACTCAACAAATGATCAACTTCGCGGCATTGAAGATGATTGTTTCAATGTCCCCCCGATGGAAAACCTATAGCACATGCTAAGAAAGACTTCAAGCCCATTGAGACTTGGAGTCATTTGTCAACACTAATTAGGAGTCTTACCCCGTCAAACACTATGAGGATGAGTACATGATGTTCTAACAGTTGCGCTAACATAAGGAGCAGTTGGTTTAAGATTACAACAACAAATTTCATGATTGCACAGGGCATCTACGCAAGAACTTAACAGTGCAACATAAGGTGTTAATGTACATCAGCATACACTTACCTTATATTCATGCAAAGATGAAAGTTCTAAACTTCCAACGCATTGCCACAAGCACACCACAACACCGCCAAGATTGAAGCCAAGGAAAAGATGAAGTAGAATTTTTCCTCTTCATCTTGTACTACACATAAGAGCTAGGGCACATCCAATGTACTGTCTAACCTTCTTGTGTAGAAACAGAATATGCCATGCAAGGGAGAACAACCGAAGAAGGTTGTACAACATTAGGAGGCTTTAATGCCTTCAACCTCAGACAAAGGAAAGAAGAACCAAAGGTGACTAGTGGTGCCACCGACACCACACACGCTCACACAGCAATTTCAAATGTTGTGCAAAACAATACTTGATAGTGCAAACTACACCAAGTCTCGCACACGTACGTGACGTTGATCTAAAGTTACATGTCTGTGTGCCAACACCACTACCACCAACTTTTTGGAGAAATAAAAGCAAGTCTTCTGCACTAAGAATTGGGTCAAGAGTCAACTTGTGTATGTCGTAATCGACTGTGGAAGCCAAAAGAACATCATTGCACTAGATGCAATCCAACACCTATGTCTTACCACTAAAGCACATCCTTGACCATACTCACTTGGATACCTACAACAAGGGATATAAACTCAAATCTAACGACAATGCATTTTCAAGCATTCACTCAAGCCTATGGAGGACATAGTCACTTGTGAAGTCACCCCTAAGATATCATACTTGGAAGACTGTATGTGTATGACCACAATGTTACGTATCAAGCTAAGTTGCAACAATGGAATTTCCATGTCGAAGATCACTTCTTCAACCTTTGGGAGTCATCTACAACAACCAAACACAGTTCACTCTCGACCAAACAAAATCACGAACTCATTTCGCACACAGAGAAGGTCTTGCTACTTATGGTCCATCCTAAAACACCTACATAACCAAGCAACCAAACATTGGCAATGTGCCATTTCGCACAATTATCATTGCAGCAACTCGAAAAGTTACTACAACAATATGGAGACATCTTTGTAGAACCAAAAGGCCTTCCAACACAATGCATTGTAAAGCAACAAATCAATTGAGGTCATGAATCCTCTCTTCTAAATCGTCCATTGTACTGTAGGTCCATTTGGGAGAATTATGAATTCCATCACCATATTCAAGAGCTTCTTGATCAAAGGAAGATCCATCCAAGTTCTTCTCCTTGTGGTAGCCCAATAGTCCTCATGCTAATGAAAGAAAACACACGGCGCTTGTGCATCAACGAATACTCAACAAGATAATGATGAAGAATTGGTACCTATTGCCATGCACTAGCAACCTTCTGGACCAACTTCGAGATGCACAATACTTCACTTAGATCAACTTGAAGTCAAGTTACCATCACATTCAGTCCATCCTGAAGACATATGGAAGACAACATTCAAAACCAAGGAGGGATTATACAAGTGATTGGTTGTGCCTTTCGGCTTGACCGATGTGCCAACAACATACATGTGCCTAATGAGCATACTTTGACCCTTCACCAACTCCTTAGTCACTGTCTACTTGGATGACATCCCCGTCATCAGCAAAACTTGGGAGGAGCGTGTGTTGCACATCTCACACGTCTTAGACACATTGTGCAAACACAAGTTGCAAACCAACAACCAAGTGTATATTTAGTGCCGCACAAATTAAGTACCTAGGCTACATTAGTGACCATGTAGGCATACATGTAAAGCTAGAGAAGATCACAGTAATAGAAGATTGGCCCACTCCATGCAATTTCACTAAGTTGAGGAATTTTCTTAGACTTATGCACTTCTAACACATGTTTATCCTTGGTTTCTCACACATATCATGGACTCTCAACCAAATCATGCACACCAAAGCAACATTCGACAGGACATGTGCACAACAACATGCCTTCAAAGAGCTCACGCATTGCCTCTACATGACACTTATTTTGGCAATGCCTGACATTGCCCAACCCTTTGAAATCTGAACCGATGTATCTAACTATACACCTGGTGCAATACTCACACAACATGGAAATTCAATTACATATCCCCTAGAGACATTTGGTGACACAATTCAGCGCTAATCCACCTATGAGAAAGGGTTGTATGTCATCGTTCAATCAGTCAAGAAATGGCACCACTACCTCTTGGGTAAGGAGACAATCATTCATTGTGATCATTAGCCGCTTCGTTTCCTACATACACAAAGCAAGCTAGAGAAAGTGTGTCGCATGTAGTGGATTACTTACTTGCAGCAGTTCCATTTGGTGAACAAGCACATGAAGGGTAAAGACAATAAGGCAGTAAATTTCCTCAATCGCCCCTCTAGTGCAAGTGCACATCACAAAGCTTGACACGCACGACCATAACTTCTTCGATTAAGTATACCTCTGCTCAATAGACTATGACCCTGTAGAATCCTATATCGCCATTGCGCAAGGTGAACAGGTTTATGAATTCCACGTTTGACAAGTTTCTCTACAAGCTTGGACATCTTTGTGTTCCTGATCGTGAACCTCGCCAAAGACTCTGTGGCGTTACCCTCATATTTAGTGAGGGCGTAAGCTCAATAAGGTTCAATAATCATTAATCATTCAAAGGAACACTTACAAATATATAGGCATTTATACTCCTATATTTAGGGGATATGTCTCAACAACACTCCTCAAATCTCTCCTAACCTTTCTATGCGAGTTGTTTTAACAATTCACTTACAATCCAACTATTAGTTATAACACCACAACAACTTAGCCAACTAACATATATTCTCCTATTCTAATGTGATTGTTACTCACATAGCAGTCACTTACATCAATTTATTTACTCCACTTATTATTTTCTCACACATAATTAACTAATGTGGAGCACCTAAGCACCCATGTGAGGACTAATTCCTAGCATTCCCCCCTTTAGTACACACATGAGAGAAAACGTCACTCTGGAGCTGCAGCAGTGTGTTCGGCATGTTGCTTTTATCTTCTAAGTTGCAGGTGTCGTCCACTTGCAGGATTGGCTTGCTGGCACAAAATGAGTGGTATTACATCCCCCCCTTCACAATGCGAAACAAAGTGGATGTTAGTTTCCACTCAATATTGCTTCCAATTTACAATTTTTCGGGAAAAAAATGCCATTACTTTTACAAAAAAAAACTACCATTATCTGTTATTGGAAATATATTCTCCTTTTACAAAAAAAATCCATTATAGGAAAATAAACTTCTTGTTTTGTACAAATTTCGAAAAATAAAATACCCCCCTTAAAGTATTTACTCAAAAAAAAGTACCCCATAAAACCCCCCTTGAACTAAATTTATAAATTTTCTCAAAAAAAAAATTGAGAAAATTTTAGGTTGGTAGGTCGAATCCTAGATCTTGAGCACACTTAATGCCTTAGCAAAATATTTAACACCAGTCGGACCATGGAGCTCAGTGAGAATATATATGAAGAAACTTATTTTTAACCTTTTATAAAAATGACATGTATTAAAAACAAATAAAAACTCATAAGCATTTACCACCGAGTTAGGGTTAGGGCAACATCAAAAATTATCAATTTGTAAACATCAAAAGCTAGAGGACTTACGGAGTTCGAGACACACAACGCGTCGAGTCAGATCCCAAAGTGAGGATTATGTTTGTCGAGACTAGATCGAGGTGTCGTTGGAGGATGGCCAGTTTCAACTGACAAAGTCTCGAAGTTTGGAGATTGCAATGAGATGGACTACAAAGGAGTGGGGAGTTGCCAAGTCAAGGGGATAATCGAGTTACCACAGAGTCAAACAAAGGAGTCACTATTGGGAGCAAGTGAGCTTGTGAGCAAGGTTCTTCGACAAATGAGAGCCAAGTAGAGTTTTCAAACCAAGTTTCTTTGAGATCTATGAGTTGCGCATGAATTCGAGCTATGTAGAAGGTCTGACGTGCCTTGAAGCTCACCAAAATGAAGAGCTCGCTGCCATTGTGTTTTGCAGGAAGCTTCCATGGTAGCATGAACTTGTTGAGTGCCGCCACTAAATGCTGAGTTGAAGGATAACACAGGGGAGGATCCCAAAACTGATCCAAGTTGAATCTGCAACTACATATCATCCAGAGCTAAGTCACCGGTGAGTTTGACGAATTTTACCTGCAAGAAATATCTGAAAAGACGCTGAATTATTTATTGAACCCAGAACGAGTTAGTTGACGAGATTAACTCGCCAAATCTAGATCATCCCGATGACAGTGCTGTTTTTTCAAGGGCAAATCAACTATGCAAAAAAATCGTTTAAAATTCCTTTCAGAGTTGCGTAAAAGGTGTTTTAGGCAAAGTTTTAACTCAATAGAGACGATAAAGAGCTCATCTCTGGAAACTTGTCAGGATTTTTATGCAAAGATCTTTATGGATTGTCGACGCCAAGAATGTCGGTTTTTTACTTGCAAGCTGTCATTCTGGAGTTCTGGAAACTGCTCGAGCATGCCAAACTGTGGAGTGTGGACTGCTGACGCATCAACTGTGGAGTGTGGTACTGATGAACCAACCAGTCTCGAACTTGCTTTTTTATATATCACGTGAAACTTAATAGAGTGTATATAGTTTATGTTAGTCGGTTTAAGTAGTTTCTATATACAATTGTCAGGTCTAATTTGCTCCAAATATAGTTCATATTATTAGGTTTGATAAGAATATAGTGCACATATTACCTAATTTATAACAACGATACATATTTTGATTTTTTAAAATATCGAATAGTTCATGTTTGGTTATATGATATATATATATGAACATGATATATATGATATATTGTGGATTTAGGAAGTTTTAGTGAATCCTTGTTCTATTAGCCAGAATTTGGAATCAAAGGAATTCTTATCTTGTATTGCAATGATGAAGTTTAACAACAAATTTCTTACGATCAACGATTCTCTAGTTCATAGGAACTTTGTGGCAATCGCGAATGTATTGCTGCAAATGCAAGTTCAAGCGAACAACTTGGCGCTAAGAGAGCTAGGAGGTACCTCCAGACTCTTCTTTGGCACTGGGGCCGACGCCCCTTGCAATGTTGCTCGTGAGCCGTCGTCCCCCTCGCAAACCCGCCGCCGCCAAGCGGTGCTAGCGGATGTCCTAGAGGTCATCGGAGCCGCTCTCAAAGCCGTTCATACAGTCGGGCCCATTGGTCGCCGTGCAGCTAGCCTTCGCAGAGGAGCTTCTCCCCTCCACCTTCATAACTGCCACAAGGGATGGGATGCCCCTCCACCGCTCAGTCAACTCGATCTGGGGCTCGTCAGCCGCCTCCGAGCCACGCACACATGATGGTTGGAGCCTTCCACCCCCGCTCGACAAAATTCCCAAGTTGTCTCTTGCCATTTCGCCCACTCAAGCCACTGACGAAGACACCGAAGAAGGAAGCCAATCCGTGTTCTACTTGAGACTGAGTTCGATAGTGGCAAATACCTCCCTGGATTCCTGGCTGACATGATCAAGATCCGCCCCCTGCTAGTCAACAATTTGCAAGGCAGCTTAACTTCTTTTGTTTCTTGATGTTGTGTAATCGGATCTACTCCTAGGCTTTTTGTTTTGCCTAGTTTGAACTCGTGGCTTTGGGGTGTGCTTCCATACCACCTATTTTTTTGTGAATAATCTTGTATCATAAACTTGGCTAATAGAATACCTAAGATCATATATCATCAAAAAAAAAATTGTGGGTTGAGAATGAACAAGATGGAACGAGGAAGGCAATGCAAGAGACTGGAGACTGTCATCGAGTTCACACGTGGTCTACACTACTAGACCGTTAACAAAATGAAAGAAGGATGGGCGGATGAATAGTCAGGTTTGCACATGGTTTGCATTGCATATCCATTGTTTGCACATTTTGACAAAAACAACAAATGCTTAAAGCGCAAACAAGGTAATGGGGTTGCACATGGTTTGCATTGCTCACTCGTTGCCTTAGTCTACTTGACAAAACAAAAAATAAGTGGGATAAAGGTCAGAGAGGCCTCTTTCAAAATCTACTTTGATAACAAATGTGGGTTACCCCCATATTCAGCGAGAGAATAAGCTCAATAAGATTCAATAATCATTAATTATTCACAAGAACACTTACAAAAATATAGGCATTTAGACTCCTGGATTTAAGGGGTATGTCTCAACAACACACTCCTCAAATCTCTCATAACCTTTCTATGTGAGTTTGTTAACAGCTCACTTATAATATTAAGGGGTATGTCTGAACAACACACTCCTCAAATCTCTCATAACCTCTCTATGTGAGTTTTTTTAACAACTTGCTTATAATATTAACTATTAGTTATAATGACACTTAACAACTTACCCAACTAACATATATTCTCCTATGAGAAACGAGGGATACACAATTGTACCGATTTACAAAAATTTATCCTGTTGGGCTTTCTAGTCATCCAATCTTGGTCAAGCGCAGTCCTGACCTTGCACGACACATAAGACACTCTTACATAGGTTTATTACTTAAGTGCAAGGCTTAAGCACTTACCCAAGGCGCAGCAAGAGATCACAGAGGCCCTCATTGTGAGATTGATGTGTAGAAATCAAGAATACATGTAAAGTACTCATTTAAACCTTAGACTTAACTAATTCGCTAAGTAAGGTACATCCATCGTATTCGAAGTCGTACATAAATGCCACAACCATTACGTGTATTCTTTCAGATACCTGAGTAAATTACAATCTTTACAAAGGGTTATAGTCATTGTCCTACACGGTGCACGTTTCAAAATACATCAAAGGGCTTCTTGTCTTTTGCTTCATTCTCCAAACCTATTTGGTCCCGACTTCTCTCAAAACCTGAGTTTTTCTGTGTTCTTGAAGCTGAAGACTCCGAGTAACTACTCTACAAGATGAAACATCCCCAAGACACTAAAAAAATAGAAAAATGTCCCGTGGATGTGAGAAAAAATTGTAGACAAAAGGGACATACAGGGGAATGCCCCCGGAACATCTGGGACAACGCCTAAAGGGCAAGGGACATGTCCCCATGGAACACTGGTTTTATCTAGTCTTTTGTTAATCTTTTTTTTTTTTTTTTTATCGTAGTAATAGTTGGGAAGTTTCATTAGTCTTTTTCACATGCCCACTAGTTTATTTTATAGGCTTTGCTTGGGGTGGGGATTGTTAGTTTTCAACGCTCTTTATCCTGCTATTGATGATGTTTCTGGTTTTGGTTTATGGTGTCATGGTAACTCCTGGTGATAGCTTTATAGCTCTCCATGAATTTCTAGACTCGCATCTCTTTAAATATATAATATTTTAACTTAATAAAAGAAAAGCCATTACTTCGACTACTCTTGGATATTAAAGGCGGTGGCCAATTTTTCAAAATCCCATTTTAAAAACTGGATAATATCGTAGTTAATTTTAAAATCGCAATAACTGTATGTTGGAGATTGTGAATAGCATTTGAGGTATACTTCGATATTTTGAGTATTATTGTCAGTAATGATCCTGCTAGAATGTCATTAGATGATTTGGATTACTTCGGATATTATCTTCTTTGGTTGTTTGGAAGGCATATCAGGGCTGCTTTGTTTGTTTATAAGGCATATACTAGCAATTGCACATGAGTTGGAAATTACGCCGGAGAGAATCCAAATATTTATATATTTATTTTGGTATAGGAGAAAATAATATTGCCAGAAAAAGTCTGCTCGGAAAACATTGCTGGATTTTGACACTTTCCAGCAAAGGCAACTTCAAAGGTGGATGCATACAGCAAATAAAATGAATTTTGAAACCGTGGTATCTCAGGCAAAATGACATGGCTAGTACTTCAATCCATTTGCAGAAGTGGAAAGGTTAGAGTATTCCAAATAAACTTGGGATAAATAAAAAATATTATAGCTTTGCATAGAACTTTAGAAGCATAAGAACCTCTAAACAAATTTTAAACAACAGGTTTTTCATTTTTCGGGGTTGTATACATAAAACTTCTGTTTGTTTAGAAAGGATCAAAATCGGCTTCAACTTTATACGTTTCCCTGTATCTAAAATTATATATTAAGGAAGTTATCTCTAGACTTCAAGCCTTGGATAGTTGCTGGATTTTTTTCTGTTATCTGCAGTAACATAATAATTATCTCCCAATCACATCATACCCTGCGAAGCTGAAGCTCGTTCCTCTAAATGTTGCTCTCGTTTTTCCAGGGAATTAGGGTTTTGAATCTTACCTTTTTTGACTGTCAAAATTTTCACGCCAGATTCTGAATCTTCTATTCCCTGTATATTTTTCTTCTCTGTCTGGCCTTTTCTGGATGCTTTTATACGGAGCCTCTTAACTGGGCTTAAGCCATTCTTTTTGGTAGAATATATTCGTCTGGCCTGTAACGACGTGCTGCAGCTCAATCTAGTGTCCTTCTGGAAAAATAATGAAGCATTTTGGGTGATATTCGGGAATGATAATTGAACATTCGCCAACACTACGCTCTGCATTGTTAAAATGAAAAGAAAGGATTGGCAACGGTCTTGAAGTTGGAGGTTTTTATTTATGGTATGAAGTTTTGGGGTGTGATTTCGTTTACGAGGGGCTCTCGCAGGAGTCTTGGGTATGTGGATAAGGAAAGCGGTGTACGCTGGGTATGGACGGGGCCCCTTCAATATGTCAGCGGACGTTGTGAGATAGATAGATAGACGAGTAGCACGAGATTAACTCGGCGGAGTATATTTGTGCATGTAGCTTCAAACACCAAAGATTCGAAGTTGGTCTTATTCATGGCACGCACCCTACATCTATTTATTTTTATATAGGCGTTGAAACGTCAAATTTTAGCATTCTTATAATGAATTAATGAATGAAAACTTTTTAACGTCCATGACTCTACAAATAATCAATGAGACGATAAAACCAATTTCTTTTATTTTCATCATTTCAAATATGCTTTTGTTAGTCTTGATGATGAAGCCCCCCATTTTAGATATCAACTCTTCATTGAACATTTCCTGTAATTACAATGTTGTGAAATTGATTGCATATCTCAAACGAATGTCATTATAAGCATTGCATTCTATAATAGAGTGTTTTTCTGATTCCCCCGCGTTGTCTGAGCAAAAGACACAGAGTTTCTCTTCCCATTTTTCTTTAGGTTTTTCCATCTACCTGTTTCGCATCTAAGTCGATGAGAGTTAGTCCTTAATGGAGTTATGAGAATCTTAGCTCTCCAAGGGGTGAGGGTCCCTATGTAGGCCTTTTGTTGATAATCACTAGTGTAGTTAAATTCTTCGAGGTGGTATTTTTCCCCACATAATGAACCAGGTCTGTAATAAGTGAGTTCACTTTTAGTTTCCACATTAAATTTGATGTTTTTTCCACTGCCATGTGACAATTCATTCATAAATGTAATTTCTATTGAAGTGTCACTTAGATATTCAATCAAAAGATAGTAAAATGTTGGCTATATAGTAATGTTTTGGCCCTTTTTCTTGAATATATTTTTCCAAAATTGATACAATAGCCCAACTAAATTGATTGCATTTGTCATAAAATAACAATCGCACATAAAGTGTGTGATGGAAACATCGAAGGGGATGCATTGAAGAAGTTGAATTTGAGGGGGAGAGAGAGTGATAGATAACAAGATTGAGGGAGGAGGATGTCGAGGAGCGTAAAAAATGTTGGGGAACATATATAGTGAGCAAGGTTTCTCCCGTCATCAGTTCTGATGATGATGTACATTAATGACCATCGGTAAAACACCTTGACCTCTAATTTCCCTTACGCTTAACAAGAATAGTTGTAGAGACTTGCATCTAGAAATTCTTTTTAGCATGATTAATGTTTGAGTCATTGGCAAAAGAAGGAAAAAAATGTGCAGATCATGTCCTCATTCGATCCTCTAATCATTAAATGACCACCGGCACAACACCCTAAGCTTTCATTTCCCTAATGCTTGACATGAAACAATTATCAAGAATTGCATTTGGAAATACTTTTTTAGCATAATTAATGTTTGAGGCACTGATAAAAGAAGGGGAAAATCGTGTGCACCATCTACACCTTTGATCCTCTAGGTCATCCAATGTTATAAAAAGGGAACATTTCAATTTGAAGATTATATTTCAGTTTATCGGTTGGAAGATTATAATTCATTTGGTTGGTGTGAAGATTATAATCTATTGATGAACCAACAAAACTAGATGCATTGAATGTGTTGAATGCATGGATGTCAATCAATGACAGTTGGAAAACATGTCAACCTAATTTAATATAAATGTAATTAACTTTAATTTCAGAGTAACTACTATAGTGTATGATATACAAGTGATAAAATACAGTAAATGGACAAGCAACAAACATGCAATAATATGAAACCCTAAGCAAGATAGAGAGAGATGGTGACTTAGCTGATTTCATGCAGCCTGACAATAATCTGTGTAGGTGAATAATTGGAATAGACTGGAAAGAGTGTCGTCAAGGCTCATTGGAGGTTTTGAGACTCAAAAATGCGTAAGACAGAAATGCCCATGGGAGGAAAGGAGCGCTCAAGCGCTAGTGACTGAATATGGGCAATAGTGTCCACTCAGATGTTAAGGTTTTGATCTTCTATGTGCAGGAGAAGCTTTGTTGTTGATATTTGTTTGTTCTTTGGATTTGTTCCAATGTCGATATTCACACATGTAACCTGCAAAATAGATACACAGCTGCACATACCCACAGACTACATCAAACCTAATAAATAAGATGTCAAATGGGGAGTTGGACTAACCCCTGCGGTCACACGAAGAGTGAACTTAGTACCGAACACTGCATTACATTTTAGACTTCATGTAGTTTTGTGTGAATATGTGTGTAATGATGCCCTAGAATTCCCTTGCGCAAGTTGTACAATGATAACGGGCTAGGTCTAGAATATAGAAAATGTATATAATGTGTGAGATGGAATAGAAATTTCTTCACATCCCATGTTGTGTATGCAGGGAGTGATGCAACCCTTGTCCCTTGTATGGATGTGATAGATGGATGCTTTGTAATGTTATTTGTGCCTTTGAATGCAAGCTTAGGTGATAGTATGTAATGCTTAGTGCTTGGCCCTTTATTTGAGAGCCATAACTCTGTATGTATGTATATATATTCATGTATATATATACATGAATATATATACATGTATATATATATATATATATATATATATATATATGATTCCCTTATTTTAATTTCGTAATTAACAACTGGAAGGTTGACCCAAAAGTGTAAAAGATGCCCAAGAAGTAAAAGAGACCCAAAAGAGTGAGAAAAGGCTAGAGAGGGTTAGGAGCGCCTAGAAGGGACAGGAGTGCTTGGGTGTTGTTGTCCTAAAATGTGTACTACTGTCTGAGGCCATAAAAGATAAATAATTCAAATATCGACAGAGTTGTAGGGTGTGCAAGGTCAATAAAAGTATAAGAGACAAAGAAAAAGGCCCAAAAGACATTGTCAATTACTAGCTTTCTTGTTTATGAATCATGTATATATTAGTATGCTCTAGGAACTATAAATGCACCCAAGTGCATAGATTTTGTGTCTACACAACCCGTACGTTGAGGCATGGTGATATGTGTAGCCAACATCATTTAGTTTATGTGGAGATTCAACCAATGTAATGTTTAACTACCACATTTGATGTAAAATAGTGGGCAAGTCGATGGTGTCTACTTTTACAGTCTGTGCCTTATCAATTTGTTATGGAGGATTTTTCATTTGTGGGTTTTATTTTATTATTCTATGATGGATGGTAGGTTGCGCATCAAAAGAGTTGCAATTGGGGAATTTCCATCCCCAATGCTGAGAAGTACATCTAGAAGAATGTAACATGAGTCAACATAATCAATATAATATCAAGCTTAAGAATAACATTGTATCACGTCTATTTTAAGTCATGTGGAGGTGTGACTAAGTCAATGATGTTACCTTTTCCATTATTTTTATGGTGCCAATACCAAGCCCTTACACAACTGAAAGAAATAGGATTTGTTTAGAAAACATGGGGAAAATGGGTTTTACTATTTTTTGACAGCATTGAGAATTTTTACTGGTTATCATTCTATTTATTACATAAGACGAAGACATGAATGGAAAGTTGGAAAGAAAAAAGTGGGGATTGAATACCTGCATGCCCCAAACTTCTTCTGCGAATTAGATTGTTCCTTCCCAAGTAATATCTATTATATGTGATTTGCTTTTTAGCCTCAATGTCGTTTGCATTATTCACAAGACTACAATTTGTTCTTAAAGGGGCCAAAATAAAAAATGGGGAACATCTAATGGGTTCAACAAGATTGCAAGTTTCCTTAGACATGGCCCCAAAATATTCTTGGCATCTTGATGACATCTCGTAATGGCTACCTAAATACCTTGAAAATGCAAACCTTGTTTCCATTCTAAGAGGTTTTTATTGTTCAATGGCAAATTAAATCATGATTTTTTAACAAGTAATGATGAAATTACTCTCCAAAAATAGCTAATTAATCGTCATTCCATGAATTGCATTTTTTTGCAAAGAAAAATCATTTTAATCTTATATTGTGATTTAATGTTGATTATGGTGATTTCTGAATCATAGATCTTAATTGTCAACTTGAAATCAAGAAAGTTTATGTGACTCATGGGAATGGCTCTCGGACTTCCATTTACATTTTTGCATGGGCACCACATGAACTTATGACACAACACATAATTTTTATTATTAGAAAGCAACAAAATTCAACATCAACTACAAAAGTTCTGAGTTAAATCACCTTTTTTGTAATGAAATTTATTACTAATATTATTGAACTAGAAAGGACCGAGAGCCCATTTTTTTAGGCATTTTTAGCATTTAACATAAGGAAAAACAACTGGCAAGAAGGGGAAGACCTCACTTAGTAGATCTAGATACCCTTTTGAAATTCTTTGGGTTAGCTTTTGTGTCCTCGTCTTTGTAAGTCTCGGAATTTTGATTTGTTTTAGTTTTTTTTAGTTGTTAGAACATAATTGTGAATTTAGGCAGTAATGTTTCATTTGTTTTACTTTATTCCACGTCTCTTTTTATATTTGAATGTTGCTTGTCCTAAAGAAAATCTACTTTAAAGAAAGTGTAAACAAAGAATATATATATGAGTGATTTTTTGTGGCTTTTTACCTTAACAATGATTTGGAAAAATTTAAAACATTTCGTAGTGAGATAATTTGAGTTTGAAACTGTTCAGAATGTGTCTAATTAATATTTTTCAGACTTTGTTGTAAAGAAAGTAAAACAATATAATAATTTAAAAGTTAATATTTTCTAAAACCATTTGTAAAGTGTTAGCATATGGATTTGCACACATGCAAATGACATGCAACAGTGTGGGGAATGAAGTCCCTCCTCAATGAAGGTGAGGTTGCCTTTATTGAAAACCAAAATTGTATTTACATCTGTACATTCAAAATTGTATGTGGGGGGGGTTTTGAAACATCAATGGAAGAAAAGTGAATGAAGGAGATAGAATGAAATGAAGGAAAGAAGTGGAATGGAATGAACTGAAAGAACATGCAAGAGTTAGGTAAAAATAGAGCCTAATTTTGCATGAAGAAGAAAGGTGAATGACCAACATAAATAAAACGGAGTTTGAGTTAGCCAAACAAGAATGTGTACAAGGGAACACACATGAGAAAGTAGATAATTAGAGCTTGATCACCATGAACTAGACCAACTGATTAATAATGTTGACAATAAGATCAAAGATAATATTTGCATGCAAGATTCAAACACCTAACATCTAATGAACATAAGAACACTAAATGTTACAAGAGACAATGAATGAGACACAAAGTTCGCATTTCATTAACTCCAAAATGTTTTTCACAAAGAACACAAAGTTTCTTCCTGAAACAAAGCTTGCACAAAAGTATTTTCTTCTCCTCTCTCAAAAGTCACCCTTACAAATGAGCCACATACTTCCTTTTATAACCCAAAAGTTGGTTACAAAGTAGTTAGGGTTTTAAATGCACATTAGATAGGGCACTTAAGTGACTTTGACTTTTTCAACCAACTTTTAAAAAGTGACTAAAAATAGAAACCACTTAAGTTAAAAAGTCATTTAAGGAAAAATACATAAATAAAAGAAATGGGTACATGTGGACCCCACTTAAATGACTTGTATGCACACGTAGACATCCTAGTCAGCAATGTGCCACCTAGATCAAGACACCTAGGATCAGTGCCTTATCCATTGGGCCAAGAGTCCGCCTATCCCGATCGTACGGGAATGAACTCATTAACTATGCTCTGCAATCCTCCAAACGACAAGAGTGTTGAGCTTGAAACTTGAGCAATTCATCCACCCTCTATCTAAGCAATATCCTGGTATGAGCCAGTTTGTATTCACGTTCACAATTCTCCACATGCTCCGAGTACCTTTCCATGGTGAATTATTCATTTGTCGCGAGACCGTAGTCGTTACGCCACCTTGGTTTATTAGAATCCAACTTCTGGTCTTTAGCCGTTGAGAAGATCTCCAAGAGCCAAAATTACAATTCACCTCCAATGGTATTGCAAAACATGGCTTTAACAAACACCCCATGAATAAATATAACCATTTATTTGCACTATACATCTGATTTGATGAAGTCGAAAGCATTGTCTAGTTTTGCAAACACTTTCTACAAATTGAATAACCTGACTCTTCCATCTCACTACACAGCCTATCTTTTATTGGTTCACTTAACATCACCAATAATCACCAAAAATAACATTTTCCTTGTTTGAAATGACGGAAGTACGACTGCCACTGCCTTTGAATCTCCTGTAACGTCCAAACAAACTTCACTATTAGCTGCACTTGAACCTCCTACCAATCCAAAAGTTGATTCACTTTCACTTGATTTCAATGCCCCCATTTCAACAACTAGTCTCTAGTCAGATGAAGCTTTGAATGTTTTCTCCCAAGCCATTATACACGGAAGTGAATATTTGTTTCCTGCAGCCTATTATCCTTCTGAGTTCTATTCAACTTGTCCTAGCACAATCCTTTAGAATTAACTAATTCAGCACTACCACGTACTGAATTCAAGATATAATCTTTTTGAAAACCCGTTAACATTTTCCCTTGAAACTGTGGCTGCTGACGTCGGAGGCAAAATTATTGCATTGCCAGTTTCATTTCCTTTTGTATCAGTAAAATGAGATAAAAGATTATTTAAATGAACACTATTCTGTTGAAATGAAAATGGATGGTTTACAGTTGCAGTAGAAGCGCCAACATTTCCAATTGTGCCTTCTCCAAATAAAAACATTTGACGTGACATTTGGGCCACAGCTAGACTGATTTGATCTCCTTTCTATGCGTGGAAAGCCATTTTTCATTTCCTGAGCATTCTTGTATTTGCTGTCTCCTCCACGTGGTCTTTTTATGTTGCTCTCTCTCTCTCTTCACGCGTTTTCTTTCTTCCTCTGGCGTGGAAAACAACAAAAACAAATTTGTTTCTATTTAAGGACAGTTTTCTTTCCAAGGCGTGTGCTTCTAAAAGGATGTGTGGTTTTTATCTGACTTGGGCAAAAGGTGCTTAAAATTGTTCCTTCTTCACCCTTCAGCACGTGGACTCTGTATTTTCTTTATTTTCTTTGCTTAAAAACTTCTTCTTTCAAACCAATGCGTGGTCTTTACCCTCTTAGCTGGGCGTGGGAGCTAGTTTTCACCTCCACGTGATCTTTTTGACAAAAATAGAAGCTTTTATTTGTCTTTTCCTTGGTTGTGTGTGGCCTGTGTATGGAGCGGTCTGCCTTGTTTTCTTGTTAGTTGTCCCTTTCTCCTCCCAGGTGTGTGGAAGATTAAATCTTGTTTTCTTTTGCTAAAAACAAAATAAATACTCCTTTCCTTCTAACTGGGCGCTGAAACTAGTCTTTCTTTAATTTTCTTGTTGAAAAAAAACCTTCTCTAATAGGCCAATGCATGGTTTTCCTTCAGCTTATAATTCCTCCTTGCGTGGACCTTTGGCATGGGCTAAGACTTTTCCCTGTTTGACTTTGAAAAAGATTCAAGACTGTTTTATATTTTTGCGCATATGGAAAACTTTGTTTTGTTTTATATATCAAACTTCCTTTTTAAAATCTGTTCCTTATTCTCCACATGAGTGGAAAGAAAAGAATTTCTTGTTTTATTTGAAACTCCTTGCACAGCTGCGTATTTTTTGTATTGTCCAAGCTGTTGGACTGTTCTCCTTATCCTTTGGCTGGGACGCATGGGCTTGTATAATGTTTTGACTTTGAAAAATATTCAAAACTATTCCTTTTTACCAGTGCAATGCGTGGTCCTTCCTTTGCTTCTAGTGCATCCTATTCAAACATCTCTTTTTTTTGTTTTGCGTGGGAAAACAATCTTCAGTTTCTCTCTTTGGCACGTGGGATGTTGTCTTGTCTATCCTGATGCCCTCTTCCTTTTTACGGTGTTTAATCTTTTCCCTGGCACGGGAACTTGGTTTGGTTGTTCTTTAGTCTTTAAAATCTGTTCTTTTCCTTGTCAATACGCAGTCCTTTGCTTCTTTCTTTGTTTAAAAACTTCTTAATACCTGCGCACCTTTTGAAAACTTGTTCTTATTTCCTTTTCAGGCTGGGTTTCTCTTGCATGATGCTGACAAAATATTATGTCTTCCTGAAGCAATAAGAAGCAATTGAAAGCTTTGACATGACTTTTTCCAACGGGTTTGATGGAGGAAGTTACGAGGATTAATTCAACTTCCTCTCTTCCCAGGTAGTGGCTTAAGTGCCAGGGGGAAATGGGGAAAGCAACGGACAACTGCCAACAGGAATGGCAAAATAGGTTGGCAATCCCCGTCCAATTTCCCCATGTGGGAAATTGGGGAATTTTATGCCCGTTTGCCAATCCATGATTTGGCAATTGGCAGAGGAAAACCCACGTGCGGGAAATTTGAAGGAAATTGCCAGGAAAGTGGAAATCTGGGTTTGGGAAGCCAGTTTGGATTCCCAGCAGTTGGAAACGAAAGCTTACTTCCCTGACACTAAAACTTGTCTAATGAACTTTAATTTATATTTATTTAATTAAATACTCCTTAAGTGATTTTTTTTTAAAATTAATTTAATCAAACAAGGAGCAATTAATTAATTAAATATTAATTAATTATTTTCATGTATTTTAACATGTTTTAAATCCTGGCAGGAAGAGTTCTCGCCCGAAAATCACGAAATGAAGACCGAAACGATCACAAAAATAAGACGATCGCGATGAGTCCAATGAACCATGCAAAGTAACACTTTTCAAAAATTTCTAATTTTTCATTTTTAAATTATTTTTTAACAATTTTGCGAAGTCAAAATTGGCTGATAACATAAAGAAAGTAAAAGCAATATCATAGTAAATTTTTACATGCAAACTCAATAGCTTATCATGTATAGCAATCGAATTAAGATATTTTTATCCTCAATCTGCATACACATCAAAATAAAGTGTCACACTAATAATTGCAATATAAGGTTGTGGCTTTAGTATAACTTTATAATCGATGAGAATTATTCTGGAGTGAAACATTCACAATTTTAGGACAATCGGTGAAGTTTTAATGCATAACTTAAAGCTATCAATTTTGAAGTATTTATTTTCAACTTTCCATTAATATCTTCATCTTATATAACAAATTAAATTCCACTTAGTCAACAACCTTAATTCCCCAAAAAAAGAGCAAATCCCTTTTATTTTGGTCGTTGTCCTACCTCAACCCTGAAAGCTATTGGATTTTCCCCCTTTTTTAACCCCTGTAAAAGAAAATTACACTCATGTGAAAAATACAAGTGAATGGAGATGATGGGACATGCAAGTATTCAATTCCCACCTTTTCATTTAAATTTTTTTTAAGGCTACTAAAATTTTCAAGCAAAGCTAAACTAACAATACTAACACCACATAATCTAATTGAGCAAATTCTTATTGAATCTTACAATAGTTACATAAATGATTAAACCTTAATGGAATGCTTGAAAGAACTAACATGATATATCAATCTATCTTAGCTAAAGCATGCCTACTAGAATATCCAATTGCTAATTAACATAGACCTAAATATATCTAGGAGCAATCAAATTGGGGGTTTGTTGCTAATCCAAGGAAGGTGAGATGGTCTCTCCAACAATGACTACAAGATCATATTGGATACCCATCTACTAACCCCATTAAAGACTTGAGGCAAGGATTGAGCTTGGCTTATTAATCATATTTCTTATATGATATGCAAATCAAAGCATGGTGTAAATTTTAAAGGTATGTGATCCATATGGATCCAAAATGATTCCACTTCATCAGATCAATCAACATGAAGAAGGAAAAATAATACATGGAGGTTCTGTCTTTATACTAACAGGACCACTGCTCTGTGCAAAGCAACGGTTATAGAACCACCGTCCAACCAAGGCGACAGTCCTAAGACCGTTGGTCTACATTGGGCGGCGGTCATGTCTCTTTCAGATAGAAAACAAAAAAACATGAAATGAACAACCCCATAATTTGAAAGGTTGTCTGTGTTTCTTCTCCTCCATGACCTTTCCCATTCTCCAGTGCACTGGAGGACATGAGAAAGGCTATAAATACATGTTTGTAGAAGAGAATAAGATCATCGAAGCATGAAAGCAAGCGAGAAAGAATTTCTTAGTTCTGGAATTATGTTTTTGTAGAAGAAAGGAGTGTTGAGACAAAGCAAGCAAGTAATTGGGAGCAAGTGTGAGATATTATCTACTTCTCTTTCATACTTATTGTAAATTTTGTACTTATTGTTTTGAATTGGCCAATAAAAGTGGGAAGAAAGAGCAAATTCCCTTCCTGACTGGTTTTTCCTCCTCTGGAGGTTTCCAGGATAAAACTTGTTGGTGTTTACGAGTTTATATTCTTTCCTTTCCTACAATTGTGGATTCTAAGCATAAGAAAAATTCATTCACTAGCTCTCTCTGTCATTTTATTATAGAAAGTAGAACATCAACGTTAATTTGTGATTCTGTGGATAATTCCAAAGTTGAAGAGTTTATAGATCATTTTGGTATCACAACTAACAAATATCCATGATTGTGGTATTCGTTCTTGGATTTGTATGACAGTGACGAGATCTAAAGGCGAAGAGGCTTTACCTTGCAATCCAAAAATTTCTACAAGGAAGTGGAAATAGAGAATTCGGGGACAAATGGAGGAAGATAACTTGATCTGTAGAATTGAGATGTTGGAGACCATGATGGATAGGATGTTTAGAAGGAAAGAAGAACTTGCAGATTTGCAAAAGACAACTTCTGTCAAGCAAGACTCCATAAACTCAATGGTTTGAGGCTTAGCTAAAAATTTTGGCATAGGGAGGAGCCACCATAAGGAAGATTATGGGGAAGAGCATGAAGAAGAGACTTCAAACACAAGAGAAAAGGTAAAATCTAATCATACTCCTTTTAAACTTGAGACCAAAGTTGAGATTAAAAGCTTTGAAGGACAAGTAGATGTAGAGTTGCTTGATAAATGGTTAAAATAGTTAGAAGTCTATTTTAGCATCCATAATGTCACCGAGGCACAGAGGATCACCTTTCCACATCTCAAAATGAAGGGATGCACTCTGGTTTGGTGGGAAACCCATCTAACCACTTGTGAAAAGAATAAGCGTCCTATTGTGAAATCTTTGCAAGAATTTAAAGAATTACTTAGAGCTAACTTCTATCCTATTGGCCAAAAGACTGACCAAGTGATTAAATGGCAGTATTTTAGACAATGAAAGATCCCAAACCCCTTTTTTTCTTGAATACTTTTTTTTTCTTAATATATATTGCTCTGGCTCAAATATGAACTGATAACATCAAAATGATCCATAGAACACCATACTAAAACTGCATAGATAAATTAAATAAAACAAACCCTGCAAACTGGGTGAATACAGAAAAGACGCCTAGGGTTTAATAGGTAGATTTCTTCATAAAAAATTTAGCCGTGTATTTAATAATGATTTTTGATGCTAAATATTATGGTAATACAATTATAAATCTACAAATAGATTAATAGTAAAGATTGTCCAGAACCCACTGTAAATGATTCAAACCAAATCGATTTGATATATAAATGATGATGGAAATTACAATAATTATCTACCATGAAAATACCTCAGATACTGCATAAAACAACTGTAGAATAAGTCGCCCCACTATAGAAGAAGTTTGTATGCCCACTGATGTAATTTATTTCTCTTTCAAACTATTGGAATGATAAAAACATGTGAATACAATGAAGATCCCTGAATAGGAACTCCTCTCACTACTCCTGGGGTTTCCGTCCACAAGAGGAATAATCCAGAGGGTTTCCGTCCTTGGATTTTGTCTGCAAAAGCTCAAAGCTGACTGTCGGGAGAAAATAATAATAATCTGGAATGCCTTTACCCAAGTCGCATTTTTCCCTTATAGCCAAAAAACCCTCCAAAGATGCAAGTCGCACTTTTCCCAAATCAGCATAATTAAGTTTTAATTAATTATTTCCTTCTTCAAACAAGTCACATTTTTTGCTTATTTGACCCTTCCCCAAGGCAAGTCGCATTTTTTTGCCTAGGAAGGCACATTAAATAATCTATTAATTTATTTAAATGCACTTTCCTAAGTCAAAGTCACTTAAACAGTCTATTAATTCAGTATATGTGCTTTAATGATATTTTACTTTATTTTGAGCACAATATAATAAAATTAATAAACCGAAGTCACCCTTGAAGACACCTTTTGGCTATCGGGTAGACAAAACGAGCCAAAGGTCTTCGACCGAACTATTCGAGAAAGAGGGACATTACAGTCCTCCCTTCTAGAGATTGTTTGTCCCCAAACAACTGTAGAGTTGGATGTTGTAATATAGACTTGCCCTCCCATGTAGTGTCTTCTACTGGTAACTATTTCCACCTCTCCAGGAACTCCCAAATAACTCTATTCCTCAATCTCCTCTCTCGGCTATCCAAGATCTCCTCTAGCACTAAATCCAATCTCCCTTCCTCATCCAAGGGTGGTAACTCTGTAGAAGAAATAATGTGTTGCCCCAAGGCCTTTTTCAAGAAAGATACATGAAGGACATTGTGTATCTTACTCTCAAAAGGCAACTCTAGCTCATATGCCACTTCGCCAACTCTCCTCAACACCCTGTATGGACCATAGAATCGTGGCTTGAGATTTTCAGCACCACTCTTCTTGAGAGTACTTTGTCTTTAAGGCTGAAGACGTAGAAAAACCATGTCTCCTACCTCAAATGATCTCTCCACTCTGTGCCTATCCGCATACATCTTCTATTGATTTTGGGCCCGCTGAATATTTTCCTTAAGTACTTTAAGGATGTCCTGACTATCTTGTAAACTCTCCTGAGCCTTGGGAGCTCTATTGTCCCCAAACACCAAATCGACAAAAGATATCGCATCATATCCATACAATGCTTGGAATGGATTCATACCAATAGACATATGGTAAGTGGTGTTATAGCAACACTCACGTAAATAAAGAAAATTTACCCATGCCTTATGTTGTCCTATAACATAGTTACGAAGATAACCCTCTTTCCACTTGTTCACAATCTATGTCTGCCCATCCATTTGAGGGTGATAAATAGTGCTAGGAGTCAACTCAGTGTGAACCAAATGGAAAATATCCAGCCAAAATATGCTCATAAACTTGCTATCCCGATCGCTAACTATGTTCTTCGGAAGTCCATGCAACCTGAATATCTAGTGGAAGAACAAATCAGCCACATGAGGTGCCTTAAAGTTGGTAGGGACAACAAAAAAGTGTGCATATTTTGTCAACCGATCAACTACTACATAAATGTGATCATTCATTGCACCATGGGAAGACCTGTGATGAAATCCATTGAAATACTTTCCCACTTCTGTTCCGAAATCGGCAATCATTGTAACAAACCTATTGGGAAAGTAAGCTTTGACTTGTTCTGTTGACAAGTCATACACTCACGGACATGGCGCAAGACATCATCTTTGAGACCCTTTGAAGAGAATCTCTCTCTAGTTTCCCTGTATGTTTTAAAATATCCCGGATGTCCTGCAAGTGGTGCATCATGGAAAGCATGCATAATCTTCTCCTTAAGATCAGATTCAGGAACTAGGTAAATTCTGCCCTTATATAAAATCAAATTAGCTATTACCTTATATCATCCATCCTGAATTTTCCCATCCATAATGTCACATGCCCAAGTATTTTTGGAATACTTAATTAACAATTGAGATTTCCAATCTGCTGAAATATCGCTCAAAGAACATAGGGCAGCGAGATGGGGTTTCCTGGAAAGTGCATCAGCCACTACATTCTTTGTCCCCTTGACATACTCAATGTCAAAATCATATGCCTGGATTCTGCTGACCCATTTTTGTTGCCTCTCATTGAGTTCCTTTTGTTCCAAGAAATATTTCAATATTTTGTGGTTGGTTCTCACCACAAATTTTCCACCCACCAAATATTGTCTGAACTTTTCCAAAGCATGCATAATGGCAAGCATCTCCTTATCATAGGTGGAATACAATCTCTCATTATCTCTCAAATTCTGGCTCTCGAAGGCAATAGGATGATGATCTTGCATAAGAACTGCACCAATCTCCAATCCCGAAGCATCACACTCTAAAATGAAGGGCCATGAGAAATACGGAAGAGCCAAAACTGGACAGGTGCTCATAATTACCTTAAGCCTCTCAAATACTACCTGTGCCTCATCTGACCAACTGAATGCACCCTTCCATGTAAGATCTGTTAATGGAGCTACTAGCTAAGAATAACCCTTCACAAACCTCCTGTAGTAACCACATAACCCCAAGAATCCTTGCAAGTCAGAGATATTCCTAGGTGGTGGCTAATCCTGCATTGCCTGTATCTTCTTCTGATGGACCTTGACCCCATTGGCCCCAATGACATGCCTAAGATACAATATCTCTGTTAGTCCAAATTCACACTTGGACATCTTAGTAAATAAAGACTGAGTCTCCATTATGCTAAGTACCTCATCAAGATGCCTCAAATGGTCATCCAATGTCCTGCTATATATCAGAATATCATCAAAAAAACCAACACAAACTGCCTCAACTGCCTGTTGAAGAGATGGTTCATACATGACTGAAATGTAGCAGGGGCATTGGTGAGTCCAAATGGCATCACTAAGAACTCATAGTGCCTGTAGTGACACCTAAAGGCTATCTTGTGAATATCCTCACCCCAAACTCAAATCTGGTGGTAGCCTGATTGAAGATCAATCTTTGAAAAGTAAATAGATCCATGCAACTCATATAACATCTCGTCAATGCAAGGAATGGGATACATGTTCTTGATGGTTTTCTTGTTCAGTGCACGATAGTCAATGCACATCCTCATGGTCCCATCTCCAAGAGCTCTCTAATGGCCTTCTCTATCTCATCCTTATATTTCTTAGGATGGCGATAAGGCGTAGTCATCACGGGTTTAGCACCCTCCTCCAGCTCTATAACATGCTCAAACCCTTTATCTAGTGGTCTACCCAAAGGAATGTCACCAAACATTGGGTCGTGCTTATCCAGTATGGACTGGATGTCAATATGAAAAGACTACTCACTGTCTGAAGAAGATTTGGATGAAATAAAACACTGGGCTGCCCATGCAACCTCTCCATGTCTGACTATAGACTCCATCATGTGTGTTGAAACAACTCTAGGCCCACTATTAGAAAGAGCTCGAAGCACAATCTTCTTCTTATCCACCATAAAATCCAACTTCATCCTCCGGAAATCCTGCACATATCTGCCAAGGGACTGTAACCACTGAATACCCAATACTGTATCAATCTCACCAAGTCCAATAACATAGAAGTCATCGGTCAATGTCTAGTCCCCCATCTGAATACTAAGTCATGGAATCCTCTTAGTGCAACTAATAGGAAATCCATCTACTACCCGTACACTAAACCCCTCAAATTACTCAACATGTAATCCTCGATTTGCAGCCAACCCCTCATCAATGAAGTTGTGTGTAGCTCCAATGTCAACCAAACAAACAATATGTTATCCCTTAAGCACTCCCTTCAACCAAAAGGGATGGTACCTAGGAACTCCTGAGAGTGTAGCAATAGTGACATCGGATGAATCCAATGCCTCACTCTCACCAAGCTCTATTTGGGGCTGCTCCCCTTGTGCATCATGGTCACTGCCCTCATCCTCTGCATCTGTGTTTGGCGAGTGATTATCCTCCCCGTCTGAAATCACCTCAATGAGATGCACCTTGTCTTTGCCAAGGCAATGATGTCCAGGATCCCAATGATCTTTGCAATGAAAGTAAAGATTCTTCCTCCTTAACTCATTATGAGTCTCCTGATCCACCTTACGAGGTGGTGCACTCTTCTGCGGAATGATAGAGCGCTGAAATGGCCTAGAGCTCCTAGTAAACTTCTTATTAGGATGATAGGAAGTGGGCTGATAGGAAGTGGGGGATGTGTCCAAGTTCAATGTTGTCTAGATGGCATCATGCAATGTCCTAGGCTTAAGAGCCTTGACCAATCCTCTCATCGTGTCATGGAGGCCCTCTATTAATAACATCACCACCCTCTTCTCAGGCATCTCTGGAACCATAACTGTTATAAGCTGAAATTTGTTGATGTATGAATCAATGTGTCCGCTTTGTCGTAGTTGTGCCAAGTCCCTGTAATAAAGCTCCACATCCTTGCGATCAAATCTCACAATCAACCTCTCGCTGAAATCCCTGTATGACCGTAGAAGCTCATGACCATGTGTAACTAACCCATGGTGCCACCAATCATAAGCCACCCCCTTAAGGTGTAATGTAGTGAGTTGTATGGCCTCCTACTCCCTCATGGGTTTGAGGGTAAGATAGGTGTCGAGCTTGTGAATCCAAGCCCTGACACTGATCTTTCCACTATCATCAAAAGTGGAGAGGGTTACCTTATTGGTAACCTGCTACAAATCACTGTTTTGCTGCACTCTAGGCCTCTTGTCCTGTCCAACCCTCATGTTATCTCTCCTCTGAGCACAATACTGTGGGAGGGGAAATACATCCCTCACATGCTGTGGAAAACTCCTCCACTCATCATTGAATACCATAATAATATTCCCGGTCGTCCCTCAATCTCTGGTGGGTCATCTCTAGGTAGGAAGTTAGGATGCATAGGCCTATCTGCAGTATGCATAGGTCTCCTCTCATCTGTATGAGTGTGTCTCCGCTCATCTGTATGAGTATGACTTTTCTCATGGAGTGGCAATCCCCTAACACTCCCAAGCTCTGAAGGTGATCTGTTGTGATCCCTATAACCACTTGCAATTGATACGGATCTATCCCTCCTGTCGTTCCTGTCTCGTGGCCTATCTAGTGCCAACCTATCCAAGGTAGTTCCCATGTGCTCCATGGTCTGTAACAACTTCCTCTAAGTGGTTTCTATATCTCGAATGAAATCCCTATCTGGATCTGCATGTTCCTCTCGAGGAGGGCGTTGAAGTCTATTACTCAAATATTCCATTCTGTCACCTCCTACAATACTAGCTTCGAGTCGTGCTTGGCTGTGGGTGTAGTATCTATGTGGACCATCCTCTCTGTGCTACATTCAAAGTTGATTTCTGTTTTAATACACTCTCTTCTTCCTTCCCACACACGCTGGGAGGATACACTACTTTGATACCACTAAAAGATCCCAAACCCCTTTTTTCATGAATACTTTTTTTTTGTTAATATATATTGCTCTGGTTCAAATATGAACTGATAACATCAAAAGGATCCATACAATTGTTATCCATATTTCACCCCCCGAGTGAAATATTGGATTGATCATGACCCTGTGCAAGAAGAAAGAGAAGAAACGACCGTGTCATGTGAATCTGTGTCTTAAATCTATTTGACAGACTCGGGTAAAATAAAAAGGGAAAAGTCAAAGTTTGAACCTGAGTCAAAGCCAAAGTGGGGAGGTGGAGGAAAAGGTGAAATTTTTCCTTTTCTCAAATGGCACAAAGGAAAATATTGGAACAGACTTCCCCAGCCAACAAAAGGGTGCCACGTGTCCAACCAGAGCTTCGGTGCTGCGGGAGTATTTTGAGTTTTGTGTTTTCTGCGCAAAAGGGTAAAAGATAAATTCTGAACCTACGGACCTGATTTTGTCCTAATCTGGCTGCCACGCGTCCCATATCAAAAGGGAACCCATTCTTCAAGATGTTTTTTTCACCCTTGTGTATAGACCCGATACAAACTTCGGGGGGGGCATATCTTTCGGCTCAGGGCTCAAAATATTGTAAAATCTGCGCCGTTGAAAAGATCTCATCTGCGCCCACACCATGGAGGTCTAAGACTTTAATATTTAGAAGGTTAGGTAAAGGAAAATGGACGAAACGTCTTCATTCCTTCAATACAGGATCCATCTGTCTCAACAACCAGATTGGATTAGATATGTTTCTGTCGTTTCCTCTTCCTTCAAGGCGCCAAACCAAGGATTGATGCAGTAAAGATAGATTTGGGGGAGAGATTTCATCAGAAGCATTAACAACGGTGGTTGAGTTTTGACCTGCTCTTCCCGCTTCTCTCCCTTTTCTTCTCTCTGATCGAATATATAAATACGGGGGAAATATTCATTGTAAAAGTTGTTGTTCATTCTTCTTCCCTATCCCCTTCTCTCTTTTCTTCCCCATGGTCAAAAATGGATTCTGAACCTCCTCCCCTGCTCTGTAAAATGGCGTTTTTGCCTCTTTCTCGTGTATGATGCTCTGTGTAAATTTCTGAAGCAATAAAACTCGTTTTTGTGATGCATTTTTCCATCCTTCGCTTGTTTTCATTGCATCTACTTGCCTCTCATCGTTATGGAGTATTCTGTGCATGTTTTGGATGATTTATTTGCAGTTCTGGGAGCTGTGTTCGTGGGTTTTGAAGTGGTGATTTTGTGTGAAATCTATCTCTAGTCTTTGGTGCATCTTATCCACCCTATCCTCTGCTCACTTCTCTCCACTTCAGGCAGTTGAGATTTTGACCAGCACTTCCCTTTTCTTGGTGTTATCACCTCGTTAGTGTAGGATTTTCCCTCTTTATGCACTTTCTTTCTCCCAGTCTCCTTAGAATTGTTAGATTAGGAGTAGATAGATGTCATTTCTGTATTAGGAGTAGTTTAGCATTATGATTAGGAAGAAGAAGCTGACTTTCTTCGGAGGGGGCCATCTCAAGTCCGCAAGTCCCACATCTTGAGAGATGGTCCCATGTTATGCAATTCACACCAAATGACCCTACCTTAGGAAAATTAGATCCATAGCTCGTTTTGGTGGTAACCCATTAGGAAGTAGAGCATGAGATTCAGCCATTGCCAGAGTCCTCTCTACCGAACATTGGGTTGTATAGGAAATCCTTTCTTGAGAGAAATGAAGTAAAGAAACAACTCCAGGAACTACTAAACTAAGGGTGTGATATGTCTGAGCACCTCACCATGTGATTTGCCTATTGTGATGGTGCCAAAGAAGGATGGTTTCTTGGAGAATTTGCATCGACTACCGTGCGTTGAACAAGATCACCATAAAGAATAGATATCCACTTCCCCACATAGATGATCTCTTGGACCAGCTTCAGCATGCCAAATTCTTCACGAAGTTGGATCGCAAGTCGGGGTTATCACCAAGTCAGAATGAAGGAGGAGGATATATGGAAGACTACCTTCAAGACAAAACAAGGTTTGTATGAATGGTTAGTACTTCCTTTTGGATTATGCAATGCACCCGCTACATTTATGAGATTGATGAATGATGTATTGTGGGATTTCATATATTCACATCCAGGGCATGCTCTTTCCTGGGGTGCCATGGTCGAGGTATTTTTATCACTCCTACCCTCTCTTTGTTACTCTGTCTTTCTTCTCCCAACCTTTGATCTCAGATCCATGATATAACTCTTCTAAACCCATGCCCTAGTTATGTCGAACCCTAACTTGGATAAACTCTTCACAAGACAGCGCCCTTTCAACTCCTTCCACAACCCATGTAATTCTTTCTAGTCTGCAATCTCAAACTTGCTCTTTTGCATTTTAATCACACAGATCTTCCACTCGATCGAATCTGAAATCCCTAGTTTATAACACTCGCTTATATCTCCAACTCTTCATTTTAGGCAAAGTAAACATGAGGAGTGCCCCGACCATTTATTTATAGTTTTTCCTTTTTTCTAATCATTAAATGTTACTTTGCCTACCCCCGTACTTTGTTCATTTACTGCGGCTTTTTTCAAACAAATTCCATCTTCAGCACCTTCACTCACGTGCCCTTCATGCGCAAAAACCTCCTTCCAACCTTCTGGTGCGTAACCCAACCAACCTGATAGGAGACTCTTGCCCGCGCTTAACCTGTGCCGAAGGCACTTCTTCTCTCCAGATTCTTGCTTTCACCTACCCTCGTGTTGCTTTAACTACGCTTCCTTTTCCTTTATACGTGGGATCTACCAGTAGCTTTATCTTAGCACCAACCATTGTATCTTTTCTCTTCATCTACCTCTTTCAACCAAGTATTTCTCCAAGCTATCGGTCGCCTCCGAGTCAGCTTCTTCATCCACCCTCTACTTCTTCCTCATCTCCCTATGTTCCTGGTCCAACCTTGCTAGTTCCAGCCTTAGCTTCTTTGATTCTTTAAATCTATTTACTTCCGTTTGGAAGTATTGGGTAGTGAACGCGAAAGGAAGCTTGCACCAAGGGCTCCATGATTCGTCAATAAGCTTGAATCTGCCCAAGCAGTAGTGCTGGTACATCGTGAACTCAGATTCTCCCTCAGTGGCTGCTAGGAGTTGTTCAGGGATCCTCCACTTTTCCCCGAATGCATTCCTCAAGCACGTATACCACTTTTCCAGCCGCGCTTTGTGGGAAGCCGTCATTGTATCACAAGTATACTTCTCAAATCTCTTCGTGGGCAAAGGGTCTTCAGCTAGGTACTCCCACACGAACTTGTCTGATGCATCTGGCACTCCAATTTCTGTAAACACTATGGTGAGCAAGACATTGCCAAAGAGGATCTTGTCCCCTTCCTTCGCGCACTTAACAATCTCCTCTTGATTGTACGCGGATAAGTTGTATATCATCCCCTCTGCAATCTTCCTGCAGACATGTAGCCAAGGTTTCTTGACTTGCATCCATCTTTCTTGGCCTTTCATCTTAGTCACCAGATGTGCGGCCATCTTCATAACGGGGTCTTTGATGTCTGAAATATCGTAGTACCGCGACCCTTTCTTGTAGGCATACTCAGTGATGGTCTCTTGAATAACCTCCTTGTCGCCAAGGTCATCTTCTAGGCTATCTCCCTCACATATGCGGCCTATAAATTGTGAAATCAACTGGGGAGTCATGCGCATCTTGCGCCCAACAAAGTGGAAATAGTCTTTGTGCACCCGAGACATCAACCACTGGTACAAGCGATCTGACTTCCCAAAATAAGGCAACTCATAGAGTTACAACAACCATGTCTTCACCAATTTAACCTTAACATCATCGTCATATATGGGTAAACCTTCAGGTGTTCGCTTGGTGGTGGGGCGTACCAATTTCAATGCCATTTCTTTCTCTACGGTGTTTGTGCGGTAATTATAATCACTAATAGGTATGCTTCTCAAGTGGGATTCCCATTGCTTTCCCATCATCACCCCATTTGGGTATTGCATCTCTGCATATCATTCTTCATTTGTGTCTACTTCAGGTTCTGGTTGTTTATCCTTGGCTTTTCCCTTTCCTTTCATGCTACGAATGAATGGTTATATCTTTCTTTATGTTATATTATATGTTTTGGAATCTGTTAAAGCACTCGGTTCTAAGTGACTGTAAGGATCTGGAGGCCGTTCTGAGCCCTATGGTTCTTGTATGTCTCAACTTATTTCCTCAATACTCTTACACTAATCATAGATAATGCTTCCCACTAAAATCACATAAAAGAGAGTCTCGGTACCCACACGTGCCTCGGGTGAGCACTCAACTTCTGTTGGGTGATAGGCCGGCGCACATGGGATTTCTTCCTTTTGTGATAGGAGTAAAAATGACTACATCTTGGTTCCGTTTCCGGGAAAGGATGTACTAAGGATGGGTGGATTAGGATTTGTGTGGACTATAGGGAATTGAATGCAGTTTGTGTCATTGATCCATTTCCAACCCCCTTCACTGAAGAAATTTTGGAAGGAGTCGTTGGGCACAAAATCTATTCCTTTACGGATGGATTTTCAGGGTACCACCAAGTCCGGGTTGCAAAGGAAGACTAGAAGAAGACAAATTTTACCACCGAATGGGTAAGTTTTGCATATACGGTCATGCCCTTTGGGTTGAAGAATGTGCATGCTATTTTTTCGCGCATAGTGGTGCAAGCATTCTAGGACTTCATCCATAAATTTCTTCAGGTCTATTTGGATGATTAGACAGTATATGGTCTGGTTAAGGACCATTATGACAACTTGAGATTAATGTTTGAGAGGTGTAGGCAGTTGAGGATATCCCTCAACATTAAGAAGTGTGTGTTTGCTACACCCTTTGGGACCTTATTGGGGCATATCATATGTAAGGAGGGCTTGCTGGTAGATCCCGCTAAGGTTGCAGTTATTGTGGGGTTAAGGGAGCCTACTAGCCAGAGCACAGTGTGTGGATTCCTTGGGCATATGGGGTATTATAGAAAATTCATTAAGGGATATGCCAAGATTGCCACACCTTTAGAGGAGCTACTTAGACACAAAAGTGCCTTCTATTGGGGAGAGGCGCAACATGGGTCATTTGATACATTAAAAGATAGGCTTATTACCACGCCTATTTTACGTTTTCGCTCTTGGGACAAGCCCTTCCATGTCCATGTAGATGCCTCAGGGACCGCCATTGAAGTAGTACTTGCACAGCCAGGTGAAGGGGTTGTTGATCATCCTCTCAGTTTTGCAAGCAGGAAGCTGACACCAACAGAGAAGAATTATACCACAACCGAGCGTGAGGCATTGTCGATGATCTACGCGCTCTTCAAGTTTAGACAATATTTGCTGGAAACACCCTTTGTATTCTACACCGACCACATGGCATTAAATTATTTAGTAAACAAGCCCGTTCTTCAAGGGCACATATGTCGATGGGTGTTGTTGTTTCAAGAGTTCGAATTCACCGATGTAGTGAAGCCCGAAAAAAACAACTATGGGCCTGATCATCTGTCAAGGATTGATTCAGGAGAGGAGGCGCAAAGTATTAAGGAAGCAATGTCAGACACCTAACTATTTAGATTGTGGCGTGTGCCCTCAGATTTGGAGGAGATTGCAGTATTCTTAAAAGAAGGTGTGGCGCCGGATGGAATGAAGGCATTGGAGAAGAAGCAGTTGGACATACGCGCTACGTCCTACATGTTGATTAGTGGAGACTTATATAAGTTGGTACGAGATGAATTTTTGTGCAGGTGTGTATTAGAGCATGAACACCTGGCCATCATAGAGGAAGTGCGGGTGGGCATTACACAGGTGATGCCACCGCGCACAAGATATTAATGGTAGGACTATGGTGGGAAACCTTGTATAGGGATTGTAGAGATTATTGTAAAGTGTGTGACCACTGTTAGCGCATTGGAAAACCAGGAAAGAGAGATGAAATGCCTTTACGCCCTATCCCTAGCATGGAGCCTTTTGAAAAATGGGTGATAGATTTTGTAGGACCTATTACACCAGCAACATGTAAGACTGGGTCACGTTATGTCATCACTTGCACAGATTATCTCACAAGGTGGGCTAAGGCAGCCCCAACTAAAGATTGCACGGTAGCAACAACGAAAAAGTTCTTATGGGAGAACATTATCACGAGGTATGGATGTCCATTGAGTTTGACCAGTGATAGGGGTACACATTTTCTGAATGAGACCGTGAGGATCCTATTATCATAGTTCATGGTGGCTCATCACAAGACTATGCCCTATCACCCACAACCAAATGGAACCGCAGAAGCATTAAACAAAATACTGAGTCATACCTTGACCAAAATCTGTGATGTTGGAAGACAAGATTGGGATGACAAAGTATTGGAAGTGTTATGGGCTTACAGAACAACGTATAAAAGACTAAATAAAGCCACACCTTTTCAATTGGTGTTTAGCGTGGAAGTTATTTTACCAGTTGAATTTATGTTACCTTCTCTGCGAATAGCATGCGTAGGAGGATTATCCGATGAACAAGCTCTGGAAGAAAGGATTGATGAGCTAATGAAACTGGATGAGAGACAATCACTTTCCCGATGGAGCCAAATAGTAGAAAAGGAAAAGCAAAAGGCTTGGCATGATCACCACATTAGAAACAAGAAGTTTGAGGTTGGGCAGATGGTGTTACTATATGATTCCATGTTTCTGTGCCATCCTGGAAAGTTGAAAGTCCATTGGTTGGGTCCCTACACAATTTCGTACATCCTTGATTCGGGCGCGTGCCAGTTACAAGTACTGGATGGGACGAACTTGCCTGGACACTTCAATGGCAGTAGGTTGAAGCCCTACTATAAATAAGTCTTCTTGGTGTTTGTAAATAAGGAAATTTTTCTAGTTAGTTTAGAAGTTTCCTTTATGCATTTTCCCTTTCTTGTGTTTCCCTTTCGCGTTGTCATTTTGGTTTTGCACCTTGGGCGCCAATAACCTTATTGCTATTTTTGGAGAATTTGTGAGTGCACAGAGGACCGTGCATCGTTTAAGTGTGGGGTGGAGAAAAGTGAAGAAGCGCGTGATTAAAAGTACCAAGGAAGTTGTGTTGAAGAGCCTTTTTGTGTAACCTGGTTGAAAGAGGTAGATGAAGAGAAAAGATAGAATGGTTGGTGCCAGGATAAAGCTATTGGTAGATCCCATGTACAAAGGAAAAGGAAGCGCAGTTAAAGCAACACGAGGTAGGCAAAAGAAAGAATCTGGACAGAAGAAGTTCCTTCGGTGCAGGTTAAGCGTGCGTAAGAGTCTCCTGTCAGGTTGGTTGGGTTGCACACCGGAAGGTTGGAGCAGTTTTCGCGTAGGAAGGGCGCGTGAGTGAAGGCGCTGAAGATGGACTTTGTTTGAAAAATCCACAGTAAATGAACAAAGTATGGGGGTAGGTAAAGTAGAATTTAATGATCAGAAAAAGGAAAAACTATAAATATAGGGTCGGGACACTCTCATTTTTACTTTGCGAAAACGAAGAGTTGGAGATATAAGTGAGTGTTATAAACTAGGGTTTTTAGATTCGATCAAGTGGAAGATCTGTGTGATTAAAACGTGAAGAGTCAATTTGAGATTGCGGACCAGAAGGAATTACACGGGTGTGGAAGGAGTTGAAAGGGCGCTGTCTTGTGAAGAGTTTATCCAAGTTAGGGTTCGACAAACTAGGGCACGGGTTTAGAAGAGCTAAATCACGGATCTGAGATCGAAGGTTGGGAGAAGAAAGACAGAGTAACAAAGAGAGGGTAGGAGTGATAAAAATACCTCGACCATGGCACCCAAGAAAGGAAAGGGCAAAGCCAAGGCTAAACAACCAAAACTCGTTATGAAGATGGCCGCGCATCTGGTGACTAAGCTGAAAGGCCAAGAAAGATGGATGCAGGTCAAGAAACCTTGGCTACATGTCTACAGGAAGATTACAGAGGGGACGATATACAACTTATCTGCGTACATTGTAGAGGAGATTATTAAGTGTGCGAAGGAAGGGGACATGATCCTCTTTGGTAATGTCTTGCTCACCATAGTGTTTGTAGAAATTGGAGTGTCGAATGCATCAGAAAAGTTCGTGTGGGAGTACCCAGTTGAAGACCCTTCACCCGCGAAGAGGTTTGAGAAGTATGCTTGTGATACAATGACGGCTCCCCACAAAGCACAACTACAAAAGTGGTATACACAACTGAGGAATGCATTCGGGGTAGAGTGGAGGATCCCTAAACAATTCCCAGCAGCCACTGAGGGAGAAGCTGAGTTTGCGGTGTACCAACACTACTACTTGGGCAGATTCAAGCTCATTGACGAATCATGAAGCCCTTGGTGCAAGCTTCCTTTCATGTTCATTGCCCAATACTTCAAAGTAGGAGTAAATAGATTTAAAGAATCAAAGAAGCTAAGGCTGGAACTAGGAAGGTTGGACCGGGAACACAGGGAGATGAGGAAGAAGTTGAATTACCCCGGCGGTAAGTGCACGTACGTGGAGAAGTACGTGTCGCACGAGATCCAAATGACTAGGCCGATGATGCTTCCCATTGCTGGAGGATCCACAGCGTGCATATACATGCGCATAAGGCCAAAGTTTGAAAAGGGCGCATATTTGGAGGACAAAATCTCCATACCTAAAGACCCCTTGGGAAAGAAGAAGCCAATGTCTAAGAAGAGAGGCAGAGGTGAGAAAGGAGCACCAAGTGTGCTGACTACTTAGAAAGTGAGCATGCCATCTACAAGCGCCAAGCTAAGCACCTACATATAAAGAAAGAAGTCTCTAGTGAAGGAGAAGACGCCAGAAGTAGAGGCACCCGAGCAACCCACCACTATGGAAGAATCGCCAAAGGAAGAAGAGAAGGACGAATCTCCTGATCAGAAGCCACCTCTCAGGAAGAAGCAGAGGGTGGATGAAGAAGCTGACTTGGAGGCGACGGACAGCTTGGAGAAATACTTGGGAGAAGGAGAAGATGAGAGTGAAGGAGATGACGACGAGGAAGAAGAGCCTGAGAAAGACAAGGAACCACATGTGTTTATTGTCTATGACTCAAAGGAAGAGAGTAGAGAGGAGAATCGAGAGTTTGTATTTGTGCAGCACAAGGGAGCACAAGACGAGGAAGGCACCGAAGACATGAAGGCAGATAAGAAGGATGCCAAGGAGAAGCAGGGAGCCATGAGTTTTACAAAAGAGTAGATTACTAAGGTAGCAGAGCGAGAAGTGAAAAAATGATCGAAGCCATTGTAGACCAAGAGTTAGAGTGCAATGTGGACATAATGCTTAAGGAAGGGAAGGAGGAGAGCATTGAAAAGGAACATGACAGCCTAGGAGGCCCCGCTTTGACAGTTAGCTTCCCCAAAGGCACGCGCTCGGGCAGAAGAACTCTGGATACAAAACAAAGATAGGTAATGGGCTATGTGAATGACACGAAGAAGGTGTTACGTACACGGTTCCAAAGCACTGTACCCATAGAAAGGATCCTAGCCATGGGGTCTTTTGAAAGGGATGGCACGTACCCCAGGACTTAGAAGATGCTCTCTTGGGCATTCGAGTCACACATTGACGAGCCAGACTTTGAAGTCTGCCAAAAAGGGCTCATCACGTTGCCAGAGTCTAAGGGAGACAACTACTTAGTAAATGCTCAGGAAATTTTAGATGAACAAGTATGCAATGCTCTAAAAAAGTCATAGTCGAGACCAAGGCTAGGTTGTTTGTGTAAAATGACAGAATCAGAGTATTGGAGGCGAAGTTGGGGAAGGAGGAAGAAATGGCAAAGAAGGCCAAGAGTTTAAAATAGGGGGAATTAATCAGTGTGCAGCTAAGGCGCGAGTTAAAGGAAGAAAAAGTAAAGGTGCAGGAGGTCTACAAGAAGGTGGAGTCGATCAAGAGCGCCATCATATTGAAGCACCCAGACCTAACACCAATCCCTCAGAGGTATGCATCAACTTTGGAATGCTTAGAAGACCTAACGCGCATCCTCACTATGGAAAGGTGACCCTTGGCACTAGAATCTGCAGAAGAAGTGGTTGCGTGCTTGAAAGAGGAAGACCAGTTGAAGGTGATAGCACTTTTTGCTGAGTCATCCAAGTACTCATAGAGATTAAGGTTGTTGCCCAGTCTGTAGAAGCATCTTGGTCGCTACCCATGAAGCAGAGCTGAAAGAGTTCCAGGAGAAAAATAAAGGAAACAGGGTGGAGAGGGATAAAGTCCTGGAAAAAGTAGAAAGAAGATCCAAGGAGATTGAGGCACCAATGGGCTCAATTAAAACATGACTCAAGGAGTTATACCCTTAGATCACTAGAAGGATGGACACACTTGAAGACCTGGGTAAAGAGATGGAAAATATTTTGGACACATTGGGAACCCAGGGAATTGGCCTAAGCTTTGATGAAGTGAGCACCTTGGTGGGCGACTTATGCTAGAAGGCGAAGGGCGAGGTTGAAGTGTGTAACAAGGTGGAGGCAGATCTACAAAAGGACTTTCCCAGCCTATTGAATTGATGTCCCCCCCCCCATTATTCATTCTTTCCCCTATTCTTTCATTCCTTATTCATTTTGTAAAGTATAAGTCTACATCTTGGTTCCATAAAACCGCTTGCATTTTGGTCAAGTAAAATGTTTCCAAGGACGGAGAACAGGCGTAGTGTGGGGTGATGTTGGGCCCCTGGAATATTGACCAAGTATGAAGGCACTTAGGCATGCGGGATCCCAGTTATAGAATGATGCACAAGGCAAAAGGAAAAGGCAAAAGCACGCAAGAGAAAGGCTTAAGGAAGAAAATAGTGCACGTGACACGTGAAAGGAGGTTTGGGACTTAGCCAATTTGAGTGCCCAAGGTAGAACACGTGAAAAGCATGATCGGTTGTGCACAGATAAGATGCTAGCCTGGCAATAGGTTGGCCCAGGAAAGAGCATGCCCCAGATGGAATCTTCTAGAAGATCATCATGAGATGGAGTGGAGAGCTCAGGCCTGAAGGAACATGCTCGCATGGAGGACCACATTTGACACTTGGCGACGAATCTGAGGGCACGACAAGAGGAGTTGGCAGCCCAAGAAAGTGATAAATACAAGTGCCTACCACGGGAAAAGATATACACACACACAGAGATATATCATCTGGATATACATAGGGAATAGTGGGTTAGAGAGTAAGCGAAGCTCTGCAGAATTACTGTGAGTGGATATTCTAGTTCAGGAAAGGATGTACTAAGCATGGAGTTATTATTTTTCTTTTCTGTTAGCTTAGCTACATACGTCCAGTGATGTGTCATTGTATATCTAGACAATATCTTAATTTTTAGTGCCACACAAGAAGAACATCTAACTCGTTTGCAACAAGTCTTGCAAGTTCTCAGGGAGAAACAATTGCTTTGTAATATGAAGAAATGTGAATTTTCCAAACAGCCACTTGTCTATCTGGGGCACGTGGTTGGAGGAGAGATACGAGTGGATCCAAATAAGGTGGAAGCCATCACTAATTGGCCAACACCAACAGGATCCATAGAGACTAGGATTTTTTTGGGAGCAATACAATACATGTAGAAGTTCATACCAGGATTCTCCGTGATTACAGCACCTCTACACACAGTGGCTGCAAAGAGTAAGAGTTTTGAGTGGGGTAAGGAACAAGACAAATCCTTTGAGTTATTGAAATACAAGATTAGTCATGCTCTAGTACTTTCTCTTCCTAATTTGCAACAACCTTTCGAAGTAGAGACAAATGCCAATGATTACGCTATGGACACAATGTTGCTTTAAGGAGGTAAACCCGTATGCTATCATTCTAAAAATTTCACTTCAGCAGTTAAATGATATTCAATATATGATAAGGAAATGTATGCACTAGTTCAGGCAATTAAAAAATGGAAGCATTATTTGTTGGGTAAATAAACTATAGTGGACACTGACCACAAACCTCTCTAGTATTTGCAAACACAGTCTAAATTACAGCAGACAAAGCACTAAAAATGGATGTGGTTCCTTTAGTAGTTCCATTTGGTGATCAAATACGAGAAGGGTGGTAAAAATTTGTTGGCAAACATGTTTTCTATGCCGCCCACATAAGAGGAGTTTTCCTATTTGGCCACTATATCTTAGAATGAGCCCTTCACGAAGGAAGCTTATGGAGAGGCATATGCCTAGGACAGAGACTTTGGGGTGACATTTCAACAGTTGCAGTCGCAAGGGACTGAAAGGATAGGGATTGAAGATTGTTATCTCAAGGACGGGCTGCTCTACTGATGGGGGAAGCTTTACGTGCCTAAAGAAGAAAGAATTCTATTGATGAGGGAAGCACATACCTCGAAATTAGCGAGACATTTCAGTGTTGGTAAAACCCTAGCCCACTTGCAAAGGTATGTGTATTGACCCAATATACAAGAAGAAGTATCAAAATTTATATGTGGATGTAAACTTTGTTGTACCAGCAAGCCTAAGACTAGGAAGGAGGGTTTGTATATGCCTTTACCAGTACCTAATCCTCCATGGGCGAACATTTTTTATGGATTTTGTAGGAGGATTACCTATGTCTAAACATGGCCATGACTATCTCTATGTTTTTGTTGATAGATTCAGTAATATGTGTATTCTTATGGCATGTAAAAAGATAGTAAAAGCACATGAGGTAGCAGATATTTTCTTTGCTAATGTATGGGTGCATTTTGGTTTGCCAAAGTCTATTGTTTCTGACAGGGATTCCAAGTTCTTGGGGAAGTTTTGGACTAATTTGTGGGACATGATGGATACCAGGTTATAGAGGAGCACAACCTTCCATCCACAGACAAATGGACAGACAGAGGTGGTGAACAAGACTTTGGTACAGTTGATCAGAGGGTATAACAACAAATACCCAAGGACTTGGGATGAGTCCTTAGCCTATATTCAACATTCCTATAATCAGGTAGTACACACATCCACTATGAAGTCACCATTTGAAGCATGCTTGGGATATCTACCTACAAATCCGCTAGACATAGCAGTTAGACAACATGATGAGGAGGAGGCACGTGACAAAGAGGTGACTAGAGAAAACAAATTCATTGAGAGGATCTGACAAATCCATCACAAAGTCAAACAACAGCTAGAGAAATCTCAAGCCAAGTACAAAGCTAGGCACGATCAACATAAGAGGGACCATAAGCTTCATGTTGGAGACAGAGTATGGATTTACTTGAGCAAGGAGAGACTACAAGGTCAAACATGGAAGCTCAAGCCACTATGATATGGGCCCTTCACCATATTGAAGCAGGTTGGAGAAAATGCCTTTCGACTTGATTTACCATCATTTATGAGGATGTACTCTGTAGTAAATTATGAGAACTTGCACCTATATGAGCCATCCATGTTAGATGAAGATAAAGGACTACAATTGCTACCTTCCATTGAGGATTGCATCTTAGACTCATGAGGTGAATTAGAGGAGGATGGTTTGCTGCAAAAGAAGGTCAGAGAGACTAGGAGAGGTCTGCAGGAGTCTTAGAAGATTGGATTGAAAGGAAAGACACCAAGGCATGCTCGGTGGTACTCGAAGGAGCAAGTGAAAAATAATACACAGAGGTTCTATATTTATAGTAATAGGACTTCCGCTCTGTGTAGAGTGGTGGTTACAGAACCACTGTCCAACCAGGGCGGTGGTCCTAAGACCACCGGTTTGCATTAGGCAGCGGTCCTGGCTCTTTTAGACAGAAAACAAAAAAAACATGAAATGAACAACCCCAAAATTTGAAAGGTTGTCTATGTCTCTTCTCCTCCATGACCTTTCCCATTCTCTAGTGCACAGGAGGACATAAGAAAGGCTATAAATACATGTTTGTAGAATAGAATAAGATCATCGAAGCATGAAAGCAAGTGAGAAAGAAGTTCTTAGTGCTGGAATTGTGTTTTTGTAGAAGAAACGAGTGTTGAGACATAGCAAACAAGTAATTGAGAGGAAGTGTGAGATATTATTGTTGGCTAGATTTTCTGCATAGCTGAAAACCTAGGCAGTCATGAGATAAATCTCCCTCATTTACCAGTGAGGCTCCTGTGTAAGATTTTTTCAGTTATATATATATACATATATATATTCTAATATCTATTTGTGGGTATTACTTTAACTGTGTAACTCATGAACCATAGCTATACGACTCTACAACAAGTAAGCAACTGTAAAAGAAAGGAAATATCTAAAGAAGGGGAAAATAATAGAAACACATGAATGAAAGGGGGAAGATTTACAACCTAATAAATAGATTACAGAGTTGATCGCATGGACATAGGTAAAACAGATAGATATTAACATACAAAATTATAAGCAAAGGAAACTTTCAGATCTAGATCTAGAATAACACAAAGTTTATGAATAGATATAAGACAGAAAGTTAGAAACAAATTGCACCGTTGACACAAAGTTCTCCGGAAATATGCTCCTTTCTATTCCTCTACTTTCAAATAGCTATCAAGGGTTTTAACACAAAGTCTGGAACACAAGAATGCTGCTTACAAATTTTGATCTATTAACTCGTAGGTTCTTCCTCTACTTATAGTATGGAGAGGGGAAATTACAAATGGGAGACTATAACTAAACTAGAACATAAAAAAGAAGTAAAAAGAACATCTAGCAATCAACTTCCCCTAATTCCTCTCTTAATGACATGCATCAAGAGTTCAATATAAAATTGTGCACATCTGTCACTTAACTCAAAGAGTCATTTCAAATAACTTAAAGTAATGATTTTTAAACCAATAACTTTTAAGTTTACAATTACATCCGGGAACATAAGAAATAAGAGAAGGAAGAAAAGAAGAAGGAAGATCTGCCAACTTTAAATTCTACACTTTCCTTTTGTTTTGATACTGAATATACTTTTCGAACATGTAGTTCAACAATTTCCCATCCGCTTTAGCCACAACTTATTTCTCTGTCCTGAATTGCAGCAATCCTTCATTCAAAAATTTGATGCTCGCTTCCACCTCCTTCAAAATAGGCCCGAACTCCTTAATTTCTGATTGCAGCATTACCAACTTACTAATTGAATTCATCATGAAAGTCCTAACAACTTCATCAATCCTCTCTTGAATCATCAGAGGAGATCCTTCCAAGGAATTCGACACTTTTTTGGGACTGGTCCTTATGAACGAAGAAACGTTCCCAACCACTTCCTCATTGGTGAAAGAAATTACATTGCTTGACAGTGACGTTGCCATATCCTTGAGCACTCGTATTATTTTCAGCATAGTTCTGAAGATCTCCAAACGGAAAGAGACTGTGAATTCAAGTTGCTTCCTCTTTTCAACCGATCCATCAGGCACAATTCGTTCTACAATCAAAAATTCCTTCGACAACTTATTTATCTCGACCAAAGTGCCCAAGTTACTTTTAGCCACTGTATTCATATCTACCGTGCTTGTTACCAGTTACTTCAGCTCAACTAATGCATCCTTCATAACCTTTAGATGAATTGACACCTCCCTGAGTTATACAGAAGCTTGGCGAATGATTAGGCTCTTCCATTCGTCGATAGCTCTGACTTGGTTACCCGCATTTTCCACTTCCCGCATCAGATGATCACTCACCTGCTCATGTGCTAAAATTGGCTAAGAGAAAGGTTTGGAAACCTTAACAATGATCTCGCACAACTGGGTAACCTGCTTTTGAAGTTCAAATTTTTTTGCCTTCTCTTTGTCAAGCTTAAGGAATAAATCATTTATCATTTTCTGTGTATCTTTCTTTAATCCTTTTGTAGTGGTTTGACTGTCGCCACTTTGGTCACTATTATATCTACTACCGTAAGCCTGCTCTTCTACTTTCCTTCTGTCGGAATTGATACCTCAGTAAAATTTTGCCCTGATTATTCAATAATCAACCTTGAAGTCACCTTAGAAAATTTAGGTCTTTTGTATTTTCCGCCAAAACTCAGGAGTAGTTACAAGTCATGTTTCTCCAAGTTGATCTCCTCTCTAGCTTCCGGGACGGACTGTGAGGCCAACCACTTTGAGAAATTGATTCTCAAATAATGAGAAGTCATTGAATGCACCACCATCTCATGCTCTAGTTCCTCTCCATCCGAAATTGCTACTATGTTGTGAGTGTCGTCTTATGAATTGTGAAAAGACAATGCTCTTTCAAATTCTACCATTTGCAACTTTAGCATTTCTTCAGGAAGAGGTGAAGATCGGAGTGACCAAGGAGAGAACACAAATGTTTTTGGATTCAATGGAGGAATGAAAATATCTTACTGAGGTTTAAAGGCAGGTGAAGTGCTGTGAGCTGATGGTGGAGAAGTCACAACTAACACCATAGCCGTAGAATTGACCTTTTCCTGTGTATGAGACTTCTTTTGCACTTTAAGATTTTCAGGTCTTCTACTGCTTTCTCCCTCATGCTTACTTTTGATAGAGTCTCCTACGTTGAGGTTGCTTGTGATCTAATTCATCAAAACTTCATCAAGGCAATATCCCTTTGTAAGCAACCAGTTCGATGTATTGACCAGAACTGTAGCAGATCTCTCCTTGATCGTGTGGCAGCTACCAATGTTCTCCTGAAGAGTAGCTCTATCCCCTCCCATCTGGTGGTATGAGTCAAGTAACACAAGCCCATCATCTATGAGATCCCTAAGTATCCGTGCTAATCCATAATCAAACACTTTCCACGCCGACAATTTGCTAAAGTCTTTCTTTCTGACTTCATACTCGCTTCTGCACTTCATCCAGAAGTATTCTAACAAAGGCACATGCGAGTACTCTTGGGAGATTGTTTTCCTTGCCACCCCATATGGATAAAAGTTCAATCGTACTGGGAAAAATTCATGCTCACACTCAGAGAACATCTCAACTTTAATTCCTCTAGCTTTGTGAATGCTCTGGCAGTTGTAATAGCCCACTGTGATCGGAAAGAATCCTGTCGACTTGTGCCGCTTTGATTGTAGGTCATGCATCTCTACGAGCTACCTGCACAACTCCATGATGACCAATTTGTCGCTTGGATATTTGGGCAACTTGACTGGTTCTCCTGAAAAGCTGGTTACCCTGAGGTATGTAAAGTCTGCAAACTGGATGAAGATACAACCATGTTGGGATACAACTTCCCAAGCTTCCTTTCTCACCATGTTGGTCTTCAGATCACTATTTAACTTGAAAATGAATACGTAGAAGAATCAATCGTTGACCACCTTGTAATATTTATTGCATTTAGGCACAGTCAGCTGCGGGTAGCACTCAAAAATAGGATCCTTCGAGAGTACGCCCCGTCTATCCAGCTTGGAAAATATTCCCTTTGAATTTGTTGCATATACCAGGTAGGAAGTCATCTTAAAGTTGTATTTCCTCGTCACACTTCAGAGCTGCTCACCGATGTTGTCACTAATGATCTCTGCCCAATTGATTATTGAATCTACTTTTTTGATCTCAATGGTCCTGATGAAGGCATACATCCACGAGTGGAAGTTGTGAGTGTTAGCTTCTCCATTTATCCTGCATAACAATTTGGTAATATCATCCACTTCTTATACCATATTGGATCGTGGAAGATTCCTCGGGAACTTCAATGGAGATCTGGGCTTCTTCATATACATGTTGTTCATTATGCCCACACAGTCTACTTTGTGCTTCTCCCATCTATTGCTGACATCCAACACGCTGATTGTAGTCACCACTGGTCGTGTTGGAATCTTCAGACAATAATTGATAAATTGTGCATCTAGCCGGATTATAGTCTTTCCCATAGCATCCCAAATTGATCTGGATAGTGGATGATACGACCTTTCACATTCCATGACGAATTCAGGCAACTGAGCTGTCACTGGGAATGCTGACACTTGAATGATTCCACTGCTCTTTACTACCCGCATGAGAGATGTCTTTCCAGCCTTGGATCTATCAATCAATTTAGAGAGGGGTTCGGGGCCTAGATCTGTATAACCAATATCAGTAAATCTGGAAGAAATGCATGGTTCTGTTGATCCTTCTCTTTCATCCCACTTTATCATGGTCAAAGCAATCTTTATCTGAGCAACTCTTTTTCTTTTTATTCTGCTGAAATTCTTTACAATTAGTGCAGATCTAGGAATTTCTTTAGATTCAGAAGATATATTCAATGCATCTGACATTGATTTGAGCTCCCTTTCACTTATATAAGCACTTGTAATGAATACCTGTAATTTACTCGGACAAAGATGGAATCCAGAGCATGAACATTTGATTTTTATCACAAAAAATTGCATATAAAGTCCGCAACCCTAAAATTTGAGGCTTTGCTTGCATGCAAAGCAAGCATAAATATTTTCAACTTCACCTGGGCACTTGTACCAATATGTAAATAATTAACCAAGCTTAAATCAAGCTCCTCTAATCCTAGGAGCCAAACTTTTAAGCTTTCCGGCAATGAAAACACTTCTTTATGCAAAAATCCTCCTCCCTTTGGGCGCCAAAACTGTTCGGGCTGCACTCCTCTGCTAAAAGAATTAACTATTCCATCACTATGGCAGCCCATGCTTTTATAACTCTCAACATTCTATAGTTAATAATTGCCTCTCATATTCCTGACAATTAATTAATAAATAAGCAAGTTTATTCCTTCAACTTGGGCGCCTAAATTTGCATGCTCATGGTTGTCATTAAATAAATAAATTTAATTTATTTTTAGCCTTCTTCTTTCACTTCACATCATGCATTTACCTTCTATTTCTCCATGGCGCCAAACTTAGGAATAAAAGTTATTAATAAATGCCACAAAAAACATTATTTAATCACCAAATGGGTCGCACTTTTTAGCATGTTCCAAGTAGCCATTAAATAAATTAATTTAATTTATTTTGAGCCTTCTTCCTTCAGTCTTCTTTGACTTCTCATCATGCATTGACTTTCCATCATCCCTGGCACCAAAATTAGTAAGGAAAACTATTAATAAATTGCATTAAAGTTATTATTTAATGCCTAAAGGGGTCACACTTTTTAGCATGCGTGATTTCTAAATTTAAGAAGTCAACTTTGATGGGATTATTCTCCCTGCACTGCAGCTCCAAAATCCCCTTCATTCACTTAAGCTATTTGACTTCCATAATGAGAATTTTTACCCTGCAAGGCAGGTAAGAAATTCCCGTCGGTGCTTTAAGTGATTTTTCTTTATTTTATAATGGGAAGAAATTCTCGCTTGCCTTCCGCCTCTAATTTTCCCATTGCAACTTAAGTGACTTTGACTTCATGAGAATTTTCACCCTACAAGGCAGGTAATAAATTCCCACCTGCTTATTGCTACCAAAAATCCCACTGCATCTTAAACCTATTCATTCTCAAAAAGTGCGACTTGCCTGGGAGAGGCTTTTTGTGCATGACTTCATCTTTTTTACCCAGAAGCTGGCTTCCTGAGGTTGATTCCTTCTGGTATGGCGGTCGTAGATGTTTTCCAAATGTTTCAGGCAATAAAACAGATTGTACTGGCGAAGGAATTGAGCTAGGGGAATTTCACAGAGAAACAGAGGAGAAAAATGGAGAAAAATGAAAAAGAAATAAATAAAAACAAAAAACGTTGCCAGAAGTCACAAACAAAGCCCTAGATTCATTCCTGATGAAAACCCTATTAATATATGTGAATATTGACATGCAAAACCTCAACAGGGTTCAACTAGAGCACAATTTACTTCAAACGGGGCACTATTTATTTAATAAATAATTAAATAAAAATTTCCCGCAGACAAAACTTGGTGGAGAGATAAAATGAGTTTCAACATCTAGGTATTTGTTGAAATTGGCTCATAGGATTCACTGGGGATATATTAACGCAACACAGACATCTTCTGGCAATAAAAACACAAAATGACCCATTATTTTAAAAGTACGAAAATTTTAACATGGGGGTAGTATCAAATTTTAGGGTGAAATCCGGGGACACCAATTATCTACTTCTCTTTCATACTTATTGTAATTTCTATACTTATTATTTTGAATTGGCCAATAAAAGTGGGAAGAAAGAGCAATTGCCCTTCCCAACTAGGTTTTCCTCCTCTGGAGGTTTCCAGGATAAAACTTGTTGGTGTTTATGAGTTTATATTCTTTCCTTTCCTACAATTGTGGATTCTAAGCATTAGAAAAATTCATTCACTAGCTCTCTCTGTCATTTTCTAATAGAAAGTAGAACAACAATGTTAATTTGTGATTCTATGGATAATTCCAAAGTTGAAGAGTTTACAAATAAGTATGTGGTTAGTCCTTTTTATATTTTTTCCTTTGAGGAAAACTAGCATCTCGATGTATGTGGGACTAAAAGCACAAAGTAGGTTAAGAACAACTAATCATGATTAAGGTTTGCTAATCATAATTGGTGAATTAATAAGTGATTAAGATGTGAGGAGCCTTAATCAACCACTTAGGGTCAGTTAGGAGGCTAGGATAAGCTTTTGAAGCTTGTTGAGATGTTGTGGAGGGAAGTGGGGTGATTTTGAGTGGTTAGAAGAAGGATTTGAGCCAATAATAGGGCAAATCGACCAAAACAAGGGTACAATAGACTTAATTAGCTAATAATCGCTAATTGTCTGTTTAGAAGAGGATTTTGACTTACGATTTGTCATAAAATGGCATCCTGAGTGCGAAAGATGATAGGTAATCAACAAAGCATTGTTAATTGACCAAAATGGTAAGAAACATTAGTTAATTAGCGGAAATCACTAATTATAATGGAAATGGTAAGAATGAGAGTGATTTGTGTGCTTTTAGAAATAAGAATGCAAAAGCGGAATTTAGGTGTCTACATTTTCTCCTGTTTGAGGTGAAGCAAGTGACTTCACTTCAAATATAGTAGAAAAACATAAGCAAGATATTTTTTGAAGAAAAATTAGTAGAATGAAGGATGCCCCCTCAAGTGTCGATGGGGTGATAGAAGAAGTAAACTAACGATCGAAAATGTGATCGAAACAGATAGAAGAAATGTAATGAACCATAACACCAAAACCTTGAGGCATTAGTGAAATCCACACATGAGGATCATAACATCCCACCATACTTCTATAGCCCAGACCCAGGGCAGATTTACACCCGTATAGTGGGACCAGGTCCTACCCTATACAAGCCCCGTGTGAACACTACAATGTCGGCGTAGCTACTCCCGAGATTTGAACCTGGGTGGTTGCTCTAATACCAAATGTAACAAATTGTTTCCTCAAACCTCAAGGTGTTAGTGAAATCCACACATGAGGATCATAAAAATAAAAAGGATATGAATAAACATGATTGTTTATTGCTCCATGTGATTTGGAATAAAAATTAATAGTGATAAGATATGAAAATGGATAATAGGAATAGCTCTTTGCATCTAATCTTCAATAAACAACTTTTGTTTCATCATGTTTCCCCTATGATCTACATCATCGGCCTTTATTAAAATAAAAAAAGTGTAAAATAACATAAAAAGCTATATTACTAACATTTGTTCAGTGCTAAAAATATGAACTTCATGCAACATATATAATGCAATGCAATATGAGAAAGTAAAGCGATGCTTAACTCCATGCAAAACACATAATGCAATGTAATACGAGAAATTAAACCATCTAACTTAATAGAGCCACAACTACAATCACACATACTCAAACAAACAATGTTTAAGACAGTTGCACCAATGTTTTTGTTATTAAGCTTTAGTTCCCAAATGTTCTTGTTGTAATGACAAGGGTTAAAAATGACGCCCCAAGCAAGGATACATGTAAGGGGAATAACAGAGGACACAATTAGTCCCATGGAAAGCATTCGTGCACTATGACATAGTCTCTGACAACTCACTGTTGCACGGGAGTACCGATATAGCAAACAAACTAGCTTTGTTAATGGACGTAGACCACAATGATCTACAAGTCGTTTGAGAAAATAACAAGTAAGAACCTAATAAAGATGTTTTTGTAGGAAAAAAATTTGATGTTCGAGAACAATGCATTTGATACAGACTTCAGTTGCGTGCATGTCGTTTACTAATTCTTGAATTTTTTTTGATTTTTTAGATTTTTAATGATTTTTCCAATTTTTTTGAAATTTTTTGGGTGTTTTAATTTTTTTGAGTTTTTTACAAAAGAAAATATTATAGAAAAAATAACGAATTCGTGAGACATCGCTAAAAGTCACTGTAAGGCAAAAATATGCCCCAGGTAGTAGAAAAGGTCGATGGAAAGCAAAAACATGCCCCAACTTAGCAAAAATGAGCGTGAAATAATTATTTATTTAAAAATAATCATCACGACGAGTGCTAGAGGAATTTAGAAGAACCACGACGGCTCCAAGGCACTTAGGGGTGAGAAACACATCACAGGGGATAAAAATGGGTATATAAACCATCACAACAAGTTCATTTACCACATTCACTTACCTTTTTATTGTTGATTGAGCTCTGACCTATAGGAGGAAATGGTGAGGGTGCAAAACTAGAAACACCGTGCGGATCGCATGAGAGACTATATGAGACTTCCAGTGGATGGCCCACAGGTACACAAAACTAAACTTTTCATCTTTGTCTTTTTGGTAACATTTAATTTTTGTTAAAACACATTTATTAGGGTATTAAATAGGGTAGAAAAGCCACATGAATGCTCCAGTGTGGCCCTTGGGGCGCGTTTGTGCTCACAGGGTCGCACAAGTGCTAAAGTGAGTAAGGGCACATAAGTCAGTTTGTAATGAATTTAGTAAGAAAAAGAAGTTCCTAGGAAACCCTAGATGGTAGAAATAGATGAATAAGATGAAAAAATAGAAGAATTAGAAGATAAAATAGACGAATAAGATGATAGAATAGAAGAATAAGATCATAATAAATGACCTGATTAATCCTGCAGATGGATTTAGAGCGATTAGAGACGCATGAGCAACACGAGTGACTTCAGGCCTACAAGGAAAAATTTAGACGTTGGGACCAGATTTTCTTGGGGATCATCTTGGAGGTGACCGATTTAGCACACGTGGCCCGCATGCCACAGATTACTTTAGACCATAGCCTGCTCACAGCCTTAGCTGAGAGATGGCAGAGTGAGAGTCAGACATTTCAACTTTCGACAAGTGAGATGAGCATCACCTTGGAGGACGTGTGGTGGATCTTACGAGTTCCTATTCAGGGTCGTTTGATCACATATGATGGTTATCAGGACTGTATTGAGCGATGAATAGCCGAGATGTTTGGAGTGGTAGACATACCCCATCGGGGTATGACTACTAATAGTAGGAGGTGTATGGAAGAGCAACGGTTGGGATGGGTCCATGTGTTTTTGTTAGCTCTTGTCAACGACATATAGTTTCCTGACAAGACTGGTGCTCGATTTCCTCTGGGTCTCATTGGAGTGATTCATGGCCTCCTCCAGGGAGAGGTCTACTACTGGGGTCAGTATATATTGGCTCATTTATACACATATTTTCATTTGATAGCTTACCATGGATAGAGGTCTGTGGGTCCTGCCACTTTGCCACCGGGAACTCCTCGTGCTATGATTATTTACTAATGCACAACTTTTAGTTTGGTGGAAGTAATCTGGAAACACAATAACAGACATAACACAAGAATACCATAGACTATGACATAAAAGAATGATGAAAAATCTGAAATACAACTGTAAAATGTATTATTAACATGAAATTGTTACAATCTCACCCATGAATTACTCCAAGTGTTACCAACTCCACTTTCCTTCCAACAATAACTATGGGAGAAACTTCACAATTACACCTCTTAATGGCTTCTTTAACACACCTTCTAAATGATGGCTTCCTTCACACACTTTCTCATACAATATTTCTCACTACTTCCTTCTATGCTAAATGAGGGGGGTGGCCTCTCTATTTATAGAAATTTCAGGCTTATCCACCTTATCTCTAAGATAGGATAAGAAATCTACTCTAACGAATCATATTCCATACCTTAACTCTTATCTTTACATGTAAGCTTATCTTTTAAGATAAGATAAACCTTATCATTTCACATGGGTTCCACCTTTTTAGACTTTTTACAAATAAAATACACAAAATATTTATGACATCACTCCTTGTCCTTATTACCAATATAATATTTCTAATTCCTAATCATGTAGACCCTACTTCTCTACTTACCCTAACTTTGACATTTTAACATTACCGAACCACTTACGACAAATATTTACTTTTTACCACAACATTCCTATTGTACTTTGACTGTTACCGTACTATACATTATTGGCGGCGTCATACTGGCAACGCCATTATCTTCTATCAGATGCCACTACTAATTATACTTAACAACATCCTATTCCTAATACATACATTAATGAAATAGAAATTACGGAGGAAAATTTTAGTGTCGACATCTTCCCCCTTCCTAGCTTCTACTCCATCCTTGGAGTAGACTATTCTGGTGCTTGGAAAATCTTTAACTTGTCGTGGTTGACCCATTTCGTAATGGGAGTGCCATCCAATTCCTCCAGTCGATATGTACCATTTTCATGCACAACTACTATTTTGTAGGGCCCCATCCATTTGGGAAGAAATTTTCTCTGCCTTCTTTTTTTGTATCTAGAATCATATACTAGAACCAAGTCATTCACATGAAATGGAGACCAATGGATCTTTTGATCAAAGTATTCCTTCTGCTTCATTTTCTTCTTATAGCTTGTATCCTTTGCTATTTCCCTCATTTCCTCTAGCAAATGAAGATGTACCAACCTTTCCTTTACTGAATCACTTTCATCCATCCTTTCATTTTTCATAACTCTCACAGTGGGAATATCAAACTCAATAGGAAGAACTGGATCAATGCCATAAGCCAACTGAAATGGGAGTATCCTGTTGCTGACTTTGATGTTTCCCTATATGCCCACAATGCTGCATGAATCCTTTTATCCCACTTATGTACCTGCAAGGCTGCATCTTTTGCTAGAATTTGACACAACACATAATTTGTTCATTCCACCTGTCCATTTGTGCTTGGCTTGTAAGTTGTTTTTCCTTCCTGTGCTTAATAGAAAACTTGTTGACTAGGGCTTCTACCACCTCATTAATGAAGTGGCTTCCTTGATCTGTTACAATTTCTAATGGACAACCAAATCTGGTGACAATGCATTCATATATGAACCTTGCCACTTCATCCATGGAAGTTATTTTCAATGGCCTAGCTTCAACCCACTTGGTTAAATAATCTGTGGCAACTACAATATACTTATTTTGGCGTGGGGTAGTTGGAAGTGGACCTATAATATCTATTCCCCACTTTTCAAAGGGACCAAGTGGAAGAATAGGGCATAATGGAGCTGATGAAGTCTTACGGTTACCATGTGTTTGACAAATATCACATGTCTTACAATAATTATAACAATCTCTAAAAAGAGTGGGCCAGTGATAACCTACATCCAAGATCCTTCTTGTTGTAAGTTGTCCAGAGAAGTGTCCTCCACATGTACCATTGTGGAATTCTTCTATTAGCTCCTTCCCTTGATCACGTCCAACTGCCCTCTTGTACTGTCCATCAGGTCCTATTCGAAATAATACTCCATGTAGAATAGAATATGGACGACTGGCTTGAGTAATCTTCCTCTTAGTCTTTGCATTGGCACCATCAGGAAACTTGAATTCATTCAGATAATTCCAAATATCTATGTATTCACTAGGGATTGTGTCAAGGGATAACAATGTTGCATCTGGGAAATCATCATCATCACAAGATGAACCTAAACCATCATAGGCTCGAGAGAGTGCATCTGCATTGACATGCTTCTTTCCTGGCCTATCTATAATATCAAATTCAAATTCTTGTAGCAAAAATTATCCATCTTGCTATCCTCCCTGATGGGTTAGGCTTATTTACAATATATTTTAGAGCCTGATGATCTGTTACAACTATAAATTTCTTCCCTAGCAAGTAATTTCTAAACTTTTTTACAGCAAAAATGATAGCTAGAGCCTCTTTTTCAGTTACAGTATAATTTACCTCAGCACTGCTCATTTGTCTGCTCCCAAAGTAAACTAGATGATCATTCCCATTTTCATCCTTTTGGCTCAGAGTACTTCCTAGTGTTGCATCTGAGGCATCAGTATACACAATGAATGGCTTGCTCCAATCTGGATTCTTTAAAATAGGTGAAGACACCAAAGCTTCCTTCAGTTGTTCAAAAGCTTCATGCGCCTTCTTTCCTGGTTCATAAGTAACATCCTTCTTCAAGAACTGGGTTAGTGGCTGTGCAATCTTTGAGAAATTCTTGATGAACCTTCTATAGTAACCCACATGGCCTAAAAATGATCTCAACTTACTTCTATTCATAGGAAATGGTAACTCTTTGATTTTTGAAACTTTATCAGGATCAGTACCAATACCATCTCTAGATACAACATGCCCTAACAAAACACCTTTAGAACATCCAAAGACACACTTTGTAGGGTTTAGTGAGGCTTGTGCTTCATCTAACCTTTGAAATGTTATCTCCATCTGGTGCAGGTGGTCCATCTTGCTCCCATAGATGCAAAAATCATCTAGAAATACTCTGATGAAGTTTCCAATGTAGGGTTCAAACACCCTATTCATCAAACACTGGAACATTTCCGGAGCATTACACAACCCAAAAGGCATAACTCTATAAGAAAACATTCCCCAAGGAGTGGTGAACGTGGTCTTCAGCTGATCTTTCTCCGCTATACGAACTTGGTTGTATCCGCTATATCCATCAGCAAAACTATAGCACTCCTGGCCAGCTACTTCGTCCAAGATCTGATCTGAGAATGGAAGAGGGTAATGATCCTTCTTTGTTGCCTTGTTGAGCTTCCTATAATCAACACAAATGCATAGCTTCCCATTCTTTTTTATTGAGATCACAATGGGAGAAACCCATTCTGAATTCTCCACAACAAATATGAATCCTGCATCAAGCAACTTATCTATTTCTTCTTTTACAGTCTTGGAAAAATTAGGATTCATTCTATATGGCATTTTCTTTATGGGCTTAGCACCATCTACCAGCTCAATAGAATGTTCTACCCAACTTACTTGACGGAGTTCCTTGTAATCAAAAGTGAATAGGTGTATGTACCTTCGAAAGAGCTGGAGGTAGGATTCCTTCTCACTCTCCATCACAACATCACCAATCTTTATTTGTTGGAGATGATCATCAATTTCTTCTTCAGATAATTTTATGGGTTCATGAGTTGGTGTGACTGGAAGGATATCCATGACTGAAACATCAACCTCACTTTCTTCATCTTCTGTGTCCACTTCACTGGTACTAGAGTAATCAGAGGATGTCCAATCATCAGTTTCATCACTTGAATCCACAGGTTCTGCCTTATGATGCTGAGGGATCACGTTTATCTTCACCCTCTCTCTGCCACGTCCAAGTGTCATGAAGCCTTCATTCCAGTAGTTTCTTGCATGAACTCTCCTTAGCCATGGCCTTCCCAACAACATTGGGTATGCAACAGTACCATTTTTCATCACCTGAAAGTCTACCACACATACAACACCCATAACAGATATTGCCACATTTGAAACAACACCTTCTGGTTTAGTTTTTCCCTTATTTAATGACCTTAACATAAGTGTTGAGGGGTGATCAATTTTTAAACCCAACATATTCATTACAGACTCGGTCATTACATTAACTGCAGCACCTCCATCAACTAAGACATCATGAATTGAAATACCATTACATAATACCTCAGCTTGTGGAGCATAGGGATCCGCCTCTGCTTCCAAAATAGGGACCTCAACCTCCTTCCTTCGTCGAGCATTGAGTCCACTTCGCAGCTCCCGCCTCTTCTCAGAAGACATAGCCAGAAGTTGACCATATGTAATATTTGCAGGCCTTTTGGACAGATCTTCTAAGATGGAGTATGGTCCTTGCCCCTGTGAAATCAGAAAATCCTGCACACCCAACTTTCTTCTCCTATGTTTCTTACTAGTTTCTCCTTTCATCTTCTTAGGATCATTTCCATCTTGGTTATCTTTTTCTTTCTTTCTTTTTGTTACAAACACATCTGCTTCATTATTTATGCTCCTATCTACTACATCAAAAGAATTCACAGGTGCTTTTCCTTTATCATTATCTCTTGTACTAGATGTAGAAGCTCTATCTAGACAATTATACTTATAATGACCCTTTTTATGACAACCATAACATACAACTTCAGAAATATTTCTTTTTGGACCTCTATCTCCTCCCTGAGAACTAAATTCTTTTCCTTGAAGAAGATTAATAGTTAACTGGCCCATCTTCCTGAGCAGATCTTCATACTTAGTAGATGTACTAGGAGAAATATTTGTGCTCACTGAGAGTGGTTGTGGATTCTGGACCAAAGGTGTTGGTGTAGGCTCTACCTTAGCAAAAATTTCTTTGGGCTCTTCTTCCATGCTTTCTTCTTGCCTTCTTGCAATCTCCTTTACTTGTTCGAGGGTCACTGGGCAGTCATACTTCACTCATTGTCTGATCTCTGGCTTCATCCCAAGAATGAAGTGCTTACAGAGGAGATTATCCACGCCATTCATCAACCCATCCGCTAATCCTTCCTTCCAGATCTGGGCATCGAGCTTCCTCCTTAGCTCTAGAACATGAGCATGATAATCCCTTATCTTCTCCTTCTCTCCTTGGGATAGCTTTGTGATATCGATCATGAGATCTGCATATTTCTGTTGTTCACCAAATTCTTCAAGAAAACTTTCAGTTAATAAATCCCATGAGTTTTTCACATTATCACCTAGTGTTTCAAACCACCTAAGGGCTGAACCATCCAAAAAGGTAGGAAAAAATTCAGTCCATTGTTCCCTTCTTATGAGGCCATTACAAATGCAAGATCGTTTAAATTCTTGAATGAAAGAGGAAGCATCTTCATTAGATTGGGCTGAAAAAATAGGAATCTTCCCCATTTTCAAAAGTAACCACAGTGAAATACCAACCCACAAGTACAATCAACAAGACTTATGTGCACAAATAATTGGAATCACTATAATAGAAAGTGACTTTACACCTTTCTATAGTAAAATAGGAATGACCATGGTAAACTATGGTAAAACTTGACTTACTGCGGTAAAAACTGACTTTACTATGGTAAACACTATTCACGGTAAAAAGTGAAGTTACTGCGGTAAATACTATTCACGGTAAAAAGTGAAGTTACTATGGTAAATACTATTCACGGTAAAAAGTGACTTTACCATGGTAACTACTATGCACAGTAAAAACAAGGTTACCCTCCAAATGATTTCTGACTAAGTGGGAATATCTCTCCAGAAAATCCACCAACGAGGAATGGTCCCGGCAACGGAACCAAAATGTCATCACCAATCTGGCACTATGATAATTCTCCACCGGGAACTCCTCGTGCTATGATTATTTACTAATGCACAACTTTTAGTTTGGTGGAAGTAATCTGGAAACACAACAACAAACATAACACAAGAATACCATAGACTATGATAAAAGAATGATGACAAATCTGAAATATAAGTGTAAATTATATTATCAACATGAAATTGTTACAATCTCACCCATGAGGTACTTCAAGTGTTACCAACTCCACTTGCCTTCCAACAATAACTATGGGAGAAACTTCACAATTACACCTCTTAATGGCTTCTTTAACACACCTTCTAAATGATGGCTTCCTTCACACACTTACTCATACAATATTTCTCACTACTTCCTTCTATGCTAAATGAGGGGGGTGGCCTCTCTATTTATAGAACTTTCAGGCTTATCCACCTTATCTCTAAGATAGGATAAGAAATCTACTCTGACGAATCATATTCCATACCTTAACTCTTATCTTTACATGTAAGCTTATCTTTTAAGATAAGATAAACCTTATCATTTCACATGGGTTCCACCTTTTTAGACTTTTTACAAATAAAATACACAAAATATTTATGACATCACTCCTTGTCCTTATTACCAATATAATATTTCTAATTCCTAATCATGTAGACCCTACTTCTCTACTTACCCTAACTTTGACATTTTAACATTACCGAACCACTTACGACAAATATTTACTTTTTACCACAACATTCCTATTGTACTTTGACTGTTACCGTACTATACATTATTGGCGGCATCGTACGGCAACACCGTTATCTTCTATCAGACGCCACTACTAATTATACTTAACAACATCCTATTCCTAATACATACATTAATGAAATAGAAATTACAGAGGAAAATTGAGTTGACCACCACTGTAGTTGACCATTTCATTCTTGGGAGCATGAGTCATATCATGGAGTGGTACAAAGTGGATTGGGTCTAGCGGTAGTTTGGTCTTATTGAGGGCATTCCTGGTGATGAGAATGTGGTATGCACGCATATATAGAGAGACCTTTCATATGGGGCCCTGGATCAAGTTGGGTCGAGCTCGTACTATCTTCTACATGTGTTTCCACAACCTTGGGTGCAATTGACATAGGTAGTGGATCTCAGGTCGACCCCAAACTATGCAGAGTGGTACATGACAGTGTTTCCTCAACATTTGACCATTCCCTGGGAAGTACTAGATGCAACAATGTAGGGGTTACAGGGTCTAGATCCTAGGGCATAAGTACAAGCACAAGCATAGGCACATGTAGGTCCATAGATAGGGGTTCTAGCACAACGAGTGCTAATTCAGTAGCAGGTTTTAGTGCAAAAGTAGGTAGTGATGCAACCACAGGTATTAACACCATGGATGCCCCTACAGGTTCCATTATGGGCACCATTATAGGAACCTCCATCACCCCTTCACGTGAGTCCAACCACATAGTCCACTAGGAGGTGGAGGAGATGGCGGGGGTGGATAGGATATGAAGGAGGATTTACAGGCTGGTGGGTAGGTGGTTGCCTTCGTAGCAACAACTACAACATGTGGTTTTCATATAACTTCAGGTTATAGCTGAGAGGAACCAAGCCATTATACAAAGAGACCAGGTTATCACCGAGAGGGATCAACTCATAAAAGAGTGAGATCAGGCTAGGACCAGAGAGAGTACACAGACCATAACATAGGGAGATTAGGTGATCACAGAGAGAGCTACAACTGCAGGCGGAGAGGAACCACGTTGTAGCAGATAGAGTCCACTTGTGGATAGAGTTAGCCAGTGTGAGGGCGAAGCATGACACACTTCATCTTACAGGAACTGCTTTAGGAGTACAATTTTTGATTGGTCAGATTGCTTCCCTAGCAACCGAGGTTACATATTAAAGGATGCTGTATCATGTGGCCATCCTTACTGAGTAGGAGTTCCTGAGTATAGTCAGATAGTTGGTAAAACATGTCACGATATAGAGGAAAAAGGCCATCGTGATTAACATAATCTGTAAAAGGTTCTGCAGGACAACAGGCTTCAGAGCAACATGGGTCAACACAACATGGTGCAGTGCCTTCTTCACATCCAGCACCTCAGATGCCCCCCACCTAGTGACTGACCTGAACCAGGCAGTCTTGGAGAGGGTGAGAGTCATGGTTGACTCTCTTATTGATATTTTAGATGCATATTTTTGGTGTATCACCTCAATGTGAAGGCATACTTTTATCTGTATATAATATATATATATATATATATATATATATATATATATATATATATATATATATATATGTATTGTTTTTTTATCATGCCTCATTATGAAGACACATTTTTGTATAGATGTACGCTATGTATTATTTTTTATTATGCCTCGTGATGAAGGAACTTTTTTGAGCCATGCACATGATGGTTTTTTGTATCTTATATGCATCAAGACACATTGATTTTGTACACAGACATTTGATACTTATGACGATGTATGATGATTGATGGATTATTGATGTACCCCCAATCTGTTTATGAGATTTTATGCTGAATCAATGTTATGTTGCATGGGAATTTACTCAACCACTATAAATAGATGCGGGCTGTGTAGTTTTTTTTAGCTGCGACTGTCTCAAACAAAAGTGTATGTGTGATGTGATAATGTGTGTAAAACATGTGTGTGTGTGTGTGTGTGTGATGTGTGTGTGTGTGTGTGTGTGATAGATGTGTGTGATGTGTGTGTAAACCATCTTGCCCCATTAATGATATAATACTGATGGAGCAAATATAGCCCATACCTAAATAGATGCAGGATGCAAATTTTATTGATATATGATATATAGACGTGATGGTTAATTTGAAACCCTGATGAAGAGGGTTACTAATGGAATAAACAAGTAAAATGTATATCCATCACTTGAGCTTGAATAAATCCTTCCATGGCAAAACACTCTCCTTCTATCTCCCAAGTACCTGCAAAATGAAAATGAGACTCAATGCAATGCAAACAGAAATGAAGGTAAGACTAAATCTTAAGGATGCAAATAGGGTTCATTTGAATACACTACAGATATAAGGGCTCTAAATGAATGCAATCTTATGGTTGTGATTCATCCCTAAACCTAAAATTTAGCAAACTACTACTTTGATTTTTGTTGGAATATATTTTTAAATTATTAGGTATGTGTAACTTGTGAATGGGGCCACTAAAGGGGTGTTGAAGATGTTTTTAGATTTTCAAAGTTATATGAATGTTATTGATGTTAGTTCTAAGATGACATTTTTTAAAGGCCTTGACCTTGTGAATTTATTTAAGATTAAATGTGTATACCCCCAGCATAAGTAAACAATGTTTATATTAGGGATTAACTTTAACATGTTATGTGTAATTTATTGGGACAGTAAGCGAAGACTTAATCCTTAAAGTATTAAATGGGGATATAATTTAACAAGGGTATTCTAGCTCAGTGGCATTGTAAGGGTTAGATTAACTGAAATTTAACGAGAACACTAGAAGGGGATTTAAGCCCATAATGTTGGATGAAAATAATATTAATTGGTTTGTTAAAGCTTAAGACATGAATGCTATTATTGACTCATAGTACTTGAAATTAAATCTAGTTGCACAACAGGTACCCTCCAATGTTGCAGAAAATTGGTTTTAACCAAAGGACTTGTCCAAAGTGCCACTATTCCTTAAATTTTCACTATCTGGATGCACGTATTGGGTTTGTCTTTATGTTTTATGTGGGAAAATTGTGGGCGTTATATTTTTTGTCATTTTTCAAATATTTTAGGGACCCCCACACCTAAGCATAAAAATGCTCAAGATACATTACATTCATGGGTTCTTGAAGCTCTTGGCCATCTAAATAGACAAGCTTATAGGCACCTGAACCAAACTTGGTAACCACAACATATGGCCCTAGCCAATTAGGCTCAAATTTACCCTTCTTTTCTTGGTCCTTTGTGGTGTTTTTAATTTTCTTGTAACATCAAGTTTCCCACCCTCAAATTGATGAGGTATTACTCTTTTATTATAGCTTCGCCGCACTCAATCTTGATACACTTTATGGTGATTGAGGGTGTGAAGTTGTTTCTCGTCTAATAGCTCTAACTCTTCCAGTCGAGATACTTTATAGTCCTCCTCTTCATTCAAGTAATCCCTTAGCTCAATATGCAAAGTGAGGATCTCGATCTCTAGAGGTAGGATGACTTATGTGCCGAATACTATGGAGTATGGAGTGGCACCTGTAGGGGTGCAGATAGATGTTCTGAATGCCTAGAGGGCATCTTGAATATGTAAATGCCAGTTATGGCATGTGGTATTCACCATCTTCTCCATAATACGAATGAGGGTTTTATTGGAAGCTTTGACTTTTCCATTACCTTTAGGGTAATAGGGGGTTGAAAACTTGAGAGATATTTACAAGCATTTGCATAATGCTTTCACGCTTTTATTTTTAAATGGATTACCATTACCAGTGATAATAGCAGAGGGGATACCATATTGACAAATGATATGGTTCATTATAAATTTAGATATCTGGGGATCTTCTACATAAGTAAGAGGAACAACCTCTACTGATTTTGTGAAGTATTTAGTAACAATTATAATGAACTTATGGCCATCTAAGGAGACAGGGTTAAGATTTCCTATTAGATTGAGACCCTACTTTGAGAATGACCAAGGTGTCATGATTGGCTGCAAGGATTGTGCCGACGCATGTATCAAATTTCCGTACTTTTGACAATCCAAGCATTTCTTCACATGTTTACAAAAATCATGCTCCATGGTAGGTCAATAGTAGCCTACTATGAGTATTTTCCTTGCAAGGATGATCCCATTAGTATGAGCTCCACAGATGCCTTCGTTCACCTCTTTGATTGCTTGGATGGATTCTTCTAAACTTAAATAGCGCAACAAATTCCCATCATAGCCTCGGTGGAAGATGGTGCCCCCAAGTAGGGTATAACAGGATATACGGTGGATGAGGTTTTGTTTTTTAGTACAAGAAATGTTTGTGGGAAAAGTTCCATCATGGAGGTAATTAAATATTTCAATGTACCATGGGGAAAAGGGACCAACAACATCGCACACCAAAGAAGACTCTGACATGTCATATGCTGGCACTCGTAGCTATTCAACAAAGAATGGCATATCGTTGTTCACTGTTGGAATACTCAACATGAACCCTACTATAGCCATACCATCCCTTGCTCTGTTTTGTTCTCTTGGTATCTACTCGAAGAACTCCTTCAAATAATCAACCATTCTTTTGTATAGAAGAAGTTTCTCATATTTTATTTTGTATTCATTTGTGACCTATTTTATAATGAGCATTGAATTACCAATGAAATTGACTTGTCTAATATCCCATTTGATGGCCAACTTGATCCCTATGATGAGAGCCTCATACTCTATATTATTCGTGCATGGGAACTTGAGCCAAAATGCTTGGGTGATCAAGTCTCATGTAGGAGTGATCAACATAACTCTAACACCTAAACCATGAAAGGTAAAGGAGCCATCAAAGTATAGTTTTCATATGATTGATTCCTTGAGGTACACCATAGATGCATCTGAGAACTCCATACTCAAAGGTTCAGTACCTAGTAGTGGATCATTTGCTAGCTAATCTACTCGAACCTGTCATTTCACCGACTTTTGATATACATACTCAACGTTGAACTTGCTAAGTAAGATGATCCAATTAGCCATCTTTTCTATGAGTGTGGGCTTTGACAATAAGTATTTTAATGGATCTACCTTTGAAATAAGCTTGCCCTTATTTTTGAGAAAATAATGACATAGTTTCTAAAAGGAAAAAAATATGGCCAAACATGCCTTTTCGATATGTGGATAGTTGAACTCGTAAGCTATCAATGTTCTTCTTAAGTAGTACACCACTTTGTCTCTCTACTCTTCATCATACAGGGGCCAACAGTGCCCCAATATCAAAGTGTGTAGCAAATATGTAGAGTAATAAGGGTTCTCCTGCTGTGGGCGGCATTAGAATAGGGGGTTTAGCCATATAGATTTTGAGAAAAACAAATGCTTGTTGTTGCTCTGGTCCCCAGTGAAAACTAACATATTTTTTTAGAAGATGTGTGAATGTATGATACTTATCTGCAAGCTGAGAGATGAACCTTCTTATGACTTGGATTTTTCCGTCTAATATTTTTAGTCATCTGATATTGGTAGGAGGAGGTATTTCTGTTATAGTGGCAACCTTTTCTGGATCTACTTCTATTCCTCTCCTCGAGAAAATGAATCCGAGTATTTTTCCAGATAACACACCAAAGACACACTTCTCTGGGTTTAGTTGGACCTCATAGTCCCTTAGACACTAAAAAATACACCGCAAAATCTCTGGGTGCTCTTCTTGAGTCATAGATTTTGCCAATATGTAGTGCCCACTCCTCTTCGACACCTATTTTGCTATAATTATGACTATTATTTTCTTAGTGACATGGCCATTGTTATGATATTTTGGATAGTTTGTTGTTAGACTGTATGGACATTATGATTATCAGTGTATTTGTGACTCTTATTATTGATTGTAGGGATTCCTGGTGGGCATTGATAGATATTGCAGTACATGTTGATTTAGCGTTGCTTTACTTATATGATGACATCTTGGACTCTTGACAGTGGCGATTATGTTAGATGATTGGACTAATCATATGAGCACATTGATGTTATGATTTATTAATAATGTGATGGTAATAGGTGATCAATAATATGTAGTTGAATTCATCTAGATAGATATAAGCTACATTGGATGTATGAAATGCATGGTTATCGTAAAATGTGAATTGTGATAAATGGTTATACTTAGGCGTAGGGTGATAGTAAATGTTAATGGATATGGTAAAATTGTGATAATTAGTAATTGTGAATAATTGAATTAGAATAGAATTGCTTAACTATGAAAATGATGCAATTATGTTATATGCTGATTTTATTTGATAAATGATATATGTGTTTTGATTTCTTGACATATTGATATGGCCTTGAGGCCGAAGGTGGTATTGTCTTAGTTGTATGTAGGAAAGGAAATCACAATAAATAGAAAGGGGATGGAGACTAACTATGGAAGAATACCGGATGTTTACAACTTGGTCACCTTGGTAGCCATGTGTGTGTTGTTGTTTTACTTGTCATGTTTGTTAAGAGATCTCCAGGGGGGGGGAGAAACCTCATAAGTGACCATGGGTGTGAATGTTGTATTTTTACCTTTTATTTTATTATCTTAGCTGTGTATGTGTTTTTATTGAATTGTAATGTCTTCTCATTTTATTGTACTTATTTAGTGTGATCTTGATTTAGTTAATTAACTATGTGGATAATGCTAATTAGGAGATGTAACAAGGGGTGCAGTGAATTTGGTAGATAGTCCTTGTTCTCTTCATGATTTTAGATGAATTTTATTTGATTTTGATTTGTGTACCCATATCCATCTCTCAAATCTCGGATTTGGGCTTTGAGCCCATTTTTGGAGGCTTGTGGGACAAGTTATACTTGTCTCATACTCCTTAAAATCTCCCACCAACCTAACCTATGATATGAGGGGTCAAACTTAGCCCCTACTATATATTTTGAAGGAAAAAAAGGAAATTAATTTTACCTTTTTCCTAAATCTCTTAATTTTGTCCTTGAGGTATGGAATGGAGGATTGTGTGTGAAAATGAAAGTGTCATACCTTTACTTTACCTCATTTATGGAGTCTTGGATTATGTGTTTGACTTGTGAGGTGGATTGGGGAGAAATGATGTGGTATCCTACATGGAGCCACCTCACCATTCTCTCCACCATTTTCTATTTATTGGATATTTTTAGTTGTGTTGGGGATTACTTGTTTGGGTATTTTTGGAGAGCTTGCATAGGAGTTGGCTTGCATTGTGGAAAGAAGTTAGAGCTTGGTTGCTTGAAGGCTTGAAGGAGTTTTCAAATGGCAAGGTAGGATCTTATACTTGTATTTTTAGCATCTCTTGTTTATGTTTTGTGTTGTGAATGTAAGAATGCAATGTGATTTTGTACGGATATGGGTAGAGTTGGCCATAGGGATGGTGTAGGGAGAGAGAAATGGAGCCATTTGTGGAGGTAAAAGGGACTGTGTGAGGATTTTGTGGAGGGAGTGTGGGAAGGGTAATCCAACTATGTGGAGTTAAAAGGAAACTATATCATTTGTATCTTTTAAAAATAGAGAGATAAGGAGTTTTGTGTGTATGTGATTTGTGTTAGTGCACCTTGGAGGCATTAGGTGGACCCACTATCCCACTTGGGAGGCATACGGAGATGGCTACCTTAGTATTTTATCCTTTGGCTCAACTTGGAACCTATGTGTAATTGAATTAAAAAGTATTTAATTGTTGTCTTACTCTTTGTGGCTTGTGGATTTTGTTGTGTGTGAGTGTTGTTTGTGGAAGCCATTTTGTGAGGGTTGTCATTGTAGTGCCAACTAAATAAAATAATTAAAATTAAAAAAAAAGTGGTAAGTGATGGCTAGGTGAAGGCGTGGGCAAGTGGGTGAGTGGAATAATTGTTGCCATGTGAAGGCACATGGACCTCTTTTAACACAACTCATGGGTGAATCCTCCTAGCTTGACCAACCTACCATTTTCCTAACACAATAATTAAGACACTTTATTTTTTGGCATCCAAGGTGGTTTCCATATATTTTATAATTTCTTGTGCCCACAATGGGTTTATTCTTGTATCCAAAATAAATAGGATTGAGTTGTAGGAGGCGTTGGACATGGGTATTAGCACACAACTGTATTAGTTTTCTTCCTTCATTTCTAAGGCGCCAAGACAAACGTACCCACACAACCCTCCTCCACTAAATCTTCAACAGTGCGTGTTATTAACAGAAAAAATGAAGCTTACATGGTTATGGTATGTTTCTGAGTCCATTCTTGCTATTTCGCTTATGACTCTACAAATTTGTCTCTTTCACTCTTCCTCTACATGAAGCCCCTTGTTTGAAAATAATGGACCTATTGTAGATCCGTTGGGGACCTTAATCAAATGCATTTACAGTTTTAAAGCTATATTTCCTCCACCCTCTGCCAGCGTGTCCCAGCCTATGCCAAAATGGGATCCTTAGAGCAAGTTTTGGACATCTATCAAAGCACAAATAGATAGAGGAAGTTTTGTCAGATGTTGTTTTTGCAAATGCTTAGGTAGTATGCAGGGACAGGTGAAGTGTTTGATTGAATGTTTCTTTTTATTAAAAAGAAAAAAAAACATGGCTTTGGGGGACATCATTGACTGCAAGTTTTCTAGACAAACGTGCTTGGAAAGTCTAATCATGGCTATATATTTTGATTGATGGAAGACATGGACTCCATATGTAGATATGGAGGTTACAATATGGACATGATCTCCACAGTAAGTATTCTTCATGTTTTGGATGTGATATAAGAGTTGGTTTTCAGCGAATCTCAGTCTAAGGGAAGTATGGCACGATGGGTGTGGCTTATCAAATATTGATAAATGATGTAGTGTATTAATAAATAAAAAGGAGAGAAGGGAAATTAAGGCAAGGCATGTTGACTATTTTAAACAAAAAAATGCATAAGAGAAATGCGTTGTTATGGACATCCACAACTGGAACTCAATTATTTGAACCATTCATTTGGATGTCTTCTAAGAGATATGCTCAGTGGGCTATAATAGTTGCAAGGAACACTCAGGTTGGAGCTTTGGATATACCCCAGATGGCTGCAAGCAAGTGCAATCGATGGGTGCAATGTCAAAACTCCCCCAACTCCCCGCCTTGCCAGTTCAATTCTTAGGCATGGTTCATCTCTTCCTATCTTTCATAATTTTTGTTCTTTAGTTATTCATTTGCAGTGAAATAAATTTTAAAATGTAGCATTATCATAGAGTTGATAGTTTTAAATAAACTTGTTTTCAAAACAATAAGATGTCATAAAGTAACTTGCGCAATTAAAATATTCTTGGTAGACAAGCATGAACTCAAACCCTCATTATGAGATGATTAGCAAACACCCTCACCAAAACTAGATTGCTACAGGACCCCTTTTTTCTTGACAAGTTGAAGTGGATTTTCACCCTGTAAATTTTTTGACTGCTCCCTTGTTAAAATAGATAAATCACGATTTTTGGAGACTTGCAAAACAATCTTTGTAAATCTAGAAAATAGATGTTAAGTTTCTTTTATGTTCCTTGTTATGTGAGGATTCGCTTCAAAACTTAGATCGAACTTGATTGATCGTTTGTGCTCTTTTTGATGCTCCTTTAGGAGCCCTGTTACCTCATGTTGCTCATTTAGAAAGTTGTTAAAATTGAAAAGTTGGATTTTGTTTCAGCTCGTCATTTGAACCTTGAGCAAAGAAACGCTTGACCGCCTTCACAAACCCCTAGTACTTTTACTAGAATATTGTTTGAAACCTTTTGTTTGGGGAAAAACACTATTCTGGGTAGTTTGGAAAAGGTATTTTGTAGGCCTCCGGTTGTAGTTTGACTAGGTTAAACTGGACCAATTACGACCGGTGGCTCCAGAAAACTTGTCGCCGTCTGAAAACCATTTGCTAGTTCTCAGTCCCGTCGACTCTGGGGAATTCTCCATATATAGGGGAACTTGTAGGAAGTTTCTCATTGCACGTTCTTCCATTGAATGTCAGTTTTGGACGTGGTTTTCTGAGCCCTCAAGCTAATTTTTGATCATTTTCAACTAGGTCAATTACGATCGATGGCCTCGGAAAACTAGCCACCAATCGTAAACCGTTAAATAGTTTTGAATTCTGTTCAGTTCTTGTGAATTCTTGGTGTATAGAAAGGACACGTAGAAATTTACCCGTGGTGTGTTTGTTCTTTGGAAGACAATGTTTGAAAGTGGTTTCTTTGCCTTTGAGCCTAAATTGAAGGTTTTTGCAACTAGTAGGAAAACGTAAAAGGAAAGTTGAAGGACCCCTGTCGGGTTGCCAAACTATTGTGGAAACTTGTTGACACTTGTAAATAACTGTTTGAAACTCTACAATGTGACTTGTTGTGTGAAATTGAACTTTTGGCAAAATAGTATCTCTCTCTCTCTCCTCCCTATTTCTTTCTCTCCTTGGTTAAGAAATGAAGTGAATTGAAATGAAATAAATATGTGTCTCTAACCTTCTCCTTTCGAATGTAAATTATTAATGTTATTATGTAAATGGTAAACTAAAAACATTAATTATGCTAGATTAGGGTAGATGCCATGCCAACAATTTATCATTGATTTCATGCTCACATGGTTTTGCAGGATGGAAGTGAGATGGCGAAAAGGCGTGGTGTAAACCATTGTTTATTATTGTAATTTATATATGTTATTGGAAAATGTTTATACTGTATAATGTAGTTGTCATGTTATAAAATTTATATTATGAAATTTTCTAATAGGTATGAGATGCTAGTTTTAGGAATGCCTTGGGAAATGTGCATTTAATCATAGTTGCCATTTTGATTCAGATTTACATATGGTAAAAAAAAATTTGGTTATGAATGTTAAATGAAATTTGAACTTAATATCTCATAGTGCATTCTCATTGTGAAATTTATGATTGAAATATTTAGAGTGTTGTGTTCTTTAACTAGAAAATATAGAAAAGAAACCTAATTATAACAGCCAACCTTAGTTTAAAACTTGTGCTTATCCACCCCTTCTCACATGATCTTTCTTAACACAGAAGGAACCAAAAATCCTTAGGATAAACTTCAATCTCTTCACTTGATGTCACCTTCTAGCTTAAGTAAACAAGATCCCTAGTTTGAATTGTCATCATAGTCGGTATGTTTAGCGACATCGTCGTAAACCTCGACTAGTTAGGAACGACATGGTCCAAATATTTTTGGTGTAAGTAGAATAAACACTTCCTTAGGATATTTTTAGACTGCCAAGTCTTACAAAGTTAGATCTAGAAATCAACTTCATGATCGAATGAATTCCAATGTGGGATCCAGACGACACAAATGGAGCTAGTGAAATAGTTGTGCTATGACTTAAACTCTTGTTAATGACCTCTTTAGTTCCTCGCAGATAAATGTGTTACCTTGGATACTAACAACATAACACCTTGGTCTTTCATGAAGGTTGTTTAGCATAAATATGTACTCTCACCTTAAACTCATATATTGTAACATCCCCATTTTAAGATACCAGAACAAGGGAAATTTTTTTTTTTTTGATAACGTTCTCTGTTATGAATTATAAAATTCAAACACACGTTCGAGTTTTCATAATTGTTCTCTGCCCAAACAACACAGTTTGAATCACACAATTTTTTTTAAAACTAATGTTCCCTATTCGCATATCTACAATATGGAACACACATTCAATGCCATTCAATCATATAACAGATTCTATATGCTGCTGTAAATGACTCAAGGAACTGACGATCTTCCATTTTCATGGCTCGTAGTTTCAACGATCCTTCATTTCATGACTCGGCAACAACCGATCCTTCATGTTCGTTTATGCATAGTCTATTATATATACCAGATATCTTAACCGTTCCGGTTATCGAAGTGATCCATTTAAGAAGCCTATCTGAATATTTGTTACTGATATTCATCTGACATCCTGCATCTTAAATTAAGTGATAAGGACAACGCAACCAACACTTCTGATACTTTGGCCAAAGATTTTCACATGCTTTGCATGATCATATTCCTGGATGTGATACACATCAACGGAATACGTCCTTCACTTCACTTCACCTGTTATCTAGAATGGTCTTTCCTGGTTCCTACCAGTCCTCTCGATTTAAGGTCAAATTTAAACTTCCAATTTCCAACTAGTAATATGAACGGATATAGGAAGGCACTCCTAGTAACTAAAGATACGCAGACATATAGTGTCGTTCCCCATGACTCCGTGTGTCTAGTTATCTTTAGTATCCCAGAGTCACTCCGTATACCTGATCATACTCCTATCCCTTGCCAAGAACTTCACATTCAGCCTATGTATTCTTGATGTTTTAAATCGGGAGGGCATTGCAATATGTCAGTTGCAACATTATGTCGTCATGAAGACCCCAAATCTTCATGAAGACACCTTGTTGTAGCTGGCGTATGCCAATGTCCTACTGAATCCTCCCATCGAGAATACACATCCTACTCAAATGATTTGGATATGATTTTAATAATTAAGAATCAACTTTCAGCAACCATGTTGATCCCTTTATCCTCGTTCCTGTTACAGTTGTATATAGCTAAGAGAGACTAAATCCGTCCTTTATCTTGTTATGCATCTTCTCCTCCGTGTCGAAGGGCTGCATTTCTCTACTTGGTTCTCTTCTTAATCATTGGATTAAGCAGCCTGTTACCGACGGACGTGATAAGTTTAACCTATTAAACTTAACCAAGATTTTCCCAACTATAACTAAATTTAGAATTCTAACTTATTAGACGTCATTTAAATGAGGCCTAATTCCCAATAGATGTATTCATTTGTTCTCCTTAACATTACATAGTTAAGGTCCATTAGTTATGGATATACTTATCCTATATCCTTTATTCTGAATTTAACATACGAGGTCATTAATCGAGTTCGAAAGCGAAGTTCGATTACTCCGAAGTTCGTTGATATTCCTTAGCTTCCAAGCTAATCTTGAATACCTATCAGTTGTGAAATCATATTCTTCCTAATCCTTTTTAATCTCAATTAAAAATTCATCTTTACCCAAGTATGAACTAATTGCATATTTCAACTTAAAAGTTGTATTTAGGTGAGAATAGATATCAGTTCCCATTTAGCATCCATCCAAGGACAATTAAACAAATCTAAATCAAGAAATAACATTATATTTCCAATTTAGTCAACAATATCAAACTGATATAATTATTAAAATATCACACTTGTAATTGTATTCATCAATTCATGTCATAATCCATACATTTGCCAATCCAACTGAATGGACATTGTTTATATAAAACATCATTACAACTCATAGATAGAAGAATATACTTTCTTCTTTTCACAATTCCTCGAAGAGGAATAAAAGCAAACAATTACAATTCATCTTCAACCAATCAAGAAGCATCAGAAAATAGCCATGTCTTCATTCTAATCAAATTCCATCTGCAAAATGATTTGCACGGGTCAATTCAATGAACTGAGCATATTAAGCACTTATCATTAAAATGAGGTGCTTAAACTAATTGTCTCAATAAAACAACCCTGCTTTTATGAAACGACAGTAAGACATCAATCATGAAATAGGCACAAAAGAAATATCAGCATAACAACTAAACTATCAAAATATCATCACAATCAGCCAAAGAACTGCTGTCCCATTTTCCACATTACCGTGACAAGTCTCAAATTACAATATTTGTAAAGTTAGGAATACAAGTAGCATACTGCTGATATAACATACTCTTATCCCTTCCACGCCTTTCATTAATAATAAATGCAAGGGATGAAACTAATTGAAATGTAAACCCATTACCTTCCTTTCAATTCATGCATCATATTAGATTCCAAGCAATCAAGCACAGAAACGAAAGTGAACAGCAATGCATATAGTTGCTCATATCTAAGCACTACAAAATTCATTATTAACGATTACAAATTTCCAACTGAATGAAAGAAGAACAGATCATTTTTCCAAATCATTCATCCATATCCCTATTTCTTTCCACATGACTGTTCTAGAATGGAATCCAAATGAGACACAAATCAAGATAACAGTTCAGAGTGAAACTTACAAAATCCATTCAGAATTCACTTTCCGGCAGTAAGAGTAATTTCATTCATAATCAGCTTTAAATGAAACAAGGAAGAATTCATCATCCTTATCCATACTTCATTTAAATCAGGCTCATATGCATATCCAAGACAGGTTAGTATATCATCGTATTTATCATAGATCAATTAGTACAAGGATGCATACTATATATTTACCGTACTAGAAGAAACCATAATTCTTTCACTGTATGGTAAAACAGATAAATAGTTATACAATCATGCAATCAATTATCCCATGATTTTCTAATTCTATGAACACATTCCGTTCAACATAACTGTGCAAAATCAGAGACCACAAGAATCATTCAATTTTATTCATTGTTGTTACCTACAGCAAGTCCAATAATCACCTGACTACGGATTTTACCAAATCAAAACAGCAGACAGAAGAAGAATTCCCTTCCAATAAATGATTCTACCCGAATCCATTTTTCAAGTTCATGATAGTATGCAGAACTCTAGAATGCAAAAATCAGATGTCATTACCTTTATCAAAGTAAACCGTACAGGGTGTTAAATACATGGATCTGATATAGTCAAAACAACCCACACAGCAAGACAAAATTTCTATTCATTTATTCTTTTGTTCAGCAATCCAAGGCTAAGTCGTAATCACCAAAACAGTCCGATCTTAAAAGACCGATCAGCATCAATAAACACAACTAATCATCATACCTTCTCAGCAAGAAAACAATATATTTCACTATGAGTTCAGAAGGAGAGACTATTTCTTTTCCAGCTTCCACGATTGCTCAAAATCGTATTTGTCCATTTACATAAAAGAAAAAACACAGCAATAATTGTTTTACCAGCATATCCTTCTAACCGAGTCCGCATTGCTCAGATAGAACTCACAAACCCGTCTCTTAAAGATCAAAAGAAATGCTATTTCTTTTCAACGAAACAGCAGAAAGAAAAAGAAAAGTCTTATTTCTTTTAAGTGAGAAAAAGAAAGAAACAACAAAAACGTGTTACCATTTCTTCCCTCAAACCCAATTCGTATGCTCATACAAAAACCAATGCTGTATTCATCATAATCAAACACAGCAGAAAGAGAAAGGAACTATTTCCTTTTTAAAAGAAATTTCAGTATAGAAATGACCTCATGCAACTTGTACATCTTATACAATCATATCACAAAAGACCATATAACAAAAGAACATTCTCATAGTAGTGAAAACAATCCCACACAGTCTGCTAATTCTTTATATAACACTTAAGCAGAGAAATACCCATTCCTTAAAGCTTGAAAAGAAATGATATCCCCTTTAATCCCGAAACAACAGATAGTAAACAAGAAAGATCTTATTTCCTTGAAGAAAACTTCAGTATAGAAACGACAACAAGCCGCTCAGACAACCTATACAATCGTTTCACAAGTTCATGTGACAAAAGAACAATCGCACAGCAATAAAATAACCCACACTGCCTGCACAGTTCCCATATCACATTTTACAGAGAAAAACCAGTTCGAATTTCCATCTAACGTTAACAATCAGCACAACATGGAGGTATTCCATTCAAGGAAGTGCAAAAACAGTTAAACGCAGCAACCAGAGATGATTTTCCTATCATTTCCAAAAATGACATCAAGGGTTGACGAACCCAAATCATATCAACACAATCAAAAATCACATAAACCCAAAACCCAAGAGCAGGGTTGTTTTAATGAGACATTTAAACAAAGCAAGAATTTTTAAAGAGAAGGGCTTAACATGCCTGTGATCTCTTTTCCAAAACTTGAAGAAAACTATGGTTTCCGAAGTTATTTCCTTCCACGGCGACAGCAAGAACTTCCCAACAATCCTTTCCTCTTCAGGCTCAGCAACAGCCTCAAAATCTCCCAAGAACAGTGATAAATCCAAAGAACTAGTTCAACTGAACCAGACCAAAAAAACCAAATGCAGAGCAACTTTGCAAAGTTCGAATCGACACAATGAAAAATAAATTTTCCCTCATACACTTTCCAAGGTGAGCTGGTCACGAGGATCAAGAGAATTTAATGCATTAAAGGCTCTGCCTTTTCCCAACTTTCCATGCCACTGCCAACTTGAGTTGGCGAACTCAAATTTTCAAATTTCACAAGCAAAAACCAAATTTAGCTCCATCTCCAAATAGATACCTCCGCTACTTACCTGCCACGCCAAACTGGTGCTGTCCACGCATGGACTTTCCATTAAATGCCAATGAATACCCCTTCATCCTTATCCTCTCCCTCTAAGGGTCTGCACGTCCCCTTTAGGTTAGGATTAGTTTAGGTTGTATATTAGTGTTCAACCTAGGTCATAGTTTAGTCTTAGGTTATTAGGACTTAGGTTCATTTCCTTTTTTTTTTGTAATTTAAAATCCACTTAGGATAGTAGTTTAGGATGCATGTTAGGACTTAGGATTAGCTTAGGATTTAATTCCTACTAACCACTAACACTAATCAACCCCTAACCCAATCTCTCAACTGACTCTCGTAACTATGCTGTGCAGGACGTTCCGTCCTTTGAATCACATGCCAAGGCCACCCATGTCCAGGCATTTCTTGCATCACGATGTTTTAAGTTCGACAGTACAGGGTTCAAGGATCGAACCTTTGTCATTGGAATTTACGTGCCAGCTGCTCATACCTGCAATCAGGCGCTGCACATTCATATCAACCTCCGGTTCGGTTCCAGAGTAAATTGACACAAAAATCACAAGAAGACCACAACATACTTTAGATCAATGAAATTGATTCAAGGTGTGCTGTCAATCAGCAACGAGAGTTTAGCAAGTATACGACAATTTTTCGTCACATCAGCAGACACACAAGTACAATAACTGCTGTCCTATGCAATAAATCACAGCATGCAAGAATCCAAGTTAGCAACACATTCTCTTAAGATCAGAACATATCTTAACATGTTTGCCTTCATTTCAGCAGTTATAATAGTATGAAAAATATTCACCAAGATAACTTACAAAATCAGAGTGTCACATATATAGTTGGGGTGTAGATCCTTAGGTGCAATTGGAATTAAACCAAAACTTGGCTAATTAAGGGGTTAACTTGTGGGTAGAAAATGGTAATTAAATCCTTACAAATGAAATTGATTTGAAATATGTTGACTTTAGAGAAGCTAGGAAACTGGAAACTTGGTCCTGTAATTCCTTGTTATGCCCTTTTATGACATTAAGAATAAAAAAATTTCACATGCAAAATCGTGCAATGCAGAAACATGGGATCTTACCTTGAACACAAATCACTTGTGGTTCATGTGTAGTTTTTAATGCTTCCAATCATGTACTTTTGCAAGATGTTAAACAAATACTTCCGTAACTCCTTTTGTTATAAAACAATGCTAATAATGAGACCATAATGCGATGTAAGAGTAAAGCATACAAGAGTGAAACGAGATTTGAGGTTAGGAATAATGTCACTTTGTTATTAGCTAATTTTGACTGCGCAAAATTAATAAAAAAAAGAAAAAAATGGAAAATTTGAAATTCTTCAAAAGTGTTACTTTGCATGATTTATCTCTCACATCATGATCATCTCGTTTTTGTGATCATTTCAGGTCTTTGTTTTGTCCATTTTAGGCAAGAACTCCTCCTGCCAGGTCTTAAAATGCATTATTAATTAATTAATTTATCATCCTTTATTTGATAAAATCAAATTTTTTTAATTAAATTTGGGGTTTTTAATTAAATAATTATTAATATAATAATTATTAAAATTCATTCGACAATTTTTTTATTTTATTGCCAGGGAAGTAAGCTTCTGCTTCTAATTGTTGGGAATGCCAAATTGGCTTCCTAGACCTAGATTTCCCCTTTCCTGGAAAATTTATTTTAATTTCCCGCTTGTGGGATTTTTTCCACCAATTGCCAAATCAATGAATTGGCAAACAGGCAAAAAATATCCTGATTTCCCACATGGGGAAATAAAACAGGGATTTCCAGCTAGCCTTGCCATTTCTGCTGGCAATTGGCAATGTATTTCCCCACTTCCCCCTAGCAATTAATGCCACTACCCCGGGAAAGAGGGAAGTTATTTTAACAGGATGAATTAATCCTCATAAAATCCTTCTGTCAAACTCGTTGGAAGAAGTCATACGAAGCTTTCCAAAAGTAATATTTTATCACATCCCTCAATAACTTCCCCAAAGCTCTCCACACATTCTACTAGATTTTCCACATAGTTTTCAGCGGAGGTACAGTGAAGAAGACAAGGGAGACCACTCCATTGCAATTTATGCATCGAGAGGAAGAAAAATGTAAAAAAAAATACATGTAGGTCAAGGAGGTTAAATGGTTTTCCAACACGTAAGCCAAAAATAGTTATTAATTTTTTTCTCACCATTGGCCAAGTAAGTCAAAGAAATAAGAAGGCCACGCAGTCAAAGGGGAACACATTTCCACGCAAGAGTGTAGGGAAATAACTATACATGCAAGGGATAAGGAAGCATTGTTCACGTAGACAAAGACAACAAAGACTGGGACACATTAATCAAAGGGATATGTCCACGAAAATCTATTAGCAAAGGTCACATAAAGTAAAAGAGGGAGGAGGAAATGTTTCCAATGAAAATTCATCAAATCCCAACACGCCTTGAAGGAAACAAGCTATTCGTATTTTTCAAGATCCACTCATCCACCAAGCAATTGTCAATGTAGGGGAGAAAAGACAGGTCCACATGCCACAGGAAAATAAAGTCATACACATTTTGCAAAGGAGCAGACACCGTCCACATAGCCAAAAGAATCATGTCCACACGTGGGAGAGGAAAGAGTACAGTTGAAAAATAATTTGTTTTTTTTGTTGGAAAAGTCCACACAGGTTTAAGGAAATTAGTTTGAGTTTGATTCCCATGCAGGGGAAGAGAAAGCAACCCATCCACACACCAGTAAAGGAAACAAACACGGGCCCAAGTCCCAGAGGTTAGAGGAAAGCCAATGTATTGGTAAAAACACCAAAACACTAACATAAAGACAAGTGCAATTTAAAAAGAGGTACAACAATTTAAAAATATTACAATTCATGTAGTTAGGAAAGAATATTATTTTCTAAATTTTCATGCATTTGTATAAAGATATGATCTTCTATGCATCAGTCCAAGGGATATAAGGCCATGCAAAGGTAATAAAGAAAAAGAAATATTCTCCAAAAGAGATCACATATTGCCTAATATCAGTATCCATAGTCTACACTTGGTCCCTACATTGGCGAAATAATTCAAATCGACTGGTGCAAAATATTAAAATCAGGAGATTTTAATTAATAAATAAAATTGTAATCATTTTCCAGATGTGGAACTCGAGCTTAGTCTCGATATGTTTGTATTGACACTTAAAAAAAATGTAACCTAGGATCAATTATTATTATTATTTAAATAATAATAATAATAATAATAATAATTAAAAATGAGCTATATTCCTCTTATATTGATGGGGGTTTCGGAGACTGAGACCTGACCCCGCTTGCGTTGTTTCGCGTGCCTGAGTCATTTTTTTGTAAAATTCCTAATGGCCAAAAAATCTAATAAATATGTAGGAAGATCGAGGAAGCCAGTGGAGAAATTGAACAAATCCACACTCAAGCATGAATTCCAAGGCATCATCCCTCCCAGTTCCATTAAGTCAGTATATGACAATATCACTGATACACATCTAGGTCACATTAATGTGCAACAATTCTGTGAATGGGTGAAAAATGAAGGCAAAACCATATTCTTGGATAGGCTTTACCATAGTGGTCTACCCCAAGCAACAACATTTCCTGTCTCGGTGTAGTGTCTAGAGCTGGTTATCGCTTGCACAGAGCATTATGATCCCGAGAGATGAGCAATTTTTAAAGATAATCGCGAGCCTTTCCTCTCAATCACACCAGAGCACATTGAGGAATTTCTCAGCATACCTGACTTTCCTGAGAATGTGGATATCACTTGCCAGTTAGCACAAGAATTTTGGGATGAAGAAATCCTCAGGTGGAGCAAGATGGTTAATAACTGGTTAGTGACCAAGAGGCCTTGAATTGACCGGCTTCCTAAAGAACTGTACTACATTGCATTTGTGGAAGAAATTGGGAACATGATTACTATCTTAAGTCAAGTTTTTGGTTTACCCTCTACAATGATTTTCCACCCATGGATGTATCAGTTTATCTGTATCATCCTTTCCAAGAACGAGTTTGTGGATTGGGTCACCATCATCAGTGATACCCTTCACAAATAATTGATCGAAGTTAAGATGATTGGATGCTTCTACATGACATTGTATCTGACTTATGCAGTGGCAAGAAGAAAGCTATTTTCTGGAATCGAAACAAGAGGAGTCATGGGTCCATCAAATAGTGTTTTCCATTATTACCCGAAACTAAGTTTGAAAAATAACTCTCACCATTTCAGAAGGGTCAACGATGCATTTACTTTCCATGTGATTCGAACCTGAATAGGAATACAAAGGAAATATTTTCCAAAGAAGCCATGAATGTCATTTCCGAATAGGGAACATGGTTTATTCAATTTTCATCTTTTTCCTACATTCACGTAATTGAATTTATGGGTACTCCATGGAAACTTCCTAAGTACGTCAGTGACAACTGGGAATTAATGGATCTTGCGTGGAAACTATTCCAAGTTCACTGTCTTTGCAGTGACAAGCATTGTTCAGGAATTCATTTCCCAATCCAAATCGGGGAATAAAAATTTCAAATATCTTCAGTGCACAACTCATGGAAAAAGAGTTCACCCTCATTACAATTCATCCATATGTGAAGAGATCCTAGTTTGATATCAATGGATATATGCAGAAGATTCTTGGAGTAAAGTATCAACATAATCATACCATGGAAGATTTTTGGTCTTCCTATTCACATAAGCATGAAGTAAGAAGACGAGAGTTTTCTCCCCTAACCCTTGCTCACATCAAGGTATTTCACATTAAGAGCCCTCCAAATTCATTCGTAAATGATGATGAAGATGTTATTGATCCTTCATATGATGAATTTTCTTTTACCCCCATTTCCTCGAATTGACTGGACCAAGAGAGATGAATTTTCTCTTGATAGCAAGAATCAACCAATCCTTGAAATAAGTATATCATGGTACAAAAGATAACTTTCCAAGTTACAATCAATTGAATATCATACTTCAGGATCACAAAAATTACCAACTCGAGGAGTTATTCATTCAACCAAAGCACCTTCTTAATCGACCTCTGTGCCATTTAATCATATGCAATCAGCAAGAAAGGAGTGGTTGCCAAAATCCCCTTTGCTGAATAATGTGTCACAAGGAGAAAAACCTAAGGGTCCTAGCCCCAATGAAGGGAAGAGAGAGTGTATCGGGATTTTCTACTTCAATTAGAGATTCTTCTACTTACATTGTTAATAGTTCTCAAAAGCTTAGTGACAAACAATCCTCAGCCATGCCTTGCACAAACGTCCACTCAAGTACAAGTAGTCCAAATATCGAAGACTTTGGAGAATATAGTTCATGAAGAGATTTCCCAAAATATCCAAAATGAGAAGGAGGTGGATATTGAGGTTATTTCTCCTGAAATTGGGGTCGTGGAAAGGGTTCTTGTAGAATCTCATGATGTCGAGAACAATGAGAATGTTGCTTTGAGCTCCAGGATTTTGTATCCAAAAATAGTGAATGATACTCCTTCCTAGGTTGACTCCGAGGTCAAGAAAAGGAAAAGGGTTGTCAAGGAAATTGACATTGATTTTGATTCCCTTTTCAAACTTTCTAATGATGTCATTCCCAAGAATCCTGAAGTTCTTTCTTGAATAATGGTGGATAGTGACATAAAAAGTTTGTGGATCTTGCCATCCCACAAGTTGAAAAGGAGCGTGATGCCATGACATCTGCTGATTATGAAGTTTCTAGACTTGGACTTGGAAGGTTCACATTAGAACGTGACATGGCGATGGATCAAGATTCTATTGATATCATGCTCAAGAGACTTGAGAAATATAAGTCTTAGAACTCTCAGCTCAAGGCTGAAAAGAATCAATTGGTGGAATATGTTCAACATCTAATGAATCCCATATCATCCACTTTCCCGGTACTGGATGCAATGTTTTCCCCTGATGAAGAAACTCTCAATTTATCAAAAGAAATAAACACATTAGGCCATGTCACTAAAACTTGGATTTTAGAGATTATCATTTTAGGCCAAGAGATGATCAAAACAACGGTTAAGTTCCATGAAGATGTCAGTACGTATCTTGATCCAATTCTTTCTTTCAAGGAAAATTTTGTTTCTAACATATCAAATTTGGATGAGATATTACCCAGTTTACAGGAGATGAGGAGTATGGAATCCTTAGTCTTAGCCATTGAAGAAATTCTTGAATTTGAACATCGAGGGACACATTTTCTTTGGTGTCTACATCTCAAATCAAGGAAGACGCTTCTCAAGGATTCTACAATCCATTATGAGAGCGTATGCAATGAAGCCTTCGCTTCACTCACCTTGATTCAAGAATTCATAGCTGAGATCCCTTGCAACCTCATGAATGAACATAATCAAAGGTGTTCATCAGAACAAGTGGAAGAACAATTTTCACAATTTTTTAAGGACATGTACACTCCTACCAATAATTTCTTGTCAGTCTCAATGGAGTGTTGCATCAAATTAAATAAATTGTTTTAAAACTCTCAATCAAAGATGGTTAATTTAAATGATATGCCAAGTAGGATTATTGAATTATAGGTATTTTGTGAGGCTATTCTTTGACCAAATGAACCTCCAGAAGAAGAAAATATGTTTGAAACTTTGGGAATGTTTATATCCTTTCAATTAGCAAAAAGCGACAGATCCTAATTTCACCGACGATTCAAGGAGATAGTTTTTTTGGTATCTAACGAAGTGGGAGAGTCCATTTCTCATACGTTTGAGGTAGGAGGATCTCATTTCAATGGATAAGGCACTGATTATTATTGTATGTTTTTAAAAATAGGATTTTAAGAAATTAATGTTGTTATTTAGGTTACTTTCAGAAAACTATGGATAACTTAAGTGATTTCTATTTTTAGTTATTTTTAATAAAGTTGGTTAGAAAAAGTCAAAGGTCACTTAAGTGCCTTATTTAATGTTCATGTAAAACCCTAACTACTTTGTAACCAAATTTTGGGTTATAAAAGGAAGTCAGAGGCTCATTTATAAGGGTGACTTTGAGAGAGGAGAAGAAATTCCTTTTGTGTACAAGATTTTTTTTAGGAAGAAACTTTGTGTTCTTTTGTGAAGACATTTTGGAGTTAATGAAATACAAAATTTGTGTCTCATTCATTGTCTCTCATAACATTTGATGTTCTTATGTTCATTAGATGTTAGATGTTTAAATTGTGCATGCAAATATTGTATTTGATCTTATTTTCAATGTTATTAAGTTGTTGTTCTTATTCACAGTGATCAAACTGTGTTATTTACTTGCTCATGTGTGTTCCCTTTTACTAATTCTTGTTTAGTTGATGCAAAATCTATTTTATTTGTGTTAGTTATTGTTTGTTCTTCTCCATGCAATATTAGGCTCTACTTTTACCTAACACTTGCATGTTCCTTCCATTCATTTCTTTCCATTTCGTTCCTTCATTTCATTCCATTTCTTTCATTCACTTTTCTTTTAATTGATGTTCCAAAATACCCCCACATACAATTTTGAATGTACAGATGTAAATACAGTTTTGGTTTTCAATAAAGGCAGCCTCACCTTCATTAAGGAGGGACTTCGTTCCCACACTGTTGCATACCATTTGCATGTGTGCAATTCCATATGATAACACACTCTTGGAGTCCTTATAACTCAACTAAACATTTTCATGTGTTAGAAAGAATATGAATTTCCCTTGATGAGATCAACTTTGAGGAAACCAAATATATATATAAATCCGAATAAAATTTATTGATGTGGAAATTTCAAATTGATTCAATAATTTTTTTTATCTATTTTAAATATGGTATGGAAATAAAGACACCGTGATCAAAAAATGCTTATGGGAAAAGGGTATCTTGAATCTAAATCTTCCTCAAATCCCAAGATTTCTTTCTTGATATCACCTTAAATTCATTATTATGTAGTAAGGGTAAAATATTTAACATTTGTATAAACGTTTGGGAAACATAATATTAAGTTAAGGATGAGAGAATTAGGAACTTTGTATGAAATTTCAAATATGGCGATTAATTATGTAAGTTAAGGCGACTGTTCGTAACCTGGGATAAAGAACCGACTTAAATAGACGAAGTGTAAGTTGAATGTGAAATGAATTTAAGAATCTGTAGGTGAAAAATGAATAAAATTATCCTTGCATATTAATGTTCTTGGAATTTTTATCATAACTAAGATGTAATCATGGAAATGATGTGTTGTGGGTTTGTGAAACCTTTGGTCCCTTTCTTGTGGTTGAGTCATTACTAGAATTCATTCTTTGGGGAAAGTTATGGCATCGACATGTATTTGGTGTTTTCATGTGTCTATGTGAGTCAATGAATTATGTAAGTGTGTTATGATTTATTGAATTTCTCTACTTGGAGCCCTTGTGGTGTTGTGTAGTGAGCAATGTAAGTCAAATTAATTATCCTGGTATGTTTTTACTATTGTATTTGTGTGTGTAAAATGTGGGTGTTACATTTGGTATCAGAGTCGGAGGTTCATGCTCTCGAACCTCTAGGACAGATTGGAGTTTTGATGGTTTTGCATGGTGGTGGTGGAGATTGGAAGAGTAATGTGATATAAGTGTGATGTGAACATTTTGTAAAATTGTGATATTATGAACACATGTTGTGCATGTCACTTAGTGTGTAATTGTTATCATGTTGATGTGATTGGAGATGAGAGTATTCTTCCTCCTTTTTATGGATTCAATGAGGAATTCATGTGTGATGTACCACATTGTTGTGTGTGAAAGAAATTTTATTGTTGATTATGGAGTGTTGGAGCATTTCTAGCATTTTGTGATATGTAGGTGTGTTGATATGTTGTATGAAAAGATTGGTGTATAATGAATTAGATTGTATCATGATGTCGTCACCGTGTTGTGATGAATCGTGTGCATCACCATGTTGTATTGTAATTGACTATATATTGTAATGTTAGACATTGTGTTCCTCATACGTATAATTCATGTAATATGTGATGGTTCATGTCATGATTTAGGGGCATATGGTGAGCTATATGATCCCTATTGTATAGTGATTACACTTTGGGTGTAGAATGTGGTAATGTGATGTATCATAACCCGTGAAAGTAATGATTTTTTTATACCCTATATATATACCATGCGTAAGATGCTATGGTTAATTTGTGTGAATCACCATTATGTTAGTGATGTAGTTATGTGTTATGTTGTGGACCCTATACTAACCAACCCTAAAGGGAAATTTTGGTAAAATGTGTATGTTTGGAGTGAGGAAATGTGTACCATTGACCAGTCACTCCAGACTGAGTACGAGATAGGAAGTGGAGTCTTACATAGGCTGAAAACCCACTTTTGTTCATTTGGTATGTATGGACACTTGCTCAATGGATGTCATGCATATTGTGTTTCGACAAACACCTTAGGCTCAGTAGATGGTGACTTGTACTCCTTTCTCTCTCCCTATATGGTTATCATATGAATTCAACCTAAGTGTATTTATGACTATGTTGAGCCTTGTCGAAGTGGTGGCAGGATGATTCCGATAGAGATGATGACAGTTGTATTATTTTATATGTTATTTTATGAGCTGAGGCTTCGATGTTTGAGTGCCAACAACTCATTGAGTACCCCTTTGGTGGCTGTATAAGGCCACATAGTTATTGTAATGTGCTATTCCTATATATCATATTTTATTCATAAATTAAACATTTTCTTTTCTTTTCTTGCAAGAACCAACAATTTTCTTGATTGACATGTTCTTATATTTTGGGCATTTTATTTGGTTGTTGCACTAACATGCGTATTTTTACACTAACTATGGCTATTTATCCATTTGCTTTCTTAGTCTTAAATTTTGTTTTTATCTTTAAAAGTTTTATAGCCTTATCCCAAGGTTTGAGATTTTTTCCACTTGGCATTTGAAATGGATTGTTATGTTGGTTCTAATGTCGTAATGTGTTGGAATAGGGTCATGGGATTCACCATGGAGTGGTGGAACCTATGGACCCACTTCATTGTATAGGGGTATACACCCCAAGGAGTTACAAATAACTTTTGGGTTGTTGAACCAAGAGTTATTATGTCACTTGGGTTAGAGGTGTCTAGACTCTATGTGCTTAGGGCCATAGGGTGACTGACCTCTTTTGGGGAGCGAAAAGGAAAATTTATCTTTATTTTATTTTCTTGAGGGAGGCATAAGAGACTTGAGGGAGACATAAGAGATTTGTGTGTTGTGTATGGTGTGTTATTGATGCTTTGGGAGGTATATGGAGTTGTTGTGATTCTTGGGAGGCATATGTATTTGTTTTGTTGATGTTTGAGAGGTATATGGAGTTGTTTTTTGATGCTTTGGGAGATATATGGAGTTATTTCATGATTTCGTGATGTGTGGAGTTGGTGTTATGCGTTATGTGTACCCTTGTGATTCTTTTTAGACATTTTTATGGAGTTGAGAATTGACATTCCCTTAAATTGATATATACTATTAGATCTTGTCTTGGAATTGTGTGGGTATAGTCATGGTATTTGGGGTCATGTGATACCAGTGGTATATGTATCATCATCATGATTCATTGTTTTTGTTAGTCACTTGTGTGTGTTGGATATAGGCTTGTGACATAATTGTTGGAAATTAATTGTTATGTGGGTTATTGTGTTGTCTTCCATGGTTTGGAATTAAAGCCCTTGTGATGTGATATACTTGTGAAAGAATGTATCAAGATGTCTTGTGAGGTCATTAGTTTTGTGTTGGAGTTTTGTGGTATTGTGATGTCCAATTTTTGTTGGGCACCCACAAAAATAAATACAATTGAAATCTTAAAAATGAAATATTAAGATATTGAGATAAGAAATACTAGTAAAGGAAGAATAAATGGAAGTAGTAAATAAAGTAAAAGAGAACTACCAATCTTCATAGAACATTAAAATTTAAGATATTTTCAAAATTAGTTTGCTTCCTTGTGGTCACGTTGTACCGAAAGTTTTTTGTTAAACGACATGTGTCATTATTGACTTTCTTACCTACGTACCCTTAGAACTTCGGTGTTGTGTCACATCGAGGACGATGCTATTATAAGGGGAGGGAAATGTAGTGCCCAACTTGTTTTAAAAAAAATTAAAATTATGAAAAAAATAATAAGGCGATGGGCTAGAGGATATCGTGTTGGGAAGTTGAGTGGGAAAATGGATTGGTGAATTTATGGTGGGCAGATGGTAGGAGTGGGGGAGAGATGTGGTGTTGCATGTGGTAGTGGTTATTCATGGTGTGGGCATCCTCGCCCCCCCCAACTTTTGACTTGTCATCTTCCTTGCACAAGAATTCCTTTACTTACTTTATTTGAGATTGTATTGTGAGGTCCAAGAAACGCAAGTTATCCACGCTAAAACCCTCTCAGCATTGAAATTTAGCAGTAAAGGTGTGGAAATGATTGCATCACATGATGGCAGAATGTAGAGGGGCACATATTATGAAGACAGTTTTGAAAGGGATTGTAATAAATGGTCACATTGGTTAATGGCACTTATTAAACAAATGATTGGTCCTCTGGAGAAAGATACATTATTTCACCAAAGGGAGTGAACAACACTTAGAAATGTGCAGCAAGAAGATGCCAAGTCTAGAACATGGTATTAGACGTCACATCAAATTCACCCCTAAAATCACTGGAGAACACATATATACATTGTTGTTGGAATATGCAAAATGCTGAGCTGCATTGGGAAAGTATGGAACATTAATGAGTACCTAAACTTCTTGATCTAGAGGATGTTATAAAACACTTTAGGACATGGTTTGTATCATCCATGAAGGCATCATGGTTCAGGTTTATCTACAAAATGGACCACATCTTTCTCTATGATATTGAAATTGGAAAATGGATTTCTTCATACGCAAATGATTTTGTTGGTATTCGAGTGCTCAGAAAATTCCTCAAGTTCATTTAGGTTCAAAATTTTGATTCATGCCCTTTGTCACATACTCCAAGCCTGCGTTGAAATAAATGGCTTTATTGGAATAGGGTGTGATCATCCATTGCAATTTAAAGATAGAGGAATATTCTTAAATGTTGTAGTTGTTAATAATGACTCAGATGTGTATGCATTGGGGAAGCTTATTACACAAGGAAAGTTTCAATTGTCTTGGCAAAATAAATCAAAAAGATTATGGTCTAATGGAACACGCCCTGGATCATGTAAGCTTCATTTTTGTTTCATTTAAAATGCAAGCTTGATCAGGTTAGTGGAAAATGGTTGTAAATACTACTCAATGGCATAATGTTGCTTAAATGAGATAGACCTAGAATTGAATTTTATGTCCATTCTTGATTGACATTCCATGTTTTGCATCTGGGAAACTCTGGTAACTCAGTTTGATCAACACACCAGTTAAACATTTGGTGGTTGTGTATGTGTTTGTTTTGGTACCCCCTATAAGCATAAGAATACGAAGTTTAAGAAAATTTGACATCAACTCTTCTTTTGAGTTGGTCGTCAAAATGCTGTAAATGTTTTTTCTTATTCAAACATCTATATATACTCAATAAACACATTCAAAATCAAAAGATTCCTTTTATTGAAATAAATGTGTAGATAAAGTTGAATAAGTTCATAGGAAATGGGATCAAAAATAGGTCAACTTGTATGGAAAGCAGTATTGAAATTATGATATAAAACAGATATTTTTAACCTCCATAATTCATCAAATGTGTATGGAGGTATTTAAAAATGGTACCAACTATTAAGGAAACGGAACTGAATTGTGTTAATCTTAAATACTTTTCTAGCATCCTCCTAGCTTTATTAAATGGAACCTTGTGGTCACGAGAAAATCATGCGAAACATTGGGATGCTTTCTTTTGAAAACTTAAAGTGATCGGGAAGATTTGTTGTGTCTTCAACGTGGAGGTTAGATCAATGTGCGTCTGGAATTGTTTGAAACCCCAAGGAGATGATGAACAATCTCGCGGTTTCGAACACTTCCATTCCTTATGCAATGGTTCATCTCTCCCTTTCTTCTCATAATTTTTTTCTTTAGTTTTTCATTTGCAGTGAAATAAAATTTTAAAATGTGGCATTATTATAGAATTGATATTTTAAATAAACTTGTTTTGAAACAATAAAATTTCATACCGTAACTTACGCAATTAAAATATTCCTTGGTAGACAAGCATAAACTCAAACCCTCATTTTGAGATGATCTAACCAAACTTCCTGAGACCAAACTAGATTGCTTTAGTACCCCTTTCTTTATTGACAAGTTGAAGTTGAGTTAGCCATGTAAATATGTTGACCATTTCCTTGTTAAAATAGATAAATCATGATTTTCGGAGACTCACAAAATAACCTTCGTAACTCCAAAAAGGAGATGTTAAGTTTCCTTTGTGTGTACCTTGTTATGTGAGGAGTCACTTCAATCCTTGATTCAACCTCGAGTTATCATCTATGATCATTTCTGACGCTCCTTTAGGAGCCATGTTACCTCATTTTGCAACTAAATGTGTAATTTTACGAAGTTACAAAAATTGAATTGTTAGGTCTTTGTATCGGCTCGCCATTTTTGAATCCTTGAACTCAAACGAAATGCTTATCCGCCTTCGCAAACCTCTAGTATTTTTACTAGACAATTTCCTTAAACCTTCAGTTTGGCTGTAAAAAAAAACTCTTCTGGTTAGTTTGGAAAAGGCATTTTGTAGGCCTTCAGAACCCAGTTTGACTAGGTCAAACTGGACCAATTACGACTAGTGGCTCCAAAAACATTCGTTGTTTGAAAACCGTCTTCTAGTTTTACAGAAAATTATCTCTGACAAATTCTCCATATATAGGGGAACTTGAAGGAATTTTCTTATTGATGCTTTTATCCATTGAACGTCAATTTTGGATGTGGTTTTTTGAGCCCTCGAGCTAATTTTTGATTGTTTGCAACTAGGTCCAATTACGACCGATGGCTTCCAAAAAACCTGGCCACCACCATCGTAATCCATTCGTCAGTTCTGAATTCCGAGCATTTCTTGTGAATTCTTGGTGTATAGGAGGACACGTAGAAACTTACCTGTGGTGTGTTTTCTCATCAGAGGACAACATTTGAAAGTGGTTTCTTCAGCCTCTGAGCCTAAATTGAACATTTTTATATCTACCAGGAAAATGTTATAAAAAAATTTGTAAGACCCATGTCTCTAGTTGCCAAACCATTGTGGAAACTTGTTGACACTTGTAAATAACTATTTGAAACTCTATTGTGTGACTTGTGTGAAATTGAAATTTTGGCAAAATAGTGTTTTCTCTCTCTTCCCTGGTTTTTCTCTCTCCTTGGTTAAGAAATGAAGAGAACTGAAATGAAATAAATATGTGTCTCTAACCTTCTCCTTTCGAATTAAAATTATTAATGTTTATTATGTAAATGAGAAACTAAAAATGTTAATTATGCTAGATTAGGGTGGATTCCATGCCAGTGATTTATCATTGATTTCATTCTCACATGGGTTTTGTATGATGAAAGTGAGATGGCAAAAAAGGCGTGGTGTAATCATTATATATTGTTGTAATTTATGTATGTTATTGGAAAATGTATATATGTATAATGTATTTCCATGTTAAAGAAAATTTATTTTGTGAAGTTTGATAATATGCATGAGATGCTAGTTTTAGGTATGCCTTGGGAAATGTGCATTTAATCATAGGTGTAATTTTGATTCATATTTACATATGGTAAAAAAAGAGGGTTGGATATATATGTTAAATGAATCTGAATTGTGTGTGTGTGTGTGTAGAAATGCATTTGAATTTGAAATTTAGTGCATTTCAGGGTTCAATATGATTAATTAGAGTGTGTTGTATTCTTACCTTATAATTATAATAAAGAGATCTAAACAAAACACACAACTAGTATAAGACTCGTGTATAAATACTTTTCAGTGTGAACCTTCTATTATGGAAAACTAAAACCTCAGGATAAAATTGAATCTCATATCTATGTCATCCTTCTCACATGATATTTCTTAGCACAAAAGAAATTGAAACCATAAAATGATCTTAAACTTTTGTGTTCGATGGAACCTCCTAGTTTAGGTAAATAAGACCCCTATTTGAGTTTTTCATCATAGTCTATGTTTAGTGACATTGTTGTGAACCCATATTTTATGAACAACATGATCTAGCTTTATCCATGTATTATGGGGTTTCCTTGAATTATTTTAGTGTTTGGTAACCATGTGTGAGGTATGGAGAATGTCTACTCTCACCTTTAGGTTTGAAATTGTTTCCTAGTTGGTGAAGACTTATTGTACATAATTTATCGTCGTAGTGACATAAACACCTTAAGAAATGTCCATGATTATTTCTATTTCAAAGCATCGACTATGCAGTGTAACCTTACCATAATAGAGTAAGTAGAGCTATTACCTCCCTTAGCATCCCAGTGGACTACCAAGTCTTACAAAGTTAGATCTAAAAATCAACTTCTTTCCATCGAATGAATTCCTTGTGGGACCCCCCCAGATGACACAAATGGAAATAGCGAAATAGTTGTTCTATGACTTAAACTCTTGTTAATGAACTCTTTAGTTCCTCTCAGCTAAATGTGTTACCTTGGTTACTAACAACATAACACCTTGGTCTTTCATGAAGGTTGTTTAGCATAATTTTGTCCTCTCACCTTAAACTCATATAATAAGTTCATTTCTATAACTCAAGAGTCTTTGTTCGAAGAAACAACTATGCTATGTAATATTACCATATGTGGATTAAGTAGAGCTATCACCTCTTTAGTATCCTAGTCGAATACCAAGTCTTACGACGTTAGATCTAGAAATTTTCTTCATCATGGAATGAATTCCTTATGGGACCCATACGACACAAATGGAACTAGTGAAATAGTCGTACTATGACTTAAACTCTTGTTAATGATCTCTTTAGTTCCTCACAGCTAAATGTGTTACTTTGGCTAGTGACAGTATAACACCTTGATCTTTTACGGAGGGTTTACATGGTAAAGATATTTACACATCTTAATTTGATCTATAATAGACGCGTTTCAGAGTCCTGACCCAGCAAGGGCGGAAGTAAAATAAGACTGCAGTTCTATTCACGGAGGCGGTCTTGACACTTGTCAAACAGAAAACGGTAAGTAACTCCTTGCAACGCGAAATTGACGTGAAAGATTTTGACTTTAGAGAACCTAGGAAACCATGAATCTTGGTCTTGTAATTCCCTTGTCATGTCCTATAGTGCACGGGAAGACATGGGAAGAAATTTCACATAAATGAGATCGTGAAATGTAGAAACATGGGATCTTACCTTGAACACAAGATCCAGATTATGATTCATGTGTAGTTTATAATGCTTCCAATCATGTAATACTTCTAGATGTTAGACAAAATACTTCCACAACTACTTTTGTTATAAAAAAATGTTAATAATGTAGGACCATTGTGTAGAATGTAAGAGTAAATAAGTATATTTGAGAGTTATGAATTACATTGTCACTTCTTTTCAGTCCTTATAACTCAGTATGTAAACATTTTCTATATTAGACCGATGGGGTTGTAGTGGTGTGGTCAAGTCATATGAGTTGTGTTCCCTTCCCACCCATGGTCAAATGCCCTCAAGGAACGGTCTTCCTTTGGAGGTGGTTTCACTACTAGAGGTGACATCTGGTGCTCATGCTAACACTTGATGGTTACTCCTTGCTGCTGACGCTAGTGTCCTCATCCTCACTAATGACACTGGATGACTCAGTCCTCTCGCTGCTAACGGTGGTGGTTGCAAAAAAAAATCTCATTGTTCCAAAGTTGAAAGTGGCTCCTTCTCTCACTTGCTGGCGCTTCATGGAAACTCCTCTCACCATTGACGCTGGTGGCTTTATGGATCATCTCTGTTGACACTAAGAATAAAAGCTACTTTGCTCACATGTTGATGCTCCTCTTGAAATGTAGAAACATGGGATCCTACCTTGCTACACAATGGTCACTTATGGTTTGATGTGTAGTTTTCCTAATGCTTCGAATCATGTAGTTGTCCCACTCGTTGCGAGATGTTAGATGGTCAAAATACTTCACTGTAACTGGTTGCTTTTGTTATAAAATAATGCCTAATAATTGATAACCATAGTTGCGGACTGTAAGAGTAAAGCATACAAGATTGTAAATGAGATTTGAGGTTAGGAATAATGTCACTCTTGGAGTCCTTATAACTCAATTAAACATTTTCATGTGTTACAAAGAATATGAATTTCCCTTGGTGAGATCAAACTTTGAGAAAACAAAAGATATATATAAATCTAAATACAATTTCTTGATGTGGAAATGTTGAATGGATTCAACAAGTTATTGAACTATATTAACTATGGTAGGGAAATAAAGATACTGTGATCAAAGAATGTTTATGGGAAAAAGGTATCTTGAATCTAAACCCCCCTTTAAATCCTAAGTATTACTTTCTTGACATCACGTCAAATTCTCTTGTGTAGCAAGGGTAAAAAAATTAAACATTGAATAAACTGTTGAGAAGTATAATCTAAACATAAAAACGAGAGAATTAAGAACTTTGTATGCAATTTGAAATATGCCAAATAATTATGTAAGTTATGGAGATTGTTATAAGAGGTAAAGAGCCAACTTAAATGGTTGAACTGTAAGTTGAATGTGAAATGAATTAAAGAATTTGTAGGTGGAAAAAGGATAAAATTATACTTGCACAATAATGTTCTTGGAATGTTAATCATAACTAAGATGTAATCATGGTAATGATGTGTTGTGGGTTTGTCAATCCTTGAGTCCTTTTCTTGTGGTTGGGTCATTGCTAGCATTTGTTCATTGGGGAAAGTGTGGCATTGACATGTATATGGTGTGGTCATGTGTCTATGTGAGTTGATGACTTGTGTAAGTGTCTTATGCGTTGTTGAGTTTATCTACTTGGAACCTTTTGGTGTTTTGTAGTGAGAAATGTAAGTCAATTTTTTTATCCTGGTATTATTATTGTTGTATTTGTGTGTATAATTTGGTGGTGTTACAGTCATGGTTGTAATCACCCCTTATTTTTTCCATGTTTGGGGCTCAGGGGCCAATGAGAAGGTTGGCTTCACTTTCTTCATTGGATTAAGGTTGGGAGGTGAGTGGTGCCTAGCTAACTTCCCTTGTTGTTGTGTTGAATATGGAGAAAAACAAAATGAGTTGCAGGCTTGGATTTATGGGAGGAAGTTACATGTGTATTTGAAAAAAAAAGATTTGTTGTAATATCCAACATGTTGTCTCCACTTGTGTGTGGAGGGTTTTTTGTACTTACATTTTAAATTAGGATTTTTGTAAAGGAGTTATTTGAAATGAGCTAATAAGCTGTAAAATGTGTATGGTTTGAAAGAAGAGCATTTGGAAGTTGTATCTTATTCTAACTTGCATTGTTTTTAAAATCTACACTATAATTTAAAGTTGTACTTTGTTTAAAATTTGAAATTGTTCTTCCTTGAGTTTAGAAATACATTGAAGTATATAAATTGTTTTCCTTTTTGCAATGTTCTTGTCATGCTTCAATGGTGAAAATCCTTGATTTATAATGTATAATTACCTTTTGATTTCATAGCAAAATTCTAAATTAAAGAATCTTTGTATACTTCTTATTGTGACAAAATATTTCCCTTCTTTAGTTGAAAAAAAGAAACCTATTTTATCTTATATTTGTGTATTCCATTTAAATTATTGTCCAACAACTATATACATATATATTATAAATTAAATATAAAAAATATATTGTATGTGATAATACGACTGCATGTTTATTTAAAACATTATATATATATATAAAATGTTAAAATTAGGGGAGAAGGGGGGGGGTGTGCCCGCCCCCCATTCCGCCCCATGACTGTTATTATCAATAAAAAATTTTTTGGAGGGGTGTAGGAGGGGGGAGGGTGGTCCCCATCCCCTCTATGATCACGGCCCGTGACCAGGCCACCTTCAAACCCCACGCACAACCCATTTGGGCACTTGTTTACACAACTAAAATAATGTGTGTGTGTGTGTGTGTGTGTGTGTGTGTGTGTGTGTGTGTGTGTGTGTGTGTGTATTGTCTATGTATATATAATATTTATACATACATATACATATATATTACACACACACACACACACACACACACACACTTCGTATATGTATGTATATATGTACACACACATATATTTGTCTAGTATTTTGTCAAAATAAAAAATGCATGGGGTAAACATATACCCATAACCATAAATCTGGTAGAATACCTTCAAAAAAAATGTGGAACTAAAAACCCTAGGGGTAAATGAATATAGAAGAGAGAGTAAAATGGGGAGAATATTCTTTCTCATTTGCAGATCTAGAGCAAGAAAAATCCTCCATAACCTTCCCATAAGCTTCCATGGCCTCCATCTCCTCCTACATGTAAAACCTACATGTGCAAATGAGAGAAATTAGGTCAAACAAATGAGTAAAAAGGAAAACATAAGGATATTTAGGGCTTTAAGTCAAACAATAGAATCTAAGGGCTCTCATTGATCTAATCCAAGGGTGGGAAATTAGATCCTACCCCCCTTTAAGTTACATGTATTTTGATGGGAATAGATGTTTATTAAGTATACGAGTATTTTTTTAATGGGGACACCCTAGGGCACTTTATACATGGGTAATAGTGGGTTAGGATATTGTAATGACCCTTTGATCATGAGTTAAAAAAACAAGTGTTGAACATGATATAATATAATAAATTAATTAAAGGATTTAAATGAAGAAAGGTGTAGCTAAATAAATAAATGAGGGGCATAAACATTATCACTTAGGGGAAATAATTTAAAGTCAACTTCGGAAACGATTTTCAATGAATGTAAGAGGAATTTAAATGGATAAAATAAACAAGATTAATTTAGGAATTATTTAAATAAAGTTGAAGGGGAACTTTGGAGGAGAATTTAATTTTGTTATGAATTTTAGGGGGATTAAATAATTTTATTTAATTGTTAATTTGGATTCGACCTCTTTAGAGGAGCGTAGTACTTAACAGATGAGAAAATTAAATCAACAAAACTGATGTACTTTAACCTTGTATCATTTTAATATACGCAACGTATGTATGTTCAAACCAAAAAAAAATTCTCGTAAATTTTCCTAAGTGATTGATGAAGTTTGGCATGGTTTTGGTGCGTCAGTTTTTGGGCGTTACACAATATGTCATCTACGTAATATTCCATGATGTCACTAATCATATCATGAAAAATAATCATCATTTCCCGTTGGTAGGTAACACATGCATTATTGAGGCCGAAGGACATGACTTAATAACAGAATATCCCACATGGGGTAGTAAAAGTTGTCTTGTGTTAGTCTTCCTCAACTATCTTTATTTGGTTATATCCTGAGAAGCCATCCATGAGTGAGAGCATCTCATAACCTATTTTCGAGTCGATAATCATGTCGATGTTGGGAAGAGGAAAATCATCCTTAGGACAATATTTATTAATATATGAGAAATTGATACACACTTTGATACCAACTAAATCTTTCTAAATTGGTACCACATTAGAAATCCATTCTGAGTAGTCGATAGGCCTGATAAAGCCTAATTCTAATAACATTTCTAGCTCTTCCTTAACCAACAAGGCGACACGAGGATGCATCTTCTAGAGCTTTTTCTTTATGGGCTTAGCATCTGGGTGTACAACAAGATTGTGCACCACTAATAGAGGATTAAGTCCTGACATGTTTGGTTGATACCAAGAGAATATATTTGCATATTCTCTCAAAAGTCATATAATTTTTTTATGTTTTTGAGCTGATAGTGAAGCTCCCAACTTAACCATTCTAGGCAGCTCCTCTGTGTTGATGTTAACATCTATTGTCTCCTCCACTAGTAACTTGGATTCATCTTCCATGCACGTAGGATCGGGAGGGAGATTGAGATCCTCTATCAAAGGTGGTTCATGGAGATCCTCATCTTTAGGTGGGTACACTATATTGTCCATGGGTTGTTCCATTTGTTTGTCCATAAGCACCTCAAAGAGGTTTTCGCTATAGGACTTGGAATTTTTATTTCCGTAAGCTTTTACGTAGGAATTTTTCCCTTGATTATTTTCTTACTTAAGTGACCACAAAAATCTATCTCCCATCCGAAGTACGCACATGTGTTGAGCTGAATAGAGAATACTTTCTTGTGATTGTTTCTCGGAATGTTGTCTCTAATGCTAAGGGACTCACCAATAGCCTCATCGTTTTAAAAGACGTTGATGGGTACATGCTACTGTTGGTCCTAATTCATGAGTGATGGGTAAATGAGGTCCAGTTTTGGAATGGTAATGAGTGTAACAAGGGTTATGGTAAGGATAACCATGTTAGAGAATAGGTTCGTAGAGGCAAGGTCTTCGTAAATAATACACCGAGAATCTATTTTTCTTTCATTTTCAGACAAACTATCCTCATACTTAGAAGAGACATACTCATCATCTGAAGGGTGATACTCATACAGATGGACATCAATATCATATTTACCCATTATACGATGAGGTATTAGAAGAGCTTCTAATGAACCTTTTTCTTGACAGCCACAACCACGTCCTTTATACCTCATAGTAAGAATTATTTGGTTAGGAATAACATACCTAGGTGACTGGTAACCTATTAGTGTGAAATCACGGCACCCCCTAAATGAGTTATGGATACTGCTTTTCTAAGGCATGGTCATTTAGTGTTGATTTGCATAACATTGGATCATTCCCCGAGCTGTGGGACTTGCAAATGGGAATGATCCTACAGAGAAGGCTGGTTCCTCTTCCTTATCCTAGCACTAAACTACTTCTAAGGAAGGAATTGTGACTATCTACTCTTAATCTAACAATTCCAAGGGACCAAGGAGAGAGAGAGAGCATGAAAATAAAGAAATCCTACACTACAGAGGTGATATCACCGAGAAAAGGGAATGAGATATTCTATTGAGGGAGAAAGAAACAGAGAAAATGGAGATGAGGGAGGTTAGACAGAAGTTACACAACCCATATCTTCAAATTTTCCATTAAACTCCATGAAACACAACATCCTACACCTGCAAATGCGAAATACATGCAGAAAATAACAAATATGGAAGGGAGAGGCACGAAGAAACAACAAAACGATGCAAAGGGTTGAAGAACACCACAAAAACAAATTTTTATTGCTCTAGAAGGTGCATAGACCATTTCATTTCTAGAATAAAGGTACAAATACATTTTCTAGGCATGGGAGAAGGTTCGCTACTCAAAAATGGTATCGAGAAACAAATTTGACAGAGTTTCTCTATGCCCAAAATGTCTCTCCTTTTCAAAATGAGAAGTGTTACAATATATAGAAAGAATAAGAGAGAGAGAAGGAGGGAAAAAAATTGAATCCTGCTTCAACCACCCCGAGATATGCATCATATCCTACTTTGAAAGCTCAACCACTGAATATCAATGCCTTCTACAAATTCACACCACAATATGCCACTTCCGGTTTCCCAGCGGATTGAATCGAATCAGATCTAGTAGTTGAAGAGATTGGATTCTGCGTTAATGGCCTGGAAGACTCTTCTTCAATTTTTTTACCTAACAGGGCTTGAAAAATGATTTTTAATCCTTTCATGGTGTAGAGGACGTTGAGATGCTTCCAATGGTGTTAGATTCACAATATTTTGAGCCCAGAGTTAAAAGATATGCCCCTTCGAAGTTTTTATCGGGTCTGTACAGGAGGGTGGGAAAATAACTTGAAAAATGGGTCCCCTTTGATATGGGACACATGGTAGTCAGATTAGAGCAAAAATTGGGCTCACGGGTTCATAATTTATCTTTTCCCCTTTTTGCGAAACATCAAAACTCAGAAAACCCCCGTGGCCCCAAAGCTCCACCTTTTGACTCTGCTTGACCATTTGCCCCTACCTCCGTTTCATCCTAAGACACGTGGAGATGCGGCGCTTATTTGAGCTTCTCTTTTTTTCTCGCACAGGGTTGTTTAAACTTTCACAGGCCCTGCCATTCCATTGTAGGGTCTCCCTACAACCTCGTTTGTCATCCTGGAATGTGAGCTCGTGGGTTTGAGTCATTTCCTTCATAATTTCCTTATGTGCAGGAGTTGTCTTGACCAAATATTCCAGGGGGGAGGTGAATTTGGGATAACAATAACATAAATCCATTTCATCATCTTTAGGATGAAAAACAATGTCGTTGAGTGTCCCTTCATCTTTTAGTAAGCCGTCTGGAGTGAAATTGTCAAAGGGGCAATTCTTCCTTGATCTTTGGAACTTGTGACACGACCTAGAGTGTGTTTTGGCAGACATGGGAATGTTTTGAATCAGAAGGGCCTGCTATATATCATACTCTCCACAACTACTTGGTCTAACCTTCATCTCCCATGTAGTGAAAGGATTTTTTAAGGTGGAAGCACCATTGTCATTGGAAAACAAGATATCTGGGTCCACTCGTGAAGCAAGGGCCTCCGATTGAACATGAATAATGATCTTCGTAGAAGGACACTCATAGATGGTGGTAAAAGAGCCTCGACAATGCTCTGCAATGAGAAAATGGTTGGGGATCCCCTTGTATAGTAAGTGTCTGTCCTTCATGATGCAACTTTAAACACTAATGATATGTTGAAGGTACAACTTGCATGGCATGAATCCATGGGCGGACAAGTAAGATGTTATAAGGGAACTCTAGGTCCAAGACATGGGACTTTGTATCATGGTTTATGGGACCAAATTCTAATGAGAAAGTGATCATTCCAGCTGATTGTAATTCTTTATCATCATACGACTTTATGGTAATGACCTTTGTCTCCAAATCAGCTTTTGTGCATCCTAGTTGACGAACTAGTTTAAGAGTGCAAATATTTAGACCCGATCCGCCATCCACCAAACACTCTTTTGACCTTCTTATGCTTGATTATTAATTTAATGTATAAGGGCAGGTTATGGAAGGGATTTTCATTTAAGGCTTATATGGGGCTAAATGTTATGTGTTTGGAAGGAGCGATTTGCACTACCATGACCTGTAAATGCATTGGGTCAATATCAACAGATACTCTTGATCCCTGTAAGGTTTTTTAAAGGATATCCTTATGAACGTTAGAAATATTTAGAAGGTCTAAGATTGAAATATTACCGTGGTCTTGTCTAATTGATCTAACACATCATAATGACTCTCTTGAGGAGGAGGGGGAGTGGGTTCTGAGATAACAAGGCGAGCTCATCACGTTGCCATGGCGCACTCTCTTTCTTTGATTTTGATAGTGTTGATATGTTCAATAGGTGAGTCAACACAACCTATTAAGGCATCAAAATGGTCTGTCTTTAATACATAATCAGTACTCTTATTGTGAGATTATTGTCCTTGATATTGCTTTTTATTTCCTTCATGTTTGGGGAAAGGTTCTTTGAAAATCCCCATATTTGTGTTTGGAGATTTAGTAGGGGTGGAAGAATCTATCTCTACATTGTCACTGTCAATCAAGTTTTGAATGTAATGTTTTAGTTTCAAGCACTTGTCGGTTTTGTGACCTTTAACATAGTGAAATCCAAAAAATTCATTTTCCCTAAACCATGACAATTTAGGTGCGTCATCTTCGTAGGGTTGTGCTTCAGGGTATCGAACCATGTTGACAGCCTCTAACTGATTTAGTATTGATGATATTGAATCAGATAGATGAGTGAACTGCATGATGTTTATACTCCGTAGGTGGAGCTCCCTTTGCAAGCTTCAAAGGAGTGTGGTTTTGAACGACTTGTACTCATTTAGAGTCCACTATTCCATCACCGACAACGCTTTTGATCCTATTAGGGACAAACTTTGTCTTGTCATTAGTTTTGGAATCATTATGATTGTATGAAAAGGGCTTTAGGGCCCCTCTGGCAAACAATTTTTTTTTTGATTTTACTCCCTTTTTCGATTACCTTTTTTGGGTAAGGAGTAATGGAAGTGGCTAGCTAACCCTCTCCATTGTTGTAGGAAAGAAAAAAAGTTCTCGTTGTTTCGTTGTTTCACATTGCATAGATCTAACATGGTGACATCGCTCTTTATATTAAAAGAAAAGTGACATACAAAATATTTCACTAGTTTTGGCCATGTAGATATGGATTCCTTGGGGATGTGTAAAAACCACTCTAGTGTCTATCCTCCTAAACTTCGTGGGAAGAGGAAAATAAGATAGTTGTCGCTATACACGACCTCTTGACATGCCATATAAAAATATTTGATATGATCTCATGGATCACTTTTTCTCTTATATTTGTCAAATTTTGGACAATCAAAATGTCGTGGGAAAGGTACTTTAACATGGCTCTATTAAATGGATAAGGGCACAATTCATCGAACTAGTATTTCTTGTCATTATTACCATTTTTTCCTTCTTACAATGCTAGAAGGGCGGTTGTTCATAGTGGAACACTCTTGATTGAAGAGTGGATCTTGTGTGGGTGGCATAGGCCTGTACGAAGGATTAAATCTAGGTGTATTCCCACCTCCATTCTTTGCAATAAATTATTCATAAGGATCTTTTCGTGTCTCCTGTCGAGAAGTATTTGTTTGGAACTCGTGAAATGAAGATTTAGGTTTTGCCTTCGGTATAGCTTGTTTCAAAACTTTTGGTTGTTCCTTATTTATATGTGAAGCCAAACTTTCCAATTAGTGCAAGTGAGAGCTTGTACTTGTTCTTCTAAGGTTACCTCTCGAGTGGGTACATTGTTACGATTTTCACGAGGAGGTTATTCATGATGAGCGTGGTTTTCATGATCTTCATAGTGAAGTCTAACTATAGGTATATGATAGTCCTCTGTCATTTTCAAAAGGTACCTCCTCATTAATCTATCGTCCAGGAGTAGAGGCATATCCTGGGTTTAAAATCTCATTAACATTTCAACGAGGACATACCACTTCTTCCACTCCTCTGAACCATGTCAGTGATAAGAGAATGGTCAACTGTAGAAGATAACTTACCTCCTAGTTCAAAAACATGCATACGAACTTCATGTTTATTGTGAAATAAGTAATTGTCAATATGGGTAGGATGAAGCTCCAAATCGACACAAGGAGAATCCTCCTCTCCACCACTATGGTCAATCGTGACATTATCTTCTAAAGGAGGGTTTTCACCTCCAAAGAGATCGAATTCTAAATTTTGGGACCCCATTCTTGTAGTAGGCATACTTGTAATAGGGGGTACAATGTGAAAGGTTTCCACTATGGTTGACTAAAAACGGTCCCCAAGAAATTTTTTTGCAGCGTAACGACACTAAGGCATCACAAACAATGGTGACTATAAAATAGCCACGAATCCAATAGGTCAATATGAACCTAAGGATGCTAAAGAATAAAGAGTGATCTACCCTAGCAAGGTAATACATGACACGAGACTTCTATGACAATACAATGATTTATAAAACTCAAATCCAGTCACAACAAACATTTACTCCCTATGATTTTTCAAGATAGGTTTGAAACAAATAGTGAAAACACAATATCACCAGTTAGGCCAAGTTTGAAACAAACAAGACCCAAATGCTAAGAAAGTGTTAACACGGTCTTCTAACAAGGTATACTAAAAACCAATTTCTAGACATTAACAAATTCTAAGTCTTGTAAAATGGAAGATAAAAATGTGAGCAACGTAAAAAATGCTATTTGGACACGTTAATCAAGATTTGTGAGAAAGCAATATTTTACTATCAAAAATGGCGTTATAGTGATGCTAACAAAGTAACCTCAACACTCACAACACTCATAACAAGGCTAGGATGTAAAAACTATGCCGAAGTATATCAAGGAATTACTATGCATGCGAGAAACATAATAATACAATTTAAAGTTTTAGGCCAAGTTTCACAATGGAAACAAGAAGCATATATCACAATTGTATGGATATAATGTAAGCAGGGTAACAACTCAAAAGAATTTAGTGATAAGAAAAACTAACTACAATTATAATAAGTCTCAATATGGGTTTGAGACAAAGGGACTACTAGAACTTGATGACGTGCCATTCACACTTTCAACACTTGCATTCCGACATTGCAACCTAGTTATGTAAGTAGACTAAAAAAGTGGTGGACATGATTATTTCTAGTAGGTATCCATATGTGTTTGTTATTATTTTGTCTCAAAAATAAGTAACAAGAAAACAAAGGAGTAGACCAAGTGGTGATGAAAAATACTCGGTGTAACTTTGGCAGAGTTTCACCTTGTCTTAGGACAAGTGAAAAACTAGGACAAACGTAACACTTAATAGATTCCATGATGAAATGTCACATGGTTTCAACTTTAAGAGATTCTTTCCATTGTTTGAAAAACAAGAGTTTGAATCCAAAAAAGTTGTCACTTTGTGAGAGATCTCAAGTATAATAACTAAGACAAAGTTGGCTCCAAGCCGACAAGCTTCCTATTAGTTCTCTCACCTAGGTTGTCACAAAATACCTCTGCGAGCTTGATTTACCAAGAAAGTCACACTGACTAATCTTGGAGTATCTCGGCTTTTCTTTACCCCCTTCAATATAATGAGCAACGAATTGTGTTCAGTTGTATTTTCACTGGGGTCACAATGGAGGTAACTTTGACTATAATCTTTTAAGGTGTACTAATCAACTGGGTAGTGTGGAACACTTTCCTGTTTTGTTCACAAGGTTCACTCTTGCGTGAACTACTTTGGGATTCCTAGGAGAATTCCTATTGTTATCTTAAGGATTATGCCAAATGAAGTTTCTCCTAGTTAAGTGGATGAGATTTAGATCTTAACCAAACCTGCACATACAATGTTTTGTAAAGTGGTGTATTTTCTTATCTTTTGGATTAAGCAATTTGTTTTAAACCACCCATTTGGCAACCTAAATCACACACGTATGTTAGAATTTGGTTTGAAGAGAGTTATCCTTTCTTTGGCTAGCATTAGGTCCTTCACACAAATGGTCAGTAGTTCAAAAAGATCTACAATATCATAGAAAGAGGATTAAATGTTGTTTTGGGTTCTCAAGATCATCCAAGGACGCGTGAGAAGAGCATACATAAAAAGTAATCCAACTAGATAGCAATGAAAGATATTGTAAATAAATTAACTACCATAATGCTTTGAAAATCAAGGTTCATTCCCCATTAATCCAAGTGCTTTTTAATGAAAAAATAAGGTTGTTTTTGGTTCTCAAGATCACACTAAGTGCAAGAGAAGAGCATACACAAACCTTAGCTTTAGTTATTTATCAAATGAAAAATATCTTAAACTCAAAGATCATATACATGCCAAAATGAAATTTTATTCCCTTAAGCATAACAATGAATGGTGATTTTTCCTATTTACTCTAAATTAGCAAAAATAAGGTTTAGAGGTGATTTTAATTGTCAAGATCACACAAAGTGTAAGACAAGAGCATACACAACCCTATTCCAAACTCATAAAAAGCATGAAAATAAAACCACTCATCAAACCCTAAGTTAGTTTGTTAGAAAACTTGCTCTAAATAAGAAAATTGAGAACAATAGCAGGTAAAAATCCCTGAAAAATGATAGAAACACTAAAAAGCAGAAGTTAAAATTTTGAACTTTGAGCAAACTTTACCTGAGTGCGCCAACTAGCCTCCTAATGTTGTAGCACATCCTGTAGAGCATGAGCACATCCCTTGAAGCAACAATGCATAAAGTTATGCACAGGGGCACCTCTGTCAAATTTACACAATCTAGTTACACATGTGTGGCCAGAGAGGCATGGGTGCACACTACAAAGCACCAACAAAAGTTACACATAGAAGTAAAAAATACAGTGATGCATAGGTGCAGCCAGTAAGGCACATACATGTCTAAAGAAGCTTAGGCGTATCTAGTAGAACATAGGTGCGACCTTTGGAGTGTGGGCACACCCCTTTGAGCATAGGCGCGAACCTTCATGTAGGTGGTCAAAATACATATTTTGATAAGGAAATTTTGGAAAAGATCAAATATTTGGCCTTTTGAGGAAATTTTAACAACACTTCACCTCCTTATATCCTGTAAAGAACATGAAAATGCAACATCTATTACTAATATACTTGTAACAACTATCTAATTTGAAAATTGATCGACAAAACTTTGAAACTTACTATAAAAAACTTGAAATTAATCCAAAAACTTGAGAAACTAATTTGAAAAGCTTGAAAGTAATCTAGAAAACTTGAAACTAGATTAGAAAACTTGAAACTAATCTAGAAAACTTGAAATTAAGATAGAAAGTTTAAAGCTAAATTAGAAAACTTGAAATCTAAAAACTTTGAAACTAGGTTAAATAGCTTAAGAATGAATGCAATGGGGTATGGTCCCACCGGGTGTGCCAAATGAAGACTACTAAAAGTTCCAAGCAAAGCTAAACTAACAAGACTAACACCACATAGTCTAATTGAACAAATGCTTATTGAATCTAACAATAGTTACATTAATGATTAAAGCTTAATGGAATACTTGAAAGAAATAATATGATATATCAATCTATCTTAGCTAAAGCATGCCTACTAGAATATCCAATTGCTAACTAACATAGACCTAAATAGATCTACGAGCAATCAAATTGGGGGTTTTTTGCTACTCCAAGGAAGGTGATGTTAGGAAATAAGGGATAAAATATGTGGAATAATCCCTCACAGAATCGCAACAGTAGAAACTAATATGCAGAAAATATTACAGATCTCAAATAAAAGTGCATAGTAAAATAACACAATACAGAGAGACAATATTTAACGTGGTTCACCCAATTTGGGCTACGTCTACCAAGAATCACTTGCTCAGATTTTATTACAAGCCACCACTCTCTCAATATAATACCCAGATCTGTTTGGAGTTATGCTCAAAAAACTCTACAGAATTCACACCTGAATTCAAAGCACATCTGCAATGTTTTTCATTACATCTATCATATGCATAAAACCACATAAATAGACAACTGCTTAAACAATTTTACAAAACTGTGGGTGTCAAAACCATGGGAAAAAACCGTCCCATAAACCTATGGGTCAAAATCCCACCCATATGAGAAAATCACATTACCCGATATATCGGGCACGTTTTAAGGCCCAATTTTTTTTTTGGGGATACACCCCCGAACCCCTACTACTGGGTGCTGCCGCCCCTGGAACCCCACTCGGGGCCCAGCCTGACCCCGAACCCCGGTGAGGATACATGAAAAGTGTATAGTACTCTTAGTGTACAGTCTTCAACATTTAAACACATGAAAACAGGCTCCACAACCTAATAATCTCCCACTTGGAGACTAGTTTTCCTATGAGAAAGCTTCTCAAACCCTTCACTAGTTTTCGTGAAGACACACCAAAGCTGAACACAACTTCAGTTTTTACCTTGTGACCACCTTGGTCCTCATGTATGTAGGATTCTGACTAGTATGGATCTTCTCCAACTTTAACTTCTCTTCCTCCAAAGCTGTCCTGATGAAAAGGTACCTTAAATGTATATACTTCATCCTAGAGTGGAAAGCAGAGTTCTTAGCTAGGTGTATAGCACTCTGACTATCACTATGTAGATTTCCTTCCTCATGCTTAGGCCCTAACTGCTGAAGAAATTTTTGTAACCAAATCATTTCTTTTCTTGCCTCTGTGGCAGCAACATACTCAGCCTCTGTGGTTGACAAAGCCACCAACTTCTGTAGTCATGAAATCCAGCTCACTGCTGTCCCACCTACAATGTAAACATAACCTGTCGTGCTCCTCCTACTGTCTACATCTCTAGCCATATCTGAATCTACATAACCACACAAAGTGGTGTCTGATCCATTGTAGCAAAAAACTGTCCCCATGGTCCCTCTCAAATACTGAAGGATCCACTTTACTGCCTGCCAACGATCTCTGCTTGGATCACTCATAAATATACTCACCGCTCCTACTACATGGGCAATATTAGGCCTGGTACACACCATAGCATACATAAAACTGCCATCTGCTGATGAGTAAGGTACCTTGGACATTTGGTTTCTCTCCTGCTCTGTCTTGGGACACTGCTCCTTTGATAACTTGAAATGGCCTGCAAAAGGAGTCCCAACCGGTTTAACATCCTGCATATTAAACCTCTCCAAGAATTTCTTAATGTACTCTTCCTGAGATAAAGTCAACTTCCGTTCCTTCCTATCCCAAGATATCCTCATACCAAGGATTTGTTTGGCTGCCCTCAAATCCTTCATAGCAAAGGATTCACTTAACTGCTTCTTGAGTACTTTTATTTCTGCATGTTTTTACCTGTAACCAACATGTCATCCACATACAAACATAGGATAATATAACTGCCATCCTCAAATTTCTTTGTATACACGCAATGGTCAGAATGACATCTAATATAACCTTGCTCCATCATGAAGCTATCAAATTTCTTATACCATTGACGTGGAGCTTGTTTCAAGCCATACACGCTCTTCTTCAGTTTTGCACACCATCTCCTCTTTACCTTTGACCTCATAGCCCTCTGGTTGCTACATATATAGTTCCTCCTCCAAATCACCATGGAGAAATGCAGTATTTACATCAAGATGTTCTAAGTGCAAGTCTTCTGCTACAACTATTCCTAGAACAGTTATAATAGAAGTCATTTTTACTATAGGAGAAAAAATCTCATCAAAACCTATACCTTTTTCTATGCAAACCTCTTGACCACCAATCAGGCCTTGTATCTTTTCTTGCCTCCTCCTTCCTCTTTGACTTTGAACACCTAGTTGTTTTGTAATGCTCTTTTTCCTTCAATTAGCTTCACCAAATCCCATGTTTGGTTCTCCATGAGAGCTTGATGCTCCTCATCCATGGCTTACTCCCACTTCTTCCTGACATCTACTTGCATTGCTTCATCAAAGATCTCTGGCTCTCCATTATCAGTGAGTAATAAATAATAAAGAGAAGGAGAAAAACGTTCAGGTTCTCTTCTTACCCTAGAAGACCTCCTCAATATAGGAGTTTGAGGTTCCTGTTGAGGAGGTTCCTAAACTAATTCATGTGTCACTTTTCCATCTGGAAGATCCTCTACAGCTGCATATTCTTTCTTGGATTCTTCCATGTTTTCCTGAAACTGCTGCTTATACATGACTTTCTCATTAAAGACCACATCCCTATATCAAATGATTTTCTTGTCCTTAATACTCTAACATTTATATCCAAAGTCATCACCACCATAACCAATGAAAGTACATTTTTCTGACTTCGCCTCTAGCTTGGTCCTATCATCCTTGTCTATATGAACAAACACCTCACATCCAAAGACTATAAGAAATGAATAATCAACTTTCTTACCATACCAAGCCTCCTCAGGTATGCCTCCATCCAAGGCACTTGAGGGTCCTCTGTTTATCAAGTACATAGCTGTGCTCACCGCTTCTACCCAAAAAGAAAGAGGCAGTCCTACATGTAACTTCATGCTCCTATCACATTCCATTATTGTTTTGTTCATCCTTTCTGATACCCCATTCTGCTGCGGAGTTCCTGGAACTGTCTTTTACCTAGGGATTCCATTCTTAGAATAATAATCATCAAATTCATTGCTACAATACTCCCCTCCATTATCTGTCCTGAGACATTTTAGCTTAAGACCTGTTTCATTCTCTACCCAGGCTTTCCATTTAACAAAAGTGTCAAATACATCAGATTTATTTCTAATACAATAAACCCAAACTTTCCTTGTTGCGCCATCAATAAAAGTAACATAATAACTTGAACCCCCAAGAGATGATACCTGAGCCAACCCCTACACATCAGATTGCACCAGCTCTAACTTACTCTCTTTCTTTGTAGGTCCAACCTTGAGAAACCTTACTCGCTTTTGTTTCCCATATATGCAATCCTCACAGAACTCCAAACATGTTTATATATATATAGGCAAATCCTTCTTTTTGATCTCCATGCCATTATGGCCCATATGACCGAGCCTATAGTGCCACAATGTTGTATCTACTTCTGAAGCCACAAGATTACAAACATTAGTGCTATAAGTGGTTAAATACAAGGTTCCAACCTTCTTACCTCTTGCCACCACAAGAGCACTCTTGGTAACCTTCCAAGACTCTGCTGTAAATATCACAGTACAACTATCACTTCCCAACTGCCTTGCCGATATTAAATTTCGTCTTAATGTAGGCACATGTCTGACATCCTTCAATAGCCAAGTATTCCCATTCTGCATCTTAACCTAAACATAAAACTTTCCAACTATGCTGCAAGGCTCATCATCACCAAGAAAAACATGCCCAAAATCTCCTTGAAAATAATCAACAAAATAATGCCTATGTGGAGAAGCGTGGTAAGAAGTCCCCCAAATCTAAAACCCAAGATTCAATAATATTGTGCAAAGAAAGAATCAAAGAATCCTAATATACATTACCCGTTGCCACATTTTCCTCCTTGTTTGCTTCATGTTGTTTCTTCTTGTCCCGAAGCTCCCAACAGTTCTTCTTTGCATGCTCAGACTTTCCACAGTGCCAACATACTATCTTGCTTTTGGATTTTGACCTTGCCCGATCCTTTGATTTTCCATGGTTTCCTCCATTCTTCTGTCTCCATCTAGTTTCCACTGTTAAAGAATTCCATGAAGTAGAAGATTAACCAGAGCTTTTTCTTCACATTTCCTCGCTTAGAATCACCCCTACAACATCCTCAAACTTTAACTTTGAGTTAGCAGGAACCAAGTTGCTTACCGCCATTACCAGGATATTCCAACTCTTAGGTAAAGAGCACATAACTAATAAAGTCCTAACTTCTTCATCAAATTCTATTGTAACCGAAGCTAGCATATTTACAACCGTATTAAAATCATTTAGATGATCTGCTACTGAACCACTCTTAGACATCTTCATATTAAACAAATTTTTCATTAAAAATATCTTATTAGAGGCAAAGGGTTTTTCATACAACTTCCTTAATGCATCCATCAGTTCTTTTGTAGTCTTTTCCTTTGAAACATTAAATAATACCGAAGATACAAGACACAATCGGATTGTCCCAAGTGCCTTCCTATCTAGCAAATCCCATTCTGCATCTGTCATGCTCGAGGGTTCATTCACCTTCTCAGACAGCGGAGTATAAATATCCTTCGAATAAAGGTAATCTTCCATCTGCATCTTCCAAAGACTGAAATTCTACCCGTTGAATTTATCAACCCCAGATCTTCCATCATCTGCCATAGCTCCCACTCAAGATAAAAATTTCCCTATGATTCAACACTTTAGCAAACCAAACCAGGATCTGATACCAATTGTTAGGAAATAAGGGATAAAATATGTGGAATAATCCCTCACAGAATCGCAACAGTAGAAACTAATATGCAGAAAATATTACAGATCTCAAATAAAAGTGCAGAATAAAATAACACAACACAAAGAAACAATATTTAACATGGTTCACCCAATTTGGGCTACGTCCACCAAGAATCACTTGCTCAAATTTTATTACAAGCCACCACTCTCTCAATACAATACCCAAATCTATTTAGATCTATTCTCAACAAACTCTACAAAATTCACACCTGAATTCAAAGCACATCTGCAATCTTGTTCATTACATCTATCATATGCATAAAACCATATAAATAGACAACTACTTAAGTAGTTTTACAAAACCATGGGTGTCAAAACCATGGGAAAACACTATCCCATAAACCTATGGGTCAAAATCCCGCCTATATGAGAAAATCATGTTTCTCGATTTATCGGGCATGTTTTAAGGCCCAATTTTTTTTTTCGGGGGTTGCCGTCCCTGGACCCCCACTCGGGGCCTAGCCCGACCCCGAATCCCGATGAGGATACATGAAAAGTGTACAGTCTTCAACACTTTCACACATGGAAACAGGCTCCACAACCTAACAGGTGAGATGGTCTCTCCAACAATGACTACAAGATCATATTGGATACGCATCTACTAACCCCATTGAAGACTTGAGGTAAGGATTGAGCTTGGCTTATTAATCATATTTCTTATATGATATGCAAATCAAAGCATGGTGTAAAGTTTAGGTATGTGGTTAGTCCTTTTTATAGTTTTTAATTTGAGGAAAACTAGCATCTTGGTGCATGTGGGCCTAAAAGCACAAAGTAGATTAAGAATTGCTAATCATAATTAAGGTTTGCTAATCACAATTAGTGAATTAACAAGTGATTAAGATGTGAGGAGCCTTAATCAACCACTTAGGGTCAATTAGGAGGCTAGGATAAGATTTTGAAGTTTGCTGAGATGTTGTGGAGGGAAGTGGGGTGAATTTGAGTGGTTGGAAGAGGGGTTTGAGCTAATAATAGGGTATATCGATGAAAACAAGGGTAAAATATGCTTAATTAGCTAATAATCGCTAATTGTTTGTTTGGAAGAGGATTTTGATTTAAGATTTGTCGTAAAGTGGCATTCTCAATGTGAAAGAGGATAGGTAATCAACAAAGAGTTGTTAATTGACCAAAATGGTAAGAAACGTTAGTTGATTAGTGGAAATTACTAATTATAATGAAAATGGTAAGAATGAGAGTGATTTGTGTGTTTTTAGCAATAAGATTGCAAAAGCGTAATTTAGGTGTTTACGGTTTCAAATTTTTTCTTTGTCTTATCTAAAAAAATAAATGTTGCCCAAATGAAATCCTTGACATCGTAATATATATATATATATATATATATATATATATATATATATAACAATTCACAAAAATGATGCGTGGTTGTAGTAAGGAAAATTTTCACATAGACTCCATGCAACGTTTTCCTCACCCTTCAACCCCTGGTCCCTCAGACCCCTTCTTCATTGTCCATTTTCCTACCTCACTTTTCGGCCCCATGAATTTCACTTCTTCAATGCATTCCTTTGTCATTTTTATTGCAGATTCCACATTCGATTGCTAGTTTATTTTTATTTTAAATGTAGATATGAGGAGAGTGCTATATATATTTTTATTATTTTTTTAAAAATAGTACACATAAGAAAATGGGATTTAATTGCATAATTTATTTTTCTACATCTAAAAAAAATTAATATTTATTTAATTCAACATGGAGGGACCATCGTGGACAACACCACCACCGCCTCAAAGTCTAAATCTTTATCTCACTTGGCTAACCTTTTTCTTAGCACATTTGCGACTATTTTAAATATGGATGTAATATATATACCATTCATTATAAAATATAAATTGATAGTGCATCTCATGAAAAATTAATATTTAGGCACATGCAAAACAAAAGTAAAGATTCATATAAACATCAAGGTTCCAGGGCTTGGTCGTTTATTTAAAACCTTGCAATGCACAAAAGATGATCTAATTCACATGAATTTCACTAAAGGCCACCTTCTAGAGCATTTCAAACCCTGAATTTTATCAATCTACATTCGGATTATTCTCAGTATATTCGCCACCTTTGCTTGTTTCTCATGGAGAGAAATGGTTGTAGGATATGCACAAAATGGATTTTTTGAAAAGGCTTTAGAAACTTTAAGATAAATTCAATTGGAAAGTTTACATCCAAATTCCACAACCTTTGCTAGCATCCTACCTGTTTGTGCCAAAATGGGGGCTTTAGAATAGGGTACGGTCATCCATCAAACCATAAAGTACAAAGGAAAGGTGTCCTAGATCAAGTTGCAACCACCCTGGTAGACATGTACGCAAAATGTGGAAGCATAGACATAGCATGTGAATTGTTTGACATGATGTCTTAAAGAGATGTGTTCTTGTGGAATGCCATGATAACATAATATGCAAAAAATGCTTTGTTGAAGAGGCTTTAGAAATTCTCGAGAAAATACAATTGGTAGTTATAAAGCCAAATTCCACAACCTTTTCTTGTGTTCTATGTACATGCAACCATGCGGTTTTAGTGGATGGGGGTTGTACATCAATCATATGAGTAACCCTTGTTGCATTACACCTACAATTGATCATTACGTGAGCATGGTTGACCTTCTTTCTCGTGTTGGCCATCATAAGGAAACCCTAATTTTATCATTAAGATTTCTGTTAAACTTGTGGTGGTTGTGTGGAAGTGTTTTCTTGGTGTTTGTAGATCACATATGAATATAAGTTTATGAGTATTTACAACAACACTATTTTTGATTTGGATCCTAAAAATGTTGCATCTTAGGTTTTCTCTCAAAAATCTATGCAGAAGTGGGCACGTGGGGTGAGGCTCAAATTCTAAGGAGATTGATGGAAGATAGAGGGATTAAAAGGATCCTAGGATGTAGTCAGATTGAAGGCAAAAAAAGGTACATCATTTTCGTGTAGGATATATATCACATCCACAGATAGGAGATGTATGCAAATTTGGAGAAATTGTCTTGGGAGATGAAGGAATCAAGGTATTGTTGAATGTAGTGGACCTTAAATGTGATTGTAATTCTTGGCATGGATTAAATCCCACTTAATGGCATACTAAATAAAAACAGATCTTATATGGAATTCAAAAATTCAAGAACTAATGTTTAACTTGTTTTGTGTAGGTATATCATAGGTGCCTATTTGTTGGCAGTAGATGGCTACAATATTATCTTACAATTTATAAACAAGGGGAATAAGATGTTAGTTTCTTTTTTTTTCGTTGACAATTATGTGAGGAAATGGTTTCCAATGCAATGTATTAGGAATGTATTCTCCTCTGCAGGTTCAAAGTTGTGTTAAAACCTTCAAATTTCATTTTCTTATTCTTGATTTTGCAAATGAATTTTTAAATTGGTTCTCTACTATATTATTGCCTTAGAAAAATGGTCCCATCAAATATAATTCTTGTAAAAAATGTACTATGAAGGCCACTCTCCAAATGGAGCACACCATATTATTGTTCCGTTTCAAAGCTTAACAATGGACAACCTCCCCATAATTCACTATCGACGTAACTATCACACCTCTTTTTGGTGCAAGTGCTAGTATGCATATATATATATACTTATACTACACTAGCATAGTTAGACATGGGTCTCAAGATTGATATCTCTTGGCATATTTTAGATAGACCTATTTAAGATATCTATGCTAGTTAATTTCCTCAACAATACTCTTAGAGTATTTTAGGATATATTAATAGATTTTTAAGGACATCTTTGCAAAAAAAATAGGATCCTTTTGCAAATTTCCCTCTAGAATCGTAAAAAATGATGGCCAAAATGCATATTTTGTGTTAGAAGGACAAAAATTATTCTAAAATATAGGGGGAATTTTTTAGCCCCCACCACCTCTTAAGTTTAGTGGGCAAAAAAAGTGAAGCTCCTATTTTGTAGGGAAAAATTCTTTTATTTCTTATAGCTAGCTTCAAAACAATCATGAGACCTTTTGTTACAAAAAAAACGTGTGGGATCCCCTCCATGGGACCACGCCCTAACTCCCAAGTGTTAAGACTATGCCCCTTAATGTTTGTTATTATCCCTATCCAAGGCATATCATATAACATATTTAATAATTTCAAATTTTGACTGATTTCATTTTACATTTATTTTAATTTTATGTTTATGCAAAGTTTAACATTAGAAAATATGTATGGAATATTCTACAAGTCTTATCCCTGTAATCCCTTATTATAATGAAAACAATAGTCAACCTCAGTAGAAATATAAATTTGTGTATAGTAAGGTAGGTAATAATGAAATCTATTGATTAATTAATCTTAACCAAATACTTACGTAGAGAGGTGTTCCTACAATAGCAACCAAGATTGCAATGGAGTGAGTTGTTCACTTTTATTCTCGACGATTACTTGACAATTCATCCATAAATTTGAATTCCATTGGATTTTCACTTACATGTTTTTTTTTCCTTTTTTTTGAGAAGTCAATCAAAATATAATAATACCTTGGCCATATAGTAATGTTTGGGCCCTTTTTCTTGAATTTTTTTCTTCGAGAATGATACAATTACACAACTAAATTGATTCCATTTGCCACAAACCAGTGAGAAACTGATAGAGAATTTAATGAAGTTTTTGATTAATGTGGTATGTAAAAATTCTAAGCTAAGAACCTTAAAATTGATATGTATTGATGTATTTTATATAGATACTTTTATTATATTTTATTTAATTTTTAATATTTTTTTGGTATACTTATAAGACACTAGTATAGCTAGATAGGGGCCTCAATATTGATATCTCTCGACGTATTTTAGATATATATGTTAGTTAATTTCCTCAACAATACTCTTAGAGTATTTGTAGGATATTTTCATAGATTTTTAGGATCCCCCAACAAATTTTTCTCTAAAATCACAAAAAAATGATGTCAGGAATGCATATTATGTGTTAGAAGGATAAAAAGTATCATAAAATATAGGGGGAATTTTTCAGCCCCCTCCCCTACACTAAAAGACAGTGTGTAATAAATATAAATGGAAACCTTACAATAGTAAAAAAATGTAAAAATGATATATTTAGAAATAAGATATTTGCTTTATGTTGTAGGCATATTTTTAAGAAATATCTCGATCATTTTTCTAGGATTTATCACGGTGGAAGATGAATTTATGCATTTTCAACCAAAAACATACAAGTTGTTGTGTTTTTAACAGTTGAACGGCTTAGGGTCGGGAAACCAAAGCATTTCCAATCCTAGTGGCACTTGTTTTGTGTGAATAAATCAAGGAACATGTACACGTTATGACACATACACAGAATAATGCATACATGTTATTACACACACACATTCCTCTTAACAATGGTAATTAGTATGTTGTTACAAGCCATATATTAAGTATAAGTTTAGCATTTATTATCATTTATACTTTATTATTTATTATACTTTTAATTTATTTTAGTAAAGATAAGAAATTAAGGTCATTCTACACCTTATGGAACTAGTCTCACAGCTCCATGAGCCACAATTTAGAAGATAGTTTTTCATAATCTAATATGGTCAGTACATAGGTATTTTTAGGGTTTCAACATTCATCCTAAAGCTTTTGGGGTATAACTTGTATAATCAATGTCTATTTCGGAAAATGATATGGTCATTTTGATATGTTTTGGGGCCTTTTGGTAGTTACTAACATTTGTAGGTGGACTCATGAAATTACTTATAATACATAACAAATCAAAATGTACATACATATTTTAATTGATTTAAAAATCCTTGATGACATCTACAAATACTACTCCCACTATTGTGACTGTTACAATAATTAAATAAAATCCTAAAGTTATTACAATGGTGTTTCTCCATGACCCTTAACAAGTTTCACTTGTTTAACATGACTCAACTCGTCTCTATCCTCTTTGCCACTCTATCCCCTCAAATGGTCGACTTGACTCAGTTTTATATTTATTGATAAAGTAGGTTGATAAGACCCGTTCCCATTTAAAAACTGAGCTTAAATACCCCGAAATGATTATCTAACACTGTTGGGCTTAAACCCCTAGATTACAAGCCTACGACACTTTACTTAACCAAACAACCAAATACAGACTATTTCCCAACCAGGGACAAAAAAATTCCTCAATATTACCCATTCGACCTTTTTTATTTTTCCTATTCTTTACTTCTTGCCACTTACCATTCCCTGTTGTAATTACTAGAAAAAGATCACCGAGATTCTCTGAAGCCATCCAATTATCTGACAGGGATTCCTGATCCAAATATGATTTGGCAAGAGAATGTCCCCTTTTCGCTCCACTAACCACAATAATCCTATGATAATCCTGAACTGCATCCAACCTTTCTTTCTCCACACTTTCCTCTGCCTTATCCTCAGTACTAGAATTGTAGGGCTCCTCCTTAAATGTCGCAACATCCACCAATCCTGGATCCAAATATCCCCATCCTCTTGATGAGTCCGAGCCACTCCTCTTTTTTGGTTTCTTATTCATAGGACATGATGCTTGTAGATGACTAGGGTTTCTGTAATTTCTACACCGGAATGTCATGTTTTCATAATCTAAAGGTTGCGAATGCTGAAAATTTCCAAATTTTAAATTAATTTGATCCAACAGCCATTTACTCAAGTCAACTTCCAAACATATGCGAGTGAAGGAGCACATGCCTGTATGAGTTCTGTCTAGGTCTTCTTTTATAAACCTGCCCAAGACATTACCGATATCTTCCAATGTATACCAAAGGTGCAGAGCAAGATTGGGAAGTCTCACCTAAATTGACATTTTGGAAATTGAAAGAGTATTGGGATCAAATTATGGAAACAAAGGAGTCAAAAATAGACCAACATTACCCCAGAACCACGGCCCATCATCCAGGCATCACTGATAATCCTCTACTTCTCTAAAATGAACCACAAAAAACCTATAGAGTAGAGGAAAATTTCACATTTGTCTATCTAGTTTTGAAAAATCCACTGGTACAAATATGTAGAGGAAGGCCACAGGCCATTAAAGCGGCCTATTATGGTAACCCGAGATAGATTTTGATAATATTCCTCCACCTCTTGAACTTCAATGAACAATGATGGGATTTATTTAGTGAGATCAACCAAATACACTTGATTTCCTGGAATATTACCTTCGGTTTTACCTAGGGCATATTTGAATGAGACCCTAGGTTTAAAACTCCCACTGCCATGAGCACCTCCCCCTATAATTCCTTTCACTGCTCCACTGAAACCCCCTGAAGCATGCCCAACTGCCGTCTTGAGTTTTTCTTTGCAAGGTTACGGGTTAGGGCACAAATTTTCCCATCCTTAGAATCTGATATATCATCCATGGGAGCCGGAATCCCTCCAGGAGCTCCACCTCCATGCCATGCAGACTCCCCATAAGATATTTTCTCCTCATCGCTGAACTGATTCATTGTTTCGATCTTCTTCACATTTTTTCCATTAGTCACCATCGTTCCCGATCCAAAAATCAATTCTTCCATGGACTTGAATCACTTTATGTTTTCTTAGGCTCTAGATGTTTTTGAGTTGGAATTGAGTGGGTGGTTTCTCTTCATGACTCTTTATCGCGTTCCTCTTACATGTTTTATAAAAAAATCATGTCATGTGTCCCCTATTATTGTGTTTCAGTTAGGCACTGACCCATGGATCTATGCTTAACCCACATGATCATATCATGAAATTATGTAAACATTGCACAAAACATCATAATGTAAAACACTCTACCTTGCCCTTGCAACTTCATGCACACTTTGTGTTATTTTTCTTGTACAAAATAACTCTCTTATAGAGCTTTTATACACTCTTAGTATTATTCCTAGGGACTAATCCCAGACTGGATATTCTCTCCACTTGGCTCTAATGGCCTATGATGACATAGCCAATCTCAGTTGGCTTTTACATCCTCACATTTTCATGCATGCATTTGTCTTCGTGTCATTGAAATCCTCAGCTTAGATTCTTCTATGCTTGCACACTCCTTTGTACTCTCCCACCTTTCCACAGGGGTCTCATCTTGTACGCATTTAGTTGTGTACCATGGTAATCTTGGACTCCTTCTACACACCCTTTGGTATTCAACTATACAATCTTATCTCCCTTCTAATTTCTTTTCTCTACCACCTCATCCTACATATGCGAATATTATGTGGTTCACATCTGACTTATTCACCAAAAAAATTGACTGACATGTCCCTTATACTATTCGTTTTACCTAGATTTTACACATATATAAGAGCTTATGAATGTAATTCACCACATTTTTGAATCATATCGTGCACATATTCACCGAAGTAAACATAAGAAAATTCAAAATCCGTAGCCATCCAACACAGAAATTTGAGCCATCCAACCACAAGCTCGTCTAACTCTGAAATCTGAGCCATCCAAACCTAAGCCATCCAACCCTAATCCACCCTAACTCTGATCTGTCCAACCATCCAACTCTAATTTGTACAACTTGATCCATCCCAACATCTGATCCGTCCAACAATGATCTGTCCAAATCTGATCCATCCAACTCTGATCCATCCAACTCTGATCCATCCAAACCTGATCCATCCAACTCTGATCCATCCAACTCTGATCCATCCAACTTCTAGCCGTCCAACACCTAGCCATCCAACCCTTTGTTATCCAACGGTCAACCCCTAGCCATCTAACCCATTAGCCATCCAACTGTTATCCGTCCAACCCGAAGCCATCCAACCCCTTAGTCATCCAACCCTGAGCCGTCTGAACCCCTAAGGCTTAAGTCGTCCAATAACTTAGGCATGTCCAACCCCTCTGTCGTGAGTCGTCAAACCACTCAGTGACTCAGTCATCCAACCCTTTTCTGTCCATCATTTTACCATCCAACCAATATCGTCTAACCTTAAACCATCCATTCCTAGAGCCTTCGAACATAAGAGCCACCCTAAGGGCCTAAGCAGTAAGCAGTCATGGATACTAGAAATCAGGGCAAGAAGATTACAAATTCAGCCAGTTCAAAAAAGGGTGCAAATACTTTTCTTGGCTATTTTGGAAAATCACAAAAAATGAAGTCAGTTTCTGCATCAGCTGAAAATATCGGTATGTGGCATGTGTTATTTACTAGTTATTTAATCTTACAAAATTTAATAATTATGTTTATCATACTATTCTTGGAACTCTTTGTACTCTGTAAAAATTTAACTATAGATAAAATTAATACTAAATAAGTAACAATTTTATAGAATTATATGCAGACGTTTCAGAAATACCTTCACAGAATAATCAATTTAAAGATATCAATGATCCATTATATGTTGAGGAAAACATTTCGTCCCTTGATGACTTAGAAGTACAAGAAAATTCATCGAATTCTCAAAGTACACCAGCAGAGGAAGCTTCTACTCCAAGTTCTATTTCTAGGAAAAGGAGACATGAGAATCAAAATATTCCTGCTGAAAACTCAGATGCAGAAGTTAAATCCCAAGAAAAAAAGAAAAAATGTCAGAAGAAAGAGGGAAAACTGGACAATTGGAAGAAAATTCTAGTTCGAATGGGCTGCAAAATATCCTTTTATTGAACCTATGTACACTGAAAATTGTAATGTTGTTCCAACACAATGTCGATGCAAAATATGTGGTTGGAAATAGGGGAAGGAGCACACTATGCAGCTCAAACTGGACACAATTGAAAATCACTGTGGGAAAATATACATTTCCCAAAAGCTAAAGGATGGCAACATAGTCAGAACACATAAATGGAAAGATGCAAAAGATTGTCTACATGTCAAATACACAAAAGAGTATGAAAAGGAACAAAAATGTATCAAATATATAAATGAAAAAGGTGGGACCATAGTAGCCAGATTGAGCAAAGCTATGGAGGTAGAAATGCAAGCAAAAGGTATTCAGTTTGCTACCATATTTCATATAATGAAAAGGGGAAGACCGATGTCAGATTTTAGAGAAAATAAAATGTTGTATCAAGTTATTGGTCTACAGAACGTTCCTCAATCTCATTGGTTAGATACCAGTGGCTGGGAGATTGCAAAATGTCTATCTATGGTAGAAAAGGAGGATCTGAAACTGTGTGTTCAAAAGGCAAAGTATATTTCCCTTTCATTAGATGAGGTTACTGCAGTCGATAATACTTCATGGATATGTATTCATGTTTACACATTTGCTAATGAAATAAGGACTCCACACCTCTTAGCAATTCATAAAATGATTGAGAATTACAATTCTGAAATATATATAAATTGGTGGTGTCAAATCTGAAGGATATCACCAGAATGGATGACTTTTCCATTGCAAAAAAATTAGTTTGTGTTGGAACCGATGGTGCAGTTGTAATGCAGGGAGCCAAAAATGGTCTGTGTGTTAGACTTTAGACAACTATTGCTCTATATATGGTTGTTGTCCACTGCATGGCTCACAGAATGAATCTCACCTACAAAATTGTGAGCACATTTGAAAATGTAGCTAAAGTGGAGGAATTGATACGTGATCTGCATGCCTATTATTCTAGTAGTCCAAAGAGATTTTTAGAATTTCAAAAATTTTCTATTGGACTGATAGAGGGAAAAAAACTTCTCAAAGATGTAGATACCAGATGGATATCTATGTATGAACCTGCATGTAGAATATTTGATGAATATCCTTCACTGACAGGATTTATGTTTAAATACCACAGGGATGTAGATAAAGCTAAAGATCTATTGTGCCATCTAACTGACATAGAAACTTTACTCACACTCTGCGGTATTTTTCCCATGTTGAGGGAGCTTAATATTTTAATGAAGCATGCACAAGATTGGTATTTCTACATTACAGACTTCATAAGACTCAGAAGACGTGTTTGCTGGAGTCTAGAAAGTTTATATATTTCTGATGGGAGTTTTCAGGGTGCTACTTTTGAAAACTGGAATGCATTGACAAATTTGAAAAATTCCAGGTGCTTCTTAAAGTACAATATACATGATCATCTATGTATAACAACACATGGAAGAGAGATTCCACTTCATACGTTCCAAAAAAGAGTTGATATGGCTAACTCAGAAATAGAAGAAGTACAAGTGACATGAAATTTATATGATGCAGTATTAATGGAAACTAGGAATAAGTTGAGAAAGATCTCTGAATCATTAGCTAAAGAGATCTGGGAAAGATTCAAAAATGATAAAATACTTGAAGCAATGGGAGTTGTAAATCCACAGTTTTGGAATTTTTCAGGTGACAAACCATACACATCTATCAGTCCTTTATTTATAAAAAACATGGGTGATCTAACTGATCATTTCTCTAAGACTGAAGAGATAAATGGAGTTTCTTTAGAAGGTATTTTTAAAAGAAAACTACTTAGTTCATAGTCAATGGATTTTGCTAATACTATGATACGACAAGTTCAACTTCTACAAAACCCACAGGATTACAGTGCCATGAAAAGGATTTGGAAGGATATCTGTTCCAGTAGTATTCTAAGTGAAGATTTGAGCGAGTATATTAAGTTGTATGAGCTCTACCAAACAATGATTCTAGGTTTAGTGGAAGATGAGAGGGTTTTCAGTGCACTATCCTTTTTAAAGTCCAAAGTTTGAAATAGATTGGATAGGAATCTAGAAAGCTATGTCTCAGATTGTATGTTTCACGTTACTCAGTGGAGTCTTTTCCTTATGATAGAGCACTGACATTGTGGAATTCACTAGTAGAAAGAAGAGGAGTTAGTAATATTCTTCCTGACCCAGGGGATTGAGACACATCCACAGATCATGCTACAGTTGATTTCCAAGACACAAATGAAAGCGTTGCTCCAGGACTTGTTCACAATTCACATAGATTTGATTTAAATTTTACAACTTTTGGAACAATGTCATTATATGTTTCAATTATCCCATTTGTGTTTTATATTTGGTTTTCAAATTCAGACTGAAATAAGTACACATTTGTCTTTTATATCTGTTAATTGATTTATTTTACATCTGCAACAAATCAGAAACATAAATATTTAAAAGAAACAAAATCAAGTAAATTTAAGCAACTTTCAATAAATTTAAATATTGATGTATTTCATACAGAGATTACAACTTTCAATAAATGTAATATTATATTTGTTTATTATTTGATTATTTGCCATTGGAACAATGTCATTATATGTTTCAATTATCCCATTTGTTTTTTATATTTGGTTTTCAAATTCAGACTGAAATAAGGAGACATTTGTCTTTTATATTTGTTAATTGATTTATTTTACATTTGCAACAAATCAGAAATGTAAATATTTTAAAGAAACAAAATCAAGTAAATTTAAGCAACATTTACATAAACAATAAAAAAGAAACATAGTTTGTATTAACAACATATAGTAACATTGTACAATTCTAATTTCCAAATTTCTTTTGAAATCGATCTCTCATGTGGCGGATTACTTTATGAAGAAAAGTACAAATTCATAAAGCATTGTCGGCCAATACAATTCCAAAAAGGGGGTTGTCATAACATATCAAAGCTTCCAGACAAGTTTTTTCATATAAGGACACATTACGAGGTCATCCTCTTTTCTGCCTATGATTCAAAATCATAGTTGTCCTTACGTCTGCCACACAAAATAAAAACTAAAAAGGGGCTGGCCACTATCTTTTAATTCCTACGCCAGTGTCAAAATTGTGACAACACACCTGTCACATGGTGAAATTTACTAACATATCTTATTTTATGTTGTAGGTGAAGCTTGTTCTTTTTCTTGCATTAGAGGTGGAGGATTCTGCTGCATCTGTACAGAGCTATCTGCTATAACTCCTGATGCCTGTAGATCTCATGTTGCAGTATTGATATTCTCTAGAATATTCAGCTCCTCCCTTGCTACATCTCCTGTAGACAAAAGTGTTGCATCTACGTCTGTCTTTTCCTTCAGTAAGACTTCTGGATCCATCTTATGCTCCTTTATTATCCTTCTCAATGTATTATTTTGTTTATTTATAACAATGAGTTTTTCCTTCAACTGTGTAAATGAATTCAGGCTTTTGTGGGCATTCTTCAAATGTGCTTCAAAAATACAGCTACTTCTTTCTTTAAATTTTCATATTTTTCCTACAAAACAGAAATATTAAATTTTTAGTCTATTAGATAAAATGAAAAAATATATTGCAGTGCTTATAATATAAGGATTTTGCATGTAAAACTAAAAGCCCACTCACAACAACTTTTTATTTTTCAGCATTTTCTATTAAGACATTTGTCTTGTCTTTAGCCCATTTATCTTAGTAAGCATGTGCTTCGGCATTGAGATTCTCCAACATGTTTAGCATTATGTCTATAATTTCATCATTGTAGTCATTACTATATGAAATAGTCCCTGACTGAGATTTGTTTAGCAAAACATCCTGCCATGCTGGTTGGCTCTCTACGGCAGTGAACAATGAATGCCTTTGAGTGTGATTATGGTATCGTGTATTTATTTATTTTATCAAAAAGAATTCTCTCCTCTCCCAAGACCACACCAAATCCACATCAGACATTACAACCTCTTGAATTGTTGCCCCCATACTATCTGATATCATATTTTCTAAAATAAAATGTGTCTTTTCATCATCAATTTGTGGAGCATTTCTTGGAGGAGGAGGAGAGTCACTGCCCTGTATTACATGCACATTTTGTTGTGGTTGAGGCATAGTAGATTGAATCATATCGTGGGTGTCAAAATAGTTACCCTTGTCTGCATCACCACTTTAGAAGCCCAAATAATCCTCATCAAGGGTGATGTTGTTGAAAAGCTGTGTGGTTGTTACACTTAAAACACCACCTAGTGACAGTCCAGGAAATTCTTGTGGTAGCAGGATGAACTGTTCCTGCTGACTCTGTAGGAAACCTTATATTCTTTCCTAGAGTTCTTATTTTTGTTTGGAATGGATGTGTTGGAGGTATTGGTGGCCTCCTTGCAAGTGGAATGTGCCCAGAAGCCACATTACCTACATGAAGCAAACAAAAAATTGTCAGAATATTACGGTTGTGCTTTGTAAATGCTAAAAAATTGTAAGGAAACAAAACATGCTAAATATTATACATTACAATATACCTTGCATAGATGGAGACACAATCGTGACATTTCGATCTTCAAACCCGGAATGAGTTTGATCTTCATCATCAAACTCAGTAGTTTCTGAATACAATAAATGTATAAAAGAACAGTAGAAATATTAAAATATAGTAGTACATACATAATCTATATTAATTGTTTGAATTAGTTATTTATAAAAAAAGATAACTTCATACCTGAAGTTAAATGTGATGGTAAACGTGATGCACATATCGACCCCCGAGGTCATCTTTTGACGAGGAGGTCTTACTGGTGTTGATTCTGTTGAATCCATGTCAGAATCAAAAGAGACCTCTGGAGGGGCTTTACCTCTAGCAATTGCCTCCTTATGAGATGTTGCAGCTATAATTTTTCTCTGCAAAATAAAATCACACAATTATTATTTTATCCAAAAATATTGAATTTGAAATCCTTATAACAAGTAAACAGTAAAAGTAACTATTACCAAATTACCTATTGTTCTTCGAGAGTAAGACCAATCATTTGATCATTGATTGCAGTTGGAATTTTATCTTGAAGAATTTCATAGTACGCTTCATAATAAAAAGCAAGAATATAATTGCAACAAGAGAATACAATCCTAGATTTATCAGATTGATTGGCTTTACGGACATGGGAGATATCTATTTTTATTCTATTGGAAAAATAACTACACCAATCGAATTGTTTCCCTGCTAGTGTCCAAAATAAATATTGAACTGCCCAATACATAATGTCTGCAGATCTGCCCTATAATACAATCCTTTCCTGAAAAAGTGACACAACTACAATAAAGAATTTGTTTGTAATACCTTGTAGAAGAAGGCCTGTTGATGAATGATTAAGAGGAGCTGCAATAATAGAAAAGAAACATTAGAGCCTTGGGTGGTCCAGTAATGTTAAGAAAAAAATTATTTGAAAACAATAAACTTACCATCAACCTGTACATTGTAATGAGACTCCAAAAAAAATTTCTTCGTCTGTAAGAACAACCTTTGTAGTAACGACTGACTTATTTTAAAATGGTAAACCTATTAACCGATGTACATCCTTGGGTTCAATTAAGAAAGAAATTTGACGACGTCTTGGATGCACGAGGAGAAAAAAAAATTTACCATCACTCTTGTTGTAAGAGGTGAGAAGGTAATCAAGGACTGAAGTATCAGTATCGAATTGGGGCATGTCCACAAGCCTGGTAAAATTCTGAGTTTTCAACCCAATCCTTTTATGTGCATTTTTCTCTTAGTAGAGATACAATCTGTGGGCACATGAGGTTTTTGTATTGAAATTTGGGTGTAGTAATAGATGTGGTACTGGCCATTGCTGAAATTTGGGAGAAGTTTGAAGATTGGAGAGCTCAGAGAGTCAGAGCATTGGAAATTTTCTAGAAAAGTGAATAATTGAACCTTGAAGGGGTATTTATAGGGGTCTCTATGGTTCAAAGGACACATGGTAGAAAACTATTAACTAACCATGGCAGCCCAACCCTTACTCGCCCAACCCACATGACCAAACATTAACAGTCCAACCCACCGGCACAACCCTTATGCATCCAACTCTATACCATCCAGCCATTAGCCAACCAATGCATTTTTCCATCCATCCACCCTCCCAACCATTAGCCATCCAACCCCTTGAGGATCAACTATCAAAACCCCCACCCAACCAACCCACCTATCCAAAGCCTAAACCCCCCGTCATCTTTCTCCAACCTACCCATCTAATGATGAACCATCTAACCCCTCACCCGTCCAACCCTTAGCCATCCAACCTCTCATCTATGTAACTCACATGTCCAACCCTTAACCACTAACCCTCAACCATCTAACCCTCACCCGTCCAACCCTTAGTCATCCAACCCCCACCCGTTTGACCCCTAGCCATCTAACCCCTAACTCGTCTGACCCAGCATCTAACCCTTGGTCATTTAACCCTTAGCCATCTAACCATTCACATTCTAACCCTTACCCATCCAACCCTCACCCATCCAACATGTAGCCATCTAACCTCTCATTTATCCAACACTTAGCCGTCAAACCCCTCACCCGTCTAACCCCCGTCTAACCCTTAGCTATCCAACCCCTCAACTGTCCATTCCTCCCACCCAACCCTCAACCATCCATCCCATCACTCATTCAACCTCACCCACTTAATAGTTCCCCAAACCCTCACCCGTCCAACCCACCCACCCAAACCCTTGGCCGTCCAACCCTCACCCGAACCCCTCACTCGCCATCCAACCCTCATGCAGAACCTTCAACCATCCAACCCCTAATCGTTCAACCCCACCTACCCAATAGTCGTCCATCCCCTCACCTGTCCAACCCACCTGCCCAACCCCTCAACCACCTAACCCCCTACCAACCTATCCGACCAACTTCTTGCCCAACGGAAACTACTGACCAACCTACCCGAACAACTTTGCCAACCCCTCACTTCGTTCAACCCCACCCGCCCAAAAGAGGAAAAAATTCTCTCTGTGAAAATCACCTTTACCACGAACCATTGGTTTTCAGATACCCTCACCTGCACCAACGATTCGACTCAACCACCTAACCCCCTACCAACCTATTCGACCAACTTCCTGCCCAACGGAAACTACCGACCAACCTACTCGAACAACTTTGTGAAACGAGGAAAAATTCTCTCTGTGAAAATCGCCTTTGCCACGAAACATTTTTTTAGATATTTGCCAACGATTTAAAAGTCAATTTTTGAGATTCACCAATGTTTCGAAAGTAATTTTTCAGAGGAGTCTTCTTACAATGAACGTTGTGGTTGAGGATAATCAATCCTTAACATCTTACTAGAGATCCATAAGATAATTTTTGAGACATGCTTATATGTTGACCTTGTTTATTTTGGTGACACGTGTCCATAGATAGTTTCTCTTCATGACATTTTGTCACTCCTATTACATGTTTTTTCAGCAAATAATTTCATCTGTGCATTAGTAATATGTGTTGGTTAACCACTAACCTAAGGACTTTTGCTCAACCCACATGACCATTTATTGACATTATGCAAACATTGAAAAAATACCAAAGTGTAAAACACCCTTCCTTTCCCTCACAACTTCATGGAAACATTGTACTATATACCCTGTGTAACCAACATGCATTGTGTAATCAAACCATTGTGCAATGCATATGTGCAAGCCTTGTGCACTTTTCACCATTTCCCGACTTCTACATTGTACTTACCTCGCTCCCTTTTATCACTTATCATCCTTGTGTGTTCTCTTACTAATCTAAACTCTCAAACTTATGCAATATAACCAATTCTCTCATGTTGTTCCCGCATCACAAAATTTCCTCTTCGATTTCAAACCCTTTAACTAATTCGTTCATCTAGAGTTGTAATTTTCTCATTAGTTTCAAATGGCTCAAATTAACCCATATTTCCTCTCTTTTTGAACAAATCATCCATGCAATTCATGATATAATTAGGGGGGATAATTGAGTCAAAAAACACATTAGCTAGTCACAAATATGATTATTATCTCAAATTAGCCTAAATTGATACTCTAGTATAATAAATCAGCTAACTAGTATGTGTAATGATGCATTGGGGTGAATTGAGCCCAAAATCACATTATATATAGTCACAATAAAGTTCAAGGGCTCTAATGGCCCAAAATGCCCCCCCGATTGAACCATCTCACTAATGTTTTCAACTAGTGATGTAATTAGGTCCCATCAAATCCCAAATCACATCATATAATAACTTTTTATTTAATGTGATTGATGTTATTGAGGCCATTTCATCAACAAATTACATTACATCATCATAGTTAAGTTCATAGGGATTCAATTAGACAAATTACACTAACCGATTTAGGGTTTAGGGAAATGAAATCAATGTTTGGAATCTCTGCCACATTTTCCAAAAATTGCTACCCTGACTTTTGTCGGAAGTTATAAAGATCAATGTGATGCATTGTCTTAGTTTCTAACTCTACCAGTTATCTCTTGCTCTTCTTTTGAACAAATGAATATATCATGGGGTCTTTAGATAGACAATATTATTTCTCAACCCTTATTATTGCTAATATATATTATCTAGCTCAAAGGATTATCTTTGTGCGTGTATGAGTACCAATTCACTCAACTACATTATTGATTATGAGTATTATTCACGTGGCCCTATTAAATATGCATATGTATTGAAAAGCATAGTGTATATGGTAAGTATAACTTATATATGAAAACTTCAACTTCAAGATTGTGGCTCAATCTATGGCTAATTTTGTGGCTCACTGACATAAAGATAAACCCATAATGTTTATATGTGCCTTCATGTCCATGAACTCTTTCCCTCAATCGACCAAGTGCTCTTATATCTATATAAGCACCCGCCAAATTTTTAAGTAATTAATAATTGGCCCTTCCCTTATGTCTATGTGTCTCAAAGTTGTTTCCTTCTAGTTGATGAAGCATAGACCAACTTTCAAACTTGGTACCAATTTAAGAAAGGGCAGGATACCTATCTTAATATATAGTGGTTAGTCTAGATGCATGCACCCCTATATTTATTCACTCCTCCCAACCCCTTATCCCCTATATAGATATGGGGTAAGCACCCCTATAGATCTGGGGTGGGCTCCCTAAATTTTATCTACTGAAGATTTATCCCAAGAAAGAGTGTCATTTGTTGGGCTTGAGTATGTTGATTTGTTATCAATCACTCATCGCATATGGGAAAGATCTATGAATCCCTCCCAAGATGAATGTATTGACTGATGTCGTGTGATAAATAGCTAATATCCACTTCACCGGTTGACCCTATTTATATAATTGATTGGATAGTCCTAGGCTTGTGAAGTATGTACTCATCCATGATACAATGCTACCTTATTTCTAAGATGAAATTAGGGTTTAAACTCCGTGCTCATGGGGAAATCATGAGTCCATATATTTAAGCAAGTGCCTATCTTTAGGAGTTACGAGGTTTGTAAGATCTACTTTTTACACATCCAAAACTCCTATAAACGTTAACAAATAATCCAGAAGGCCACAAAACCTACAAAACGACTATATATTTTTCCAAAATAGACACCGATTGCAAAATTGACACCCCAAAAGATTTAGGTCTAATGCTGAAATCCTGAAAAATGAGTAAGTACTGACCAAATTAGATTTTGAAAAACTATCTTCTAAATTATAACTATTAGAGCTACGAGACCAGTTCTATTAGGTACAGAGTGATCCTAATTTCTTATATTTACTAAAAAAATAAAGTATAAAATAAATTTTATACTAAATAAGAAATAATAAAAGTATAAAGAAATAATAAAAGAACACGTACGCCCCTCAGTCTCACATGTCACATCAAATTTGGCAATGAAATAATTCCTAAGGGTGTTAAAGGGGAGGAAGAAATCACAAGTAGGGTGAGCTACCATGGATCAAGGGAATAAAGAACACTGAGTTTTAATTTAAAAACACATGAAGAAACTGATGATTTAGAAGCTTTGTTAGGCTCTGATAACAAGGAAAATAACACGAGTCACTTTTCGAGTGATGTAACAATTTTGACACCAACGTGGAAAATTAATTTAAGGGCATAATTAGTAGCATTTACACCAAATGATGAAGGATGGCCACAAGTGGAGGTGGAGATAAATTTGGTGGCATTTACACCAAATGATGAAGGCTCTGATATCTTCTTTTGCTAAAGAACTTTCTCTATAAGTTGATGGTTTTATGGAAAACGTCTTTCCCCTAATATTTTTTTTGTTATCATCTTAACCTGGGATTCAATAGTCCAACCAAAATATTGTGCAAATGTTAAGGATGCGATCTCCAATGACATTTTATTATGTGGCCATAAAACCTACGGTATCTCTAATGAACATAGAGATACAAAACTAGTGGTAATGAACAAATTCAAACTCATAAATGTTTTACAAATAAATTGAAATAATGGTGGTCAATAAGTCTGTTTTGCATGTTAATATGCGCAAATCCATTTTTTGATGTGGTTATTCTAGATCCAATTTATAACTTGATTCGTAATCATTAAAACACATAAGTTATGTAAAATACTAGCTTTGTATTTCATACAAATATCATGTATCTATTTATTCATATGCCACATGATTTTGTGTGTAATAAAATTACTTAATAGATCTAAATATCAGCAACAATAGAACATCAAAATATAGAGAAATGATATCAATATGCCAGTAGAATGACTTAGCCACTTCGAGGGGACAACCTCCAAACCATACAATAAGACTCAAAGTGCTCAATACGATGTTAATATCCTACTCTCTAACTCCTATATATATCCTACTATATTATCCGAAGCCCTAAGGCCGACCCACTAAGCATATGAAAGCATAAATAAATATGATATGACATGATAAGAGATTATGTTAGCCATAGGTCGGCTATTCATATCTCGATATATGACCTAGGGTTAAGGCCGTAGCATGCCCTTCCCCTTCAAAGTAACATTTTCTCCAATGTTGAACATTTTTGTAGGTTTTTTTCACAAAAGTGTAGTCCTCAATGTCGGTGATCTTTGGATGTTGGTATAAGAAATATTCCTCCTCCCATGTTTTCGTTGTATTGTCTTGATTCTTCCTCTTGATTATATATTCAATAATTACTCTCCTCTTCACCCTCTTAATGTGCATCTAAAGATTTTCCTCATGTTCCAAATTGATTTGACTATCTTTATCCAATACAGGTAACTCTATTTGGGCTGAAACATTTTGTGCAATGATATTTCAAAATCTAGAAATGTGTCAGGTATGTGAAAATGAAAACTCTCTTTGAGATGAGAGAGCTTCAATTATGTAAAAAATAAAAAATCTTACCATCCACTTGAACTTCCTTTATGTTACTTTTGTATGGGTGCACTCTTCAAACAAAAATATTGAAGCTTCCCTCTTTATAGACACACTATCCAAACTCTTATCCTCTATTTTTTCTTCAACTTAATCCTCTTCCGCTCCTTCTTCTTCTTCCTCTTTGTCTTCCTCTTATTTCTATCCTTCTCCTTCTTTTTCTTCTTCTCCCTATTCCTCTTTTTCATCTCCTTCTTCCTCTTCTTCCTCCTCCTCCTCATTCTCCTTCTACTCCTACTTTTATATTCCACCTAGCCAAGAAAACTTGTTTCATTTCCTCCCAAGACCAATTTGAACACTCTTGATTCGATTGAGAGACCCACCTCTTTGTTGGACCATCAAGCCAAAATGAAAACCAAAACTATGTCCATGTAGATGAAAAATAATTCTTCTTAAATTTGACCCACCATTCTCTATCATCCACCTCACCCTTTCCATAGAAAATCATCCCATGATGCACAAAAATTTCAAGAATAAACCCCTTTAATCAAGATTTAAGTGTCAAATATATGAATTATTCCAGCCTTAATTCATAAAATAGTGAGAATAAACCCCCTTTTATTTTATTAGAGCTTTCCAAAAATGTAACTTTGAAAATTTCCAAAAATTGTGGCTTGCGGAGCTAATTTAGGAAAACTCCTAAAATGGCGAGATAACTTTTGAAAAATGAATCAAAAATCCTAAAAATTTATGAGAATCTTACTTGATATATGTCTCCGTTTCTGTAAAAAATGGCTAATAAATTCACAACTATTCACAATACATGGCTTAACCAAAAAATTAGGGTTTTTGACCTTACTTTTTTCGAGATCGCAACTCTGATACCACTTGTAATGAAATTACTTAATAGAGCTGAATATCAACACCAATAAAACAACAAAGAACACCAAAATATAGAGAAATGATATCAATATGCAATTAGAATGACTTAGCCACTTCAAGGGGGCATCCTCCACACCATACAATAAGACTCAAGTGCTCAATATGATGCTAATATCCTACTCTCTAACTCCTATATGTCCCCTACTATACTATCCAAAACCCTAAGGCCGACCCATTAAGCATATGAAAGCATAAATAAATATGATATGACATGATAAGAGATTATGTTAGCCATATGTTGGCTTTCCATATCCCAATATATTACCTAGGGTTAAGGGCGTAACAATGTGCTCTCGTGTAATGTATATTTCAAAATTAAAAAAATCTTTAATCCAACATTAATATCAATTTTTTTAGTCATTCAAATTTATTTGTGTGGATGTAGATTTTTGTGATTTATTTTTAAGGATAATTTATCTATATGTTCTTTTTATGTTGTTCCATTAGGAAAACACCTTTTAAAAATAACCTTTACAATTTTATTTTTTTCATTGTTGTATAACAAGGAATTAGGCCCATCGCAGTAAGCTTGCCATTAGCTTCGATGGAGAAAGACCGATTCTTGTTCACCAAGATATGTCAAATATTATTTTTACTTATTCTCTTTTGCTAATAGTGAGATTCACACCTCATCTCATAGATACAACAACTTCAACGGGAATAAGCCACAACATGGCCCTTGTTGTAAATCTACCTTGTATGTGATCTGACTTGCCCGATATTTTACTAAGAGAGGGATGGGAGAAGAGGAACCACTATCAAGAGGGGATTAAGCCCTATGCAAACTAAGCAGTTGCCTAGGGCACTAGAAGTTAGGGGGTGCTTAAATCCAAATATTTCTTTTATTGTTGGCTAATTTTAAAACTTAAAAAATGATTTACCTGAAGATTCAATATTAACTGACCTAGTTATTGATAATAATATTATACAGTAACATAGATTTCATGCATGTACATAAAAATGTAGTATAATATTTTTGCAAGTAAAAACAATTATTGCATATTTTTGAGCTCATATGATTTTTCGGTACAATTACGTATTCTTCGATATAGCTCCAAATTATGCAAGGTGTGTAATTTTCTCTAGGAAATTGTTCATGGTGTTTTGATAATGCCACTAGTGTAGCAAGTAAAGGTGAGTATAATTAAAGAAAAGAAATATTTAATTCTCTATTCCTAATTTTTGGGGGGTATGCCTATTTTTTGAAGGAATTGGTAGCCCTGGTCTAAATACCACTCTTCACAAAACCATGAGAGCAACATGAGTATTTTTATTGCTTTTGTGAAAAAATGGTGTTTTGTTCAGGGTAAGTCCCATCACCTACTCGATATTGGTAAATTGGACTTACAAACAACCTTGTATAAAAAAAAATATTTTTTATATTTTGAGCACCTCATGCGATTAATTCTCTCCATCGATGGATTATTTCTCGTTCTTATGTGATAATTTTATAGGATATTTTTATTATTTTTGTACATCATTTTCTTTATATATGTGATTTATTATGATCTTGTTGCAAATTTTAAAATATGAGAATGTAGGCAACTTTGATTTATTTACTAGATGGGAAAAAATATTAGCTGAAATTGTGAGAGGGCATCCACTCCAACTATTGCCTAGGGCACTCCTGACCTTTAACTAGCTTTGATCACCATAATTTTATTAAGTGTGTCCAATTAAAATCTAATTTTCATCATTTGTATGATTTCAAAAGACAATTTTCCCTAATTGATTTGACTCAATGGCCACCTTACAAAAAGAAATGTTAAAAACTAAATAAATTTATAAAAAATCTGTAAATGATTATTTATTATAAATTTTTAATTTAAACATCGTTTTAAATTTTACAAGAATGGTTTTCTTTGTAATGATTTTTATCTTGTGTTTTTGGTGTAGATCTATATAAAAAAAGAGTTTATATGTGTATTAATGTTGTGTTATAGCTTCTTTCTATCTATTGAGTGTTGACATTTTATAATCAATTACCATGGTTCTATTTGTGCAGACTTTGCTATGAAGTTATGGGGCTGTCACAACTATCCCATTGTAACTTTGGAGTTATTGTGTTCGAGTTTAGGTTATGCGCATACCCAATTTCCTTTATTCATTATGAGGACATTGCTTATATGCGCCATCATTTCTTAAGCATATTACACTTAGATTTTTCTAAACTCAACTACTCATTTATGTTCATGTGTGCATACTTTTGCATACTCGTTAAGAAAATTTAATCTTTTAAGTTTGTGATTCTATCTAATTTCAAAGGACTGACTTTAATTTATAAAGTGTCACGCTAAGTCTTAATCACTGGCGAGTCAATTCCCATTTAGAAAGGGAAAATCAAGATATTGAGATACCAAATACATGAAATCAGAGCTAGGCTCTCAAGATCAAGTTGGCGACGATAGATTCCATCTGAAAATCTTTCAAACTTCATAAATTTGTTCTTATTTAGTTTACACACAATGGTATAAATTTTTGTAAAACTAGATCTAATTCAAATTATATGAATGAATACAGTAAAGTACAATTATATGAACATGAATTAGGGGAAATGTGATTACTCTGAAGAGATAAAATAGAGAGGTAAGCTAGATAAAGCATATTGGAAAGACCTAACATGGTTCTACATGGAGGAGGGATGTACAATGAACATAAGGCATTGGATCCAACTTAGGAAAGTGTCGTCAAGTTCTCTGGTATAGGAGATAGTTTGAAACCATGCCTAGACAATGTTTCTTGAAGGAGAACAATGACATCAAATGGTAGTGGCTAATGTAGATGACAATATTTGGGAATGTATCACAACTTTGAGACTTTATGGGATTGTTCACTTGTGTTTGTAGTCTAGATTTGGGGACATCAATAGATGCAATCTCTCCTTTATTTAAATCTTAATGACGCGTTAAAAAAATGCATAGTAAAATTCTCTATTAGCTATAGGGTTAGACTAAACTCAATACATCCCTTATGTAGGTGAATGATGTACTGCATACTAATACCTAAAGGGGCATCAAGGCGATCATAGTTCTCTTACTTCCTATGTGAGTATGAAACTATGAAAATAATGTTCAATCTAGAGTGGTTCCTCTTTTGATTCTTAACACTTGGAACCATGCAATATTGACCCTTTTCACTTCATATTTTAGTTCGGTAAACTGCTTTAGGGTTTCTCTTAAAATATTTGATATGTGTATATTCCTCTTATAAAGTGATCTATAAGGTATCTCTCAAGTATATGGATGTGTCAAAAGATGATAACGACTTTACGGGTCATTTGTAAATATAAGTGACTCTTTGTTAATTTATCTTAGTAGTTAACCCAAGAATCAATCTTAGGCTAACCTAATGAAAGTGTCCATATTTGAAAACCAGTTATTTACTATGTCAGGACGCTACCATTGGTTAAGCCTATGCTTGACACATATATTGATTGACCATGTAATGCGTATATTGGGTACCTCAAGTTCTTTTAGTATAGGAGCTATAGTTGGCAACATGTTTAGTGGTGTCCTCACAATTTTGATGTTGCAGGTGGAGACACGTTCAATAACGTCCCTCCTAATTTTTGACGATGTAGGTGGGAGCTCATCTGGTAGTGTCCCTAGTAGTATTTTTACTTCAGGAGGTGGCATATGTAGCAATGCCTTTACATTTCATGTACAACATTATACGTAGTGCAAAAGGATGTATATATGGCCATCGGTGCAAGCTACATTTGTAGAACTTGTAAGTACATATGTGATGTGATGACAATAATTTAAACATATGCCCATCCTTTCATTGAGGTAATTCAATATGCATGTTGAATGGTGATATTTTTTCCTTCAATTATGCCTTCTTGAGTACCTTTTTCTTATAGTTAACAATTGTAGCATTCCAGGTATATGTTAATTCTCGGAAGTTAAGAGTTTCTCTTGGTGGCTTAGAATGATGGTAGAGGAAGAGCTAAACAAGATCTTGAGAATGAAATTAACCAACAAATGGATGAGAAAACAAGGGATTAACATGTTAGAATAACCAAACACTAATAAAGAATTAAAGAAGTGAGAGAGAAATTGACGATAGTAATGTGGACATAGAAACATGAACAAGAAAAAATAATACTATGTCAAAGAGTTTAATCCGACAGGACTACGAGGAAAAGGCATAAGGCACAAACATCAAATGGAAAGCAAAAATGTTAATGAGTCCACTGAGGACTAGCTCACAACATCATAGATGTAAAACTCGTAGGTGGACAATGCCTAAAGAAGAATGAGAAAATATAATATGCATATTTTGTAATGAAGGGGCGATGGAGACACATGACACTACATTGTAGAGTGTTTAGCCTACATCAACATCCAAATCAATTACGAAGCCATCCTAAAAGTTAACCGAACTACCTTGTGTTTAGGAGAGGATGTTTGACAAAACATCAAATTTCTTGATCAAGATCTACATGAGATAATTAGGCAGTAGTAACTAGAATCCCCAGATGAAGAGAAGATAACCTTTCCGCTCCTATCTATAAGCGGTCTGCAACATTATCATAAAGGTAGGCATATGATCTGATCCAAAATAGATATGTAATTATGAATAATCATTAACATAATTTTTACATTTTCATAATGACATCTTTCCAAGTCTCAATTATGTTTCAAAAAATACAAAAATAAGGAATTGAATGAATGTTTCTACATGAGATAATTAAACAACAGTTACATAAAACTTTCTTGTTATTGCTCTTCATCCCCTAATCTCTTTAAAAGCCACAAATTATCAACCTTAAATTAGAGCACCTTGAGGACTTATATGACTATATGAATGTAAATGAAGAGACTAACCAACTTAAATAGTGGCCACACCATACTAAGAGAAGTCATACTCTAATTAAAATATATTTTTATATTTTTTTATACTTTTAATATATATATATATATATATATACATCCTTAATATTTTTGTTGGCTCCAAAGGAACATAAATGGGGTTCTAATCCCTTTAAGTGTCAATTGTCAACCATGTCCACAATTTGCCTCAAGCCTTAAGTATGTAATGAAATTTAAATATAGGTGGCATCGATATTATATACCCAATAATCTTTGAGTAAAAGTTAAAGTTTTTATATTTCTTTTTGGATGTGAAATATACAAATTATGGATGATATAATCTACATATTTTCCATATTTTTAATCATAACATATTTGCAAGTAAATTTTAAGTATTCAAATTTTACAAATATTTAAAGGTTAAAACCATGGAAAATGTGTACATGAACATGAAGGTTTACAGAGGGGAAAAACTACGTATATCTCAATAAATTCTATGAAATTTGTTTCTAGGGGTGGAAGTGTAAGTCACAAATATTTGTTGGTTTAGTTGTGGGAAGAGTCTATAAAAGTCAATTGCAAATGAAAATAAAATTAGGTTTTTGTCATTGAGAAGATTTGACAATGAGAGAGAAGACAAACAAGTAAATTAAATGGAAGATTTTATGCAATTTTTCTATACTATATGATATTAATGATTATATAGTAATAATAAAAATTAAATATGAGCCAAATGCCTCTCATTTCTTTTACTTTAATAACCATCTATACTCATCAAACAATTTTTCTCATAAGAAGATATTTAAACATTAATATATTTAATCTATGATACTCCTACAAAAAAATTATAACTAAAAATACTAAAAACACAAACAATTATCAAATTTAACCCAACTTCTCATCTATTACAATGTTTACAAGACATCTTTAAAAACAATAACATAAAGAAAAAACATATTCTTAAAATTAAATTAAAACTAAATTTTTATTAAAAACATTTAAAAAGTTAAAAAACTAAACGGATTCACATGACTAAACATAAGTATGATTCATAATTAAATTAATAAATTAAATTTTATCCAAAAGAACTCATTAAAGAAAATGAAAAATAGACTATGTAACGAAAAGAAGAACGAGAAAGAAGATGAAACTCACATAAAAATCGGACAATGAAATGCCTACGACATGGTGATATTTTTGAATTATTATTTTAATAACCAACGATTACATGAAGATTTTACAAGCTTGAACTATGTCTTAAACAATGTTCTAAATGTCAAACTAAATATCAAACTTAAGACTTCAACACAATCAGCACCCCCTTACTAGTTTGTCTTGCCCAACAGACTAATTTATAGTTTTTAGTTAATTACATTTTACTACGAACTTTAATATTTGTAACATATTAATTAAAAAATAGTATACTTCAAATTTTTTTTAGTCATGTATAACATGATTGTTATAAAGATTCTCAAGGGATATAAAAAGTAGGGTAAAAGTTAGTTTTTTTAATTGATCATTGTGAATTTTTGGGTGATATCCACAACTATTGGAATGAAATAGGGTTCAAATTTTTTTGTGTGTGATTCAAGATGTTATTGGAGGGGAGTTAAACTTGTGATTTTTAAAGTCAATTTTTACATTTATCAATACACCACAATTTATAGGATATAATTTTGATTAATTTTTTGATAGAGTTTAAAGTGCACAAGGGGATGGACCTACATCCGTAAGATAAGAGATTGTGTTTCGTATGATTCATAATGAGAAGTTCAAACCTTACTTAGAGGTGTTACCATGGCCACTTTTGGGTGTCCAAGAGCTCATGGAAATGGAACTTTAGTTCATAGTGTGAAACCCATTTCTCACCATTAACCCCAAGCTCGTTAGATAAATATAAAATAAATTTTAGGGTAGAGCTCAAAGTGTTCATGGGGATGGGCCCAAATCCACAATGAGAATTTCGACCCCTACCTCTAGGAATGCCCATGACCACTTTTAGGTGTCTAAGGGTTAGTGGAAATGAAACTTTGTTCAGTGGCGTGAAACTCATTATTTCCCACCATTGACCCCAAAGCCATTGGAAAAAAATTAGGAATAATTTTAGGCCAGGGCTCAAAATGTAATAGGGATGGGAGTGGGTCCGTAATATCAGAGTTTGTTCTATGTGGTTCACGATGAGAAGTTTGAAGTTCAACCCCCACCTCTAAGTGTCCCCATGACAACTTTTAGGTGCCCAAGACCCCCTAGGAAGGAAAATTTGGTCGATTTTGTGAAACACATTTTGTACTTGTAGCAATGGGAATTCACAAACCAAAACATTACCTATCATGTGAGTTTATATAGGTGTTTTAAATATTTGTCAAAATGGACCCAATTTATTGCCCCATATTAAGGAGTATAAGGAGTTAAAGTATAAAAGTTTTTGAAAATATATTAGGGGTAGGGTATGTGGAGCAGTAGGGAGGAGGAATACTCGTGGGATAGATGAATAAGCCCTAAATTCAAATCATTTTCATTGTGTATTTTTTTCAAAGTAGTGTCCTGGTTTTTAAAGAAGCAACATGTTTTGCTAGAGTAATAACACTACATAACTCTCAAAAGTTGGGACATCCTTCATAATATCATTGCTAAAGTATGTTACTTGTCATTTGATTCACAATATTTAGGAGGATGTATGTCATGAATTTTAATAATTTTAACTGCCAATAATGTAATTAGGTCACATGACCATTCACATTAATATACAAAGTTTGATTAATGTGACAAATGTAGATAGAAAAGAGAGGAAGAGAGATATCAAATTATAGACATTGATGGTTTCTAATTTTCGAGTCTAATATAAATTTCATTGAGGTTTAAGTGGAAATATAATTTAATTTTGTATGAAACTGTAATATATTGAATCCAAAGGTGGAAACAAAAAGGACCATTAAAATGTCATAAGGAAAATGGTAGTTTGGATATATAGTAAAACCATGGATATTTTATAATTGAAAATTTGTATTGGGAGAGGGTGTTAGTAATAGAAGATTGAGATGTCGATTCGGAAATATGGGTATTATTTATTATCCCACAAATAGATGTGATAGCCCATAAATTTACATAGTGAATCCCCTATGACTATTAAATTCAAACTTATTGGGAACAATTTAAGATTAATTTAAAGGTAGATCTCAAAATGTAAATAGGGATGAGCTTAGGTTTGTAATATGAAATTATGTGTTCCGAATAGTTCAAAATGAGAAGCTCAACCCCTACCCTAAACTATCCCCACGACCACTTTTAGGTGCCCAAGAGGTAGTGGGAATGAAACCTAGGTCAATGGTGTGAAACTCGTTCATTCCCACCATTAGCCCCAAACATGTTGGGCTAAATTTTAGAATAGAGCTCGAAGTGTACATGGAGTTGGGCTTGGTCTATAATGTCAATCCACTTCATATGGTTCACAACAAGAAGTTTGATTCTTATCTCGAGGTGTCCTTAAGCCACTTTTAGGTGTCGAAGAACCCATTGGAATGGAACTTTATTTATGGCGTGAAACACATGTTACCCACTAATCGACCCAACAAATGAAAAAAATTAGGACTAATTTTAGGGTAGAAATAGAAATGTACATGGGGATGAGCTTGGGTCAATAATATAAGAGACTTTTCTGTGTGATTCATAGTGATAAGTTCAAACCTACATTTGGGTGTTCCCATGGCTACTTTAAGGTGACCAAGAGTCCGTTGGAATGGAACAATGGTTAAAGGTATGAAAATTGTTGTTTCCCACCTTTAACCCCAAGCCATTGGACAAATTTAGAATTAATTTGAGGGTAGAGCTTGAAGTACACATGAGAATGTGCTTGGGTCCATAATATGAGAGTGTTTTATATGGTTTACAATTAGAAGTTCGACCCCCTACCTTTAGATATTCCGATGGCCACTTTTAGGTGTCAAAGAGCTCATGTGAATAGAAATTTGGTCGATTGTGTGAAACTCATTTCCCACTATTAAGCCCAATCTTACGGGGCTAAATTTTAGAATAAATTTTAAGGTAGAGTTTGAAATGTACATGGTGATGGGCATGGTTTTGTAATATCAGAGAGTGTATTCTGTGTGTTTCACTATGAACAATTCGACCCCTACCTCCAGGTGTCCCTTGACCACTTTTAGGTGCCCAAAAATACACGGGAATGGATCCTTGGGTGAGGTTTAGAATAGCTTGAAATGACAACTTTGTTTAACTTTCACAGAATGAACAAGTGCCTTTTAAGAGTTAAACTCAAACAATATAAGCTCGATTATCAATTCATAAGTGATGTTTGTCTATAAATCTAGTGATATTTAATTTTTAAGTTAGGGTTGGACATATGCCATTGATATTTATGTTGATCGAACAATTATATAATTCCTTTCACTTTGATTGAGACAAGAGGTGAAGCCATCAAATAGTTGAGCGAAAATAATTTTATACCATTGCGGCACGTGCCTACCTTAAGTTTGAGCTAATGATGATTCTAGTTTTGGACAAGTCAAAGGCATGTTTGACCTAAAACAAGTTTCTATACTTTGCATAGGAATAAATGTTAACCTTTAAAAACATGCTTAAGGCTTTATCTGAACTAGTTTTGAGAGATTAGATAGATAGATATTTGGTGTAACGACCCAAAATTTCACACCCAAACAACACAGTAAAATACATGATAACTTTTTTTTTAACACAAACACGACACGACATGCCACCACCGAGGTCACAACTAACTCCGTGGATAACTCAATACAAGGATGACCACAAAGGTAGCACGAAAATGTTCACACCCACCAAGGATGGTTTACTTTTCTATTTGACAAAACAACATAAGAAGCCACCACATAACACACCTACAGATAGGGCAAGCCACAATGAGGAAATTATTGATGGTTATTTATTTTTATGTAACCTCTTTCGATCCTTAACTTCAGTTTGCTAAGACTCTAGATATGATTTGTACAATGCTTCTTACAATGCTAAGTTCTTACTTTAAATTTGAAGAGAAATTTGCTTTCAGTCTTCTCTATTATGACCTATTATTTGCTTAATTCGTTTATTAAGAAAAAGGAGTATTTAAATTCCACAAGGCCATCTGTTCACTACTAACACTACTAAGACTTGCTCTTGCCCACAAGACAACATGGTTTTAAGATCAACACACTTAAGAGAAGAAATACAACGTGCCTTGGAAAAAGGTTAGAGGGAGAAGGTCGAGATGAAAACATCTTTAGGACCTCCTTAGGTATTGCCAGTATTTAATTGAAGCTAGGGCTCTTAACCCGAATTATCAACGATTTTACTTAGGCTTCGCTAAATGAGTATTACCAAGGAGCAAAATTTACTTTCCAAAAGGCGGCGAGAAAGATTGTGAGATCTCCAATTTTGTTTTCTCTGGCTTATTAAATCTTATCATCTTCTAACAACTAACAGTTCATTTCACCTTAGGGTCATTTTACAAATTTCACCATAAAAGGAATAATGTTCACTAGAGGAGCTAGGGTTATCATGTTTTATAATTTTATTTGCAAAGATAGTCTCGCCTATGATTTCTTTAAAGAATTCCTTGCTCTCAAGTTGGTAACCTCTACGTTAATTTATTTAAATATAACTTTTAGTTCAACTTTTATAAGTGTTAAACAACCCACGTTATTTTACTTATGTCGCATTATTAATAAGTCATAGCAAGATTTACTCAACATTTATTTTCAAGGGTAGAGTTTAATAACACTCATTCACCAGAACAAAACAAGGTTACATCCACACTTAAAATATCAATAATCCAATAAGGTCACTCAACAAGCAGTAACCAATATTTTAATATTTTCAATGATGGTCAAACAAACCAAGGTGTCCAAAGTTAAGATGACAAAGTCCACAAATACATTATACTAAGACCATGATCCTCTCTTACATTTTCCACTGTATGTTATCAATAGTTGAACAATATAAAAAGGATTCGTGTAAGAACTTCTCAGCTGAGGTTGATGCACAAGTTTACAAGTCTATCACTCATCTACTCGTTAAAATTCCATTTGCAGCAAATATTTACTAGAGTCAGTTCGCTAGAATTGAGCATGATAAGATATAAACCTCACCTAATAACTTATGCCATCTAGCATTTAAATAAATGAAAGTTTGCAATACTCCCTATCAAATAATTCCTAATCATGTATTCAAATCTTAACTGCACATCTCATGATAATACATTTCATACCCATTATTGATCACTTCCCTAAAATCTGCTTACATATGAACAAAAATTCCAAGTGGCTAGAAGATATGCAACCTTAACCTTGCATTTAATCATAATTAAATTACAGTAGTAATAATAACGCTCACCTAATACCCTCAACCTACTTCACATATATAAGTGTCCAACAATATTATCTTTCAATTAAATAAAAGCACCAACGACATTAAGCTTCTATAATAAATACAAGTGTCAATCTTATGATAATCATCAATATTACCCAAGTATCAAACCTTTATAGAAAATCAAGGATATGTAAGTATGCTTTTGATATTTATCTCACAATTTTAAGAATATACTTATGTAAACAAGGGTTCCACAAATCAGTAAGTTCATATATTATTTAGATATCCTATCGGTTGTTTATTATCATGCCTCTATATGCCTCTATTAGTATAAGAGTCCAACTCAGAGGAATGAATTACGAACAACAATACCGTCATACTTTGTTAATGAGTAGAAGGTACATTTGGCTAGCTAAAATATGTAAGTGTGGTCCAAGCCACTATAAATCCAAGTATCAACATTATCTCAACTCCCAATTGAGATGCAAGTATAAATTTTTAGCTAACATAATAATCATCGTAAATGCCAGAAAATATTCCACGTGTTAACCAAGTATTGAAATAACATATTTATCCTTACTAGTTACCTGATAACAAAATATTTCATATTATATAATTCAACCTCCACTTGCATATCTCAATTTATGGGTATTAATCATTGTCCTATATAATAAAGTTAAATAATTTCAGGTCGACTTCTATCCTCATCGTCATATATGGTAAGTACAGTCCCATTATGGTAGTTGTCACCTTTACTTAAGGCTGTGTATGAATCCATTTTAGGGTAGTTCTCATAACTTCCCTATTCATCCATTTTCCTACCAAAAGGCATTTCAACAAGCTTTGAAGTCAAGGTATAGGATAAATTTATAATCTCATATTTCAAGCATTGTTTGAATTCATATGCCTGAGGGCCATCACATGTCAATCAAACTTGAAGAATGTACACATTCATGAGAGTTCGATGTATCCAATATTACTTTAACTGATTCGAAGATCTAAGTAGTGCCTCAAACTTAAGCCATATAGTTATACACACAAACTAACGTCTTGAGAGCTTACCGTATTCAAAAAGGTCACAAAATAGAAACCCCATTAACGCATGCTTCAGGAGCGTTCCAATCTAAAAATAAGCTCATAGTAATAATAATAGTAGAGGGCCTGGTGAGGGGTTTTCAATAATCCCCAAAGTAAACGATAATCAAAGGAGTCGGATAGTATCTAAAAGGACCAATAAAACCAGTACGACTCTCCCCAAATAGAAGCCTCCAATCCTAATGGGGGGGTTTATATTATTATCAATTCACATTAAAAGACCAACACAGTCTTTCGAGAAAATTTCCCGTTTTCAAGCCATGTTTTACATAATAAAAACAAGACAAGAAAAATTCTAAATCTCATTCACACACCACAATATTTTCTACAGAAACCACTGTTCACAGGAGTAATCAAGGCAAAATGATAAACCAACTTTATAAGATCGATAAGCGAGAATCACTGGAGAGAGATCAGCTCATGCAATTATGATTAAAAGTCATTCGAAAACCCATCTCTTTTTGGGCATCTCTTTCCAAGAAAGAGTCAACATATATATGTAAATAAATAATAAATAATATCAAGAGTCCAAACGTTATTTACTTAGTAAAAAAAAATAACGCAGCAGCAATCCAAAAGAAACTCACATCTACAGAATTCAAACAAAATTGCAGAGATTGATTTATCTAAATAATAAAGGAAATAAATCATTAAGAGAGAGGGTTAGTCTTATCATGCCTTTAATGCGCTTCCCAAGACAAGGGCACGCTGAAACAGACCCTGCAACAGCAAATTGTGCTTCATGAATATTCTGATATGAAACAGATCCACCTCTATGAGATTCTCTTCCATGAGTTGCATCGTAAAACAAGTAAGGTCTCAATAGAGAATCTTTGTAATAAACTTCATCAGGTCTCCTAGTAACACTCTTACTGTCACTTAATCGATTTTGATAAAAATATCTTGAAGGAGAATCCCGAATTGAGGATGCATTCGATACTGAACAGGTAACAACATAGCTGGACAACCTGCTTGTTGGAGGCGCTCAAAAGGCTTCTACCATACTGCAACATGCCTGCTGCCTGGCTAAATACTGTTGCAGGCTGTTGCTGTGGATCCCCGACAAGAACACACCTCGCAGCACCCAATGAAAGTGGAGGTAACACGCCTTCTTCACTAGCTTGTAGCTTCATCTAAAACCACCATAACAGACCCACGCGACCAGCAGGGAAGAGCGCCCCAAAGTCCCGCGCCCTCAGCAATCTTCCCACCCCATCTTCCAAACGTCCATCCAGCATTAGGCGTGAGCAGGATTCAATGCGGCCAGGGAAGGTGAAGAGAAACAAAGGAAAAAGGGACAGGTGCGCAGCAAGAGAAAGACACACTTTTCTCACGTTTTTCACCATTCTACAGTAAATCCGCCCAAGAAGATCCCGCGCCGCCAGAGCAGGAAGTTGCAGGTAAAAGACAAAAATAAAAACATGGAAGATATAATAATGAATTCCATTTGCAGGGTAAGCGGCCAGTATGGAGGGAAAAAGGCGCCCCAATCCAGCAAAGGTCAATTTCATCATTAATTTTACAGCCGACTAGGGCAGAAAACAGGCGGCCCAATAATAATCTCCCACTTCTCACCAACTTGTCAGGCAAAAATTACTTATCCACAAAATGAAATAAATCTAATTAATCACAATTCATTTTAAAAATTCCGTTAGTTCGACAACCTGACGGCAGTAAACAACTGCGAAGTATAACTGATGTCCGTTCTTTTATTATTCATTTTTATTATGTTTTAAAAATGTCGCGACACCCAAAACGGGGTTAAAAAAAAATCATTTAGGACTTAGCACAAAAGTGACAACAATTAAAAATAATAATAATAATAATAATAATAATACTAATAATTTAATCAAGAGGTCGAGCACGAGAGTGACCAAAACTACGGCAAAATAACTTGCAGGCAATTAAACAACAATCAACAGGTGGTTCGATATAGCAAGAACAAGGTTTTCTTTTAATAGGATAATCGCGAGGGACGCTGCGGGCTAGCAACCAAAACATTGACACCGACGCAAGCAGGCAAGCTCAACAAGATGACGACACCAACGTTTCAAAGGGAACACAACGACATTCAGCCCTTAGAAGCATGGTCACCATAGAATAATAGAGCAATGATGAATGGGGTCATTACATTTGGGTCAACACCAAAATTGATTGTGAAAAAGCTTGTGTATTGTTGATCACAAGCATGGGCTAAATTTGATGGTTGTTTAGACAATTTTCATGATTTTAACTATAAAAAATATTTGTATATATTTGAAATAGTTGTTGCATGCGATTTGCATATTTAAAATGTGATCATTATTAATTCTGTATAGTTTGATATGTAAATTAAAGTTAGTATATATAAATAAATATATATTAAAAATAGTTAAATAAATATAGAATAGTCTTCTATATATTTTATTAGTAGCGCATAAATAACATTGTTCTATATTTTTGAAGGGTAATAGTGTCACATGAAAAACGTTTGACATACATAGGTGACCCTAAAATTTAACCCATGACCAAAGGGACACATGTCCAATAGAGATTCCAACGTGCAAAGATCTCACTCACGAGCGAGTCAAACACAAGTTGACCTTAAAAAAGGTTAACGGGCTGAGGTATGAATAGGGTTTAAAGCTTGTTAGGTGAATGATGTGGGCTTCGAATTTTTTTTTCAAACTTTGGGGTCAATGCTTGTGTTAAATGCAAATTAGTATGTGATTGGCTTATGAAGTTGGGTGCAATTTTTTTCTTGGTTATCTTCATTATATATAGGAGCCTTTACACATTTTTCTTTACAATTTGATCAACTTGATCATTCAAACAACATAATGCTTATCAAAAATTAAAGCGGGGGTGTTGTTCTTGGGAGTAACATAGAGGAGGGACTATAATCTTATTCACTACAAGCAAATTTCTAATACTTGCCCTTTGGAGTCAAAAACAATGAATTACATTATGGGTTACTTAAAAAGGACACAAAATATGGAATCTCATCGATGGCCCAAAATGATGGTAGTGGAAGAGCTAAACAAGAAGAAAAACTTGTGGATGAAATAGAACAATAAATGGATGTGAAAAATGGGGGCATTGGCATGCTAGAATGTTCAAACTCTAATAAGGTGTTATAGAAGTATGTGAGAGAGAAAATCAAGATAATAATGTGGACATAAAAACATGGATGGAAAAAAAAAGTGTCTTGTCAAATAATTTAATCTCATATGGGACCATGATGAAATGGTAGTATGACACAACCATCAAATGGAAGGAAAAAATGTTAATGGCTCAATTAAGGACTAGCTCATAACATCTTAGATGTGAAATCGACAAGTAGACAATGCCTAAAGAAGAACGAGAAAAGATAATATGCATATTTTGTAATGAAGAGGTGTGGAGATAGAAAAACACTACATCCTAAAGTGTTTAGCCTACAATGACATCCAAATCAAGTATGAAAACGTCTTAAAAGTTAACTAACCTAGCCACCTTGTTTCAAAGAGACTAGGTTTGACAAAACACCAAATTTCTTGATAAGATCCATAGGAGAAGATCCAACATCATAAAAGGATTGAACATTCTATGAGAACAGTTTGAGAACCTTGTGTCAGAGGACTATTGTTGCATGGAATTCTACTTGTTACTGCTCTTAATCCCATAAACAACTTAATTGCATAAACATTATTAAAATCTTCCATTCATTCATTCAATATCATGCATTGTAGCATGTACTCACGCAAATGTTTAAGGTCACAATAAAAAGCCACACGAGAAAAAGTCTATCATGTGCGCACGCGTGCACACACACACACACACACACACACACACACACACACACACACAGAGGCACACATAGACACAAACACATGCACCCACACCCACACCCACACCCCCCACACACACTCAAACACATGCACACGCGAACACACACACACACACACATGCACTGACACACACACACCCACAGACACATACATAGATCACACACAGACACTTAGACACAAACACATAGACACACACCCAGACACGCATAGCAGTCATGCACGCGCATGTGCACACACAAACACACGGACACACACACATGCCCACACAAATGTGCACACACACACACACCTCTAACCAACCACCATCATCTCATATGAATTTACCTTTAATAATATATAATATTTTTAAATTATTATTTTAGTCAAGGATACATGAAGATTAGATAAATACATTTTGAAAATAATATTATTGATACAAATAGTTTTTAAAAATAGTATATTTTAACGTATAAAATTATATGATTATTATAAAGATTCTCAAATTGATAGAAATATAAAGTGAGTAAAAATGAACTCAATGCAATAACTTTGCACGTATAGACGGAATTAATAAAAAATAAAATAAATTATTATTTTTATTACATAACTAAAATATATATTGTTATAGAAAAATCTCAAATTATGTCTTAGTTTTACACCAAGTTACTTGTTTTCCCAAAAAGTCGAGCTTTTTTTAATGGTCTTCCACTCCCACTTTGCATGCTTATAAAAACATGAAATGTTTTTGTATGATACCTCCTTTTACCATGCATACAATTTTAATAACAAGCATGCATGCATGTTTTTATATGTTTAGAAAGTAAATCCAAACTAACCAAGCAGACAATTGCACAATATTTCTTTTTTCATTTTTTCCCAAAAAAGAGTCCTTCTTTTAGAAGGAACATTAAGCCCTCCTATAATGTTCGAAGGATATGGACCATATTTTGGGTTTGGCTCTCTTGTTGCTCCTCAAGATGTCCTCCAGTTGAGTTTGGATACTCAATATCAGATCCACCATCGTTCCTTTCTAGATAAACCATGCTACCTTAAAATAACTTGATTTAAATTATATTAAATACAACTACTAAAACTTTGCAATCATAACTTGATATATTCTAAATATTAAAAGAAGTAAACAAAATTTAAGAGAATTTTGTTTCGGAACTGGATCACCATAGAAACAATCATCCTAGAGATCCTTCTCTCCTAAAAGGAGGAATATGTTATCTCATCTATTGATAAATTTAATAAAAAGATGGACTTTACAAATTGTCCTTGATATCAAGGAACTCTTGTTGAATTGGTTAAAAACCCTCAATTCATATTGTACTATCAGGTGGAAGAAAGTCCATTATGAATTGCCGAGCTCTTAAATAGTAAGAATTTAAAGAAAAAATATCATGGCAATGCAAATCCCTGCTTCAACCCTAAGCCCTGAAACCTTTAAAAAAAGCAAATACAGCCTTATGTGTTAGTAACTTTGAACTGTGGTAGAAAAATGCTCAAACGAACTAATGCCCCTGTTATCTTTTACTCGACTTCCCTCTTTGTTTCCACCAAAGAGAGTGCATAGCCCAAATACATGCCCCAATGTGTCTTGGAATTGCTTCAACAACTCTAAAATCCTTATCCATTCATTCAATTAAATGCAGGACTTTCCATCGGCAAGATTGGCTGACTTTTTGATAATCCTTTCATAAGAGCATGTAGCCAACATCAGCAGCAATAATTTCTTAAGACGCTAAAGAAAAAACTGGTGATGGTAAGCTAGGAAGCCTGCTTAGCTGAATGTCAAAATTTGTGGCTAAATAAAGATGCATATAAATTCTATATTTGTGAAACTCATTAATGGAAATTGAGATCACATCTTTGCAAATTGTTAATTAATTCAACAATAATTAATATATTGCAAGATGACCTCCATTTCAAGCTGTGAACTAGGTTGTTGAGAACTTGAATAAAGCATATAAGCACAAATGAATGCCCTAGATTGCCAGAATCTGTTTTGCAAACAGTGAAGTTCCTCGGTCCATTTAATGCATTTTTACAAAGCAATACCCTGCAACATAAAGAGAGAAAACACTAAGAAGATTTCTTGCACAATATTTTTTCTAGCTAGTTTCCTATCAAAGCCAAAAAGAGAAATGAAACTCTTAAAGACAGTCGAAGTGTCTGTTTAAGCTGGAAACTTTATATGATACCAACAGAGACCGCAGGCAACTGCAGAGCAACCACAATATTGGCAAGCAAAATATTTCGAAGTAATGGGTAAAAATCATCTTTGCATTACCTTTCATAGAAGTAGGACTGAGTTAGTTCTATCCAAAACACTTGAAGAGGAACTTCAAGTATTTTATGCCATGTAAAGTCCATCAGTGGTTCCATTCCTCCTCTTCACTTTTTATCAGATGAGATGATTTTGTCCATTGCAGCAAAAAATGGCCAATGTCCTTTCACTTGTTTCACCTTCAAGAATAGTCTGTAAAACAGATGTATGAATTGAATAAGGTGACCCCAAACAACTAGAAAGATCAGTGTGTAATTAAGTCATTCAAAACAGGAGACAAATTATAATTCATGGAGCATTTTCCACTATCAACATCCAGGTAGATTATCATCTATTGTAGATACACATCACATATTTTAGTTTGCTCAAATTCATTGAATTATCTCTCCTGAGGTGGGATGTTTGCCCTCAATCAGAAACCTGATAATAGTTAACAAATTCTATATTACTTGATATTGCAGCAGACGTGGTCAATGAAAGATAAGTTTTAGAAAGCAGAGACCAATTGATTTGAAAATTGTCATACGAAGAAACTGTATGATTGCACTATAATTATTACTATTACCAAGTCCTCATCATTCATACAACCACCATTTAAAATCCAAAGAAATCAGATATCGGCATTCCCTTATATTTCCCAGGAAAAAATGAGACATATCTACACATAAAAAGATTCTTTGAAGTGCAGTCTGCATAGAGGAAGATATGTTGCATACAAAGAAAGATTTAAGGAAAAGTTTAATGTGTAAAAAATGTATGTGTGTGACTGTCATTTGGGAGGGATGGGGGCAGGTGCAAATCCAGAAAGCATGGTTCAGCAGTAGATTTTCCTAATGTTCATTATGCATGACATGTATTTATATACACACATTGGATAAAAGATAATAAGAACAAACATTTCTACAATTCCATGGCGAAAGTTGCAGGATTGGATGACTGGACAAGACACTGTGTCTGATGAGGATTAGATGTAAAATAAACACAATAAAACAAACAGGTTTAAACTTTCGAAAAAAATGACATAAGTGACATACAGATGGGAGCTAATTATGTTCTCTGGTTCATAAAAAATTTATCCTTTAAATTTTGTTTCTCCAGTGGATAAAGTCTAAAGAGAGAAATAAGACAAAAGTTCTTGATCCCAACCTGTGTACTTCTTTACCAGTGATGACCAGCAAGATTTACATTGATCTGGGGTGCGTTCAATTCCTAACTCCAACAAAGTTGCAGAAATATCTTCCCATACAGCCTTCTTTGTTCTTGCTGTTCTAAATTGATCATCCATTTGCCTTCGCAATTCTATCAACTTCTCAGTCTCATTTTCCTTCCATCTGGAGCGCTTCCTTGTTGGACATGGAATTCTTGATGATACATTCAATGCTGTGGGTTGTGGGAGAAGCTATATCTAAATCCTTTTCGTTATCTTTAGATGTGACGGAAGATACTGCAGAGAATGACAGTGAAAATGTTTCAGCCGTTCCAACTTGACCTTCATGATCTTTGGACGAGATAGAAAAATCTCTACTTGAAGCTTCCGCTGCACCTGGAAGCAAAAGTCACAATTTTATAAGATGCAACAAATACCAGGAATATAAAAAAGTCAAATTTCTATTGTAGAAATAATTTATTTACATCATTTTAGTAAACTTTTATTTTCTTCTTCAAGCAACTCCTCCAAAAGATGTGGAGACAATTGAAAAACAAGAAAAATCAGGAGACCATACAAGCAACTACTTGTTAGCAATCATACCACCTGTTTGAGAATATCACGAGAACCACATGTTGAAGAGTTTTTCCGTATGTAACACCCAATCCATGAGCTTGTCTCTTACATGTTGCATTAATCATATTGGATTGTGTGCAGATCGTAAAAGTCTCCAATGATCCATATCTTTTATTATAATAAAAGATCAATACAAGTAGACAATATAGGGAGGGGTTTTATTCCTAGCAAATATTGCAGCCACAGGTGATAAAAAAATTTCAATATCGAAAAATTAATTCTAGACTTTAAAATGAATGGAAATATGACATTCATATGAAAAGTTCATTACATAGACATATCAGCCAAGTCACAAGGTTTGAGTTCGCATTCATGTTCACTGAGGATAAAGTTTAAAAATAAATTAAAAATGTCTTCAAGTTTGAATCAACAAAATGATTTTTTATCAATTTTATTTTGTAAAGAAAATGCATTAAAATGTCATAGGGACAGAGTGGAGAGAGCTTTCCATCCTTTGATTTCAATCAGTATATGTATGTATACACATATTTATAAAGTAATGCAAAAGCATGTCAAAAACTTACCATGTAAAAACAATGGATAGAATGCAAATTCATGTTCGATGAAGATAAAGTTTGGCAAAGATCAAACTTTGCAGAGTGAGTTTGGCATACCTTGTGACATGGCATGCAACCTTATCACACATGCTTGGACTCTGAAGGCCTATTCACTTGACCTCTTCTCCACAACACTCAACTCCTCTTCTATGCATTCACTCATACTTACAACAAAATCAACAAACCTTGCATTTGTAGAATCAATAATTATCATTGGCACTAGTCCATTCAACACCATCACCACTGCAATATTACTCTTCAGCAACTCTTCTTCTGCTGCAACTTGTTTTTGCACACTTTCAACCTCTCTCCATTCCTCAACTGCTGCAGTAACTCAACATACATAGTATCATAAGAATTTGGCGCTCTCATATACATCTCCTCCAATGCCATCTTTGCTGCAACACTAGTCTCCTCTTCTCCACTCAACACTACTCTCCTCTTCTCCAAAACAGACTTGGGTTTCCTACATGAAACACTCACTCTTACTGCCTTTCAAGGCAATCCTCTTCTCTCTACTCTTCACAAAATCATCCAGGAGAACCTCTCCTGCTTTCTGCACTCTTTTGTTATCTTTCAAAATAGGATCAATTTGATCACATGGCAACTTTACTCTCTCATTACTCTCAAGGTAATCTTCTTCTCACGCTCAAGTTTCAACACTCGAAGCTTCTTGAGCCACTCTCCTTGCATTCTAGGGTGCACAACCTGACCCTTCATCTTGGACACCATATGTTCCCAAACCTCTACCTTCGTCTCCTTTATCTTGTCTCTTCTCTTCGCAAACAACACTCTTTGTCTAATATCCATCTCATGAACTCTTCAGAAGTCTATAAAAAAATAAAAGTATATTGCTAGAGGACTTACCTTTCTCTTCCATTAAGATCTCTGCTGGTCTCTTTTTTTTACTTGTCAGTCTTCTCTTTAAGACCTCCAACTTTGCTTGAAGGGATAACAATATCTTCTCTATACATTCTTCATCTTCATTCACAGCTGCGACAGCTCCTCTACATCGTGCAGTCTCCATCTCATCCAATCTCACTTGGATTTCCTTCAACATCTTTGCCAAGTGTTCTACTTTGGTACTCTTTCTCTTCCTAGAGGTAATCCTCTGTGTCGTATCTCAACAAAACAAGCTTCTCTTTCACAACTTTCAACTATCAAACAAGCTTCTCTTTCACAACCTGCAACTGACTCAACAAGAGCCTCGCACACCCAACCTGACAAGGCAATCCTTGCTCTAATACCAATTGATACAAAGAGGAATGTGGAGACCAAATTAATGGCAGCCTACTCCTACAGTTGAGACTCACTCATTCTCAAATGGACAAATACAGACTCAAGAGCACAACCTAAGATTCAAACACATTTTTCTTTATTGAATTCAACATATTACAGAGACTTGCTTACACACTCTCACAATCACTAGCCTTAACAAGCTTATTGAAACATTACATGAAGAAGATATCTTCCTCTCCTAGTCCTTCGTGGACTTGATACATTTCCTCTCTGCTCTAGACTGGAACTAACATGCAACTCCCAACTCTAACTCTCCAACTCTCTACAAATGTTTGTGCTTGCTCCACCTCTTTGCTTGCCAAAGTAACTCCTACTCCTAAGAATCCTGATCCAACTGACATTCTACAACATTCTGGAGTCTCTTTGAGCTCCCAAGAACATTAAAAATGCTCAAGAAGAAAAATGGAGTTGCTTATAGCCGTTACTTTCTTTTTGTGTTCTTCATAGACAAAATTGCCACTTTAAAGGTTAAACAAAGCAGTGGTTGCGTAACTGCCGTAACAGTTATAAAACGCCCCTGTGGTTGCGTAACTCCTAGAGGTTTCAAAGCTACTACTTAAGCTAGGCCGGTAGTTTTGCAACAAAGCAAAACCCTGGAACTTTTGGGGGGCCATAAATTTTGCATACGACCTCAAAATCAAAGTGTCGTTTTAAAGGTGTATAATTTTTCAAAGGATATTTTAAATATGCAGTCAAATTTTGATTTGGATATGTTTTTCATGTTATTTTTGCCTTTGCCCTGAGACATGTTCATTTTAGCCCTCTCACAAACACAAACACTTCCTAGGTTCTTCTTAATGTTGAGAAATTCAACCAATTCATCGGGAACCCTGTAGATGCAAGAAACTGATGTTCTATAATGTACTTACTGCTCTTGAAGTGTTTGAATGTTAATGCATCCCATGGATCATCTTCACCATGCCACAACAAAGTATGGACCAACTAGTCCACATGAACACAAACATACTATTTTTGATTGACCCCCATTCGGATTTGTAAAATTAAATATTGATGGAGCCGCTAGAGGTAATCTAGGTCTAGCTAGTATGGGAGGGATAGCCCATGACTCGTTGGGAACTCCCCTCTTTTTCTTTGCTCATCAGTTGGGACACTGCACCAATAATGTGGCTGAAATCATGGCTATCCAACGTGCTCTTCTGGAGGCAACTAAACTGGGGTGTCCTAGTATTATAGTGGAATCTGACTCCCAGGTTATTGTTAACCTTCTACAAGCTCTAGAGTAACATCCATCCAATAATTGGCTCATTGCCAGAATTCAAGGTAATATTAATGTCATAGCCAGACAATTTCAAACAATCACATATCATCATGTGCCTAGGGGTCAGAACGAGATGGCAGATGCTTTGGCAAATTGGGTGTTAGATCATTCTAATTTGATCAACTTTGGCCCCGTACCTTGGACCTGGTCCCTGGAGAAATGGCAACAAATTGGGCACATCCTTTGTTTGAAATCACATGATGGATAAATTGCAGATATGCTATTTCTCTTCTCTTATTTGTTATTGGAAATCTAAGGATATTTCCTCGAGTATGAGTAAAATTGCTTGGCATTGTAATTTGTACTATATACTTATATTAATATAAATGTGGTGGGTTTTTTTAAAAAAATATCGCTTCCATTGCTTGGATGGCGCATCATAATCAGCTTTGTTTACTTCATTTGAAAGACAAACCAGAAGGTGAATTAGATTTTTCTAAGATTTCTACCCGAGGATTGAAGGATTTGGATCATATTTTGTAATTTTTTCAACTAGTGTTTCAAACTCCTAAGAGTTTGCCTCCAAAACAAGAAGTAGAGCATGAGATTTAATTGCTGCCGGAATCTCCTTCACTTAACATCGTTTTGTACAAGAATCACTCTCAGAAAGTAATGAAGTCAAGAAACAACTTCGGGAATTGTTGGAACAAGGGTAATTCGCCCAAGCACTTCACCATGTGGGTCACCCATTGTGGTGGTATAGAAGAAAGATGGCTCTTGGAAAATGTGCATAGACTATGTAGCCTTGAACAAGATCACCATCGATATCCTCTATCCAATTCCACAGATTGATGACCTATTGGACCAATTCTAGCGTGCCAAGTATTTCACTAAGTTGGATCTCAAATCTAGATATCATCGAGTTCGTATGAAGGAAGAATGTGTATGGAAGACTGCCTTCGAGACAAAACAGGGTTTGTATGAATGGTTAGTACTTTCTTTTGGCCTATGTAATGGACCTGCCACATTTATGAGATCGATGAATGATGTATTGCAACCATTTATAGATACGTGTCATAGTGTATCTTGATGGTATTCTGATTTTCAGTGTTACATGAGAAGGACATCTAGCACATTTGTGACAAGTATTGGAAGTGCTAAAAGAGAAACAATTGTTGTGCAATATGAAGAAATACGAATGTTCAAAGCAATCACTAGTCTATCTTGGGCATGTGATCGGAGAACTATAAGTGGACCCTATAAAGCTTGAGGCCATCACAAATTAACCCACACTAAGGAGTGCCACTGAGACTACAAGCTTTGTTGGAGCAGTGCAACATATGAGGAAGTTTATCCCAAGTTTCTACACCATTTTAGCACCTCTACAAATAGTTACAACATTGGGTAAGAGTTTCCATTGGGGTAGGGAATAATATAAGTCTTTTGAGTCATTGAAACATCAAATCAGCCATGCTCTAGTGCTTGCTCTTCCTAGTTTGCAGAAAACATTCTAACTTGAAGGAGATGCTAGTGAGTATGTGATGGGGGAAGATTTGCTGCAAGGAGGTAAGCCAATTTGCAATCATTGAGAGGTATTTACTTCAGCAGTAAGAGGATATCCTATTTATGATAAAGAAATGTATGCACTAGTTCAAGCAATCAAGAAATGGAAACATTATTTATCGGGCATATAAATTATTATGCATACTAACCACAAACCTCTTCAATATTTGCAAACATGAAGTAAGTTGCAACATGCAAGACAATACAAATGGACGGGATTCCTAGAGCACTTTCACTTAGTGGCGGATATGCTATCTTGTCCACCAATAACTTATGCACAAGATACAGATTTTGGGGAGGCATTCCAGCTACTGCAGGTGAAGAAGACTTAAAATGATAGCAAAGATGGGTGTTACCTCAAGGATGGGCTCCTCTACAAGCAGGGCAAGCTTTGTGTGCCAACGGGAGAAGGATTTATATTGATGAGGGAGACACATACTTCCAAAGTATCAGGGCATTTTGGTGTTGGTACGACTATAGCCCACTTGTGGAGATATGTATATTGGCCCAGTAAGAAAGATTAAGTACCGAGATTCATAAGAAGATCCAAATAATGTTGTACAAACAATCCTAATATTAGGAAGGAAGGATTGTACATGCGTCTATTGGTCCCTACTAGACCATGGAAGACCATCTTATGGATTTCATAGGAAGACTACCTATGTCTAAACATGGCCACAACTATCTATCTGTGGTGTATACAGATTTAGTAAAATCTGTATTCTCATTGCAAGTAAAAAGACAATAAAAGGGCATGAAACTGAACTATTCTTTTCAACATTAGGGTGCACTTTGGATCAATGTTTTAAAAATCGGAACCGGCCGAGGGTCGGACCGGAACCGAACTAGAATTGAACCGGAACTGGACTGGTTTAAAACTTATGAACATGTTTACTAAAAAATACATAAAATGTTACAATTTTAATGAAAATAAGAAATTTTAAAGATTCCAAACCATGATTACGAATAATAAGAGACAAAATATGCAAAGTTTGCTCATGTATATACCATGTAAGGGTAAATATAGCAAAACTGCCCTGAGTGCACAACATATCTGAAACAAAATACTTAAACAATGAGGCTTTAAATGGCCTATAGATTCCAAAAAAACAATATGCTACAAGCTCTACATGTTTGCTATCAACTACAAACTCAACACCACTACTAAGAATGCGATCCTCATCCTCATCAATGTCATCATGTGTAATATCCCCTTCTCAGTCGAAGACCCTTAGCGCATTCATTTCCCGACAACTAAGGGGTGATAAAAAGGGAAACTATAGTCTTAATAAATTATTATAAAGTGCATAAAAAATAAACTTTATAAAAAACACTTATATTAATTTATTAAAGACTTAATAAAAATAAAAGAGAAGAAATGAAAAGATAAAGTGAAATTAGAAAAGAAAAAGAAAAGAAGTCACTTTATATTTTTATTTCCCCTAGGGGAAAAATACGACCCATGTTGGGGATGAGACAAGGCCAAAAAATAATTAAATGCGGGCCAAAGGTGGTGATTGGTGCTTGTGGGTGGCTAATAAGCCAAGAATGCTTATAAAAGCAAGTGGATTTGCCTTTGTAAAACATCTCTTTTGTTATGATAATTTTCAGATTTGTGTAAGCTTGCATGCTTTCCATAAAAACTCCAAAGGATGAAAACCCTTTGAAGTTAGCTCTTGAGGATGAAATCCCCCTTGAGGATTAGAGAGAGAGGAACAAAAACTCTTCTTTCTCTTGAGAGGATTCTCCGTTCAGGGGTTTCCATGGAAGATCAAAAATTTATGTGTTTTCCAACAGTTGTTAAAGGCTAGATTTGCAGATTTGTGTTACTTCTGGCGAGGGTTTGAAGGTGCAAGCTTGTTGCAGATTTTTTACCTTCATTTGCAGTCATATCTAGGGTTATCTACACCCTTGTGAATGGAGTTAGGTACATTCTAGGGCACGGCTGTCCCGGATCTCATTACCAACAACTTTGCCATAATTTTAGAAGCCAAGATCAATTTGTTTGCATAATTTTTGGGCTTGGGAAACTTGATTTCCAGTCTTGTCTGAGGATTGTCATCTGCTGATTTATAATAAATAATTCAGCCTTCTATTTTGATCCAATTTGGTATTTTTCTCATGTTCTTATCCTTATAAAAATTGCTGATTAGTTTGGGAAAGGAAATTAGTTGATTTAATTCAGTTTTGGTTGATTTTCTTCCTTCATGCAAGTCACCATTCACTAGTAAAATTCAGATCTGCACTTATTTAATTTTATATAATTGCTACTACTTGCTATTTGGATTGGGATTTGCGGATAATCCATTTGGGGGTATAATTTGTCCAATTGGGGACATTACATCATGTTCCTTTGGCTCAAACACATTGGACTCCTTAGGGACATTTGCAGGAGTTGTAGTAGCACAGCTAGTCTTTGCCATCTCTGGTGCTGCTAGTGGTTCATCATCCAAAGCCATCCACACCAAGTCATTAGGGTCAAACTCTTCCAGGTGATTCTCCTCTACCCATTTTGAAGTCGGATCAATATCATCCAAGACAATGGGATCTATAGAAGGTATCCTATTCAGTAATTGGTTGCGCTTTAGCCGGAGGTTGTATTGCACGAAGACGTGATCATTTAATCGTTGTTGTTCCAAACAGGATTTATATAACATCATTTTAGGGTTAGGGTTGGAAAAAGTAACATAAAAACTAAAATTGGAAAAAATGTTTTAAGACAAAACCTACCCCTCAACTAGTTTAGACCAATCCAGTACGGAACCGGCCTATTTGACCGGTTCAGTACATAACCGGTCATTGGTTCGGTTATTCTAACGATTTGCAAACAAAATTAATGAACCGCTCAAACCGAATTGGAACATGAATGGTTTTTAAAACACTACTTTGGATTATGCAAGTTTTGTTTCAAATACAGATTCAATGTTTTTGGGGAGGTTTCAGACAGCGTTGTGATACAAGATGGACACAAAACTCCAACAAAGCACAACTTTCCATTTACAAACCAATAGGGAAACAAAGGTTGTGAATAGGACATTGGTACAACTGATAACATGTTATAACAAGTATTTGAGGACTTCAAATGAGTCTTTGGCATACATTCAACACATAAAATAGGACAGTACACACATCCACCAACCACTCACCTTTTGAAACATATTTGGTTATCTACCCACTAATCCTCTTGATGTTGCAGTAGGCCAGCAAGAAGAAGTAGCACAAGATTCAAAAGTAACAACGGAAACAAGATTCATTAAGAGGATTAGGAAAATCTATCTCGAGGTAAAAGAACTTCAGAAGTCTCAAGCCAAGTACAAAGCTAGGCATGCCCAACACCATAGAGAGTATACACTCAAAGTGGGAGAAAATTATGGATGTAATTGAGCAAGGAAAGGCTTTAAGGACAGCCAAAAAAACCCAAATCTCTAGGGTATGGACCATTCGCCGTCTTGGAGAAGGTTAGAGAAAATGCTTTCAAGCTTGACCTACCACACTGGATGAGGATTTAATTAGTAGTAAATTGTGAGAATTTACCCCTATATGACCCGTCCATGCTTGATGAAGAAGAAGAATATCAGTCACTACCTTCTATAATGGATTTTGAAGAGGAGTTGGAGTATTTAGTGCTGCAGCGAAGAGTTTGAGACATGCAGAGGATCACAAAAGTATTGAAACATTGCAAAGAAAGCAAGCCACCAAGGCAGGTAAAGTGGTACCCTAGGAGGTGGTGGGAGATTTGTTCCCACATTTGCTCCCACAATAAGCTTTTGTGGAACCAAAGGCCTCTTAGAAAATGAGGTATGATCCATAAGTATCTAGAAACATCATCTTCATCAGCCAAACACGTAAAATAGTGGTTTCAAGAGTCAACATGGCTTCAAAAGGAATAAACCACGGCTGATTGTGAAATCTTTGCTTCATGCATACCAGTAGTTGCGCAGCCACCGATATCTGCAAATCAGTGATTGTGAAACTACGGCGGCTGACCAGAAGTTCCGCTCATATGCAAGGGAAAGGGCCATAAACAGCCCAAAATGGTGTCTCTTCCAATCCAATCAATTGTTGGGATTCTCTAGTGCACGGAAGGATGTTCCAAACACTATAAATAGGAGGTTGGTGATTACAGGAAGGCATCAGTGATCAAAGAATATTCCAAAGTGTGTAAGTGGTCATAAAAGGGAGTTTGTAATTGAAGCACATAGAGGAAAGCTTAGGAGTAGGATCATTATGTCTATACTTGTTCCAAACTTCTTTGTAAGCTTCATACTTTGGCCATAAGGAAAACAAGAATCAAGCAATTTCTAGTCCCACTAGTTTTTCCCCACATTTGGGTTTAATCCCCACTTGTTTTCCCCCCATATTTGGGTTTTCCAAGTATCATATCTTGTGTCTATAGTCTTTTTGTTTACATTTATTGTATGCTTAAGTTAACATTCTTTTATAGTATTTATTCAACTCCAGCAACTAAAATACACTAGTTCTAGCTCACCAAGATATCATTCTGCCATTACAAACAAAGAATTGAACTAGAAGAGTAAGTTTGCAATCATATGCCGACATATTAGTATTGTCATGGTTAGCAACATAATTACATATGACTCATGTTGGTTATGTTCAAGCGTTGACGGTTGTGTCAACCCAACAACCATGTCATTTGTCTTATAAATAGAAGGTTATGCATAGGGGAAAGGGTGCTTTGAATCAGGGGCACTTCTTGTACTGTGCAAATTGTATCGAGGGGCGTATTTTTTATGAATACAAATTGCTGTTACTCTAGATGCTGCGCTTTGACCACAGGCTCATTTTTTGACTAACCCATTAGTACTCTAAATCAACAATTACTGACAGTCCTAAATGAAGACTCACTTAGAAATTATCTTTCCTACCACTGATTGTGTAAATGTTAAGAGTAGGCCTGACCGCTGCGACTTTACATATGAAGAATTGAATGGATCATAGCGAAGCATATCTAGCCACTCAATCAATACGGAGGATCATCTGTAGATGTGCCCAATGTTGAGCTTATGAAAGACATTTTGTACATATCTCCAGCATGGAGATCTGGGAATCTGAAATCAGATCCATGTGTCTATGCTCTAGAAGAAGCATGGTCAGTTGACCCCTATCATATCCAGTCGGATTATAACGCAACTTTTCAAATGATAGTCACGCCAAGATGCAATGACATGTCGTTAAAGGTTAGGAGAGAAGACTGACATGGACAGCACCTATCCAGGAATGACAGATAAGGAGTATGTGGGTGTATGTGAATGCAGAGACAGGTGATCGCACCAAGGGGCGAATCCATGTTACACAGACAAATGCTCTCTGTGAGATCCCTATGTGATATGTTGATGTGGTTTGATAGAATAAATTCCCAATAGTTGGTCTGCGTGAAGACCAAGCACCAGGCCAAATATCTGTTCACACAAAGAGATTTCTATTGCAAACCACCCACCATGTTCACCAAGAAATCTAACGCCTATTAGAATGACACTTGTATCGGGGAGTTAGACTTATTTACAAAACACCAAAGTTCCAGAGCATTGTATACTGTCCAGCTGGCCGGGCAATGATTGAGGCTGATTTCATGAAAGAGATAGATCAAAATGCACGTAGAACTGCACACTCACAACAGACTTAATACAGTTATATATGTACACAGTTTCCGCAGGTGTGGGCGGCGGTAAGCTGGACGCTTTTTGGCTGCGACTACCCAATGCTCAAATTCTCACGAAGGGAACATCTACAAGTGAGAAAGCTAATTAGCCCGACCCACATACAGAGAAGGAAAGGTTGGGTGAAGTATACGTAGAAGTCACAAGAAAAATGTTCGAAGAACAACATCAACCACATCAATACACCCGTATAGTGATGTGTAAAATCGAGTCCAACAAAGCTATTGCAAGACGGGTCTTGCAAACTATTGTACCTGTGAATATCACTGACTTATTGCAAAGCATTCCAGAACACAAGAATGCTCTAACCACTACTATACAAGATAATAGCCCAAACATGGAGCATGTAATGGTGCATCTAATGTCAGGTAACGGGGAGAGAAAAATGTTGAGGAATAAACCCGCACTCGAACCTTATTGTTATGTATCCAAGTGATTGATCTTGTTCTCTTGACAATACGTCTAATTTGATAGCCAATAGTTGTGCATTCATAGATTCTGGGCAGAAATTTGAAAAATACTATCGTCGATTGTAGTTTTGACATGAATGTTCTTCCATAAGAGAATTGGAAGAGTCTTGGAAAGCCAACTATGTGGCCTTTGACACTTCAACGGGTAGAAGCAAATCAACATGGCATTAAGATATAGGGTGTACTATTAGGACAAAAGGTAGTTATCGGAACCCAACCCTTTTTGTTGAATTTTTGGCCATCTCATTGCAAAAGGTCCATGACACACTATTGAGTCAGGCTGGTTGATAGCAGTCAAAGCCATTCATTATCGAAAAACCAAAAATTGATTTCTATTGACGATAAAGGACAAAAGCGTGACATAGATTTGAGGAAGCAAACATTCAATGAGGAAGAAACTTCATCAAACTCATCGGACTTGGATTGGGAAGAAGAATGTTGTGGATGAGGATAGAGGTACGGTAAAGCCAAATGACATAGGGATCTTGGAGTTACATTCGTGCTTTTTAGATTGGATGAACTCCCTCATCGGTTTGTTCCACATGCAAATGGATGACTATAGAGTGATCCAATATGATTCCAATTGCGTTGAGATCATGGGGATTGAAGAAGGTCAAATTTTCACGCTAGATAACCAAAAGTAAATGTTGATGATGCCAATCTCTTCTTAACCATCAACATCAAAATCAAATTACCCAATAGAGTTTAAAGAATACAATGTCACGGATGCTCGATGTGATGATTTGGCCCACCGGTTGACAATGTAATTGAGCATGAGGATCATAGAGCTGACTACATTGCGCTGACTATGTGTTATCGCATCCCTTGGCCGTGCATCACTTGTATTACATCAACCAAAGCTAAGTGAACCGAAACTCAACCACACGACACTTAGTCAATTGAAGCTCAACCACCTAATGCTCACTCAACTGACTCGGTCGCCTAATGCTCATATAATTGATGCTTAGCCACTTGACGCTCAACCATCTGACGCTCAATCGACCAAAGTTCAGCAACTCGATGTCAATCCCCTGATCCTCAGTCGTCTTACGCTTAGTCGACCGATGTCAACAATGTACAACACCTACCTGACATTTGTGCATTCATCCCGACCACCACTATATGCTTCTCCATTTTGGTCACTGAATGACCACTTGCAGGAATTCTACAACCACTCACATGGAATGCATGTCTAACTTTTGGATGCCAAGCCCCCTGCATATGGTTGAAATTTTGTTTCTCTCTTCACTCTTATTTTTCTCATGTTGTATATGGGATGTGTCGGAAGGGGCTTCAACTTGTTTCAAGGTGGAGATAATGTAGACTGTCATATTAGTAGTATCTTGGTTATCAACGTAATTACATGTTTTAGCACTCGATGTATCATGTGGTTAATGGTTGTATTATCTGCCTTAAATAGTTTTGTAATTATTCACATTTTTAAGCTTAGTTGTTGACAGTTTTGCTAACTAATAACCCATTGGGTGTTCTTGTCATCTAAATAGAATAATGTATGTCAAGGAAAGGGCAATAAGTATTAGTCCCTCCCTGTACCTAACAACATGTATTGAGCACTACCTATAAATGAGGCATTGACCATTATCATATTCTTCCATGTTGTAATGTGCATGTATTTACTATTTTGTAATTGATATTCTACAGTAGTGTAGTTTCCTTAGAAACACACTAAAGACTGATAAAGCTACCTAGGAGAAATTGTGGAGAGCATTTGAGAATAAGTTTAAGTTCCTCAAAGACTACAATAGGAATGTTGTGGAAATTTAATATACCCGACAGAGTGAACGTGAGAATGTTTGTGCCTATAAGAAAAGACTTAAAGAAATATTGGGAAAACTTGAAAAACAACTTGTTGACGACTTGAAGAAGTGATGGTTCTTGAAGGGTTGTTACCTCCATCATGAAAGAAAATGAAGGTCCCACCCGCATCTTATGAAGATGCATAATATCGAGTCATGGACATTGAAAGCGAGATAAATACGTCTTTCAAACACGAAGAAGATGATCCTAACTCTAGTGGTGACAATGAACCTAGATCATTGCGAGCCTTGAGAAATGACATGTTCCGAATGATAAAGGAACTAAAAGGAGACAATAAGCAGGAAGACAAGAATCTTTTTTGTAAGATTTTTCAAGTGACAAGGCATACAATCAAGGACTACTCTTAAATTTTGCAAAATATGATGGGTCAAGTATGGTTTACACAAGGAGAGACATCAACACCACCCACCTTGCTGCCAAGGAACTATAAATGACAAAATAATAGTGGTGGGAGGATTTGGATTCAATATGCCTCACAAGGACAACCAATTGTACAATGTTGGAAGTAGAATGAGTGGGGGCATTTCACAAGAGCTTGCCCTTATTAAAATCACATTGGACTTCTCTTTAGATGGTGTGGGCACTAGGAACATAATGATAGTAATTGTCTAAAGAAAGACAATGTGAATATAATTGCCATACTTGAGGGAAATGAAGTTAAGGCAATTGCTAGAACAAAAGTGAAGGAATCCAACTGCCCCAAACCACATATGTTGAAGGGAAAGTTGGCCGAAGTGAGGGTAGAAGTTGAGTGGCCATGGTTGAAGAATGACATCACCCGTATGAAAATACAAGCATAGTGACAAACAGATTGGGGTCTGAAAAAACTATTCAATGGAATATTTTGGAGAACACTATGCCTATAAAGATAGCCAACTTATTACAAAGCATTTTGTAATGTCCCCTTTTTCAAATTAATGCCATATGAAGACTTCTTCCATTCTCTTCCCATGGCTAAGAAGGATAAGTGAACAAGGGAAGTGATTGAACTCTTTTATGATTTCTTTTATTCTTTTAATGTTTTACTTTGGTGTTTATCTTCTTTAGGCGGGTCGGCTGGGATTATGAGTTTCCCAACAAAGAATTAAAAGATAAAGTGAGCATGGAGGTCGGTCCTCACCTCTTTGGCCTTTGGCGCCAAGCAAGGGGTATAAAAGAGGTTGTACGACCTCATTTAGAGATCATATTTTGGTGAATTTACACTTACACTTGGTTTTTTGGGTTGGTTGCTCAATACCATTCCACTTGAGGATGAAAACCCTTTTGTGTGGCATCAAAGGAGGACGAAACCCTTCATTGTGGCTTGGTGGAGAATGAAAACTCTCCATGTTGGTGCATTGAAGATCTCTATTGAAGACTCTCTTGCAGATTTGGATCTAGGGCATCAAGAAGAAGACCTACAAGAGATTTTACATATTTTTGGAGCCCTCTAGGGCACGAAACTCATTCATTTATTTATATTCAGATTTGATATAATTTGTAAGGATGGAATCACTCATATTTGGGTATTGTTGGGGTTTGGAAACCCTCATTTTGATTATTTCCTAGACTGTCTGGAAACGCCTAAGGCCCCCCCGTACCAGCCTGGAAACGTACCAGGTACTGGTACGGGGTACGGTACGCTGTGGGTACGCTTGGAAACGTACCCACAGGGGATAGTGTACGGTCTGGGTACGGTTTTTCCGTACCCAGACTGTACCCTGTCCCCTGTGGGTATGTTTCCAAGCGTACCCATCAAAAAAAAACTTGCCAAAGACTGTTTGTTTCCTTTTTTGGCAATTCTTTCCTTTTTTTGATTTTTGGTGAAAAAATCACAAGCATAGAAAAAAATTTGCCATTTTTGGAAAGGGTCCGGAAAGATGTAGCAATAAAAACTTGCATGTGCCATAACTTTCATTCTGTGACTCTGTTTCAAGTGTCGTTTTCTCTAAAAGTGTATATTTTCTCGAGCTCTACGCATTGATGGCAATATTTTTCTTATTTTCATAAAATCCATTTTTGCACCTTTTTGTACCAAGCAACTTCTTGCAATCTTCTGAAAGAATCATGAGCTTTGATCGCCTGTAGACAGATTAGTAATTAAAAATACTGGATAGCTTTCCAAAACTCGGCGAGTATTCTCCCGTGCTCGGACTAATCGTCCCACCTGCCAGCTTGGATCCATATTTTTCCTGCTTAGTTATGATGTTTCAGGAAATATGTCAGACAATACTATCGTGCTGAGTGGATCAAGGAAGGTCACCATGAACAATCAAAACTCCTTGAATCTTATCACAGTCACTAAGATAAATAACTGTGATAGAGAAATAATAAATTTCAATAAGTATGCAAATGCTTCTTTAAATTTATAATTTGTATACATATTTATATATTTATATATTTATATACATGTATATATAAATATATATATATATATAAAACGTACCCAAAAGCGTACCGTACCCAAGATTTTTAAAATTTTGCCGTATCGGCGTACCGTACCCGTACCCGTTCCCGTACCCGTATCCGTATCCAGACTGTCTAGATTATTTCTCTTCGCTGCACTTCTGTTATTAAATAATTTTCCACCTGAGTATAGCTTGATTATTGTGGTGGAAATTGCTCTAAAAGATTTGAAAAGGGTCTATAAATATTGTAGATGAATTGTAGGGTGAAAACTTGTGTTTTTCAGACTGCTGTTATAAAAATCAGTTCATTGTTCCGTATTGGTTTAATTTTCAGTTTGCTGGTCCAAAATCAGATAAAAAACAGATTGGGATTTGTGCTAATTCCTTGTTTTTCAGTTTCAGCCCTAGAAAGGGACATTACACATTCTAGAACTCAAGAATGCTCTAACGGCTACCATATATCAAGCATACAATGCCATACCTAACGTGGGGCAATGGGGAAAATAAAAAGCAAAAGAATAAGCCCATAATCGAGCCCCCCTTGATAGGTCACTAGGAGATCAAACCTATGCTCTTGACAATGAACCTAGCTCGATAGCTGATAGTTGTGCATATGGAAAATTTGGGTAGGAATACAACAAATAGTATCATGGATGGTGACTCTGGGGTGAATGTTCTTCCAAAAGAGACTTGGAAGAGTCTTGGGAAATCAACTATGTGACCTCCAACTTTCCAATTGGTAAGAGCAAATCGAGATGGCATTAAAATATTGGATGTACTAATGGAACAAAAGGTAGTTATTGCAACCCTGATTGAATTTTGTTGTCTTCCCATTGCAAAATAAGGCCTATGATACACTATTGGGTCGAGGCTGGTTCATCACAGCCAAAGCTGATCATAACCGGAAAAAGAATTTGATTTCCATTGAAAATACACGAAGAAAGTATGTCATGGATTTGAAGAACGAGGAAGCTAGTGAGGAAACAACCTCATCAGACTCAGACTCCAAAGAATGCTCATTTGATGGGAACCAAGATACATTTGAATTGAACAATGAAGAGATTTTGGAGTTACAGTCGTGCTTCGCAGGTGAGACAAACTCCCAACACGGTCTGTTCGATTGGCAGATGGAAGACTATGAAGTGTTACAACTCGATTGCAATAGAGTCAAGATTATGGACATTGAAGATTGCCAAGGCTTGCAGCGGGATGACCATAAGCAGATGTTGGTGATGCCAAGATCTTCTGAACCATCAACATCACAATTAGATTACCCACTGGAGCTCACAAAATACCATGCTAGAGATGTAAAGTTCAATGGAAAGTTGGCCAACCAATTAGAACAAGTAACCGACATGAAGTCTAACAAACCGACTTCAATGAGCATGAACATAGGGCCTAAGAAAACAAATTTAATAGAGGGGAAGGAAAAAAAGTTAATAACAAAGGCATGACCACCTTAAGCACAACCTATTTTGAAGTACAGTTGGATGTACTCGAACTAGATGAACGAATGGTGATGTCATAGTGGGTAGCCAGAGCTCTAGTGCTGAGATATAATAAGAGGTGCGGAATAATACACAGTAAATTCAAAGTGTTGTGACTCAGACCATATTTTGTAGTGTCTTCTTGGAAAAGAAGGCTTATAATGCACTATTGGGTCGAGGATGGTTGATAACAATCAACACCGACTATAACTGGAAGAAAAAAATATGTTCTCCATTGAAAACAAAGGCTGGAAGAATATCATAGATTTGAAAAATCAAGCAATGACGAGGCAACCTCATCCGACTCATTGGATTCGGATTTTGAAGAAGAATGCTTGGTGGATGGAAACCAAGGTATGATGGAGCTGAACAATGAAGGTGTCCTACAGTCGCAATCATGCTCCATGATGAGAGGAACTCCCTCAAGATGTTGTCCATTGGTAGATGGAAGACTTTGAGGTCTTCCAGCCAGATTGCAATAGAATTGAAGTCCACCACCAAGTACACACATGAAAACACAGTCGCATGGCCCTAATGGAGCAGTCCCTTGCCATATGTCCAACTTGCATCCACCATGTATGACATGTGCAATTGTATGTCGTCTTGAACAGCCATATACTTCAACAAGCAGACCGAAAGCCACTTACCGTATGTCCAACAATTATTTTTGCGGTACAGTTTCTATTGTACATCCAACCCTGTTTTCCCACTGTACATCCCAAAAAATCATTCCTCATCGTACGCCCACTATAGAAGCTCAATTCCACATTGTCAAGAAATGGTCAAGCCGTATCCATAGTCTGAAACGTACTTCCTGTACGTTGCTCCTGGACTGTACACCCAGCCTTTGACAACATTGTACACGCTTTGGCTTTGACATCACAATAAATTCCTCTGGTGTCAACATGTATCCTTCAGCCTACTACAATCACCACCAAATGTTCTGCATCTATACAACGCTACATCTACAAACTACCAGCTGTATGGTCTCCTTCCTTTGTTGCCAGACCATATGCTACTGTTGGTTCATATTGTTAACTATACGGTTCTCCACATGGCCTTCGTAGTGTAGTGTACTTCTTTGTCTATTGAGCAGTGTTCTTATCCTTCACATGGGAGGAATTGCTGGAAGAGAGAAACCAAATATATATATATATATATATATATATCAAGGTCGATTATTTTCTCAAAATAACAAGGTAAGAAGCCATCTTGGCCATGCAAGGAAGTGATCCGAATAGGCCTTTATGCTAAATATCACTCGTTACGTGGCCTCTCATATTGCCATTCCAGATTCTCTTAAGCGGCATCAACCCTGAGATTAAAAAACTGTCGCCAATCACATCACATAACTTGAATGGACACTTAATTTCTTGTTTGTGTTGAGCAGTTCAAAATCTATGTCAGACTTAATTTTGCCATGCAACATCTCACCTATCACTCTTCCTATTAATTTTCCTGCAATAACTGCTATGGCTATCCATTTTCTTGTAAGTAAAATACCTTGACTTTTAATACTCTTGATTCCTAGACCTTCATTATCATTCAGCAAAGGGAAAATGTCTCGGGATCCTCAAGGAAGCCCCTTGAGCCTTTCTTGCATGTCCCATACAAAGATTCTCAGTACCATATTTGCATATTTAAGAAAAAGGTCAAATTGATAAATAAAATTTGTTATATTACACCTAGATTTAGCCCCACTGTTAAACATACAAAATATATTATATTTCACCTAGATTTAGCCATATTGTTAAGCATACATGAATTTTGATTCTTTCACATCAATCATGCTCAATAAGAGCATTGGTTTGTTATATTGGAGCTTTAATGCAACTCAACAAGCTTTTAAGCTTATGACCCTTTGAGAAACATCTATGTAAGCCTTCTTCAAATCAAACTTAGTATGCTATATTCTAGTATTAACAACATGAAATAGACAAATGTAGAAAACCTCATTATCATGAGCATTATTCATCTAGGAAAATAATAGTTTTTAGAAGCTTTTCGGGATAAAATGTGTAGAAGCGTTTGTTCAACATTTTGAGCGAGCTATCTCAGGCATTTTCAAGAGGAGAAGAATGGTATGGAGTCATGGACTTACGTTGACTGGGCAAAAAATACGAGAGATAGCTGGATTAGAGTTTGTAAGGATGGTTGTTACGGTAATCCAAGTTCATTAATGTTGTAAATTGTTAATGTTGATAAAATTGATAAATGTTTGAGGTTAATAATTTTTTTTTGTGATTGATAAAGTGGGTTGAAGGGTCCCATACCCTGAAAATAGAAGGGAGGCCTTACCCCCAGAAAGGAAAAACAGTGTAAAATTATCAAAGCATCCTACTAATGTTAATTATCAATCGAAGGGTAATATTCGTGCACATTGGAGAATCGACCTTTTTTGCCCTTTTTCTTTTTGACCTCTTGCCACTGCCTTGAATTTGATGCTACCACTATCTGCATACTGTGTACTTCAGAGTTTTTGAGAATATGCTACGTATCTGAATCCAATTTCTCTGAACCATCAGATACATGACCTCTTTTAACCCCAGAAGCCATCTTTTCATCTTGTTGTTCTTTTCTTTCCTGCCCGTCATAATTTCGGGACCTGCTATAAATGGTCTTATCCACAGACGTACGAACCTGGGCCAAGGGAGAATTGCTCCAACTGCCGTTGGAGGGCAAATTTTTCTTCTTCTGAGAAAACTTCTTTTTGCCTAATGGACAAGAAGCCTGAAGATGCCCAGGAGTCTTGCAATGGTGACAACGAAAAGTCGTATTCTCATAATCCAACGGTTGACTGTGTTGTTTATTCCCCAATTTCAGAATAATCTTATCCAGCAAACCCTTGCTCAGATCTATTTCAGCGCATATTCTGGCATACATGCGAATTCCCGGTTTGGCTCTGGAGTGATCAATTTTTAAAAACTTCCCCAATGCATTACCTGTCTTCTAGGGCATACCAAAAATGTAGAGGAAGGTTCGGGAGCCAAATCCACATTGGCATCTTAGTAACCGAAAGATTGTTAGGATTGAATTTGGGGAACCAAGGAGTGAGGAACAGCCCGGAGTTGCCCCAGAACCATGGTCCAACCGATAAGCATTTATTATAATCCTCCACATTTTGAAATTGGATGACGAAAAATCCTTTGGAGCAGAAGGAAATTTCGCATTTTTTGGTCCAGTTTTCATTGATCCACTGGGATAAGGCAGAGGTTGTCGGCCACATACCATTGAATCTACCAATAACTGCCCACTGTGACAATAATTTTAAATGGGTGACAACTTACGGGCTTTCCAGACTTAGCAGCGGTGTCTCAATCGCAATATCAACAATGTATGCCTGGGATGCATGCGAAGTGGGGGCAGCAGGCCGAACCACATCTTTGAATGAGCTGGAGGGAGCTCCTTTGCCATGCGGCTGATTTTCAATCCCGCCACCACCGGATACACCACGGCCAAATCCGCAGGTTGGGTCTAAGGGCGGCTTAGAACAGGCATTCGCGGAGGAATCAAGCCCAACCCTAACTTTCAATTCCTATAAGAAAGCCTCCCTGTCCTTCTTACTCATCAAATTTTTGTCCCTGATATTAATTACATCTCTTCGACTAAAAAGAAGACCATTCCAAGTCGCTAGTATATCCAATTCAGTTCCTTCATTACTTTGCCCTGATTGGAGGGAGGATTTCGTGGGAGGCTCTCAGCCAACTGAACCATTTCATCCCAGGTTTCGCAAACCCTAGTTTCGCTTGTTTGCTGTGCCATTTCCTTTGCTCCCACTATTCGTTGAAAACCACTTGTCCTTACTGATGTTTGAGGTTAATAAATTGTTTTAAGATGGGAAATGATTATAGAGTAATTGTTAAGGAATTTCGTTAAATGGAATGTCATATAATTAACAACTATTTCTGTTTTTCCTTTTTATGTTCAATGGAATTTGAAGCGTAGGGGAAAAGGTAAATAAAGAACAATGCAATTGAAGTATAAATGAAATCACTATAAGTAAATATAAGGGTTGTTTGGCCAATGTTATTAGTGTTTCAATAATGGCTGCCTAGTTTAATGATAAGGGGTAAATTTCAACATGGACTCTCACCAAAGGCCCAGGGTGACAAAAAGAATCCAAGGATTTACAAAAGTAAATAAACCCTAAGACAATATAGACATAACTAAAGGGATAAATGCAAACCATATGATCCAAATGCAAGTACAAATAGTTGTGGGGGGTAAGATCCATAATCAAACAATGAACTTAGGGAGACCAATGTAGGAGACTAAGGCTGGAAATCAGTATTGTCACATGTCTACATCATATCTTGGAGTTTAAAATAACTGAAGAGATGTCCCAATGGCCTTGGTTGTGAGCAAACAAAGCTAGACAGTCCACAGCATAAGATAGAAACTGATCATAAACGCCTTATATGAGACAGAGGACAGAGGTACCCTAGTAAAAATGAGCGAAGATGGCAGCCATCTCATGGGTGTGTCCCCATTCATGTGAAGATTTGCAGCAAGGTTGCTTAGTACCCCTAACATCCTCTATAGATTAAAAGGAGTTAACTGGCTTTGTAGTCCTTAGGGTGGATGCAAAGCTCTATGTCTAAGTGTGACAATATTTTCAAGGAAAATGACCAAGCACCTCTAATCTGGACAACAAAGGAGTTGGATAAAGAACCTCGTGAATCTTTATACAAACAAAGATGCCTCCCATGGATTTCATGCTAAACAAGACACCACAAGGAATATGGTAGGTTGTCTCTAACCGTAATTGGTGGGAACAAACCCTTAGCTGGCAAAGCAAAATCTTCAAACCATGTGACCAACACTGCTGAAGATAGTCAGATTGAATGGTGGTGCCAATCACAATGTGTAACAAATGTTTGATATAGAAAGCCATTTTGGGGCTTCGAGGTTATGGGTAGGAGGTCTAGACTATTTATTGATCACATCTTTCAAATAAGGAAATCAAGGAGAGGTGCAAAAAGGTTATCTCAATGGAGGAAGCTGATCAATAAAATTTCAAGAGACTAATACTCTTCCTAATAATTTCATTGGTGATTGTTCAACTACCAATGATGTTGCAGCTAGAAATTAGACATGAGTGCCACCAAGTGAGGGCTCGACCTTTCGTATGAACCTCAACAACCAGAATGTGTTGTGGCTCCATAATAGTTGCTTGAGTCTTGAAATACCCCTCCAAACTGCAAATAAAAGCACCCAATTAGTCCTCATTGATTGTGCCAAGAATGGGGAATAACAATATCGGTGTTCATTCTGAAAGCAAGTTGAGAATTGGGGATGTAATATTCCATTTTTTGAATTGAGGCCTAAATATGGACTTCTTGCCATTCCCTTTTCGTGGCAAAGAAGAATTATTGAACAAGGAGAGGAATTGCATTTCATTTCAGTTTTCTTTTATTAGATTTAATGTTTTCTTTTAAGTGTTTTCCTTTAGGAGACAGGTCGGCTGGGTTTGGAAGAATAAAGAAGCAATTAAAAGAAGTGAGGCTTAAAGAGGTCGGTCCTCTTCTAAATTGGCCTTTAGCACCAAGGAAAAAATATAAAAGGGACTTATGGACTTCATTTGCAACCATTTTTTGGTGCATTTTTCATATACAATTGGTTTGTTGGGCTAGTTGCTCACTACCTTTCTATTTGAGGACAAAAACCCTCTTGTGTGGCATCCAAGGAAGACGGAAACCTTGTGGCTTGGTGGAGGACGTAAACCCTCTATTTTGAGTTGGAGACATCAAGAAGAGGGATTGGAAAGACTTCACATCATTTTTGGAGCTCTTCCCTAGGAGAGTGACTAGGGTTTGAAGCCAGTTTAATGCTTTCTAGGGCACAAATTTCAAATTTGATTTTATATTCTGAATCTCCATAATTTTTAAGGCTGTAATCTGAACTTTGGTAAATTTTGGTGGAGATTTACTATTTTTCCTAGCCCTTGGTTTGGTGGGACTGCTGTTGTTATAAATCATTAATTTCCACTATGCTAATAAGATATTTCTTCTATCTTTTGATGTATTTGTGATGTATAAATATTGCAGTGGTTGGATAAATTATTTCGTGGCATTCTACATTGATTTGCATAGTGAAAAGTGGACTCGAATCTCATAGGCAGTTCGCTGCCCTAGGAGACTGCTAATTTTGGATTGGTTAATCATTCTAAATTATTCTTAGCTACTTCCAAATTATTGTGTGTGTACTTGAAGGTGTTTTCAGATCAGATTTATTGGGGATAGTTGGTAAACCCCTTTTCTCCATTTTCAGCCCTAAAAGGGACGTTACAGGGGATGATTGATAAAATAGTTTTGATGGCAAGTCGGTGTTCCGTGAGTTGTCGGAACATGCTCATCATATGCTATATAAGCTTGAGTTAACTTCATTATGTTGTCACTCATCATGTAGTTCACCCACGAACTTGGACCATGTCACACATGAGGGGCTTTTTGAACTGCCAGAACTGTCCATGATGATGATGTTTGTAAGACACTGAGAGAGAATGGAAGGCACACATACATGTGTGTCTCCATCTTTTATTAATCAAAAGGTAGTTACATATTCAGTTGAGGAGGTTGATATAAGTAAACTATCAGTTAACGTGTAACTCATAGTTGACTAATACCTTTGATACTACCTTTTAATGACTAAACCACGACTACACCAAGTATTTCATAATTTTTTTGAAATAGAATAGGACCAAGAGGTTTAGTAATTAGATCCGCGGACTGCTCCTTAGAGGTATGGTAAAAAAGAGAAATAACACTAGAATCAACCGACTATCATAAGTAGTGATGATAATATCAATGTGTTTGGTGTGAACATGATTTATCAGATTCTTCACCAACTTCAGTACACCCTAATGGTCATAGAACATGGAGAGTGGAATAGGTGTAGCTTGAGGAAGTTGAAGATCAATCAAACTCCAACATAGCCAAACAACTTCAAAACTGGCATTGACTACCACCTTGTACTTTCGAATTGGCTAAGGGAGGAACAAAGGGAAACTACAATTCTCCCTTTCGGGAAAAGAGGATATTACAATCCTCCCTTCCCAAAGTTGGCTATTGGATATATGTTTTTTCGACCAACTGCTTCCGAAAAAAGGGGATATTACAATTCTCCCTTCCCCAGATTGCTTGCCCTCAAGCAATTATAACTCATATATCCAATAGCCATGTGCAATAGAAAAAACATGCTATAGTGCTCCAAGATTCGAGATCCTGTACGTGTCAAGTGAGAGAGCTCTTGCCACAATACATAGCTCTCATGATGATCATACACACATATCATGAAAAAAGATGAAGTGCTACAGTAAAAAAAAAATGAAAGGGAAGTCACTTTATAATTTTTTAATTTCCTCCTAGAGGAAATGCGACCCATGTGGGAGAGGGTCCAATGCCAAAAAAGAATTAAATCCAAGCAAAGGAAGGTGATTGGTGGTTGTGGATGGCTGCTAAGCCAAGATTGCTTATAAAAGTAAATCGACTTGGCTTTGAAAAACATCTCTTTTATTATATTAAATTTCTGAATTTCGTCCGAGCTTTGAGAGCTTTTCCATTCAACTTCAAAGGACGAAAACCCCTTGAAGTCATCTCGAGAGGACAAAAACCCTCTTGAGATCGAAAAGAAGAGTGAAAACTCTTCTTCTATTTGAGAGGACTTTCCATTCAAGAGTTTCCATTGAAGATCAATGATTGATTTATGTTTTTGAAGGCTTTATGTTGTAGATCTAAACAAGGGTTGAAGGGGAAGATTGGTTGTACTTCTCTTAATTTCCAGCTTGTTCTAGATAAAGCGACCCATATTGAGGACTGATTTGGGGTGTTTGGAGCATGTTAAATTTCAGATTTGGGTTGTTCCATCTGCTGATTTTCAGACATCCAATCAGCCTTTTGGTGTGACTTTTGGTTCAAGGATATTGTACTTTCCAGCTGAGGACAGTTACGTGCAGATTTTTAATAAATAACTCAGCCTTCAATTGAAGTCCAAATTGGTATTTTCTGTGTATTTGGCTGTATAAAATCAGCTGATATGTTTTTAGCAATAAAAGGGTGAATTTATTTCAGTTTTGGGTAATTTCCTTCATGCAAGTCACATTTTTCCCTATAAATTCAGAGCCGCACTTGTTTATTTTTGTATAATTGCTACCACTTGCATTTTTTGTTGGGATTCGCGGATAATTTGTGAGGGTCAAAATTGTCCATTCAGGGACATTACACATTATGATTTAGACAGTGATTGGGATTTGCATAGGAGTTAGAGTTGACTTTTATTGTTACAAACAACACAATTTTTTTGCATGTAATCGAGTTTCTTGGAAACCCTAACAAGGACTACTGCAACGATGGACACTTGGTTTAAAATCCTAAACTCTGCTTTAGAACCTGTTATAACCAAAAAAGAACACCCTCCAATTTATCATGCCTGTGATGATGAGCAACCAATATTTTTGGGTAACATGGGATTGTCTCTCAAATTGTGGGACGCGTTACTTGAGACAAACCTCTAGAGAAGGCTGGTTACTCTACCTAATCCTAATATTAAACTACTCCTAACGAAGGAAATGCAACTATCTACTCTTAAACTAACAATCCAAGGGATCAGGGAGAGAGAAATGCATGAAAAAAGGGGAAATCCTACACTAAAAGAGGCGATAAGACCAAGAAAAGGGTGTGGAAATATCTTGCTGAGGGAGAAGGGGGAAGGAAAATGCAGGAGGGAGAGGCTAGACAAATGTGACACAAACCCAAGGCTTCATTCACCATCTGTTCTCCATGAAACACAACAATCTGAACCTGCAAATGAGAAATGCATAAACAAATTACAACAAAAAGGATGGAGAGGCAAGGAAAAACAATAAAACAAATGCTAGGGTTGAAGGAAACACCACAAAACACAGATTTTACTACTTTCAAAATATGCACAATCCATTACATGTAAAGAATAAAGGCACAAGAACACTTGCTAGGGCCCATGTGAAGGCTTATAACTCATTGGTGTTGAAAAAACAATTTTGACAGAGTTTTCCCCCACATCCTAGAATATCCCTCCCACAAATGAGAGGTTTTTACATTATATAGAAGAATGAGAAAAGAGAGGGAAAAGAGAAACTCAAAATTTTGCCCCCCACTCGCCAACAAGATGCATTAAATATCTGAAAAGGGGCATGGGCAGCTTGAAAAATCCATCCCTCCATGATGTTTTGCTTGTTGGAGAAGGAAGAGGACCATACTTTATTAAATCTGGTTGTTCAACTCCCTGAAACTGTGCTCTTAAATGATGGAGAGAATTTCCATAATTTCACATATCTAACCTCAATAAAATTAAGAAATCCAATTTTCATGGTGTTAGCATATGGATTTGCACGCATGCAAATGACATGCAACAGTGTGGGAACGAAGTCCCTCCTCAATGAAGGTGAGGCTGCTTTTATTGAAAACCAAAACTGTATTTACATCTGTACATTCAAAATTGTATGTGGGGGGTGTTTTGGAACATCAATGGAAAGAAAAGTGAATGAGGGAGATGGAATGGAATGAAAGAAAGGAGTGGAATGGAATGAATTGAAAGAAGATGCAAGAGTTAGGTAAAAACAGAGCCTAATATTGCATGAAGAGGAAAGATGAATAACTAACACAAATAAAAACGGAGTTCGAGTTAGCTAAACAAAAATGTGTAAAAGGGAACACACGTGAGCAAGTAGATAATCAGAGCTTGATCTGTAATGTCCCCATTTCTGAAGACCCTTAGCTTATATTTTCCCCGCGGGCTTCGGGATGTTGCAAGGGGAACATTTTTTAAATAATTAAATATTATTGCCTGGGGCAATAATTATTTAATTATAAAATTTATTTAATTTAATTCCCAAAATATAAAAAACTTAAATGGGGAATTAATTAAATAAGTAGTTAGGTGGCTTTTATTGATAAAATCACCCTTTGAAAAGGGGACGCCACACCTAGGGAAAACAAACTGCTTTTATTTAATAATTTCCCTCTCCTAGGGATTTTGTACTTTGTGCCTCCTTGCTTATAAAAGGAGTGCTAGGATCATTATTATTATTATGTTATGATGATATTTGTTTTATGCTCCATGCTCGGAGTTGGGATGCATGCCCATTGAAGCTCTCTCTCTCTCTCTCTCTCTTGCGTGGGAGGTTGTATTGAGCTGGTTTTGAGATCCAAGTTAAGTATTTAATTGTGAGATCCATATTTCTGGCTTTGGCAAACATTTTGATTGAATTTGCAAGTGGAAATCTGCCCTTTTACTGTAGCGACGTCACTGTAGCAGTTGGGTTTGGGTGTTGTAAATCGACTTATGGTTGGTGTGTTTCATTCCAAGCTTTGGCGACTTCTTCTATGATGTTTGTGGACTGCTTTTAGAGTGGTAAATGATCAGATTTTTGTATGCTTATGCGTCATAATTGCAGCCACAGCCTGAGCATGTTTGGTAACTCCTTTGGGGCCTTTTTAGAAGTAATTTGATTGGTATTCACTGTCTAATTTACAGCAACTTCTATTTTGCAAGTGGGCTGATTTGGAGTGGATCGACTAGGTGTTTGTATGTTTGTATGATGTTTTTTGCAGTCCCTCTTGACAGCGACTATAGTAGAGCAAGTTCGGTAATTACTTCATATAATTATTGTCTAATTTACATTCAATTAAAGGTGCTGTCATTCCTGGGCAACAGCGACTTGTTTTGGGATGTTTGGGAAGCATATTGCGTGCCTAAAATAACCAGCGAATTGCCTAAGTATTTTGATAACTGGTTTGTGATCTCTTAAGGTGGATCGACTATTTTATGCATGATTGTATAGCTCCGTTGCTGCGATCTCCTTCAGGTAAAATTATTAATAATATTGGATATGTTAGGCACTGATTCATGGGTTGAAAATACGCTGCTGTCCTGTGCTAACATCTGTGATCCATTTGAAGCTTTTGACTTGTCTACTGGTAGCAAATTCTCATGCATTTAATGCTCAGCTCCATGTCTGAGTAATTTCTGTGTTTAGAGACTGGTATTGATAATTCAAGGTCTGATTGTAGAGCATGGTTTGTGTTGTTTGAAGTATTAGATAACTTCCAGGTGCAGCAATCAGGGTTGAAGCTTACAGCAGCAGTCTATAAGAAGGTTTCATCAATATTATGTGAAGGGAATGTGAGAATTCGTTCGTTGTTATGTTATTATCAGATTGTAACCATTATTTCATAACCTTGTTGGCTGAGCTTGATCATTTTAGTGTTGATTCTACTTGTTTGGTTGCCATCTTCCACTAATCCCGGGAAGTGAGATATTACATGATCACTGTGAACTAGAACAACAGATTAATAACATTGACAATAAGATCAAAGACAATATTTGCATGCAAGATTCAAACACTAACATCTAATGAACATAAGAACATCAAATGCTATAAGAGACAATGAATGGGACACAGTTCATATTTCATTAACTCCAAAATGTCTTCTCAAAAGAACACAATTTCTTTCTTTGAAGCAAAACTTGCACACAAAAGTATTTTCTTCTCCTCTCTCAAAGTCACCCTTTACAAATGAGCCCCTCACTTCCTTTTATAACCCAAAAGTTGGTTACAAAGTAGTTAGGGTTTTACATGATCATTAAATAAGGCACTTAAGTGACCTTTAACTTTTTCTAACCAACTTTATTAAAGACAACCAAAAATAGAAATCACTTAAGTTATCCGTAGTTTCCCGAAAGCAAATAACATCATTTTCTTAAAAAAACCACTTTTTAAAATATACAATAATAACCAGTGCCTTATCCATTGAAATGCGGTCCGCCTATCTCAAGCGTATGAGAAATGAACTCTCCCACTTCGTTAGATACCAAGAAAATTATCTCCATGAACCACCGGTGAAATTCGGATCTGCCGCTTTTGCCAGTTTAAAGGATCTAAACCTTCCCAAAGTTTCAAACATCTTTTCTTCTTCTGGAGGTTCATTTGGTCGAAGAATAGCCTCACAAAATACCTGCAATTCAAGAATCCTACTTGGCATATCATTTAACTTAATAATCTTTGATTGAGCGTTCTCAAATAAGTTCTTTAATTTGATGCACCGTTCCATTGAAACTGATGAGAAAATGTTGGCGGGAGTGTACATGTCCTTAAACAATTGTGAAAATTGCTCTTCCACCTGTTCTGATGATCACCTTTGATTATGCTCATTTATGAGGTTGCAAGGAATCTCAGTTAAGAATTTTTGAATCAAGGCGAGTGAAGTGAAGGATTCATTGCATATGCTCTCATAATGGATCATAGAATCCTTCGAGAAGCGTCTTCCTTGATTTGAGATGCAGACACCAAAGAAAATGTGTCCCTCGATGTTCAAATTTGAGAATTCCTTCAATGGCTAAAACTGAGGATTCCATACTCGTCATTTCCTATAAACTGGGCAATATCTCATCCAAATTTGATATATTAGAAACAAAATGTTTCCTTGAAAGAAAGAATTGGATCAAGATACACACTGACATCTTCATGGAGCTTAAACCGTTGTTTTGATCGTCCCTTGGCCTAAAACGAGAATCTCTGAAAGTCAAGTTTTAGTGACATGGCCTAATGTGTTTATTTCTTTTGACAAATTGAGAGTTTCTTCATCAGGGGCAGCCACTGCATCAAGTACTGGGAAAGTGGATGATATGGGATTTATCAAATGTTGAACATATTCCACCAATTGATTCTTTTCGGCCTTGAGCTGAGAGTTCTGAGACTTATATTTCTCAAGTCTCTTTAGCACGATATCAATTGAATCTTGAGCCATTGCCATGTCACTTTCTAATGTGGACCTCCCAAGTCCAAGTCTGGAAACTTCATAATCAGCAGGTGTCATGGCATCACGCTCCTTATCAACTTGTGGGATGGCGAGATCTGCAAATCTATTTCCATCATTATCCACCATTATTCGAGAAAGCACCTTAGGATTCTTGGGAATGACGTCATTCAAAAGTTTGAAAAGGGCATCAAAATCAATGTCAATTTCCTTGACAACCCTCTTCCTTTTCTTAACATTCGGAATCAACCCAACAAGGAGTATCATGCACTATTTCCGCATACAAAATCCTAGAGCTCGAATCAATATTATCATTGTTCTCGACATCATGAGATCCTGCAAGAATCCTATCTACGACCTCGATTTGGGGAGAAATAACCTCAATATCCACCTCTTGATCATTCTGGAGATTTTGGGAAATCTCTTCATGAACTGCATGCTCCAAAGTGTTTGATATTTGGAATACCTACACCTGAGTGGACGCTTGTTCAAAGCATGGCTGAGGATCGTTTGCCATGAGCTTCTTAGCACTATTAACAATGTGGGTAGAAGAATCTCTACTTGAAGTAGAAAATCCTGATACACACTCTCTTCCTTCACCGGGGCTAGGGTCTTTAGATTTTTCTCCTCGTGGCACATTACTTGGTGAAGTGGATTTTGGCAACCACTCCTTTCTTGCTTGTTGTGTATGATTGGATGGTACAGAGGTTGATCAAGAAGGGGCTTTGGTTGAATGAAGACCTCCTCGTGTTGGCAATTTTTGTGATCCTGAAGTATGATCTTGAATTGATTGTAACTTGGCAAGTTCTCTGTCGTACCAAGATATGCTTCTTTCAAGAATCTGTTGATTCTTCGCTATCAAGAGAAAATTCATCTCTTTTGGTCTAGTCAATTCGAGGCAACGGGGTAAAAGCAACTGCATCATATGAGGGATCAATAACATCTTCATCATCATTTATGAATGAATCAGGAGGGTTCTTGATGCAGAAGGCCTTGATCTGAGCAAGTGTTAGAGTGAGAAAACTCTCGTCTTCTTACTTCATGTTTGTCTGAACAGGCAGCCCAGAAATCTTCCATGGTGGGGTTATGTTGATACTTTGCTCCAAGAATCTTCTGCATATATCCATTGATATCAAACTGGGCTCTCTTCACATATGGATGAATTGTGATGAGAGCGAACTCTTTTTCCATGAGTTGTGCACTAAAAAGATTTGGACATTGGTATTCCCTGTATTTGGATTGGGAAATGAATTCCTGAATGGTGCTTGTCACTGAGAAGACAGTGAACTTGGAATAGTTGTCGCGTAAGCTCCATTAACGCCCATCTATCACTGACGTACTTAGGAAGCTTCCATGGAGTACCAACAAAGCCACTCACGCGAATGTAGGAAAATGATGAAAATTGAATAAACCAGGTTTCCCATTGGGAAATGACATTCATGGCTTCTTTAGAAAATATTTCCTCTATATTCTGATTTAGGTTCCGAATCACGTAGAAGGTGAATGCATCATTGACTCTTCTAAAATGGTGAGAGCTATTTTTGAAACTTAGTTGCTGGTAATAATGGAAAACACTGTTTGACGGCCCCATGACTCCTCTCGTTTTGAGTCCAGAAAATAGCTTTCTTCTTGCTACTGCATAAGTCAGATACAGATGTCATGTAGAAGCATCCAGTCATCTTAACTTCTATCAATTGTTTGTGAAGGGTATTACTGATGATGGTGGCCCAATCCACAAACTCTTTCTTGGCAAGGATGATATAGATAAACTGATACATCCATGGGTGGAAAATCCTAGCAGAGGGTAAACCAAAAACTCGACTTAGGAGAGTAATCATGTCCTTGATTTCTTCCACGAACTCAACGTGGTACAGTTCTTTGGGAAGCCGGTCAATTCGAGGCCTCTTGGTCACTAACTCAATTGTTATTAACCATCTTGCTCCATCTCAGGGGTTCTTCATCCCAAAATTCTTGTGCTGACTGGCGAGTGATATCTGCATTCTCAGGAAAGTCAGGTATGCTGAGCAATTCCTCAATGTGCTCTTATGTGATTAAGAGGAAAGGCGCACGATTATCTTTAAAAATTCCTCACCTCTCAGGATCATAATGCTCCACACAAGCGATAACCAACTCTGGACACTGCACCGAGACAAGAAATGTTGCTGCTTGAGGTAGACCACTATGGTAAAGCCTATCCGAGAATATGGTTTTGCCTTCAGTTTTCACCCGTTCACAAAATTGTTGCACATTGATGTGACCCAGATTTGTATCAGTGATATTGTCGTATGCTGACTTAATGGAACTGGGAGGGATGATTCCTTGGAATTCATACTTGAGTGCGGACTTATTCGATTTCTCCACTAGCTTCCTCGATCTTCCTGCGGATTTGTTAGATTTCTCGGCCATTATGAATTTCACAGAAGAATGACTTAGGCACGCAAAACAACGCAAGCAGGGTCGGGTCTCAATCTCCGAAACCCCCGTCAATGCAAGAAAAATATGACTCGCTTTAATATTATTATTATTATTATTATTTTAAAAATAATAATAATAATAACCAGATCCCGAATTACAAATTTTTAAAATGTGAATACAAACAAAAATATCGAGACTAAGCTCGAATTCTAGATCGGGCAACAATAATATATTTTTTTAAAAAATCTCCTGATTATATTGATTTTATGCAAGACCAATTTTAATCATTTCTTTTCCTCATTTCTGATCCAAGTTGAACAGCTGGAAATTACTCTGATTTTCTGGGATAAATACTTTGAACTTGCAATTTCCTTGCGTTGGCGTTTGTTTGGCAATATGTGGTCCTTTCTTCTTACTTGTTTGTGTTAAGACTTCAACCTCTGCAATGCATTTTATCCTACTTGCGTGAAACGTGGAAATCTCTTTTCTTGGCCTGCGTTGGAGACAAATTGCTTGAAAATGCGTTTTAGAATTGTTCTCGCTTATGACAAATATGCGTGGAAAATGATTTTAAAATAAAAAACTTCTCCCCCCGCGTGGCCTTTGTTTGGACTGTGTCTTGTTTGCTCATGCATTGATTTTACTTTGCCCAATGGATTTTTAAGTATTTAAAAACATGCGTGGAAATTTTTCTTATGCTTTCACCTGCTTCCTTTGCCAAATGCATTGGAAATTATTTATTTCTTGTTGTGTGTGGATCTTTCTTTTTCCTATAAATGTGTGCGTGGGCTCTTACTTTCTCCTCCCCGTGTACGCGACCTGTTATCTTTCTTCTCCAGGTCATGTGTGGAAATTGTTCTTACTTCCTGACAGTTGTGATCTTTGCCTTAATGACCTCGTTCTGCTAATGCCTTCCAGTTTTAAAACCTGCGTGAATAAGTGCGTGGGAATTCAATTGGTGAATGCGTAGAAACAATTCTCTTTGCTATATGCATGATGGAGCTGTGTTTCCCAACGTGTGGAGGATCTTTTTTTTAACCTTTGCTAATGCATAGCTTTATCTTGTGGTATTTATTTTAAAACCTGATTTGGTGAATACTCTTTTCCTGCTCCTTGGCTGCGCAGAGATTTATCTTTGACTATTCTGGACTCTCTTGTTTAATGCGTGGGAAATTTCTATGACTGTCCTCCTTTGCCAATTGCTGAGAAACTGATTACTTTGGTTGTTTTGGATTTACTTTGTTGTTCTCTCTTTTTTGCATGCCTATTTCTATGGAAATTCCTCTTGCACGTATTTCTCATTCACAATGTCGTTCACAGACTAGTATTGTTTGATGGATGTGATAAAAATATTATTATGCTTCTTAGAAGAAGTAAGAATCAATTTAGAAAGCTTTGTATAACTCTTTCCAATGAGTTCGACAGAGGAATTTATGAGGGTTAACCCAACTTCCCCTCTTCCCGGGTAGTGGAATTAATTGTAGGGGGAAATGGGAAAAGCAATGACCAATTGCCAACGGGAATGGCAAGGTGGCTGGCAATCTTTTTTCAATTTCCCCATGTGGGAAATCGGGAGATTTTTTGCCCATTTGCCAATTTATTAATTTGGCAATTGGGGGAAGAAATCCCACGAGCGGGGATTTAAAGCAATTTTGCCAGGAAAGGGGAAATCTGGGCCCGGGAAGCCAATTTGGCATCCTCGACAATGGGAAGCGGAAGCTTATTTTTCCCCGGAAAAAACTTGTCGAATGAATTTTAATTAACATTTATTTAATTAAATACTCCAAAGTTATTAAAAATTAATTTTATTAAACAAAGAGTAATCAATTAATTAAATATTAATCAATTAATATTTAACGCAACTTGAGACCTGGCGGGAGGAGTTCTCGCCCGAAATGGATGAAACAAAGACCGGAATGATCAAAAAAATGAGACGGTCATGATGAGAGTGATAAACTAATGCAAAGTAACACTTTTGAAAAAATTTCAAAATTTCCATTTTTATTTTTATTTATTTTTGTGAAGTCAAAATTGGCTGATAACAGTTGGCTCTAATTGGGGACAAGGACTTCGTGGACGCAACAATGAATCTAGACCAATATATTCATGAACATGATCTTAAAATGACGAGGCACAAAATGGGGTGATACAAGAGAGGAGACCGAAAGACAGGGAAAAGAAACAAACCAAAATCTAATTACTTATGTACATACAGGGAACAACCCGTTTTCAATTTTGATAGTGCTTGAGATATTGCCCATTGTAGGGCAAAGGCAATTGAGTTCCACCAAGATACGCCAAGTAATAGGTGTTATTTCCACATAAATGTATGATTTTGAAAGGGCCTAGCCACAACGAATCAAACTTCCCAAGCTTTCCTTTCGGTTCACGTCTCCTGTCCCATAGAAGAACCGCGTCATTGATTTGGAATTGCTTCTCTTTGGTTTTCCTGTCAAACAACCTCTTTACCTTGAATTGATGTTCCTCGATCCTATTTACCACTTGACTTCTTTGTTCCTCAATATTGCTTAGGAACATGATCCTTTTATCTAATGCATTGGTGAAGCATTCATAATCAATTGCTTGGGATAATTTTAATGTTGGTAAGTCCAGTGTGATGGGAATTTGAGCATCGGTTCCATACAAAAGTTGAAATGGAGACATCCTGATTGCTCTTTTGGGGGTTATGTGGTCAGCCCACAATGCATCATATAACTTTTTGTGCCAAGTTCTTTGATTTTCTTCGACTAACTTGCGCACAATAGTAATGATGTTTTTGTTAACTGGATTCTGCTTGACCATTTCCCTGAGGGTAGTAATCTGACAAATGAGACAAATATATCCCATACCCATAACAAAAACCTATCATCTCCGCAGAAGAAAAGTTTGAGACATTGTCTGTCATGATCTTGTGTGAAATTCCATAACGAACCAATATATATTCTTTGATGAAGTCACGGATTACCGTAGTAGATGTTTGTTTCACTGGTATAGCTTCTACCCACTTTGTAAAGTAGTCAGTTGCGGTGAGCACGTGAGTATGACTAGCACTAGAATTAGGATTCAGAACCCCGATGAAATCTAAACCCCATTGTTGAAAGGGTTCTTCAATGACTACTGGCTTCAAAGGCAAAGCTGCCAATTTTGGTCTTCCAACAAATTCCTAACAAGCTTTGCATTTTGTCACCCATTTTTTAGCATCGGAAAACATAGTGGGCCAGTAATAATGTGCTCACAAAATTTTATGAGCCGTTACTTGGAGCCAAAGAAATGACCATCGCAAGCATGATTGTGGAAGGCTTCCAACAACCTAGGTTGTTACTCTTTATCAACACATCTGAGGAACATGTTGTCAACTCCTTTCTTGAACAAAGTGTTGTCCCAAATGATGTACATGGCAGCTCTTAGTTTGATATCTAGTTTTTCCTTAGCTGTCAGATTCTCTGGACACTCACCATATGTGAGAAACTAGGCTATATCAGAATACCATTCGTCTATAGTACTGAAAAAAACTACCAGTGGTAAATTTTTCTCAACTGGTTCTTCTTCAAAGTCATCTCGTGGTTCATTTTCTGCGATGAGTTGGCAGAGTCCTCTTCCTCGAACCAACTTGGTAGGCTTGATGTCCAAATCATATTCTTGGATCTTAGAGACCCAATTACCTCTTTTAGATCCTGGTTGATGTTGTGTCAGCATCGATTTAACTGTGGTGTCTGGAACTAAGACTTTGGTGTGAGAATTCAACACATAGTACCTTAAGTGTTTCAGGGCTCTCACCACCGCATATGCATGCCTCTCAAGGGGAGTGTAATTGAGTTAATGTTTCTTGAACCCAAAACTCATGAATGCAATAGGAGATTCAACTCCCTCTTGATTGTGTTGAGTCAGGATGGCAGAGATTGTGTGCAGTGAAGCGTAGTAATAGATTATGAAATCATTTTTAAAATCAGGACACACCAATGTAGGGGCTTTTGTAATAGCACCATTGATTTGTTCAAATGCTTCTCTACCTTCCTTCGACCATTTGAAGGATTCTTTTCATTTCATCATATTAGTGACTTCTTTGGTAAGCTCGGCGAAATCTGGCACCAACCTTCTCAAAAATTTCACCTTCCCAAAGAATGAGTGGACTCCAAGCTTACTTGTAGGCAAGGAAAGATTTTTGATAGCTTGAACGTGCTCAAGATCAATCTTAGTTCCTTCCTTAGAAACAATATGACCTAGTAGTTTCCCTTTCGTAACTCTAAACACAGACTTTTTTGGATTCAGAGAGATTTTATGAAGTCTACACCTTTGCAATATTTTCTCTAAATCTCTTAGGTGATCTTCTCACTTCTTTGAGAACACTATCAAGTCATCCAGGTATATCACGATGATCTTGTCTTTATAATCTATGAATGCCATATCCATAGCCCTTTGAAAAGTAGCGCTAACATTGATCAAACTAAAAGGCATTCTTCTATATGCGAACGTACCCCAGGGGGTGGTGAACGCGGTTTTATGTTGATCTTCTCTAGCCACTTCAATTTGATTATTGCCAGAGAAACCATCTAGCATAGATAGCATTTCTAATCCAGTTACTGCCTGCAGAATATGGTCCATGACTGGCAGTGGGTAGTTATCCTTCAAGGAATCTTGATTAAGATTGCGGAAATCCATGCACATCCTAATTTCTCCATTTTTCTTGAGAACCGGTACAATATTAGCTATTCAGGTTGAGTGTTGAATAGGAAACACTATCCGCACATCTAACATTTTTTGAACTGCATGAAATATTGTCCCCACAATCTTGGGATTATATTGTCTCTACTTCTGCCTGAATGGAACTGCACCAGGCTTCAAGGGTATGGCATGCTCCATTTCCCTGGGTTGGAAAGACTTCAAGTCTTCATATGAGTAAGCCAAAACATTCAGAATATTTGGTAAGGAGGCTTATGAATTTCTTGTGCTCCTCAAGTGAGCAACACTTACCGATATTGACCAGGCAAGGTTTATCCTTGGTACCAATGTTAACATGCTCATAGTCAGCAAAATTCACAGGTCCTGCCTGCTCTTTCTCTTTGATAAACCTGTCATGTTTATCAAAAAGTTCTTCAAGTGAAACCAATCCTTTGGGAATTTTATTTCCTTTGAGTTGAATGATGCCATCACCAGGATCTTCATTCTCAACTCCCTCCTGAATGGGTGAGGTAGTTGATTCGTGAATATGCAAGAATCACTTCCTTCAAAATACAATTGTTCAAAATTCTCTCTCTTTTCCAAGAAAGCAATAATTTGTTGATCATCATTGAATACTTGCCAATTTTCTGCATTATCAAGAACACTTGGCCTAAAAACTATTTCAATGGTGTATTTGACTTGATCAAACTATGAATGAGGAATCATTAATGAAGTTGAGAGCTGCTAGAGAATATGCTTTGTCATTCTTTTTACGAGGGACATATTTTATGGAAAAAACATCGAAGGCTTCTATTGTGTCCCACACTTTATTTCTATAGTGTCTCAAACGATCATTCTTTACTTGGAACTGATTTCTTACTTGTTTCACAATCAATTCTGCATTCCAAAGACTTCCAAAGTTTTGATCTCTTTCTCCTCTGCAACTTGGAGGCTAAGGATTAATGCCTCGTATTCTGCAGTGTTATTAGTATTTGAAAATTCAAGTTTGTAGGAAAAAGGAAATACTTTATCATTTGGAAATATGAGCACCACTCCTACACCAAAACCCATTGAGCAACAACTTCCATCGAACTCAAGAGTCCATATCTCATTTGAATCTTAGCAAGTGATCTCAGGGGTATGAATTCCTGCAGTCATCATATAATTACCCATACTTGAGCCTTGGAAAAGGATCTGTGCGCGAGGATCTTCGGTTTTAGTTACCGTGAACTTTGCCTGAGCTTCCGGCATTAGCTTCTTCATTCCGCCATTGATAGGGATCATAGCATGAGACCAATCCATTTGAATCTCTCCACCTAGATCTCTACAAAATTTCCTGCTCAACAACATACCATACGAAGCGGGAATGTCAGCAACTAAAATAGTTACCTTAACTCGCTTCTGAGGGAATTGGGCTAAAACCATTTGGGCATCTTTAATGTGCTCGATCAGAGGAACTTGCTTGGTTTCCATGGAGTAACACGATCCGAATGTTCTTGTACAAGTCAAACCAAAAGCATGTGCTAGTTTTGCCGGCATCACATTATCCAAGGCTCCAGAGTCTATAATGTAATTGCTTATTTTGCAACCGTTGATCAAAAAGGACACAAAGAAAGGTTTAATCTTTTCATTTGAAGGTGTAGTGGCTGCACAATATTTTGAGTTTTCCCATCTTTGGGAGTTTTTAGAATTCCTTTCAAGGAATGAACAATAGAGTCGCCTTTGATAAACTGGACCAATTTCTCGAGTTGATCCTTATTGGACTTCAAGTACTTTGCCTATGACATGGAAATTTTTGTTTTATTCATATGATCAATGATATCAAATTTGGGAAAAGTAATTGTACTTGTTGTTTCAGATACTGTTCTTTCGAACTTGATGATGGCACACTTTTGACCTTCGCTTCGGGCTTGGTTGATACTGATGTGGAAGAAGAAACTTTCTTCATAGCTGATTTATCTATGGATTGACTCGGCAAAGGTTCTCCTTTCTTCAACATAGTTTTGACCTTAGGAGTCTCATCTATCTTTGATTCTTTGGAAGCTTCTTTAATTTTGGATTCTTTACGAGCTTCCTTGGAAACCTCTTTATCTCTCGCTTAGTGGTATTTTGCTCCTTTTTCTGAGAGCGTGTGAAGACAACGAAAGACTGGCTATTCATATCTTCTATAATTTCTTCGTATTTGTCTTCTTCTTCTGAACGGTACTCGAAGAAATGATTATTACTTGCTCCCTCAGGATCTTTAACTTCAGGTTCAGATGATCTAGAATCCGGCTCTTCCTCGTCAACCTCGATGACTTTAACTTCATCGTCGCTTTCTTCAATGACATCACATTTTGAGTTAGTTACGGGAGTTGCTTCAATAGCAAGCCTCGTCGTAGGACCTGCAATCCTGGCTTTGTTAGGAACATAGCCTTTCCTTGGAATGTCTTTGTAAGGAGAGGGTTTACTACTCTGAGCAACTTGCTTTTTCAAAGCTAGCACATTAGTAGCTAACTTAGTAAGTATAGCTTCTGAAGCATTGGAAGTTTCTTGACTCTTTCCCTTGAGGGAAGTTTTCTTGAATTATCCTGCCATGATTAAGTCATCCTCAATTTCTATGGCCAAGGATTGAGCAAGTTGCAAAGTAGCCACTCTAGCCCTTCTCAGCTGATAGCACACTTCTGGTTGGTGTGCATTAATAAAGAAACATTTTTGTCCGTCAAGATTCGGGCGAATACCGACAGGAACTTTATTCACCATTTTGTTGAATTTAGCCACGAAATTCCTCATGGGTTCTATTTGCTCTTTCTTCGCCTGAGATAGTTGGGCAAGAAGAGCATGTTCATCTTCATCCGTCTTGAATCGATATTCAAACTTAGTTTTCATATCATTCCAATTTGTAATGCATCCATTTGGCAGATGATGAAACCAATCTGCGGCAACATCATGCAATGTTTCGACGAAGAGGCGAATAGCAACATCTTCATCTTCTACCTACAAAACAGCACATGCAACGAAGAAGGCAGAAATATGGTCATCTGGTGACGTCTTCCCATCTCCATCGAACTTGGGAAGAATCTTTCTCTATCCTCGTGGGAGTTCATGTTGAGCTGGTAAGGCCAATGGGCCTATGGCATTTCCCCATGGTACGTTGACTGCCATTTTGGGAAAGGTGGCATGTGAAGGTAACACAATGTGAGCAAGGACAAGTGCTTGACTGGTAATGATTCCTTCCTTGCTTGCTCTTTCAGGACTTGATGCAAGGCTTGCAGATCTACGAGGTGTGTTCTTCTTTGGAGGAGATAACTTGAAACCAAACTTTCCTTGAAAGTCAAAAATGGGATCAGATCGACCTTTAGCTTTTTCTCCTTGCGTAATCCTCTTTCCTTCCAGTTTGAAATCTTTATTGTGAAGGGATCACTGAAATGTTCTTATCAGCTCTAGCTTTTTCTCTTCGCTCTCTTTCTTGAGCTATTTGCGCCTGAATAACTCTAGCAACACTCGCGGCTTTCTCTTCTTCGTTATCTAGTACTGATGCGGCGAGATGAAAATGATAGTTATTCATGCATTTTTCCCAAATAGCTTGCCTCAAATATGATGATGTCTTCTTGAGTATCTGCAAAAACAAGATTTGTTTGCAAGATAGGTGGATTACCTGTAATAGTCATACAAATTATTACCTTGGTGGAAGAGGACCGTGTCGGTGAACAACGATCTACATGTGTCCAGGAGGTCTTCTGGCCACAAGTGCGGGTGCTCTTCTTCTAAGGTCTTCAATGTATATTTCTCTGTCAATGGCTCTATCAACAGCCAAAAATTGCTGCAAGATTTCGCGGTTTGACCAAGCTACTGTTCAAAAGTTGGCAGCAATGTCTCCTTGATAATCTTCGTCGGGCACAAGGTTCGATTGAAGAACTGGAGCTTGTGTAGAGGGGATAGTCATAAAGATTTAACCAACCACTAGTTAACGATTCCTGTATCCCCAGTGGAGTTGCCAAAAAATGTTAGCATATGGATTTGCACGCATGCAAATGACATGCAACAATGTGGGAACGAAGTCCCTCCTCAATGAAGTTGAGGAAATGCGTGGTTTTCACCTCTTTGCTGAAACGTGGATCTCCTTAACAGGACAGACAAATGCCCTTTTGCTGTCTTAGACTGTTCTACATATGAAAAATGCGTGGAAAATGATTTTAAAACCAAAAACTTCTCCCCCCGTGTGGCCTTTGCTTGGACTGTGTCTTGTTTGCTCATGCTTTGATTTTCTCTTCGCCCAATGGCTGCGTTTTGGAAGTTTACTGGTCTGGAGAATGCGTGGAAATCTGTTCTTGTTTTCTTTCTTTCAAAACAAATGCATTGAAATTATTTACAACTTCTGCATGCTGCGTGGGATCTTCAGTTGTTCCTTGGGCTGCGTGGGCTCTTACTTTCGCATCCCTGCATGGTGTTTTGCTTAGGTAAATGTGTGGAAATTGTTCTTATTTTCTTTTGCTGTCTCCTTGCCTCTTCAGTGCACAACCTCCTTTGCATTTGATTTCTTTCTTCATTGAAAACTGGCCTAATTCTGGGAATGCGTGGAGATTTTGGTTTATACTTTCCCCTGCATGAGTTGAAATCCTCTTTTCCTTTGATGTCCCCATTCTATCTTGAACTGTCCTCGTACTCCAATGCGTGGGCAGTCTGTTTCTTCTCCCTGCGTGATGTTTTGCTCAGGTAAATGCATGGAAAGCTTATTTTGTTTTCTTCCTTAAAACTTGGGCAGCTTTTGTCTTTTCTCTCACCTGCTGCCCTCCCTCCTATGCATGGAAGCTTTATCTTTGCTGTCCCCTTGGCTGATTTGGACTGTCCTCTTGTTTAATGCGTGGGAAAAATTTTATGCTGTCCTCCTTTGCCAATTGCGTGAGAAACTGATTACTTTGGTTGTGTTGGATTTACTTTGATTGTTCTCTCTTTTTTGCATAAATATTTCTATGACTGTCCTCTTGCATGTATTTCTCCTTCACAATGGTGTTCACAGTTTGAGGAATGTGATAAAAATATTATTATGCTTCTTAGAAGAAGTAAAAAGCAATTTAGAAAGCTTCGTACAACTCTTTCCAATGAGTTCGACGGAGGAATTTATGAGGGTTAACCCAACTTCCCCTCTTCCTGAGTAGTGGAATTAATTGCCAGGGGGAAATGGGGAAAGCAACGGCCAATTGCCAACGAGAATGGCAAGGTGGGCGGGCAATCTCCGTTCAATTTCCCCATGTGTGAAATCAGGAGATTTTTTGCCCGTTTGCCAATTTATTAATTTAGCAATTGGGGAAAGAAATTCCACGAGCGGGGATTTAAATCCATTTTGCTAGGAAAGTGGAAATCTGGGCCGGGGAAGCCAATTTGGCATCTCGACAATGGGAAGCGGAAGCTTATTTTTCCCCGGCAAAAACTTGTCGAATGAATTTTAATTAACATTTATTTAATTAAATACTCCAAAGTTATTAAAAATTAATTTTATTAAACAAAGAGTCATCAATTAATTAAATATTAATTAATTAATATTTAACGCGACTTGAGACCTGGCGGGAGGAGTTCTCACCTGAAATGGACGAAACGAAGACCGGAACGATCACAAGAATGAGACGGTCGTGATGAAAGTGATAAACCACGCAAAGTAACACTTTTGAAAATATCAAAATTTCCATTTGTATTTATTTTATTTATTTTGCGCACTCAAAATTGGCTTATAACACATGGCGTAGAGGATGACGAGACCTTTCTGAAAAGTTCAATTTTGTCAAATTTCGACAACCTGGGTGAAGGTTATGACCATTTGAAGTTCAGGGGGTCAGGGGTCCACACGGGCTCCTACAATCCACATTTAACTATTCATTTTTACCTTTTCTCCTTGTCATGCGGGTATTTCAGGATTTCGGGGGACAAAGGGAACTCAGGATCTAGGGTCTCTTGTTCCTCACGGGCCCACTTTGACTGCAGTGGTCTTGTTTTGCGCTTGGATTGGATAATTGGGTCTCGAATAGAACTTAGGAACTGTTCTTCCACCTAGGACATTAGTGCCCCGCATTCCCTGGTTCTTCCGCATTGCACTTGACACCCTGCTCCCCTTTGTATTGTGGTCCGATCGCCTTCATGAGGAACTCATGCCCTGACGGAACTTGTTCCTTCGTTCCACCTGTGGCCCGCATCTCTGCACAAAATTGTTTCCTCACCCATCCTTTGTATTGTGGCTTTTTTGGGGATGCGGGGAACAAGTGACTTGAAGGAACTATTGCCTTGTGTTCCTAAAACCTTTGCCCCACCCGCATTACATTGTTTTCTTGCATTTCGGGCCCAAACCAAAAGCGGGGAACCTTTGTTCCAGAGGAACTAGTTCCATCCGCAGCCCCTAGAACCCGCAATACACTAAAATGTCCATTTTTTTCATTTTTTCCCAATTTTTTCTAATTATTTGGACTTCTACAGAACTCAGGAGTTAGGAAAAAATGGAGAAATGTTTTGAAAATAATTACAAGTGCTCCAAAGCATGAAAATACCTGATTTTTCCAGATTCATCACCAAGACCCCATGAAGTTGCCCAAGTCCAACTTTGTCAAGTTAGCCAATTTTGCCAGGGGAAAAATTGGATAACAGAACCCTAAGTTCTATTTTGGGGCATATATAGTGGCATTTTGAAAGATTGTTCCATGAAGAAAATGAAGCTCTTGTTTTGAACCCTAAGTATTGTGCACCCTAGAACGGGTTTCTTAGAACCTTAGTTAGAGAGAAAATATATAAATATATATTTGAGTTGAGTGTGGGTGTTAGTGTTTCCCCCACGTACTGACCATGGAGAGCAGAGGTGGCGGAGACTCTGGGATTTCTTTTGGAGCAATGGAGTTTTGACTTGGACGTGACTTCACTGATTGTGGCATTGGGGGAAGCTGATCAAGGGCACAACCAATGAAAAGAAACTTGCCTTCATTTCAGGCATGCTATCCTTACTATTGGTCTCGACTGTTATAGTATAGAATGAAAATGTATGTGTTTTGAATCATGGTGTCCCCATATTTCACCCTGAAATCTGGGGCTACCCCATGTTTACAAATTTTTGTTTTTTTTTAAATAACGGGTCTTTTTTTGTTTTTATTGCCAGAAGATGTTTGGATTATGTTAGGATATTCCCATTGTATCATATGAGCCAATTTCGAACAAATACCCAGATGCCCAAACTCGTTTTATCCCTTCGTCAAGTTTTGTCTGCGAGAAATTTTTACTTAATTATTTATTAAATAAATAGTGCTCCGTTTGAAGTAAATTGTGCTCCAGTTGAACCCAGTTGAAGTTTCGCATGCCACTATTCACATATATCAATAGGGTTTTAATCAGCAATGAATCATGAGCTTTGTCTATGACTTCTGACAACGTTTTTTGTTTTTATTTATTTCTTTTGCATTTTTCTCTGCCTTTGTTTCTCTGTGAAATTCCCCTAGGTCAATTCTTTCGCCAGTATAGTCTGTTTAATTGCCTGAAGCATCTGGAGATCATCTACCGACACAACACCAGAAGGAATCAACCTCAAAATGCAAGCTTCTGACCAAAAAAGATGAAGTCATGCACAAAAAGCCTCTCCCAGGCAAGTCGCATTTTCTAGAATTAATGAGTGTAAGCTTGCGATGAGATCTTTAGTAGCTGCAGGTAGGTGGGAATTTATTATCTGTGGCAGGGAAAATTAGAGGCGACAGGCAGGGAATTTCTTACCTGCCTTGCAGGGTACTTTTTCCCATCAAGTCAAAGTCTTTTAAGCTGCGATGGGAAAATTAGAGGCGGCAGGCAGGGAATTTCTTACCTGCCTTATAGAATTTCTTACCTGCCTTGCAAGGTAAAAATTTTATTCTCATTATAAAAGAAAAATCACTTAAAGTCACCAGTGGGAAAATTAGAAGCGGGGCATTTCTTACCTGCCTTGCAGGGTAAAAATTCCCATGATGAAAGTCAAATCACTTAAGTGGAAGAGGGGATTTTTGGAGCTGCAGTGCAAGGTGGAAATTCCCATCAAGCTGACTTCTTATTTTTAGCAATTCCTCTTGCCAAAAAGTGCGACCCACCTTGGTGAATAACAATGCAATTACTAATATTTATTAATGGTTTGTTCACCTAATTTTGGCGCCATGAATAGAATAGAAAGTCAATGCAAGTGGATGAGCTAAAGTGAAGTCAAAGGTGCATGCTAAAAATAAATAAAATAAATTTATTTAAAAGCAACCAACAACATGCATAATGGGCGCCCAATTTGGGTGAATAAACATGATTGTTTATTAATTAAATTGCCAGAAATAGGAAGGGAAATTATTAGAAATAGAATGCTGAGGGTTATATAAGCATGGGCTGCCATAATAAAAATGCAATTAATTCTTTTTGATAAGGATTGTAGCCCAGACAGGTTTTGGTGCCAAAAGGAGGATTTTGCATTAAAGTTTATTTTCCATTGCCTGGAAGCTTCCAGTTTTGGCGCCTAGGGTTGGAATAGCTTAATTTCGGTCATTCTAATTATATGCATGTTGGTATAAGTCCTCTAGTGAATTAAATAATATTTTTGCTTGCTTTGCATGCAAGCAAAGCCTTAAATTTTAGGGCAGCAGACTTTATATGTAGATTTTGGTGATAAAAATCAAGCATTCATGCTATAGACTCCATCTTTGTCTGAATAAATTGCAGGTATTCATCACATGTGCTCAAATTAATGTCAGGTACATTGAATATATACTTCCAAATCAAAAGAAATTGTCAGATCTGCACAAATTGATCCAATTGCGAGGGATTCCAGCCGAATTAAAAGAAAAAGAGCTCAGACAAAGATTGTTCCATGAGCCATGATGAAAGAAAAGGATCAACAGAATCATGCATTGCTTCCAGATTTGTTGAAGCCAATGATACAGACAGAGGCCCTGAAGTTATCACCAATTTGATTGACAGATCCAACTCTCATAATTCCAAAGGCTTCTGGCAAAAATTCATCCTCTTGTTTCTAACACAACCCACGTGGAAGTCATTGCATGGAGAATTCCTTTCATAAGCTTGTGCATGTGCTCCCAATCTTCCATTTGAAGCCTTCATTGAATTTACTTGTGTTTTCCTTCACCCAGAGTGCTTTCCAAAATTTAAAACTGCTCATATACAATTTGAAATAAAAGATGTTGAGTTTTGTCTGAATTATTTACGGCAAACATTGCACTGGTGCATGTACTGAAGAAGAATTGCAAAAACTTCAAGGATAAGAGAGAAGACAAGGCAAAGACAATACCCGCAAGCAAATCACAGTCACTTGCTTCCAGATCTAGCTTGGTGAGAATCAAAGACAAAAGAGTCAACCGCATGCAGAATATGGAAAAAGAATAAGACTAGAAGTGTTGCAGCTTTCGTCTAATTTCTTTTCCTCTTTCTTCTTCTTTCTCTTATTTTTCTTCGACAAAGTAATTGAGCAATCAATTAAATTATAAAACTTAAGTGATTGGTTTAAAATCCATTACTTGAAGAAGTCATTTACTTGGAGATAGGTGGCAGACATGCAAAATAGAAGGTTCTATTTTCAGTTATAAATCATGCATGTCATGCAAAGAGGAATTCCTAGGAGGAAGATTGCCAGCTATTTCCCTTTTCATAGCTTCCACATGCAGGAATTCATTTAAAGTTTCCTATTTGTAATTTCCCTTTATACACTATAAATAGAGGAAGAACCTACAGGTTAAAGGATCAGAATTTGTAATCAGCATTCTTGTGTTCCAGACTTTGAGCTGAAACCCTTGATAGCTTTCTGCAAGCAAAGGAATAGAGAAGAGGCAGATTTCCGGAGAACTTTGTGTCAACGGTGTATTCATTTCTTTTTTTTTTAGATCTCTACACAAACTGTGTTGTCTTAGATCTAGATCTGAAACTGTTTCCTTTGCTTCAAATTCTGCATTTTAAGATCTATTTGTTTCATCTATGTGCATGTGATTAACTTTGTCAACTATTGGTTAGGTTGCACATCTCCTTTCCTTTCTTCTCGTATTTAATTATTTCCCTTTCCTGCATACATTCCTTACAACTGCTTACTTGCTGCAAAATTGCCTAGCTATGGTTCATGAGCTACGCAGTTAAAGTAAAACCAACAGATAGATATTAAAAAATATAATTGACAAAATTTTACACGGGAGCCTCACCGGTAAATGAGGGAGATTTATCTCATGACTGCCTAGGTTTTCAGCTGTGCAAAAAATCTAGCCAACAAATCTGTTGCATGATTTTTTATTTCTTGAGGGTTTACATGCAAATATATATCCTATGCTTATGGTAGCGCAAGTATAGGGGTGTTCTTATGCACACATGCGCATATCGAAATGCCTTGGAGATACTTGTTTGAGTATCTTCAACTGGTTTGCACCTTTTTAACAAGGCTGTATGACTTCTGCTCTATTATATGATGGGAAAAGTGAAGGAATGGTTAAAAGAAAGAATGATGAATCTGTTTAGTATCTTGCTTGAATATTTTGAAGTTATAATGGTATAATGATGAACTGTCAACATGAAAGCTCTACTCTCCTAAATCCACCTCTTTATGGGTTCTTATAAATATTAGATTTCCCAAAGATTGCCACCTTTTGGTAAATTACTATAATTTTTTATATAACTTCCATGTACATTGCAGTATCATACATGTTTACTGGGTCCATTTCCTTTCCTTCAATTCTGTGCTTTCATAACACATTAAATTTACGCAATTTCGTGTGTTGTCGACCGGATTACCAATCAAATCCTGGACACATGAGCTGAACAATTCTGACGGATTGTCAATCAAATCTGGATTGCCAAATAAATCCAGATCACATCAAGAGGGAACCCAATATGTCAAAAAGGCACGATTGTCTGACTCTGATACCAATTGCTACGTTTCTCAGAACTTAAGAAACTTGTGAAAACATAAAACACAGACAGAAGAAAGTACAGAGTTTCTGCCAAAACTGTATGTTTGCACTCTTCGTTAGCATGGAATAAAAAGATGCTCCATGATAGGATGTATGTTCTGTGGATAAAATCAAGCAGTAGCACAAGAAAACAGAAAAAAATAGAAAGAAAAAGCAAAAACCATAATTTGCATAAATCTACAAGAGTGGATCTCAGCAAAACTAGGAATCAAAATTAAATGAAACCAGATGCAAAGAGTACGATGAGAATGAGAGGAAATGCCGTGTCTAGAATCAAATGGAAAAATTCACTTTTTTATTGAACTAGGTGATTATCAATAACGCTAAGAAGAGGAATTCAAATCACTTTATTAAATGCATACCTTTATGGTTATTTACACTTTCAGGTTTTTTATCCCATTCACCAGCAATACCTCTAGTTGATGGACCGTTTGATATAAAAAAATCTGATGATATAGATTTTGGTGACTTCACATCAGATTTCCAAGTTGCAAGGTGATCTTTCTTGGATCTTATTAACCTTAATTACTCGTGAGTAACAACTGCAACGTCATTAATAATGGCAACTATATTTACAGGCAGCAAATTTAATAATAATTCTGTTCAAGGAGTCATCAATGCTCTCCTAATAGTCTAATTAATGAACTTAATTGATAAGAAAGTTGAAACTCACAACTCAATAAAGTGAAAGACTGAAAACTAACAGAACGTATTTCCTACCTTGTGTGTCATTTTCGCTTGAAGCCCTTTCCATCAGTTGATTAGCAGTATCAATAAGTGAAGAAGTTACCTAAATTTTGAGGAGCCTTTCTGGAAAGATTGGAGCCCAGAAACATTCACAGAAGAGTGCTGTACTAGATGTCTATCACTCTTGGGCTTATATGATTTCACATCACTGTCACCTTTTGCTTTAGTGTCCCCAGTCACCATAACAACTACTTCTGGCCGCCTATTGCTGTACTTTTGCACCACCTTTTTCAATATTGTATGAAGAGTGTGCTGTATATGAGGCACTGTAGAATTTGAAGGGCAATTTTTTAGGGCCACATGGGCTGCTTTAAATAGTGCTTCAAGAGTTTTCCTTTGTCATTCCAGAGGCATCGAGTTGTAATATGTATCTTCCTTTTAGTCCTGGCTGTGATTGATATAAAGCATTTTGCACACCCTTTAGAGAAGATTTCACGCGCCTTTTAATCTCCACACTGAAACAAAGAAGAATCAGTCCATATTGGAAAAATAAAGAACAAAGATACAGACTCAAACATGAGGCAGCTACATCATTGTAAAGCTACTTACTGCAAAAACCAAATTGCTTATACTGTTTATGATGCAAAATTTGAATGTACCATTCCTATAATTTTTGTGAAAAAGCTACAACCAAGCTCTATATTTGTGATAAATAAACCCCGGTAACATCCAAACCCAAACCAGGACGCAACAAATAGTAGTAAGTTGCACAGCAAGAGAAATACTTGAAGGTTCACTACCGATGCTGCAACTAACTGAAGGATTTCTATTGCTACTCTGAATACCTCACAAGTGCCCACTTATTGCAATCTTTCATTGCAACAAGGAGAGTGATGTAGTCTGTAAGAGAAGTTTGAAGTTATACAGCAATATGATGATTAGCATAGTTACCTAAGTCTTAAGGACAGGGGAACACAAGCTTTCCGGGATGGAAAAACGGTTCCTGAATGTTGGGAATGGCAGGGGGAAAGCTATTAAAAATAATATGTTAAAGTTAATATTGACTATATTTTAAATTTATTCAATCAAATTTAAGGATTTAAACTGTATTTTATGTAAAAGTTTTAGGTAATTTTGAGATTAAAATTCAATGCTTACGGTAAAAATAACAGCATTTTCAAAGTGAAACCATCAGAAAACATTTGAATTTTTACAAAAATAAGGGACCCCATGTTGTATTCTGATTTTATTTTTGCCCTTGTTGCTCTTAGGACGGGGTTATGACGCTCATTCTATGTACCCATCCTTTGTTTGTACAGCCCTCTGTAAATATTTTTCTGAAGGGCATATATGACGTATCTTTCAAAATAAAATAAAAAAGACAGTCCAAACCGCTAATAGAAAAGTATAGACATGATCAACACGTAATGCACATAGATCCAAAAAATATAAATGAATGTCCAAACTATTAATAAGAAAATTAGCATAAAGTGTTCAATCTCTTTCCTGAAGAATAGCTTTCAACTGCGTTGCTACTCACAGATACACCAACATAGCTAACTCCATCTTGAGCCCATTTGTGTCCAATTATACTTAGGTTGGCAAATACCAGACAATCCATACCTCACTATTAATGACAATCAGACTTGGATCTGCCACACGTAGCCATGCCCAACAGACTGCAGATTGGCTCCACATATGGTGGCATCTTATGCAGCAAAATTCACAAGTGTACTATGTACATGGACATAGTTTTCTGACATTCTTTGGCTAGCAAATTCCAATTCACTGTGTGTATAGAGAAGACATCAATCTGAAGCTGACAAGTCAACTCTAGTTACACTAAACATGCAAAGGATGTCACCAAGAAGGAAGCCAATGACTGAACCTCTGGACATCGATCAATAGCATCATCCACCAACCAATAGGTTGTTCTTGAGCTAACAGTGCTCGATTCTCTCTTGCCAATAATCTTCCAAACTTATTCCTTGGCATTGCAAAGAAATCATGGGACTTACCACTTCAAAAGGTTACCATTTTGTTTGCACAGGTTCCAAAGGTTCTTCCTTCACTATTTCACATACCACTCCCAATGAAGGGGAATCTGTTGATAAGTGTCACCTCCACTTTAAGTTTCGCGAAGGCTGTCAAACAGTCTAAATCTTCCCACTAGGGTAATGGCAAACACATGGTTTAGAACATTTTTCCCATCCATTTTAGATCCAACCAATGTATCATGTTCTTTTGGATATGATAACACATTTAAGAAAGAGACTATTGTCTATACATGTAACCTGTATGTAAAAACCATTGTACGGGGATTAAAAAGGTAAATTTGCACATAACCGGCCTCCATAGCTCACTCAAAAGTCAAGAGGCTTCACCATATCTTTCAGTGCATTGTTTGTTGTATCTGTTGCACAAAGTGTCCAAAAACAAATGTTGATAAAGATTTTGTACAATGTGTTGGCTAGATTTTCTGCATAGCTGAAAAATTAGGCAGTCATGAGATAAATCTCCCTCATTTACCGGTGAGGCTCCCATGTAAGATTTTATCAATTATATATCTTAATATCTATTTGTGGGTATTACTTTAACCACGTAGCTCATGAATCATAACTATACGGTTCTGCAGCAAGTAAGCAACTGTAAAAGAAAGGAAAAATCTGTAGAAGAGGAAAATAATAGGAAACGGGGAAAGGAAAGAGGATGTGCAACCCAAGCAATAGTTTACAGAGTTGATTGCATGCACGTAGATTAAAACAAATAGATCATTAAGCACAGAATTCAAAGCAAAGGAAACTTTCAGATCTAGATCTAAAATAACACAAAGTTTATGAACAGATCTAGAAAGCAAGTAAGAAGCAAAATGCACCGTAGACACAAAGTTCTCCAGAAATCTCCTCTATATTCCTCTACCGGCAGAAATCGGGGGTTTCAGCTCAAAGTCTGGAACACAAGAATGTTGATTACAAATTTTGATCCTTTAACCCGTAGGTTCTTCCTCTATTTATAGTGTATAGAGGGCAATTTACAAATAGGAAACTATAACTGAACTGGCACATGTGGAAGTTGTAAAGGAAACAACTGACAATCTCCCTCCTAGAATTCCTCTTTACATGACATGCATAATTTATAACTGAAAACAGAACCTTCTATTTTGCATGTCTGCCACCTATCTCCAGGTAATTGACTTCTTCAAGTAACGACTTTTAAACCAATCACATAAGTTTTATAATTTAATTGATTGCTCAATTATTTTGTTGGAGGAAATAAGAGAAAGAAGAAGAAAGAGGAAAAGAAATTAGAAGAAAGCTGCAACACTTCCAGTCTTGTTCTTTTTCCATATTCTGCATGCGGTTGACTCTTTTGTCTTTGATTCTCACCAAGCCGGATCTGGAAGCAGGGGACTATGATTTGTTAGCGGGTATTGTCTTTGCTTTGTCTTCCCTCTTATCCTTGAAGCTTTTGCAATTCTTCTTCTATACACGCAAAGTAAATTCTATGAAGGCTTCAACTGGAAGATTGGGAGCACATGCACAAGATCCCGGAAGGATTTTCCCATGCATTGACTTCTACACGGGCTGTGTCGGAAACAAGAGGATGAATTTTTACTGGAAGCCTTTGCAATTATGACATCTAAATATGTCAATTAAATCGGTGATAGGTTTAGGGCCAATGTCTGTATCATTGACTTCAGCAAATCTGAAAGCTATGCATGATTCTGCTGATCTTTCTCTTTCATCATGCTTCAACATGCCTGGAACAATCTTTGCCTAAGCAACTATTTTTCTTTTTATTCTGCCAGAATTCGTTGCAATTGGTGCTGATCTAGGAATTTCTTCATATTCGGAAGATATATTCAATGTACCTGACATTGATTTGAATTTCCTTTCACTTATATAAGCACATGTAATGAATACCTGCAATTAATTCAGACAAAGCCAGAATCCAGAGCATGAAATACTTAATTTTTATCACAAAAATCTGCATATAAAGCCCACTGCCCTAAAATTTGAGGCTTTGTTTGCATGCAAAGCAAGCATAAATATTTTTAACTTCACCTGGGCACTTATACCAACATGCAGATAATTAACAATGCTTAAATCAAGCTCCTTCAACTCTAGGCGCCAAACTTTGAAGCTTTCCGGCAATGAAAAACTTTTTTTGATGCAAAAATCCTCCTTCCTTGGGCACCAAAACTATCCGGCCTGCAATCATTTGCAAAAAGAATTAATTACACCTTCACTATTGCAGCCCATGCTTATAAACCCTCAACATTCTATTTCTAATAATTGTCCACCCTATTCCTGGCAATTAATTAATAAACAATAATGTTTATTAACCCAAATTGGGCACCTATTTTTGCATGTTGCTGGCTGCCATTAAATAAATTTTATTTATTTATTTTTAGCATGCTACCTTCAGTTCACTTTGGCTTATCCTCATGCATTGACTTTCTATTCATCCTCGGCACCAAAATTAGGTAAAGCAGCTATTAATAAATACTATTAATATCATTGTTTAATCACCAAATGGGTCGCACTTTTCGACATGGGTGAATTCTAAATTTAAAAAGTCAACTTCTGGTGGGAATTTCCAGCTTGCACCGCAACTCTAAAAATCCTTTCTTCCACTTAAGTGATTTACCTTTCATCATGGGAATTTTTACCCTGCAAGGCAGGTAATAAATTCCCACCTGCCTGCTGCTTCTAATTTTCCCACTGCAGCTTAAGTGACTTTCCAAAAAGTGCGACTTGCATTAAAATTAGCCTCCTTTGAAAAAATGCGACTTGTTTGGGTGAATAAAACCTTCTGATGGGAAAAGATAGCCTGCTACGCAGGCGAACAATTCTCATCGGTGCTTTAAGTGATTTTTTCTTTATTTTATAATGGGAATTTTTACCTTAAGGCATGTAAGAAATTCCCCAAAAAGTGTGACCTGTCTGCTTCTAATTTTCCCACTGCAACTTAAGTAACTTTGACTTCATGGGAATTTTCACCCTGCAAGGCTAGTAATAAATTCCCACCTACCTGCTGCTACCAAAAATCCCACTGCAGCTTAAACCTATTCATTCCCAAAAAGTGCGACTTGCCTGGGAGACGCTTTTTGTGCATGACTTCATCATTTTTGGTTAGAAGCTTGCATTTTGAGGCCGATTCCTTCTGGAGCTATGTTGGTAGATGATCTCCAGATGCTTCTAGCAATTAAACAGACTATACTGGCGAAAGGATTGACCTAGGGGAATTTCACAGAGAAATCGAGGAGAAAACCGAAGAAAAACGCAAAAGAAATAAATAAAAGCGAAAAACGTTGCCAGAAGTTGCAGACAATGCCTTGAATTCATTCTTGCTAAAAACCCTAATGAGACGAGTTAATACTGGCATGCAAAATTGCAACAGGATTCAACCGGAGCACAATTTACTTCAAACGGGGCATTATTTATTCAATAAATAATTAAATAAAAAGTTTCCCGCAAACAAAACTTGGTGGAGGGATAAAACGAGTTTGGGCATCTGGGTATTTATCAAAATTGGTTCATATGATACACTGGGAATATCCTAACATAATACAAACATCTTCTGGCAATAAAAACACAAAAAGACCTATTATTTTAAAAAAGAACGAAAATTTTCAAATGGGTAGTCTCAGATTTCATGGTGAAATCTGGGGACACCACAATGTATCTAGCAAAATGACGCAAAGTCATTGCATCTGAAACCTGACACACCATCCCCTTCTTGAAAGCAAGTTGGTCGAAGACCCATTCATTGTTTCCCGATGGCTAAGGGATGAGAAAAACGAAAACTAAGTCATAATAAATTAATTTTTGAAGTGCAAAATAAAACTTTATTATAAGCACTTAAATTAATTTATTAGTGACAAAAAAAAATTAGAAAAAGAAAAGTCACTTTATTTTATTTCTCCCAAGTGGAAAAAGGCGAACCAATTCATATGGGGATATAATGCAATGGGAAAATACTAAATAAAGTGAGGGAAAGTATAAATAGATATATATAGATTTATATATATATATATATATATATCAACATTATATTACTGGAAAAAAACTTGTTTAAATTACAATGCAATGCCTTGGTACTCATACTCCAAGATCTATCCTTAGACTTCCAACAACATATTAAAGAAGAATAAAAGATCAGCCAATTTTGACTGCGCAAAATTGTCAAAAAACAATTGAATAATTAAAAATTAGAAAATTTTGAAAAGTATTACTTTGCGTGGTTCATTGGACTCCTTGCGATCGTCTTATTTTTGTGATCGTTTCGGTCTTCGTTTCGTGATTTTCGGGCAAGAACTCTTCCCGCCAGGCTATAAAACGCATTAAAATAATTAATTAATATTTAATTAATTAATTGCTCCTTGTTTGATTAAATTAATCACTTAAGGAGTATTTAATTAAATAAATATAAATGAAGGTTCATCCGACAAGTTTTAGTGCCGGGGAAGTTAGCTTTTGTTTCCAACTGCCGGGTTGGCATCCCAAACCCGGATTTCCACTTTCCTGGCAATTTCCTTCAAATTTCCCGCACGTGGGTTTTCCTCTGCCAATTGCCAAATCATGGATTGGCAAACGGGCATAAAATTCCCCAATTTCCCACATGGGGAAATTGGACGGGGATTGCCAACCCATTTTGCCATTCCCGTTGGCAATTGCCCGTTACTTTTCCCATTTCCCCCTGGCACTTAAGCCACTACCCGGGATGAGAGGAAGTTGAATTAATCCTCGTAACTTCCTCCATCAAACCCGGTGGAAAAAGTCAGAAGCTTCTTTTTCTTCAGGAAGACATAATATTTTGTTAACATTATGCAAGAGAACTCACGCCATTGTGAACGAAGAAATATCAGTTGTGCAAAAAAAAGGTTTTTAGTTTTTCAAGCTCCACGCATTCATCAAAAAGGTTTTAAAAATCTAAAGTTGAATTTCCACACAGCTGTGGGAGAAGCAAAGTTTCCACGTTTTAAAGGAAGGAGGAACAGTTTGAGGATCACCACGTTTTTGAAGAAGAACAGCTGTTCTATCACATTTCCCAAGACATTGTTCAACGCAGCAAGTGAACAGTCCAAAGGAAAACTTCCTACACTGGGAGGAGGCACCCAACATAAGGAAAGAACTAGAACAGTTTTTAAAGGACTCAGAAATTGAAAAAGCCACGCATTGGCCGAAGAAGGATAATCCAAAAAGGGATTTCACATGAACAGCTGAGGAAAGGAGACCACTCCACGCATGCAGAAAGGAGCAGCTCAGGCACGCACCAAATAGAGGAAAGAACTTTCCACGCGCCAGGAAGAGAAGGTGCCAGAACACCAGAAGCTTTCCCAGCATGCAAAGGATGAGAACGCAGACAAGCATTCGTGATTTTGGGTTGAAGTTTAGGAAGCATACGGAACAGTGCGCGACCCATACTCTCAAGAAACTTCACGCGCCCATTCAAGAAACTTCACGCGCCAGGGACAGGACACACACAGTCTGGGGAATGTTGAATGTTATTCATCTTGTTCAATATCAGCACTATTACGGTGCACTGCTTAAGAAACTTGCTCCTGAAAGCTACAGGCAATCCTACAATAATGACCACAGTCGTCATCAGTTGTTGCAAAATCTTGCAGCTATAGTAGAAGAACGAGATAAAGTTTTAGAATTGAGTTGACTCGCCAATTGTCATTTTGGAAAGTCGCTTCCAACAAGCAGATCGACCAACTATGTTGTTATCTGCTCAGTATCGAATACATCCTCAAATTCTGGATTTTCCTTCAAAACGTTTTTATCAAAATCGATTAAGTGATTCAGTGAGAGTGTTACCAGGAGACCTGATGAAGGTTATTACGGTGCAGAATGAAACGATTCATATTGTTCAGCATTTTATTTATTCTTTTCCCTAGAAATGAATTGAATGTGAAGGCCAACTCTGAAAATACCTGGTTGGCCGTTTCGTGTACTACATCCTTGTTACCTGTAAATGGTCTCTTTGAGAAACTCTAAGGGCAATAGGCAATATTTATACCCTTCCATTATGTACATCCAATCAGACAATAAAAAAAAGTATTCTTTTACCAAGTTCAGAGAAACTTGTTGATTGGAGCCGGGATTGCAGAATCCACTGCCAAAATACCGAGGGACAGCAAAGGCAAGAATCAGTCTTAAGGGTGTCTATCGACATGCTGAGGGCTTGAACCTGGGTCATCATCATGGCAGCATTAGGTCTTTATTGGTAATGGCATTTTCTCATCGTTTGAAAGGTACAATTGTGCTTATTATGGCAAAGCCAAAACATTCTTACTACAAGTGTTATATAATAAGGAAGAACCGTGAGCATTGTGGTAAAACCATTCTTTTCAAAAATGTTGGGTTAAGCTCGGTATTCAAGTGAGTTGAGCCAGAGAAGAACTCAGGGAGTTCGGTTCTGGAAAGAAGGTAAGACGACACGAAGGGCATGGATCGCCATGGGAGTCCGAATTCAAGTTGAAAATGCATGAGCTCATAATCAAGCTAGGAGCGATACGATTGAGGGCTCATTCGTGAGTTGAGTCGTCTAAACACCTAAGTGAAGAAGGAGCACATCTCGAGAATTTCTCATTCCAGTCATCATTCGTCTTTGCATGATTGCCCTAATTCTTCAGGCCTAATCAACAACACAACACTATAATTCAAAGCATTGGTTCATGCGCAAGCACCTGTAATCTATATCACACAATTTCTAGAGGTGGAACTCGTTGATGAAGTACCTCAAAATATACCAGCCCAACTTGTGGAAGTAGTCACAACTTCTCAACCAAAAGTTGATGATCCGGTTCTTTCCCTGCCTAAATTTGAAGAATCATCACAAATGGAGAAAATGGCGACAACATCTTTCTCACAACAAGAAGATCCAATTTCAGCAACACCCGAAGGTGATCCCCTTCAGCGTGATGAAGATCAATTCCCAACGAACACGAGAACCATGTACAATGAGGTACTTGGAGAGGTTCCCACCTGGCTACATGATACCCTGAAGAATTGAAAGAGGGTCATCAAGCCAATAGTGATAAACTTGGAAGCGATTGCGTAAATGTTAGAATCCATCACTCCAAAAAAGACCAAATACTACGCTAAGGTGTGTGTCAACGAATTCATAAATCACTTCGATGATTTTTCAACACCACTCGTTCACAATGGGGCAAAGGAGATGGATTTCCAAGACTCTGAAGTCTCACGAATTCTGCTCGGGAGATCAACACTTTGGGATGGTGACAAAGACAAAGGACATAACTCCAGGCAGTGAATTGCGAATTTGGCTCCTAGAAGATCTTCTCAATGGCGAAAGACCAGAAGCTGGATTCTGATAAACCAAGGTGGCGTAACGACTACGGTCTCATGACAAATGAATAATTCACCATGGAAAGGTACTCTGAGCATGTGGAGAATTGTGAATATGAATACGAATGAAGACAAATCTTCTCACACCAGGATATTGCTCAGATAGAGGGGTGGATGAATTGCTCAAGTTTCAAACTCAGCACTCTTGTCATTTGGAGGATTGCAGAGCACAGTCAATGAGTTCATTCCCGTACGATCGGGATAGGCGGACTCTTGGCCCAATGGATAAGGCACTGATCTTAGGTGTCTTGATCTAGGTGGCACATTGCTGACTAGGATGTCTACGTGTGCATACAAGTCATTTAAGTGGGGTCCACATGTACCCATTTCTTTTATTTATGTATTTTTCCTTAAATGACCTTTTAACTTAAGTGGTTTCTATTTTTAGTCACTTTTTAAAGGTTGGTTGAAAAAAGTCAAAGTCACTTAAGTGCCTTATTTAATGTGCATTTAAAACCCTAACTACTTTGTAACCAACTTTTGGGTTATAAAAGGAAGTGAGGGGCTCATTTGTAAGGGTGACTTTGAGAGAGGAGAAGAAGATACTTTTGTGCAAGCTTTGTTTCAAGAAGAAACTTTGTGTTCTTTGTGAAAAACATTTTGGAGTTAATAGAATAAGAACTTTGTGTCTCATTCATTGTCTCTTGTAACATTTGGTGTTCTTATGTTCATTAGATGTTAGGTGTTTGAATCTTGCATGCAAATATTATCTTTGATCTTATTGTCAACATTAGTAATCAGTTGTTCTAGTTCACAGTGATCAAGCTCTGACTATCTACTTGCTCATGTGTGTTCCCTTTTGCATGTTCTTGTTTGGCTAACTCAAACTCCGTTTTATTTGTGTTGGTTATTCATCTTTTCTCTTCATGCAATATTAGGCTCTGTTTTTACCTAACTCTTGCATGTTCTTTCAGTCCATTCCATTCCACTCCTTTCTTTCATTTCATTCCATTTCCTTCATTCACTTTTCTTCCATTGATGTTCCAAAACACCCCCCACATACAATTTTGAATGTACAGATGTAAATACAGTTTTGGTTTTCAATAAAGGCAGCCTCACCTTCATTGAGGAGGGACTTCGTTCCCACACTGTTGCATGTCATTTGCATGCGTGCAAATCCATATGCTAACAGTTTTTGGCGACTCCGCTGGGGATTCAGAAATCGTTAACCAGTGCTTGGTTAAATCTTTATGACTATCCCCTCTGCACAAGCTCCAGTTCTTCAACCGAACCTTGTGCCCGACGAAGATTTCCAAGGAGACATTGCTGCCAACCTTCGAATAGTAGCTTGGGAAAACCGTGAAAGCTTGCAGCAATTTGTGGCTGTTGATAGAGCCATTGACAGAGAAATCTACATCGAAGACCTTAGAAGAAGAGCACCCGCACTCGTGGCCAGAAGACCTCTTGGGCACGTGTTGATAGTTGTTCACCGACGCGGTCCTCTTCCACCCAGGTAATAAGTTGTATGACCATTACAGGTAACCCACCTATCTTGCAACCAAATCTTGTTTTTGCAGATACTCAAGAAGACATATCATCAGATTTGAGGCAAGCTATTTGGGAAAAGCGCACGAGTAACCATCATTTTCATCTCGCCGCATCAGTACTAGATAACGAAGAAGAGAAAGCCGCGAGAGTTGTTAGAGTTATTCAGGCGCAAATAGCTCAAGAAAGAGAGCAAAGAGAAAAGGCTAGAGCTGGTCGGAACACGCCAGTGATCTCTTCACCATAAATATTCCAAACTGGAAGGAAAGAGGTTTACGCGAGGAGAAAAAGCTAAAGGTAGATCTGACCCTACTTTTGACTTTCAAGGAAAATTTGGTTTCAAGTTATCTCCTCCCAAGAAGAACACACCTCGTAGATCTGCGAGCCTTGCATCAAGTCCTGAAAGAGCAAGCAAGGAAGGAATCACTACCAGTCAAGCACTTGTCCTTGCTCACATTGTTTTACCTACGCATACCACCTTTCCTCCAATGGCAGCCAATGTACCATGGGGAAATGCCATAGGCCCATTGGCCTTACCTGCTCGACATGAACTCCCACGAGGATCAAGAAAGATTCTTCCCAAGTTCGACGGAGATGGGAAGACGTCACCAGAGGATCATATTTCTGCCTTCTTCGCTGCATGTGCTGTTTTGTCAGTAGAATACGAAGATGTTGCTATTCGTCTCTTCATCGAGACATTGCATGATATTGCTGCAGATTGGTTTCATCATCTACCCAATGGATGTATTACAAGTTGGGATGATATGAAAACCAAGTTTGAAAATCGATTCAAAACAGCGGAAGATGAACATGCTCTTCTTGCCCAACTATCTCAGGCAAAGAAAGAGCCTACAGAACCCATGAGGAATTTCGTGGCCAAATTCAACAAGATGGTAAACAAAGTTCCCACCGGGATTCGTCCCAACCTTGATGGACAAAAATGTTTCTTTATTAACGCACAACAACCAGAAGTGTGCTATCAGCTAAGAAGGGCCAGGGTGGCTACTTTGGAACTTGCTCAATCTTTGGCCATAGAAATCGAAGATGACTTAATCATGGCAGGAAAATTCAAGAAAAATTCCCTCAAAGGAAAGAGTCAAGAAACTCCCAACGTTTCAGAAACTATACTCACTAAGTTGGCTAATGATATGCTAGCTTTGAAGAAGCAAGTTGCTCAAAGTAGTAAACCTGCTCCTTACAAAGATATCCCGCGAAAAGGATACGTTCCCAACAAAGCCAGGATTGCAGGTGCTCCAACGAGGCTTGCTATTGAAGCAGCTCCCGCAACTAATTCCAAATGTGATGTCATTGAAGAAAGCGATGATGAGATTGAGGTCGTCGAGGTTGATGAGGAAGAGCCTGATTCTGAGGCATCTGAACCTACAGTTGAAGATCCTGAGGAAGAAAGTAATAATCATTTCTTTGAGTACCGTTCCGATGAAGAAGATGAATATGAAGAAATTATAGAAGATATGAATAGTCAATCCTTCGCTGTCTTCACACGCTCTCAGAAAAAGGACCAAGATACCACCAAGGCGGGAGATAGAGAGGTTTCCAAGGAAACTCTCAAAGGATCCAAGATAAAGGAGGCTCCTAAAGAGTCCAGAGATACTGAGGTTTCAAAGGTCAAGACTATCTTAAAGAAAGGAGAGCCTTTGTTAGATCAATCAGTTAGTAAACCAATTACGAAGAAAACTTCTTCTTCCACATCCGTATCAACCAAGCCCGAGACCAAGGTCAAAAGTGTGCCATCATCAAGTTCGAAAGAACTCATATCTGAGACTTCAAGTGCAATTACTTTGCCTAAATTTGATATCATTGATCATATCAATAAAACAAAAATTTCCATGTCACAGGCAGAGTACTTGAAGTCCAACAAGGATCAGCTCGAGAAGTTGGTCCAGTTTATCAAAGGCGACTCTACTGTTCATTCCTCTAAAGGAATTCTAAAAACTCCCAAAGATGGGAAAACTCAAAATATTGTGGCGGCCACTACACCTTCAAATGAAAAGATCGAACCTTTCTTTGTGTCTTTTCTTATCAACGGATGCAAGTTAAGTAATTGCATTATAGACTCTGGAGCCTCGGATAATGTGATGCCGGCAAAAGTAGCACATGCTCTTGGTTTGACTTGTACGAGAACATTCGGATCATGTTACTCTATGGAAACCAAGCAAGTTCCTCTGATCGGGCAGATTAAGGATGCCCAAATGGTTTTAGCCCAATTCCCTCAAAAGCGAGTTAAGGTAACTATTTTAGTTGCTGATATCCCCGCCTCGTATGGAATGTTGTTGAGCAGGAAATTTTGTAGGGATTTGGGTGGTGAGATTCAAATGGACTGGTCTCATGCCATGATTCCTATCAATGGAGAAATGAAGAAACTTATGCCGGAAGCTCAGGCAAAGTTCACAGTAACTAAAACTGAAGATCCTCGCGCACAGATCCTTTTCCAAGGCTCAAGTATGGGTAATTATATGATGACTACAGAAGTTCATACCCCTGAGATCACTTGCCAAGATTCCAATGAGATCTGGACTCTTGAGTTCGATGGAAGTTGTTGCTCAACGGGCTCTGGTGCAGGAGTGGTGCTCATATCTCCAAATGGTAAAATCTTTCCTTTTTCCTATAAACTCGAATTTTCAAATACTAATAACACTGCAGAGTACGAGGCATTAATCCTTGGCCTCCAAGTTGCAGAAGAGAAAGGGATAAAAAATCTGGAAGTCTTTGGAGATGCGGAATTGATCGTGAAACAAGTAAGAAATCAGTTCCAGGTAAAGAACGATCGTCTGAGACACTACAGAAATAAAGTTTGGGATGCCATAGAAGTTTTCGATGCTTTTTCCATTAAATCTGTCCCTCGTGAAAAGAATGACAAAGCGGATTCTCTAGCAGTCTCAGCGTCATTAATGATTCCTCATTCAGAATTTGATCAAGACAAATACACCATTGAAATGGTTTTTAGGCCAAGTGTTCCTGACAATGCAGAAAATTGGCAAGTATTTAATGATGATCAACAAATTATTGCCTTCTTGGAAAAGAGAGAAAATTTTGAACAGTTGTACTTTGAAGGAAGTGATTCGGCATTTCGCGAATCAACTACCTCACCCATTCAGGAAGGAGTTGAGAACGAAGATCCTGGTGATGGCATCATTCAACTCAAAGGAAATAAAATTCCCAAAGGATTGGTTTCACTCGAAGAACTTTTTGACAAACATGACAGGTTTATTAAAGAGAAAGAGCAGGCAGGACCTGCAAATTCTGCTGACTATGAGCAAATTAATATCGGCACCAAGGATAAACCTCGCCTGATCAATATTGGTAAATGTTGCTCGCCTGAGGAGCGCAGGAAATTCATAAATCTCCTTACCAAATATTCTGACGTCTTGGCATATTCATACGAAGACTTGAAGTCTTTCCAACCCAGGGAAATGGAGCATGCCATACCCTTGAAGCCTGGCGCAGTTCCATTCAGGCAAAAGCAAAGACAATATAATCCCAAGATTGCAGGGACAATATTTCATGAAGTTCAAAAGATGCTAGATGCACGAATAGTTTTTCCTATTCGACATTCGACCTGGATAGCTAATATTGTACCGGTTCGCAAGAAAAATGGAGAAATTAGGATTTGCGTGGATTTCCGCAATCTTAATCAGGCGTCCTTGAAGGATAACTACCCACTGCCAGTCATGGACCATATTCTGCAGGCAGTAACTGGATCGGAAATGCTATCTATGCTAGATGGTTTCTCTGGCTATAATCAGATTGAGGTGGCTAGAGAAGATCAACATAAAACTGCATTCACTACCCCCTGGGGTACGTTCGCATATAGAAGAATGCCCTTCGGTTTGATCAATGCTGGTGCAACGTTTCAAAGGGCCATGGATATGGCGTTTGCAGATTATAAGGACAAGATCATTGTGATATACCTAGATGACTTGACAGTGTTTTCAAAGAAGCGAGAAGATCACTTAAGAGATTTAGAGAAAATTTTGCAAAGGTGTAAACTTCATAAGATTTCTCTGAATCCAAAAAAATCTGTGTTTGGAGTTACGGAAGGTAAACTCCTAGGTCATATTGTTTCTAAGGAAGGAACTAAGATCGATCCTGAACGCGTTCAAGCTATAAAGAATCTTTCCTTGCCTACAAGTAAACCTGGAGTCCACTCCTTCTTTGGAAAGGTGAATTTTTTGAGAAGGTTCGTGCCAGATTTCGCCGAGCTGACTAAAGAAATCGCTGATATGATGAAAGGAAAAGAATCTTTCAAATGGTCAAAGGAAGGTAGAGAGGCATTTGAGCAAATCAAGGGTGCTATTGCAAAAGCTCCTACATTGGTGTGTCCCGATTTTAAGAAGGATTTTATAATTTATTGTTATGCTTCGCCACACACAATCTCTGCCATTTTGACTCAGCACAATCAAGAGGGGATTGAATCTCCTATCGCATTCATGAGTTCGGGATTCAAGAAACATGAACTTAATTACACTCCTCTTGAGAGACATGCGTACGCGGTGGTAAGAGCCCTGAAACACTTCAGGTATTACGTGTTGAATTCTCACACCAAAGTCTTAGTTCCAGACACCGCGGTGAAATCAATGTTGACACAACAGGAACCGGGATCTAAAAGAGGTAATTGGGTCTCCAAGATACAAGAATATGATCTGGACATCAAGCCTACCAAGTTGGTTCGAGGGAGAGGACTCTGCCAACTCATTGCAGAGAATGAACCACGAGATAACTCTGAAGAAGAACTAGTTGAAGGAAATTTACCATTGGTAGTTTTTGTCAGTACCACGGATGAATGGTATTCTGATATTGCCTACTTCCTCACATACGGCGAGTGTCCAGAAAATCTGACAGCTAAAGAGAAACGAGCAATCAAACTAAGAGCTGCCAGATACGTCATTTGGGATAACACGTTGTTCAAGAAAGGAATTGACGGCATGTTCCTCAGATGTGTTGATAAAGAACAACAGCCTAGGTTGTTGGAAGCCTTCCACAATCATGCTTGCGGCGGTCATTTTTCTGGCCCAGTAACAGCCCATAAAATTCTGAGAGCACATTATTACTGGCCCACTATGTTTTCTGATGCTCAGAAATGGGTGACCAAATGTGAGGCCTGTCAACAATTTGTCGGAAGACCAAAGTTGGCAGCACTGCCTTTGAAGCCAGTTGTCATTGAAGAACCCTTTCAACAATGGGGTTTAGATTTCATCGGGGTCTTGAACCCTAATTCCAGCGCTGGTCATACCCACGTGCTCACTGCCACTGATTACTTTACAAAATGGGTAGAAGCTATACCGGTGAAACAAACATCTACTGCAGTAATCTGTGATTTCATCAAAGAAAACATATTGGTTCGTTATGGAATTCCTCACAAGATTGTGACTGACAATGCCTCAAATTTTTCTTCTGCAGAGATGATAGGTTTTTGTTATGGATATGGGATATCTTTGTCTCATTCATCAGATTACTACCCGCAGGGAAACGGTCAGGCTGAATCCAGCAACAAAAACCTCATTACCATTGTGCGCAAGTTAGTCGAAGAAAATCAAAGAACTTGGCACAAAAAGTTATACGATGCATTGTGGGCTGACCGCATAACTCCCAAAAGGGCAATTGGGATGTCTCCATTTCAACTTCTGTATGGAACTGATGCTCAAATTCCCGTCACATTGGAGCTACCAGCGTTAAAATTAGCTCAGGCAGTTGATGATGAATGCTTCACCAATGCATTAGATAAAAGGGTCATGTTTCTAACCAAGCTTGAGGAACAAAGAAGTCAAGTGGCCAACAGGATCAAGGAACATCAATCCAAGGTAAAGAAGTTGTTTGACAGGAAAACTAGAGAGAGACAGTTTCAAATCAATGACTTAGTTCTTCTCTGGGATAAAAGACGTGAGCCGAAGGGAAAGCATGGGAAGTTTGACTCGCTGTGGCTGGGACCTTTCAAAATAAGACACTTCTGTGGAGATAGTACCTACTACTTGGCATATCCTGATGGAACTCATTTGCCTTTGCCCTACAGTGGGCAGTATCTCAAATATTACCAGAATTGAAAACGGGTTGTTCCCCGTATGTACATAGGTAATTAGGATTTTGGTTTGTTTGTTTCCCTGTTTTTCGGTCTCCTCTCTTGTGTCGCCCCATTTTTGTGCCCCATCTTTCTGTGATCATGTTCATGACTATTTTGGTCTGGGTCCGTTGCTGCGTCCATGAAGTCCTTGTCCCCAATCAGAGCCAGCTGTTATCAGCCAATTTTGACTGCGCAAAATTGTCAAAAAACAATTAAATAATTAAAAATTAGAAAATTTTGAAAAGTATTACTTTGCGTGGTTCATTGGACTCCTTGCGATCGTCTTATTTTTGTGATCGTTTCGGTCTTCGTTTCGTGATTTTCGGGCAAGAACTCTTCCCGCCAGGCTATAAAACGCATTAAAATACATTAAAATAATTAATTAATATTTAATTAATTAATTGCTCCTTGTTTGATTAAATTAATCACTTAAGGAGTATTTAATTAAATAAATATAAATTAAGGTTCATCCGACAAGTTTTAGTGCCGGGGAAGTAAGCTTTTGTTTCCAACTGCCGGGTTGGCATCCCAAACCCGGATTTCCACTTTCCTGGCAATTTCCTTCAAATTTCCCGCACGTGGGTTTTCCTCTGCCAATTGCCAAATCATGGATTGGCAAACGGGCATAAAATTCCCCAATTTCCCACATGGGGAAATTGGACGGGGATTGCCAACCCATTTTTCCATTCCCGTTGGCAATTGCCCGTTACTTTTCCCATTTCCCCCTGGCACTTAAGCCACTACCCGGGATGAGAGGAAGTTGAATTAATCCTCGTAACTTCCTCCATCAAACCCGGTGGAAAAAGTCAGAAGCTTCTTTTTCTTCAGAAGACATAATATTTTGTTAACATTATGCAAGAGAACCCACGCCATTGTGAAGAAGAAAATTAATCAGCAAATCCACGCAAAGGAAAAGTAAAGACAAAGGAGAATTTCACAACAGCTAAGTGGAGAGAAAAGAAATACAGGTAAGGAGAAAGGAACAGTTTGAGGATCACCAGCATAAAAGAATCAGCTGTCCACACATTGCCCAAGACAGCAACGCAAAGTGAACAGTCCAAATGAAAAGGAGCAGCTCCGCACCAACATAGAGGAAAGAATTTCCACGGCCAGGACTCAGAAATTGACAGTCCAAAAGGAAAGCATTCCACGCCTGGCAAAAGAAAGAGAACAGTTAATCACATGCAAAAGAAGAAAGACAAGCAACCATTTTAAATTCGTGGCCAGAGCAGGCCAAATTGAGGAAAAGCCACGCAATGCCTGAATGTTTCAAAAATTTTATCGACCAGCTTCATAAAGGAGTTTCAATGGTCCGCAAATTGAAAATGGAGTTGGGTCCTAGGAAGCAACGCAGGAACCCTGGCCCTAGTCACTTTGGTGCAAGCATTTGAAGGAAGGACACAGGCAAATGTTGAATGTTATTCATCTTGTTCAATATCAGCACTATTACGGTGCACTGCTTAAGGAAAAGCTACAGGCAATCCTACAATACATGCAAACAGTGCGCGCAGTGCGCGCGAGTTTGGAAAGCAACGGAACATTCAGTGCGTTTAAGGCAACAGAAAAGCATACGGGACAGTGCGTGATCCATACTCTGAAGAACATCATCGATTGATCCTGCGCCAATACTGTCTTTACTGTTTGCATTATTTTGGTTTGCCTGTAGCTTTTTCAAAAAAAATAAAAAACGCGACCCCGTAACTGAACCGTGGGCAAGTATGTTTGAAAAAATGAATTGTTTTTGCGACTTGTTATATTCTGCATTTTCATCGGCCTTCAGAAAGAATGCGTAATATTGCGATGGATTGGAGTCACGCTATTCAAGGCTTCATAAAAAATTCCCCGAATCAGGAGATGAAGGTTATTACGGTGCAGAATGAAACGATTCATATTGTTCAGCATTTTATTTTTATTTTTTCCCTAGAAATGAATTGAATGTGAAGGCCGACTCTGAAAATACCTGGTTGGCCGTTTCGTGTACTACATCCTTGTTACTTGTAAATGGTCTCTTTGAGAAACTCTAAGGGCAATAGGCAATATTTATACCCTTCCATTATGTACATCCAATCAGACAATAAAAAGTATTCTTTTACCAGGTTCAGAGAAACTTGTTGATTGGAGCCGGGATTGCAGAATCCACTGCCAAAATACCGAGGAGCTCTTTGGCCAAGAATCAGTCTTAAGGGTGTCTATCGACATGCTGAGGGCTTGAACCTGGGTCATCATCATGGCAGCATTAGGTCTTTATTGGTAATGGCATTTTCTCATCGTTTGGAAGGTACAATTGTGCTTATTATGGCAAAGCCAAAACATTCTTACTACAAGTGTTATATAATAAGGAAGAACCGTGAGCATTGTGGTAAAACCATTCTTTTCAAAAATGTTGGGTTAAGCTCGGTATTCAAGTGAGTTGAGCCAGAGAAGAACTCAGGGAGTTCGGTTCTGGAAAGAAGGTAAGACGACACGAAGGGCATGGATCGCCATGGGAGTCCGAATTCAAGTTGAAAATGCATGAGCTCATAATCAAGCTAGGAGCGATACGATTGAGGGCTCATTCGTGAGTTGAGTCGTCTAAACACCTAAGTGAAGAAGGAGCACATCTCGAGAATTTCTCATTCCAAGTCATCATTCGTCTTTGCATGATTGCCCTAATTCTTCAGGCCTAATCAACAACACAACACTATAATTCAAAGCATTGGTTCATGCGCAAGCACCTGTAATCTATATCACACAATTTCTAGAGGTGGAACTCGTTGATGAAGTACCTCAAAATATACCAGCCCAACTTGTGGAAGTAGTCACAACTTCTCAACCAAAATTTGATGATCCGGTTCTTTCCCTGCCTAAATTTGAAGAATCATCACAAATGGAGAAAATGGCGACAACATCTTTCTCACAACAAGAAGATCCAATTTCAGCAACACCCGAAGGTGATCCCCTTCTGCGTGATGAAGATCAATTCCCAACGAACACGAGAACCATGTACAATGAGGTACTTGGAGAGGTTCCCACCTGGCTACATGATACCCTGAAGAATTGAAAGAGGGTCATCAAGCCAATAGTGATAAACTTGGAAGCGATTGCGTAAATGTTAGAATCCATCACTCCAAAAAAGACCAAATATTACGCTAAGGTGTGTGTCAACGAATTCATAAATCACTTCGATGATTTTTCAACACCACTCGTTCACAATGGGGCAAAGGAGATGGATTTCCAAGACTCTGAAGTCTCATTTCTGCTCGGGAGATCAACACTTTGGGATGGTGACAAAGACAAAGGACATAACTCCAGGCAGTGAATTGCGAATTTGGCTCCTAGAAGATCTTCTCAATGGCGAAAGACCAGAGGCTAGATTCTGACAAACCAAGGTGGCGTAACGACTACGGTCTCATGACAAATGAATAATTCACCATGGAAAGGTACTCGGAGCATGTGGAGAATTGTGAATATGAATACGAATGAAGACAAATCTTCTCACACCAGGATATTGCTCAGATAGAGGGGTGGATGAATTGCTCAAGTTTCAAACTCAACACTCTTGTCATTTGGAGGATTGCAGAGCACAGTCAATGAGTTCATTCCCGTACGATCGGGATAGGCGGACTCTTGGCCCAATGGATAAGGCACTGATCCTAGGTGTCTTGATCTAGGTGGCACATTGCTGACTAGGATGTCTACGTGTGCATACAAGTCATTTAAGTGGGGTCCACATGTACCCATTTCTTTTATTTATGTATTTTTCCTTAAATGACCTTTTAACTTAAGTGGTTTCTATTTTTAGTCACTTTTTAAAAGTTGGTTGAAAAAGTCAAAGTCACTTAAGTGCCCTATTTAATGTGCATTTAAAACCCTAACTACTTCGTAACCAACTTTTGGGTTATAAAAGGAAGTGAGGGGCTCATTTGTAAGGGTGACTTTGAGAGAGGAGAAGAAGATACTTTTGTGCAAGCTTTGTTTCAAGAAGAAACTTTGTGTTCTTTGTGAAAAACATTTTGGAGTTAATAGAATAAGAACTTTGTGTCTCATTCATTGTCTCTTGTAACATTTGGTGTTCTTATGTTCATTAGATGTTAGGTGTTTAAATCTTGCATGCAAATATTATCTTTGATCTTATTGTCAACATTAGTAATCAGTTGTTCTAGTTCACAGTGATCAAGCTCTGACTATCTACTTGCTCATGTGTGTTCCCTTTTGCATGTTCTTGTTTGGCTAACTCAAACTCCGTTTTATTTGTGTTGGTTATTCATCTTTTCTCTTCATGCAATATTAGGCTCTGTTTTTACCTAACTCTTGCATGTTCTTTCAGTCCATTCCATTCCACTCCTTTCTTTCATTTCATTCCATTTCCTTCATTCACTTTTCTTCCATTGATGTTCCAAAACACCCCCCACATACAATTTTGAATGTACAGATGTAAATACAGTTTTGGTTTTCAATAAAGGCAGCCTCACCTTCATTGAGGAGGGACTTCGTTCCCACACTGTTGCATGTCATTTGCTATGCGACCCTCACTTGGTTTCTGGGCCAATCCCAAAACCAAATGCAAACTTAAAACATGCATATCAGATTTTTGTCCTGCAGATTTGTATTTTTTCTTGAAAAATGCGATTAGGATATTGCATGAAACTCACACCAATCAGTCAACAATTAATTATTTCCCACTCCAATATGATTTCCAGATTTTATGAACCCCAAGACTCAATTTCTGACTGCTGCAAGTAACTACCAGAAATGGTGACTAGGGTTAGTGAAGAAACTCATACAAAGCAACAACCAATTCTATATAGTTTTAATTTAAACTGATCTCTGAATTTTTAACAGCCCAGACATGGATAAAAGCTGATTTTTAGGGGCAAATATTGACTGAAATACAGTTCAGAAATCTGCGAACAATTGTGACTGAAAATAACACTTCCAACCCTTAAAAATGATAAATAACTGATTACTTTGAATCACAAACATCAGTTTGGGATAGAAAAATACAAATCAGACCTGTGACATTTCCAAAGCAACTCAGACTGGCCAAAAGATGGGTTGCTCAGCCTTAGATAATTAAGAAACTCCACTGCTGCAATCTTTTCCACGAACTCTGCTACAAACCCACTTTATTCACTGCTGAAGAAAACTGAAAACTATTTGTAATCACAATGGATAACCCTAGGTAGGAAAGTCCTCAAATGCTCTAAGAAGGTTTTCGTCCTCTAGAGGTAAATTCTAAGGGTTTTCATCCTTAGAATAATGTAGACAAAAGCTCAAGGCTTCATGCACAATTCCGAAATTAGATAATGATTATAGAATTCTCTATAGCAAGTCGACTTGTCCTTTTAAAGGAAAAAGTGACCCAAAGTAACCTTCTACAAAACCAATCAGCTCCTTTCAGCATTAAATGCTTTTCTCCCTCCATTTTTCTATCCTAGATAAGATAAGATAAGATAAATATATTAATGTCCAACGAATGACCACAAAAGTAGGTCAATGGGACTGCAGTCCAAATAATATACAAAGTGTGAGTGGGGACAACTCAAACGAGTTCCCAAAAGCAGAAGAAAGGAAAAGAGACGAAGCATAAAGGAAACCCAAAGCCAATACTCCCACAGGCGGGGGCAATGGAGCAAACAGGGAAGAAAGACGGGAGAAGCAAATAAGGGAATGGAGGAGGGGGCAAACGAGGACTAGTGGTCTACTCATATATGGTAGCCACACCCCTCCTAACATTTGAGCCCGACGAAAAGAAGCTCCTGAGGGACTGGAAACCCAAAGAGGGAGGCAAAAACCTCCTCCCTTGCTGAGATCTAAGATTGAAACGACGGCCAAGGGACAAATGGAGCAAGGCTGCCCTCTAGTACGAGTGTGAATCCGATTCTGCTGGTGGTGATCAGGAAAATGTGAAGGTCCAACAGGAGACGAACTGATCGATGCACTGTATCTGGGTCAGAAAGGCTCTGTCATTTAGTTCCTCCACCTGTGGGTAGAACCGGAAAGAAGGTTGTAATTCGTCTCGTGGGGATGACTCTCAGAGTGGGATAAAGAATCTAGTCCCGGAGCAACAGAGACTCACGGATGTAGAGGGCAAGACACCGCTGGTCAATATATTTGAAGAAAATCGGGAGAGTTTGAATCCCTCTCAAGAGGCAGTGAAATCGTCCTCTGATCTCATAGTATATGGGGCAACACAAGATGAAATGAGTCTCAGTCTCCACCTCATGAAGGCTACAGAGCCTACAAAATCGGTCATCCCAATCAATGTGATGATCAGTCTCACACCGAAGTCTGTGGGAGCCAACCTGAAACTGACCCAAAGGTATACAGAGGGCATGCCCCCAGTGACGAAAGGTGTACTGAGGGCAGATGATGAGTCCATCTCTGATCTCAAGAAAGTGCTCTGCATAAAAGGACATCTTCAGACACAAACCCCTAGGAGGGTTCACCCAAGTAATTTGAATGAAACTCCTGTAGATATCTTCCCAGATGGACCTGTTCAACACTTGCTTGGTGGGCAAGAGATGACTGAGAGCATTCAAGGAATACTGGAAAGGGGGGAGACGATCAATTTGAATACCAACTGAATCCAAGAAGGCAGAAGTCTTGGAAAACCAACGGCCTACATCTTGGCCAATACTCACAGAGGAGCAATAAGAGAGATACGGATACCTGGCCCGCTCATCAGAGAGATCACCAAACCTTCTGATACGATGAAGAAAGGTTGATATGTCAAATATAGTCTCCAGACGGAAAGGTTGTGCTCCGAATTTTGCCAAAATAATATGTTGGGAGACCATCTGCTTACATCTGATGAAGCGACAAAGGAGGAGAGTCTGAATCCTCGCAGCAGAAGACCAATCCGTGTCTAAAAAGGGGAGGGGCCCCAGACAACAGACCCATAGAGAACAGTGGGGCGAATGAGGGAGTTCATAAGAAACATCTTGGAGGAGATGTCCTGGAAGTGGTGTCGAAAGCACTGTCTCTCGAGAATGGCAAGAGACCCATACCCTTTAATCACCCTCGGCTGAAGAGCATGCCTCATACTGAATCTTGGCCTTAAGAACTGGACTCCTAGGTAGGTGTATGTATTAGTGATTTCAACCTCTTGCCCTTAGAAGAAGAAATGGAGATGTGATGTCTTCAACACGTTGAAGACCATGACCTTGGTCTTACCCAGATTGACTGTCAAATGCCGAAGATCACAAAATAAAGCAAGTCACAATTTTTAGAGGGAATAAACTTGACCCATGAGCTTTTTATCATTTTTCCCTTTTTCTATTGCCCTTAAGGCTAGTCGCACTTTTCCTTGAAAAAAAATAATTTGTGCTAAGTGCTTTATCATTTGGTTCACTTTTCTATTTTTGATAAGTCCATAATATTTTATTATAAGTGCTTTTATAATATTTTATTTATTTTTGTACTTTATAATAAGATATTAGAACTTAAGTCTCCCCCTTTTTATATGTTCTTAGCTGTCAGGAAGATAGAGTAGGTTACGGGTCTTCGTCACGACTATCCTAGCAAGTAGGACATTTCAGTCCTCCCTTCCCAAGATTGCTTGCCCTCAAGCAATTCTAAAAATCTTTTGTCCAAGTGCCATGCATAATAGACAAAAACATGCTGAAGTGCCTTAAAATTCAAGCACCTGTACTTGTTAGATGAGATAAATCTTGCCACCACTTGCCCTTGACAAGGTGCTCATATTCACATGGTTGTACCCAAGGCATTACATAATGCAAATTACAGATTTTATCATCCATATCATCACTCTTATAAAAATAAATTTGAATATGCTACAAATATGTCATTAGTTTGTTTGTAACATACCTTATGGAGTCACCATGGTTCACAAAGGGCTGAAATTCTTCACAACTTAGATGCTGCAATATAATGCTCCCTCCATCAATCACATCTTGTGAAATCTGCCCCTCATTGACAACTGCAATCATATTGTTGGCTGTCATTCTTGGAGGAACTCCTTTCCTCATGCCTTACAAAACAATTTCTTTGTCTTGCACTTCGAATTTTAGCTCCATAGTTTGATAATTTTGATTAAAATCACCCAAGGATTGGAGCCATTGAACACCAAGGGACTAAATCCAACCCACCAACGCCAACATAAAATCCATCAATTACCTCATGTCCTCCCATGGTCAATTGAAGTTGGGGAATCCTTTTGGTGCATGTGATTAAATGCCTATCCGCTACAATCACATCAAATCCTTGGAATTCTTCTTTTTAAACCCAATCTAGCAACTAACCCTTCATCAATGAAGTTGTGTGTTGCTCCTCCATGAATCAATATGGTAACCCTTTGCCCAAGAAGATCAACCTTCACATGAAATGCATAGAAACTAGGCAATACGGTTAGTGTAGCTAAGGTAGCATTAGTGACATTCAACTCATCATCCTTTGCTTGATCTTTTGGATCAGCATTATCTTCATCCTCTTCATCATCAATAACTTCAATATAATGAATGGATCTCTTACCTTTACAACGATGATCGAGTACCCACGTTTTTTACAATCAAAGAATAATTTCTTCCTCCTTAGCTCATTCGTTGCTTCAATTTCCAACTTGTTTCTCTCCCATTCTTGTGCTTCTATTTTGCTGCCCACTAACTGTTGATCCTTGCTTCTCATTTTGAGGTGTTATGGGCTGCTCACATGTGTTCTTTTGCTGCCCCAAAGGCAGTGTTCGCTGTTGCCCAAACTGCAGATTTCTCCCCTTTGGCATCGAACTTTCCAAGTCTAATGACTTCTTAATGGCGTCTTGAAGAGATGGAGGATTAAAAGCTTTAACAAGGCCTTTTAATGGTTCTCTTAACCCTTCAACAAACAATAAAACAAGCCTTATTTCACTAACATCAGGTACCACTACTGCAATTCTTTGAAAATAAAAAATATACTTATCTAGAGTTCCATCCTGTTTGAGTTGGGATAGCTCCCTGAAAATGCAAGTCCAGATGCATCCTATCAAACCTTTTTGTCAAACACTTGTTGAAATCTTCGAGGGAGGTGATAGAGCCATGTCCTTGAGTGATGATGCCATGGTACTGTTACTACAAAATTACAACACCCTTGATAACTCAAGTGTGTGTGCATGAGGCCATAAATGTAATCTGCATAACATGGGATTATCCTGCAATGTGAGACCTTGCAAGTAGGATAACCCTCCGGAGAAAACCAACATCTTCTCCTAACCTAGTGCCAACTTCTCCAAAGTGTAGAGAATGGAAAACTAATCTAATCCTACCCTAATGCTTTCCAAGGAGACACAAATAGAAGAATTCATAAAAAAAGTAAATATACTCTAAATGAAGGTGATGCACGAAGAAAGGAGGGTGGAAATATCCTAAGTGAGTGAAAATAGGGAGTAAACAAAGTGAGAGAGGGCAAATAGAAAGGCCACAGTCTGAAACAATATTTAATTCCCTATATTCATGGAGCACAACAAATTAAGGGGTCCTACACAGAGATAGAGATATGCACAGTATACCTACAAACATACTGGGAGGCAAAAGATGTAAGGTATAACTCGAGTTAGGGAAAGAAAAGCCACAAAACACCAATTTTATTGCCAAAAACATGCACAATCCATTACAATGTAGGCACAAGGCAAGAATCCTTTACAAAATGCCCAAATTCAAGGCCTTTAGCTCACAAAAACTCTAGAACAATTTTGATAGAGTTCCTTTACATTACAGGATCTCTCCCCTCAAAATGAGGCGGAGTTTACAATATATAGACAAATTGTGCCTTACCAATCGGTAGAATACATGAAAGAGGTACGGGAAGCAATATAATTTGGTGCTTTACTTGCACGGGCAATCATGGGGCAGCATACCTCATTAAATCTGGTTGTTGAGCTGTCATTCACCCACCTACCTTTGCCTGGCCCGTGACTCGTCCAACCATGGTGGGTTAGACAGACATCCAACCTCATGGGCCGTACAACCTTCTTTGAGCAAACAACTAACCAGCCTGCAAGTCGTCCTTTATATCTGGGTCGGACGATCATCTAACCATGAAACCATACAATTGTGAGTGGGTCGTCCAATCTCATTGCCGTCCAACTTGGGAGGGTTGGACGACCATCTAACTAGATGGGTCGTACATCCTTGTGGCGGCCCGCCCAACCTAATAACCGCCATCCTTATACCGTGGGCCATCCAACCTGGGAGGTTGGACAGTCGTCTATCGTCTACCCATACAACTGATGGGGTTGGATGACCTTCCAACCCTGTGCCGTACAATGTGCCACCCGACCATCCTCACACCGTCTATTCTGTCCGTATGCCGTCTAATTTGGGGGGTTCGACGACCGTCGAAGTAGATGGGGTTGGATGGCCGTCTGACCTCCGTCCAACCTTGCGTCATCATATTTTGCCGTCCAAACACCGAGCTGCCCAAATGAGCCGTCCATCCCATCCATCCAACTTGGGGGGTTGGATGGACGTCTATCCCAGCTGTCCAACCTTGGCAAATCTGCTAATTCTACGATGAACCTGACCATCAACCCCACCATTCGCCACAGCTCACCGCGAGTTAGGATCAACTCAGCTGAGCCAAAACATGAGTTGTCTCTCTTCTGACTGCAGTTGAATTTGAAAGTTGTTAGCACATCCTAGAATCTGAATGGCTAAGTCCATTTATAGTGAACCATCCAAATTAACCCGGGGGGTGAAGTTGGGATAACAGTTTGGCAACCTCTTGAGGACATTTGCCTACTAGATTGAAGCATCCATTGGGCATGGAGCCAAGCCTAATCTTGGAGAAACTAATCTTTCTTTTGAAAACTTGTCCCCTAGATTTGTGTGAACTTAGCATCTAGATTGAAACCTCCTTCGCCTGCTCTTTAAAGCTGATTTTGAGATTTCCTGATTGAACCTATAGCTGCCCCCAAAACTGAAAAATTTGACCAAGGCAAAGGCGCGGAGAACTTTAAACCTACAATTGATCTATTTGGGCTAAGAGATGTACTTTTGAAAACTACCCCAAAATTTGATTTCCACCATCAACACTGCCACTTTTGGAATGCACTGTGCAAGAGCAACAACGACACAAAAACTATGTACAAAGATACAAAATCATACATATTCCAAGTGGAAACATGTAGAGTGTGCACAAGCACTTATTACAAAAACAAACCTAAACTACAACATTGCAATGTGCTGCAAGCACTTGGAGGAATCACAAACTCTATACTAATATGTACAAGGGTGAGACTTTTCCTTTAAATAGCAGTGTTTGAGATAGATTCTGTTGATTGGAATCAGAAATTTTTCTCCGTCCAACTTGAATAGTTGGAAAGCATTGTTGTTTTTGCATCTTATGACCTCTGTATTAAAACTTGTGATTTATTGCTCGATTATCGCGATTAATCGTTTAGGGCAAGGAAAACAATTAATCTTTCAGAAAATCGTGATTCATGGACTATTGATAAATCGATGATTTCCAGCGATAAAAAACCCTAAAAAAAACATCGAAAATCAAAGGGAAAACCGTGGAAAATCGAGCCACTTAGGTTTAAATGCAAAAAAACCAAATCGAACCATTTCGTGCCCTTTTTCTCCTGCGCGAAAAAGTCGTATTTCCTTCTGCGACCATTTCGTGGCTCGTTTCGTGTCTGGTTTGGAGCATTTCGTGGTGGTTTCATGGTTTCGTGGCAGGTTTCGTGGTGGTTTGTTGGCATTTCGTAGTCGTTTGCAACCAGTTCGTGGCCCTACAGTATAACTAATTCGCATATACTATACAATATCCAGTTTGCAACCAACTCGTATACGATATACACTAATTCATATATACTATATGGTATTAAATGCATAGAATCTAGATTAATTCTTTTTGTATAACTTATAATAGTAATAAATTTATAAATTTTGATTTCCAGCATCAGTTACATATCAAATCGATTTGGTTTGAGATCATAGTACTAGTGGGTTATTGGGACAATCTTTGAGTTATTAATCTATCCCCAGATATGTATTATTTATTATTGCCGTATTAAGTATAGATAATCAGAAGTATCATTACTATTATTCAAAGTAGTAAACAAAATGGCTGAATCTGTACTACTGAAGAAATCTGCCTTGTTAAACCCTAGGCGCCTAATTCTGTATTCACCTGGTTTGCGGGGTTTGTTTTATTTAATTTATCTATGCAGTTAATAGTAATGGTAATTAGTAAATGGATTGCATTTTGATGTTATCAATTCAGATTTGAGCCAGATGTAATATATTATTAAAAAAAAAAGTATTAAGGCAAATCATAGGGGTTTGGGATAACATTTCAGCAATGATTCGGTTCTCATCTTCCAAGCCACTCTTAACCATGTTACAAGGATGACTTCTACCCATTAATATACTTCCATAGAATCCGTGTCTCATTAGGCATTCTTGCAAGGCATCTTTTTTGGTCAGAACTTAATTCCAAACATATGGCATAGACACCTTACTGGCATCTTGGTTTACGAAAACTAAATTATTGCATACCTTGTAGCAAGCTGAATTTATATTCCATTTAAGCTAAATTTGTATGTTCATTGGATGAATTATCCGTAAAAGTTCACATAGATCCAAAATGCTGGCAATCTTGATTTCCGAGTCAAAATTTGGATCGCCAGGATTACCATAGCAAACTGATTCATAAAACCTCTATTATAGAATTAATGCCTATGACTATGCTTAGGGGCCATTCCATCTTCCCATCAAATTTGGATCATGCCTGCTCAAGATAAGCCCGATACATTGTAGCGACATTTTAGGACCAAGTCTAATAAATCCTGAAATCTGATTATACCTTGGGTTAGCTCTCCACATGTCCACCTTCCTCATGACCAAATGAGCTTGAGTGATTGAAACATGGCCTGCATTGCATACTCCCAAATCTCTGTGACTCAGACTTTCATGAGTTTTGAATTAGCCTGGCTTCTATCACCTCAAATTCGGATAAACAAAGCTCTTTTTGCTTCATGAGCTTCAATAACATTTTGCTGATACTCAAGTGATATGGGACACCTTCATGGCTTCCTTGCCGGAATCATGTACCACCATGTAACGGGAGTTGCTCCTTTATTGACTGTTGTTCTGAAATCTATCCAGCCCACAACTCTTCATTACAATAACTATGCAAATAGCCAATTCTTCTTTCCTTGATCCAATCTTAGGAGTGCGCTAAAGATACGTAGGGGCTTTTTGGAAAAGGTTATTCTTATTCCTTTAGTACCCTTCATCCTCTCCTCTTTACTCTAGGGGTAATACTTATGATGATCAAATCCTTGCAAACACATTCCTGTTGGCTAGATTTTCATGCATAGCATCAAACCCTAGGCAGTCATGAGATAAATCTCCCTTCATTTAACCGGTGAGGCTCCCGTGTCAGATTTGTCAATAAAAATGCGTTATTATCTATTAGGGGTTTTACTTTAACCACTTAGTTCATGAACCATAACTAAGAAATTCTGCAGCAAGTAAGCAGTTGTTCAAGAAAGGAAGTATTTTATAGAAGAAGGAAGTGAAGGAAATACAAAAAAGAAATGGAGAAGATGTGCATCCCAATTACTAGATAGCAGAGCTAAATTCCATGCACATAGAAGAAACTTAATAGATATGAACACACAGAATTATAAAACAAAGGCAGCTCTAGATCCAGATCTAAAATAACTCAGAGTCTATTAAGAGATCTAAAATTAAAAGCAAGAAACACAGTACACCGTGACACAAAGTTCTCCGAAAACCTGCTCCTTTGTATTCCTTTGCTCCAAGTTGCTCTAAGGGGTTCAGCACAAAGTCTAGAACACAAGATTGCTGCTTACAAATTCTGATCGATCATTAACCCAGAGGTTCTTCTCCTACTTATAGAATGTAGGAGGGAAAGTACAAATGGAAAACTCATAACTGAACTGAAAGCATGAACAACAAGTACAAGATGACATTTGGCAATCATCCTCAACTATCTTCCTCCTTAAGTGACACATGTATCACTTAACTAATAGAATGGTTCCACATGACTTTAAGTAATGGTTGCAAAACCAATAACTTAGAAGTTTTACAATTTCATCCGAGAACATAGAAAATAGAAGAAGAAAGAATAGAAGAAGTCATGCCAGTTGTAAGGTTTATGTCTTTTTCTTGTTCTGATATCGGATATACTTGTCGAACATGTAATTCAGCATCCTTCCATCTGTTTTAGCCACTGCTTCTTTCCCTGTCCTGAACTGCAGCAACCCTTCATTCAACACTTTGATGCACCGCTTCCCCATCTTCCAAACTCGGCCCAAACCTCGCAATGTCTGCCTGTAACGCCACCAGTCTATTGATAGAATTCATCGTGAAAGGCTTGGTAGCTTTATCAATTCTCTTTTGTATCATTAGAAGAAATCCTTCCAGGGAATTAGGCACCTTAGTTAGAGACGATACGCACGTATAAAGTGACATTCCTCCGTCCATGTCTCTCCTTAGTGAAAGAAATGACATTGTCTGGTAAGGATCTGATGTCCTACTCTCAAGTGTCTGCATCCTCTTCAGCAAAACTCTGCAGATTTCCAAACAGAAAGATACTGCAAACTCTATTTGCTTCCCCCTTCTCGACTGATCCGTCCGGTACAATCTGTTTCGCAATCAATACATCTCCCGGCAGCTTGTTGATCTCGGCCAAAATACTCAGGTTACTCTCTGCAACTGTATTCATGCCTTCTATGTTTGCCATCAGTTGCTTCAGTTGATTTGCTGGATCATCCATAACCTTTAGGCGGGCTGGCACTTCTCTAAGTTGTACAGAAGCTTGATGAATAATAAAATCCTTCCATTCGTCAATAACCTTTACTTGATTGCTTGCGTCCTCCATTTCCTGCATAAGATGATCACTCACCTACTCTTAAATGGGCTGAATGGAAGGTTTAGCAACCTTGGCTATGATCTCACATAATTGAGATACTTACTTCTGCAGCTCTTCTTTCTCCGCCTTTTCACTGTCAAGCCTAAGGAAAAAAACATCCATCAATGTCTACGTGCCTACTTCAATCCTTCAATGGTGGCTTGACCAAGGGGGTACTTTGGTTACTGTCACATCCTCTGCCGTGAGCTCCTCCTCTATCTTTCCTTCTGCCGGAATTTATATCTCAGCAAACTTCTCTCCCGAATCCTCGATGATCAACCACCCCTAGAAGTTGGTTTGGTACCTTTAAGCATTATGTCTCTTCCGTCCAAACTCTGGAGTAGCTGCAAGTCGTGCTCCTCTAAGTTCATCTCCATTCTCGCTTCTGGAACCAACTGCGAAGCCAACCATTCCAAGAAGTTACTTCTCGGAGAATGAGAAGTCGCTGAGTATACTACCATCTTCCGCTTTGCATCCTCTCCGTCAGAAAGTGCCACAGTGTTATCGCTGCCATCTTCTGAGTCATCCAAGGACAAAGCCCTTTCGAGTTCTGCCATCTGCATCTTCAACATCTCTTCTGGAATGGGTGATGAACGAAGTGGCTGAGGAGAGAAGACGAACGTCGCTGGATTTAATGAAGGCATGGAAACGTCCTGCTGCTGCGGTGCAATAGTTGGTGAAGTACTGGGTACTGGAGAAACCAGAATTAAAGCTCATGGTCATAGAAGTGATCTTCTCCTTGGATTGAGATCTTCTATGCGTACTTTCAACTTCTCGGATCTTTCCTATTGCTTTCTCCTCCGTGCTTTTGCTTGAGGGAATCTCCTGCGCCGAAGTTGCCCGTGACTCAATTCATCAATGCTTCATCATGGCAATATCCCTTTGTCAGCAACCAATTTGAAGTATTCACCAACACAGCTCCCAGACCTTTCTTCAATTGAATGTTACAACCTCCTATGTTATTCTGCAGTATGGCTTTATCTCCTCCCATTTGATGGTAAGTGTCAAGTACCACATTCCCATCATCTTTAAGATCCGCAGGTATCCGCGCTAGTCCAAAGTCGAACACTTGCTTTGCTGATAGCTTGCTGAAATCTCTCTTTCTAACCTCGTACTCACTTTTGCACTTCATTCAGAAATCTTCTAATGAAGGCACATGTGCATACTCCTGGGAGATTGTCTTCCTGGCTACTCCAAATGGATCGAAGTTCAGCCGTGCAGGGAAGAACTCTTGCTCATACTCAAATAACATTTGCGCCTCCATTCCCCTGAGCTCTATGAATGCTAATGCAGCTGTAATATCCGACAGTGATTGGGAAGAAGCCCGTAGACTTGTGCCGCTTTGAATGAAGGTCGTGTAACTCCACAAGTTGCCTGCTTAGCTCCATAGTGATCAATCTATCATTCGGATACCTGGGCATCTTTATTGGTTCTCCAGAAAATCCTATAACCCTCGAGGTATGTTGAAATCTACAAATTGAATGAATAGACTGCCACTCTTGGACACAGCTTCCCACGCTTCCTTGCTTACCCTGTTGGCCTTCAAGTCTTTGTCTAGCCTGTAGATGAAATCAGTAGAAGAATTCATCGTTGACCACATTGAAGTATCTTGTCGCACGCAGGTACAGTAAGCTGTGGGTAGCACTCGAAAATGGGGTCCTTAGAAAGAACACCACATCTATCCAGCTTGGAAAAGACACCTTATGAAGCTGCAGCATACACTAAGTATGAAGTTATTTTGAAGCTGAAAGTACGCTTCACAATCCGGAGTTGCTCACCAATGTTGTTGCTAATAATTTCTGACTAATTGATTATAGAATCAACCCTTGTTGATTTCAATGGTCCTGATGAAAGCATACATCCATGTACAGAAAGTGTAGGCATTCGCTTCGCCATTCATCCTGCATAGCAATTTGACGACATCATCTACCTCCTACACCGAATTGAACCGTGGAAGAGTTCTCGGGAACTTTGAAGGAGATCTAGGCTTCCTCATGTATCGACTATTCATTATGCTCACGCAATCAGCTCTATTCTTCTCCCCACCTATTATCGGCATCCTGAATACCTAATGGAAGTCACCACCTTTCGCACTGGAATCTTCAAATAATAATTGATGAACTCTGCGTCCAAACGAATTATTTGTCTTTCCCGAAGCATCACGCACTGATCTGGATGAAGGGTGGTAAGATCTAGCGCACTCCATAACAAATTCTGGCAACTGAGCTGTACATGGAAAAGCTGCAGCTCGGATAATTCCACTGCTTTTAACCGCACGCATGAGTGAAGTCTTTCCCGCTCTGGATCTATCAATCGAATCGGAAAGAGGTTCTGGGCCTAGATCTATGTCTCCTATGTCTGCAAATTTGGAAGCAATGCATGACTCCATCGTGCTTTCTTTTTCATCTCTCTTCGCCATGGCTTTGTCTATCTGTCACCTGAATAATACTTTTTCTTCTTACTTGGCCGGATTTCTTCAATACTGGTGCAGATCTGAACAATTCTTCATAGTCGGAGGATATATGCAATGTATTGGACATTGATAAAAGCTCATTTTCCTTTGTAAAGCACCTGTAATGAATTCCTGCCAATTTATTCAGACAAAAATGGCCACCGGAGCATGAATAGTAAATTTTAATTGTAAAAATCCGAACTTTTCAAGCCTGCTGCCCCCAAAAAATGGTGTTTAATTTGCACATAAAGAGAGCATGAATCCTTTCAACAACACCTGAGCTCCTGTAATACCTGTGCAAACAATTATGCAGACAAAGATCAACCTTCTTCAAAGCATGTGCCAAATCTGAAAGCTTTTAGCCTTGTTACCACCTTGCCTGAGAAAAATCCTTCTAATGGGGGTGCACTTTTCCTCTTGGCTGCAATTCTTTACCTGTGAATCAAATAATTCACCCATATGGCTGCCCATGCTTATATAACCTTCACAATTCTATAATTAATAATTTCCCTAACAATTAAAGGCAATGAATTAATTAAAAAGCATGCTCTTCTCTTTTAAAAATAGCATGTTTAAGGACACCCTTCCAATAAATTAAATAAATCCAATTTAATCCTTCACACATCACTTCACTTAAGCTTCACACTGTGCCTTGACCATAGCCACTGAAAATAGAAATTAATTTAATGATTTAGTGCCTTTAAAATCATTAAATAACTCTCAAATGGGGCGCACTTTTTGAGAGGAAGGGGGCAGCCATTAAATAGATTAAATTTAATGCATTTTAATCCTTTCTTTTATTCCCTCTTTGACTTGTTGACTTCCTCCAAGCTTGGGCGCACTTTTTGAAAGGATAGATTAATTAACATAATCACTTTAAGTCATCCATCATCTCACCAAAGGGGGCACACTTTTTTGCACATAATTCTATTTTTAAGAATTTTTCCACAATGGGATTCTTTACCCTGCAAGGCAGGCACCAAAATCCCATGATCCACTTAAGTGATTTGACTTTGACAATGGGATTATTTACCCTGCAAGGCAAGTACTAAAATCCCATGATTTCACTTAAGTCACTTGCCTTTTATTTTATCATGGGAATTTTTACCCTGCAAGGCATGCAATAAATTTCCACCTGCCTGCAGCCTCTATTTTTCCCACTGCAGCTTAAGTGAATTTTATAACACGGGAAAAAGTACCCTGCTAGGTAGGTACAAAATTCCCACCCTGCCTGCGGCTTCTATTTTTCCCATTGCAGCTTAAATCATTTGTTTTCCAAAAATGCGCCCATCCCCGCAGGGGCTTTTCCATGCACGACTTCGCTTTTTCCCAGTGAAACAGACCTCCGATGGCGACTTCCTCCAGGCATAATGTGCGTATATGTTCTCCAATTGCTCCAGGCCAAAAATCGGGCGTACCCGGCAAAGGAATTGTTCTAGAGAAATTTCACAGAAAACGAAACGGGACAACACAAAAACATGAAAAAATGCCAAAAGCCACAAATAAAGCTCAGAACTTATTCCAAGTTAAAACCCTTTTGGTACATAGGAATAATGACATGTTCGTTCATAACAAAGTTAAAACAGAGCGCAAATAGCCTCATACGGGGCTCAAAATAATTAAATACAAATTTCCCGCAGACAAATCCCGACGATATAATAAAACAATTTTGGGCATCTAGGTATTTGGTGAAAAAAGTTAATATGGCTCTTTGGGATTATCTTGACGCAATACAAGAACTTTCAGGCAATAAAAACACAAAACAACCCATTATTTTAAAAGTACGAATTTTTTTTGGATAGGGTAGTCGCAAATTTCAGGATGAAATCTGGGTGACACCAACTCCATTCCTAACAACCCATTCTGTGATCTTGGTGCCAAGGAATGTCAAAGCATTGTCTGATATAATGGTGGACAGTACTCCAAATCTTGTCACTATCCCTTCATAAAAGTCCAGTAAACTACACTCATTTGCTTCCTTAAGTGCCACTGCCTCAGTCCACTTCATGAAATAGCTTGTTGCAGTTAGGATCCACTTGTGGCCTTGGCTAGAATTTGGATTAATGACCCCGATGAAGTCCAATCCCCATTGTATGAAAGGTTGGTCAACTGAAATGGGATGAAGTGACAACGCTGCTAGCTTTTCTTTACCTATGAAGAAGACACATTTTTTACACTTCCTGGCCCAAGCATAGCAGCCACTACAGAGTGTAGGCCAATAATAACCAACTCTCATGATCTTGAGAGCTGTCACCCATAGAGCAAAATGACCTCCAACTTCTTCATCATGAAATTCCTGCAGCACTCTTTCAACTTGATTTGTTTCAATGCACCTCAATAAAACTCCATTCACGTCCTTCTTAAACAAAACACCATCAATCAGAACATGCAGAATGGCTTGGAATCTAAAATATCTTCTTTTTACCTTGCTCATCCTTGGAGGGCATAGACTTGTTTGTAAGAAGTATATCATATCCTAAGTTCAGCAAGGAATATGCATGCTATCATCTATTTGTTACTGATTATCCTATAATACCGAAACAACCTCTTCTTGACCACTAGCCTCAACATGTTGACTAACAGCCAGCTGCTCACACAACCCCTTGACTTTAATCTTTATGTCATACTCCATGACACGGGTGATCCAACCTACCCATTTCTCATTCAAATCTTTGTTCAAGAGGAAATCTTTGACCTCGGCATGGGACACTAGCAGCTAGATTTTATTATTTGAGAACAAATGCTTGAACTTTTTCAAGCTCCTAATAACTGCAAGCACATGTTTCTAAATGAATGAGTACCTCACCTCATAGTCCTCCAAGCTTTGACTGAAGAAGGCAACCGACTGCTCGAATCCTTCCTTATTTTGCTGCACTAGAATTGCGGAGATGGTGTCCGAACCACCGAAAGCATAGAGCATGAAGTCTTTGGAAAAGTCTGGATTGATGAGAGTTGGAGCTTGAGATATAGCATTCTTGATAGCTTCAAAGCTTGCATTTCCCTCCGTTGTCCACTTAAACGCCATCCTCTTCTTTAGCATCATTGTTATTGGCTTGACAAGAGCGACAAAATTTGGCACAAATTTTCAAACAAAGTTGATTCTCCCCAAGAAGCTTTGGAGAGCCTTCTTGTGACTTGGTAGTGGCAGTGCTCGGATGGCTTCTACCCTCTCCGAATCAATTGTCAGTCCCTCCTTAGACACAACGTGGCCTAGCAACTTTCCTTCGTGAGCCAAGAATATACATTTCTTCGGGTTGAAGGACACTCTGAATCTCCTACATCTTTGGAACACCTGCCTGAGGTGAAAGAGATGACTGGCCATGTTCTTGGAAAACACAGTGATGTCATCTAAGTACACAAGAACTATCATGTTTATCAACCCCTTGAACGCCATATCCATAGACCTTTGGAACGTAGCTCCAACGTTTGACAACTCGAATGGCATTTTCTTGTAGGCATAGGTGCCCCATTTTGTGGTGAAGACCGTTTTGAATTGGTCTTCCTCTTTCACCATTATTTGGTTATAGCTCGAATATCCATCTAAGAGAGAATCTTTCTGAACCGGCTACTATCTGCAATATTTTCTCCATGGAAGGAAGCGGATAGTGATTTAACAAAATCTGATGTTTATGGGAAATCATTGTGGGCCATTTGCTGATAGGAATCCAACGATTGTCATCTCCCCAAGGCTGCATGTTTGGTTGAATATACCGTACTATCTTAATCCATCCCTGGGCTTGCATGCGCTCCATTATTGACTGAAGATGAGGAAAGAGTGTTATAATTGGGGGTTTACCATCCCATGAATCCGTCCAAAAGTTTGCTAATTGGCCATTGTGAACAATCCAGAAAAGTTGTATTTTAATTAAATTTTCGCCACTTTTGATAAACATTAATGTTGGAGAGCCTTTATTTGGAAGGATTGTTCTAATACTCTTCTCTGGGCAACTATTTTCGCATATTTACCACGAAAATAAATAGCCCAAAAATCATTAGGATAAACAACAAGTCTCCAATGGAGCTTTCCCGCTAAGGCTATATTCTGATGAGTGGAAGACCTAAAGCCCGATCTGTAATGTCCCTCTTTCTCGAATAAATTTATTAAAGACCTTTGGCCTTTTTTGTCTACCCGACAGCCAAAGGGAGTGCTCTAGGGTGACTTATGTTTTATTAATTTTATTATATTGTGCTAATGTTAAAATATAACATTATAAAAGCACATATAATAAATTAATAAACTTAACATTAAAAAAAAAACTTAGGAAAGTGCATTAAAAATAAAAGCACTTAAATTAAAATGTACTTCCTAAGGGATAATGCGACTAGCTCAAGGGAGTTAAAAAATTAGAAAAGTGTGCCAAAGCTTCCCATTTAAAATGTGACTTGGCCTATAGTAGTGCAACGGAGGGAAAAAAACTCATTGGATGTTATGGAAGTCATCTTGGGTCCCATTTCCTATATAAAGGATAAGTCGACTTGCTAGAGGGCATTCCAAATTTTTAATTGATATTTTCTCTTTGCATTAGAAGCTCTAAGATTTTTACAAATAAATCCAAGGACAAAAACCCTTCGGATTTACCTCTCTTGTGGACGAAAACCCCAAGAGCATTGAGAGGGATTTCTACTCAGGAGATTCCATTGTTCTTCACAGATTTTTATCATTCCAGCAGTGTGTATTGAAGAAATAAATTGCAGCAGCTATTATTATATTTGCCAGGGTGGAGCGATCCATCTTTTGTCTACTGTGAGCTATTGTGGAGTCATTCCAGGCCTGAAATTATTTACCACCTATTGTACTGCATTTTTGGAATCAGAAAGAAGTAATTTTAGAATTTCTGGAAGGGTTTTTAAAGGTATTTTCAGTCAGATGTATATGCAGATTTCTTGAATGTTTTGCAGCCATTATTTGCCTCTAAAAATTCAGATTTGATGCATATTCGAGCTGTTAATAATATAGAAATCAGTTGTGATACAAATAATATTATTTGAGTCAGGTTTGTGGAGGTTTTCCCAAAAACCCTAGTAGCCATTTTTAAATTATAATTGCAGCAATTGGTTAAGCTGATTTTTTTACATGATTCTTTGAGTTATTAGTGTTGGTTATGCTTTATTGTTGTTATCTAAGGTTGTAAGCAAGGATCCAAGCCCTAAGTCAATAAAACAAAATTAAGGACAACATAGGAGGGGATCTTTCACAATTCCCCTTCATTTTTTGGAAAACAAAGTTTTGCCCATTTTACCAATGTCTACTTTTTCTTTTCTTGTGTCCCACTCCATAGAAACCTTTGACAAAGAGAATCCATATTTTTTAATATTATACCAGGGATATTCACCACCGGAGCCACATAAATCGGCATCGCTTGGAGAACTGATTTGATGAGAGTCATCCTTCCTCCTATTGACAACCACTTGTTTGTCCATTTTTGCAATTTTTGTTCTATTCTGTTAACTAGCCATTGCCAATCCCTCATCTTTCCAGGGGATAAAGGGATACCCAAATATTTCAAAGGGAATATTCATTTTTGGAATTGGAGTATATTCAAGATTTGACCTGCTTGTTGTCTTTCAGAGCAATAGAAAAAGAAGATATTGGATTTACCATTGTTTATAAGCTGACTTGTAGCAAAGAAAAAAGTTTGGATGATCTTATGTATTTGTTTAGCTTATGTCACAGTAGCGCTGCCCATCATAGAAGAATCATCCACAAACTGCAGATATGATAATGGTTTTACAGTTTTAGCCAATTGCACTCCATTAATTCTTTTCTCCTGACATGCTTTTTTACTCATTCTGCCCAAACATTCAACTAAGATAATAAAAAGAAAAGGGGATAGCGGATCTCCTTGCCTTATACCCCTTGATGCACCAAAGCATGCCGATGGAGGGCCATTCATTAAAAATGCAAAAGATGCAGTAGAAAAGCATGTTTTGACCTTGTGGATCCAACCAAGGGAAAAGCCAAATCGTTCTAGGACTTTACAAAGAAAGTTCCAGTCCACCCTGTCATATGCCTTAGATAAATCTAATCTGATGAACATAACCGGCCTTTTTTGGATTTCCATTGAATGTAAAAATTCCTGAGCAAGTACTATTTCATCATGGCTATGTCGTCCTAGAACAAATCCCCCTTGTTCAGGGGAGATTATTTTTAACAGAAAAGGCTTCAATCTTTCAGCTATAATTTGTGTTATTATCTTATACACCACATTACAGACAGCTATAGGGTGGAATCTAGAGATATCTTCAACCTCTCTTGCTTTAGGTATGAGGGCTATAAAAGTCTTGTTCAACTCTTTAAGCATGGTCTTCGCTGTCCTTGCTTCCTCCACCACCTGTAATAGATCTGATTTAATAATTTTCCAAAAAGCTTGAAAGAATTCTATGGGAAACCCATTTGTGCCCGGGGTTTTGCCTTTCTGCATAGTAAACACTATCTTTTTAAGTTCTTCCTCCATGACTAGTTGGATCATCTTCTCATTGTCCTCTTGGGGGATATGTGTAGTAATCAGATCTAACAGCTGTTCTTCGAGCATTTCTATCCAACGGCTGTTCCATAAATAGATGTTGGAAGTATTGGCTAGCCACCTTCTTCATACCATTCATTGAGAGTTCCTTAGCCCCTCCTTCTGTGGAAAGACATTGAAGGCGGTTTTGAGCTCTCCTAATTAATAAGGATTAATGGAAAAAGGTTAAGTTTTTGTCTCCTTCCTTCAGCCATTGAATTCTAGATTTCTGTTTAGTCAAGATTTCTTCTCTTATTTCCCATTCATTGAGGTCTGCCTTCAAGCTGCATTCCTTCTTAAAGAGATCCAAAGAAATGCCTGAATTGCAATGAACATGATTAATTTTTTTCAGCTCTCCCAGGTTCCCAACTTTTTCTTTTGCTATATCCCCAAATCCAGTCCAATTATGAATTTGAAATTTTAGGTATTTCAGCCTTTGGACAAACATAAACATGTGTTCCATGCTTAGGCTTACCTTCCATCCACCACTTACGGACCAGGTCTTGAATATCAACGTGACGAAGCAACATCAACTGAAATCTGAAAGGTGCTTTGATATGGAGAGTTTTGCCTATTTCCAAGCATACAAGCCAATGATCAGATCCACTGTTGTTAAGAATCCTTGCTTTAGGAGCACATCCTCTTAACCAACATTCTTCAAAAATAATGAATCGATCCAATCTTTCTAGTATACATTCCTGTCCCTATCTTCTGTTGGACCATGTCATTATCCCATTTTCGGTAGGAACATCCACTAGATTATGATTCTGTATGAAATGTTGGAGCTCTGTTGAACTAACATCTAAATGATAATTTCCTCCCTGCTTCTCTAATAGATTGAGTATAGTATTAAAGTCTCTTCCCATTATAAGTGGAACTTGTGGAAAAGAGTGAATGATGTATTCCATTCCTTTCCTCTGTTGCCTTTTTTCTTCCACAAAAATTGGGGCATATATATTACACATTAGGAATTACTGGTCTTCCATCTTATCATACACATGTAAACAAATAATTCCTTTTATAGCACTTGAGTTAAGGACAGAAATTACACTCGGATCCCATAGAATAATTTGGCCCCCTGAGGCTCGAATTGAACTAATAGAAATGTGTTAAGCCTTAGGCCACATATTATTTGCAAGAATAGACACTAGTCCCATAGAGGCTTTTGTTTCCTGAATACTTACCATTGTTGGCTTGTTTATTACAATCATTCTTTTAATCTCTTGAAACTTTGAAGGGGAGCCCTTCAAACCTCTTATATTCCAGGCGATGATCTTCATTGGGTGGGGTGCTGAAGGTATAGGGACAAGTCCCTAGTTGCTCCAGAATTACTCAACTTTTGTCCTTCCTGCTGAATTTTAGTTTCATTGGGTTTCCTTCCCACTTTGATATTAGTGTTCAATTTGAATTTCTTGCTTTTTTCTTGTTCCATTCCTAATAATAGATCTTTATGATGTGACTTGGGGTTATCCTTGATAACTAATGTTTTGCCCAGGTCTTCAGTTTCCTTTGAAGTCTGATTTTGTTCCTATACTTTATCATTTAACTTAGTTTTCGTTTGGTAGCTCTTGATTCCATTTTGTTCTACATTGTTGTGAGGTTGACCTTGAAAAATAACTAGCTGATTTTGAGTATCTATATGTTGCTTGTTTAGCACCACTATGGGCTTATCCACCCATGGTTCTGGAACTTGTGAGTCCATGAGGTCTTCTAATTGTTCTTCTTCATTTTCCTCTTGAAGACTAGCATATCTATTAGAATGGCTAATTTCCGGTTGTTCCTTTCCATATTTTTTTGTGACATGTTTCTTTTTTGGGATGAAAAATTCCTCTTTATTTGTTACAGCCTCATTTGATTCTGGCATTTTAACTGGGCAATCTCTCACAAGATGGCCATATTCGTGACATAGCCGACAACGAAAGGGAATGTTCTCATAATTCAGCGTTTGTTCCCATTCCTCTTTGTCAATCACTAATGAAATTTCAGCGGGTAATGGATTAGTTAGATCCACGAGGACACAGATCCTAGCATAGATCATTTGTTCAAGTTGGATGGAAGCATCTGCTATCATCATAAATTTTCTTAGCGTATTTCTAATAGCCATAAACACAGTTTGACTCCAATATTCCGCTGGTAAACGATATAGTCTAACCCTTATTGGAGCAACGAAAGGTAATTCTTCCTTTGGTTTAAACAGGGGGTGCCATGGCTTCATGAATAACCCCGCACGACCCATAAACCATGGAGCACCTTGAAACACAAATTCCTTATCTGTTGCTGAATCAAAAAAGACCAGAAAATAACCATTTGGACAAACAGAGATAGTGAACTCACCTTTCGTCTTCCACGATTTCTTGGCCCATTCTTTCTAAGCTATAGGTGAGGGACGAAATTCAAGAAATCTGACTATTAAACCTCTGTTTTCCAGTTCCCGTAGATTATCTTGCACATCTTCTTTCTTGAGGTGAAGGACTGGAGTTCCATCAGCCGCGAGCATGCACCCCTTATCATTTTTCCGTGGATCTAATTTGGGTATTCGCAGGGGCATTTTCTGGAAGTTTCTAGTGGAGGGGTGCGAGGATGAATATCCACGAAGCACATCTCTTAAAGTTGTCTTGCCATTATTTGACATAGGGACAATTTTTTGTGCATTTTCCATGGCACACGAAACCTGGAAGGTTATCACTGCACCAAGGGTTTAATTCCAACCGATAGGATAGTTTACACACACAGATACTCTCGATAGGAGAAGGGAGATTAAAAGCGAACAATAGGGAGGTCGAAACCCTTTCCCGACCCTTGAGGATCGAGATAAGGGACGAAAGAACAAATAGCAAAGATTATATGGCCCAACAGTGATGTATGGCCCAAATCATGGCTCTGTTGAGTGGCGCTAATCCAGAAATGGTCGATCTTTGCATGGACGAAGGGCTCGAAGGTCTCCGACGCAATTTTCAACTACATATTCTGATTTTTAAGTTACATCTCATCTTTTAGTCATTTCCCGAGTCCCCCTAAAAAGGGACACTACAGTGATATTAAAGCATCATCTTCCCAGCCTGTGAAGCATGTAAGACAAGTTAGAAATGTTCGAGAAGATGGAAGGGAAGTTAGCAAGGTCAATAAAAACCCTCGCCCTAACTGTGGAGAAATTCTGAAGCTAGGACAATCAAAGAAGAAACCACTCCAAAGTCTTCCAAGGCTCCAGATTTGATGTTTCGCTATAGAGCTCTTCTAGAGAAGGTCCGGGATGCCCTCCCTTTTGTAGTGTTCGTGGAGTTGGAAACAGAGAGTTGGAATTGGTACAAGGTCAAAACCCAAGCAACAAGGAAGAGGTCAGCATTCCATAACGACACCACCCGCAAGGGTTTTAACACTACATACGAAGAAGGGTTTGGTGAAATCTTGGAGCACGAGCCAAGAAATGAGAAGGAGATCAATGAGCATAGAACTTGAGGTAAGGATTTTTTGGTATATGATGTTAACGTGTTGGTATCTAAGGGTTGCATAGAGATGGAAAATAAAAAAAGAAAATCAGGACTGCATTTAGAAGGAGAAGAAAAAGCCAAATCTTAGCCTTGTGAAAGGAAATTGGTAGATGTAACCAAATTTCCAACTGAAATCAATTACCTTTAGCCTGCTGGAATTTCCCTAACGACAATCATAGAGAGGGGTAAAGCCATAGAATGAGCTTCATTAATTGAGCCCAAGACTGATTTTCAGATCAGCAACATGGTAGAACCCTTGAAAAGGGTAGTTGGGGCAATTGATCCTCTTAAATTGTAAGAAACCAACAAGCAGCCTCTTGATATCAAAGCTACAGTTCCTAAGACAGGCCTACAAACAAAGGATGCCTTGCGAAAGAAATCGAACACACCAGCCATCAATGAGCCACACAAGGCACCAATAATTCAATCCAAAACCACCGTTTGGGAACCCACAAAGAAGACAGTCCAGGAAGAATTACAAAAGGCCTACGAGGATGACATTATGAAGGAGCGAATCCATGGAAGTAAGTTACCTTTGGAATAATTTCTAAGTGCTGATTCTGAGTCCTAAGAAGGTCACAGGCAGCTCATGGTACAAAGGTATCTCAGATTCATTGCCTATCAGCATGTCAATTCAGGTACGTTGTCATCATGCACAGCCGGTTGGGAATGATAACGATGTTTCAATTTCATTTCTCTTTTCCATGTCGTTGTCATGTTTATGTCCTCACGATCAGCATAATTCAAGAAATAAGGAGATAAGAAGTACCTCTTGTTGTAAAGAACATTTGGATGTTTGGGTTCAACCTCAAGATTGTTTCCGCTTGTAGGAGATAGGTGTTGTTGTGAATTCTGAAAAGGGTAGGAGGTCTGATTTTAAAATCAAGGTTATTGGTAATCTCATCTTTGTATGTTACTGAATAAAAGTGGAATCAAACCTTACCATGGAAAGTTCAAATAATTCTAGGAGGATCAAGGTAAAGGATGTCTTATGCGCATGGAATAGGAATGAAATGATGAGAAGTTGCCTTCTTGGCTAGACCTATGGTTTACTGGGAAATGTAACAACTTCCTTTTTCCATATTGTCTGTGAAATAGCTGATACACATGTTTTAAGAGGAAAGTATGGGATCAAAGTGGCTAGAATAGTGAAGAAAACACCTGCAAGATTGATGTGTGGGAAATAGGGAAATTGTTGCTCAAATATTTTGATAAAAGAGTTGTTACACATTGTTGGATTGCAATCCTCAACAACTTTAGTTTCTACTACATGCCTTTTGATGGGGAAAAGATAGGTTGGGTCATAAGAAAAATGCCTATTCCATCTTGGGCCACGGACAAGGTGATTTCAGCTGATGCACGGTGGCCTCCAGCCCTTGTCATTCTAAAGTTGAGTAGGGGAAGGTATTATTACAGTCATGATATAATTTTCTTTTCAATTCCTAAGGTCTGTCTGTACATGTTCTCATTGGTAAATAGGGGGATGAGCATACATTGTATGTGTAAAGAGTTGATATCTGAGAACGAATGGAAAGAAAGAATGCTCCAAAATGATGCTAGGCGGATTTTAACCTTTACACCCTTAAATTTGGCAAGGTAAATCAGATTTACCGTTGTGATAAGTTGCACGAGTTAAAAAGGAGCAATGAAGAGTTACCCACATACCCATGAGACACAACGGAGCAACAAATTGGAGAGACCTTATTCTTTCTAACATTATTTCATGTGCAGGACCAAGGATAGAGAATGAAGAAAAAATGAAACATCTTGATGGGAGCAATCACGTCCACACATGTGCAAAGAAAGTAGGAATGGACACTGACTGCACCGTTTTTTACATATTTTAGAGTGGATATATCAGCTGATTGCATATTCTCAGTCCTTCAAGAGCAATTTTCAGTTTCTACCACCTTCACGGGATGGTCCCTTCCATTAATATTTCATGTTGGTCGTCATGGCATTTGGGTAGCATGGATGAGAATGCAAAATCCAGTTTCAGGACTGCCCTTGGCCGTCATTTATAGCTGCAAAGGAGTTAAGTTTTTGAAGTTATTCAAAATAGGAGAAGGTAGGAAAAGGTTCCGGCTGGAAACAATATTTATTCCCAGCAGTCATTCCTTTGGTTTAGTCGGTTTCACACTTGCGTATAGAAGGCAGCTCATTATCGTGATTGGTACCAATGGAGGATGAAATAATGAAACAACTGTTGGGACTGTTTGGGTTTGTCTAATTTCTGATTACACATTCCAGATTCACATCACAGCAGTTTTCGAGGGAGAAAATTCAAAATACCTTGCATAATGATCTGTTCCTAGCCCTTACAAAAGTGATTTCAGTCATTGACTATGCCTCTTTTAAAATGTAAATGATTACATATGGCTTACTCTTGTTAGCATGGACACCAAGCAGTTGAGTGGAAAAAATTGGAGGGCTGATTCAGAAGGAAGAAGGCTGTTCTGCATGATCATGAGGCATGATAGATGGCTAATAGAAGCCCATTGTTTTTCCAACAAGGTTGTCTCATGTGTAGGAACAAAGAAAGGGGAGCAACATAGATTTATTTGGGATCCAGGTGCTTGAAATTGCTTAGGGAAAAACAATTTTGAGATGAGAGGACTGTCATGTCCCTTTTTTAAGGCTGATTTTCGAAGACCTTAACCCATTCTTCTCCCTATGGGTCTAAGGAGGAAAGCAAGGGGAAGATCTGAATTATATTGTTATTGTTGTTACGCAGTTGTTTTATTTATTATAATGTATCCTATTGCTAAGCCTAGCGCTCCAATAGGACTTGAGTAGTTAGGAAATAAAGGTATTTTGAGCATGTAGGCTGCAAATACCATTTGAATATTTAAAAGCACTTACCTTAAGGGGTCGGCCATCATTTTATATTGTAAAAAACACTCCTTGTAGTTATATAAGGAGGTCTCTTGGCCATTATTGGGATATGTTTTGGTGAATTTTCATATCTTGGTTAAACGTTTGTTTGTGAAGCACCTTATCTACCTTTCTCAAGGATGAAACCCCTTGATTGAGGACCTTTCTCAAGGACGGAAACCCTTGGGTGAAGACTTGTGGAGGACAAAAAGCCCTTCCATAAGGTATGTATGCAAGCTGGTTTAAAGAGCAATAAATTATCATTTCCTTGCATGATTTATCTCCTTGATTCAATAATCTATTTATTTGGAGTGGAGCGACCCACTTTGGAGTGTTATTTGGTATGTGTGATGATAATTTGGCAAATCTGAATTTACTATCTTGTTCTCCATATTTTCTAAAGCCAAGATCTTGAGTTTCGTGAATTTTGGAGGTGTTTTACTATTTTTCCAAGCTTGATGATGTTCGTTGCTTGAGGGTTCCATAATTAATCATTTTCAAGCTCAAATCTGATTTCTAACAGCTGATTGTGTTTGCTGAGGGTTTGCTAATAATTTTGACATAAGATTTGAGGGGCAATAGCAAGGTTTGACCCACCTTTGAGGGGTTTAAATCCTCTAAGGAAGTCGTTGCCCTAGGAAGGATCTAGTTTGCAGATTTGCAGGGTTATATCAGCCATCTAACAGCAGCTTCATAATCTGATTTTTAAGTTACATCTCAGCTTTTGGTCATTTCCCGAGTCCCCCTAAAAAGGGACATTACAAATAATATTACCTTTTTAAAATTAAAATATTAGATGTTAACAAAGGATAAAAGTAATTATATTGACATTTATCTTTGATATCTCATTATATCCATAAGGCCATGAGTACAAAATATCTATTTTTTAGGAAAAACTGAAATGCAAGTCTTCCAAATGAGTACCAACAAGTATCCGTCTCCAAGATGAGTACAAGCTTCCAAGACACTTTTTTTGGTAGGAGACGAGTCTCCATGCAACACTAAGTGTTGGGATGCACATGAATCAAAATACTAGGTTGTAGACTTCGTCGACTAGTTTAGAAACATTCGCAAACCATGATCTCTTTTGACCATTTGCTAGATCATGTTGTCTCTTCCGACAATCTTTTTTGAACTGTTCGGGCTTCTTAGAGTAATGACATTTCCATTGTGACATCTTTGGTGTTTTATCGCCTTTGAAAGAATCATCATTTAACAAAATGTCAACATTGTGTTGGCTGCCTCTACCTTTAAACTATGCACTGAGCACACTCTTTGTACTAGATGAAGTTGATCCTTCTATCATATTTTGCCTCAACTCCTTTTGCAAAATAAGTGTTAATAATTTCTCAAAATCTCTTGGGTCTCCATAATTTGAGGAACACACTTATACTAGGGGGGGTGAATCAGTATAAAATAAACTTTTACTTACTAAAAGTTAATATCCACAATAAAAACATTTACACCAGATCTAACAATTAAGAGACACAAGATTTATGTGGAAACTCTTTCTGGGAATAAAACTGCAAAGAAAAGCTACTTGGATCTACAATCCAAAGACATCCATAAAATAAAATTCTTTTACAAAATTTGTAGGCACCAACCTACTGGAAACGCCAATCCTCACTACTAAGCACCAACTTAGAAAGAGACACCGATCTCTACTTTTAGGATGCACTGACCTCCAAAGAAACAAAGTTCCATCTTCTAAATGTTGCTTCTTCAACAGATGATGGTTATTTCAATCTCTTTCACTATAATCTGCTTGTATTTGAAAGATAAAACATTTGTTTCACACTCTTTATCCAACCTCTCTTTACCATTATATAGCCCTTAAAGCCTCTTCATGGAGAGGTATGACTTTTAAAAAAGACGCGTCCCTTCATTTTTAAAACCCTAGGGGTCGACCAGCCCTTTAAATTAAATCAAAACAAATATTCTCTTTTAATTTAATCATAATAAATGATTAATAGATTAGCACTTGACTATAATTAAATCATCGTGACATTAATTCTCCTTTAACATCAATGACAATATTTCCAACACAATTAGATGCAGAGACTAATAAAGGAATTGAAAGATGATGACAAGTTATGCATTACCCAAGAAATCAAATCTTGATCATCTAGAGGGTTCTCAATATCAAACAATTGATCACAAAGTTCCTTTAGTCGTGATACATACTTAAATATTGATCCTCCTCTGAAGCCTAATACTTGGTTTTGAGATTCACCCACAAAATTGACTTTGTAATCACACTAACCTATCAACAAACGACAAGTTTAAAAGCATTAAAGCTTTTTACTGTCTTTCATCAGAATTTTGGGTATCATTTGCAAGTATCTGTTCTTTGCCTAAAACAATATAGCAAGTTGAAGTCCCTTCCAACACAATTCATATTCAATATGATATAATGAAAATGACGAGAGAAAACTCGAAAACTTCCAAGAGAGTTGTATTGTTGATGTAGAGATTCTTCAACATTTTTGGCAACTCTCAAGACGCTTGCCTATTATGCATCGAATTTGAATTTCCTACATCCCTTGGGCTATGAAGTCAAGGAAAAATATGTTTCTTCCAACACGATTCTCCACCACTTTATTTTTTCTCCTTTTAAAATCAAAGCGGGGGTTTGGGGACATGAGGGGCAACACCCCTCATGAAATCGCACAAATTCACTCTTCTGCAACCCTTGAAATGCCACGACAACAACCAATTTTCTCTAACAAAACACTACTATAGTTTCTTTCTTTTGCCAATGTTGAGAGCGAATATAAAGTTGAAAGGGAGCATAAACAAGAAGGTTTGCTGGCAGAGCCGACCCCCTCGGGCCTCAATACAAATCAATCAACGAGGGGGTCGTATGACTATCAACAAGTCATATTAAGGTCGTCATGAGGTGGAAGGTAGTAAAAAGATGGTAGAATGGAGTACAATGGTGGAGGTGGCAGCAGTGGAGGTTGTACAACCCATAGTTCAAAAAATCATTATCGGCAATTAATCAGCAGGCCAAATTTCGAATCAGAAATTGGGAATCGGCAATTTATCGGCATTAATAGACAACTTTATCACTAATTTTAAAAACATTTAAATTCATAAAATATACTTATATTAAATGTAAAAACAATGTTAAATGATGCGAGAAGTGACTCTATAGAATGCCATAGGCCCATATGCATATTTTTGATTAAGTTTTGACCAAAAAAGCGTGCAAAGTTTGCAAACAAAAATGCTCATAGAGTCATGTCACATGTGACTTTTGAAATATCACTATTAAATATCAATAATATTCTATTTCATTAAGCACGCCTAAAATAAGTTTGTTGCACTTACGGCTGCCTCATGGAAGCGGAAGGTAAATATTCCTCCTCTGCAACACCAACATTTTCATCTACAAACATATCATCTGGATCATCACCAACTTCTAATGTCCCTGATGGTATTGCTTCTTCAGTCTAACTCTCAAAAGCTACTATCTCCTCTGTAGTAAACATAAGCTCCGCATCATCAAGCTCAACAATCCAGTCATCATATGGATCAATGTCAACCAAGTCAATTGCATCATAACTCTGTGCCCCCTCCACTTGTCTCACACTAAAACGAAGATTGTATCACACGAAGACAAGGTCATTGAGGCGTTGTGTTGTCAACCTGTTGCGCTTCTTTGTGTGAACAACTTCGAACATGCTCCAATTACGTTCGCATCCAGAAGCACTGCATGACTGACACAAAATGCGGATAGATAACTTTTGAAGATTTGGCGTTTATGCACCATAATCTTCCCACCACAAATCTGCAAATAAAACATTTATAATTTTGTAAGTTAACTAAGCTTGAATAAATAAAAGAATTCTAGACTTCTAGTTTCTAGTTCTACGTGTAATGAGACTAAATACAAATGATTCAATTTGTTTTAACCTGGCTGAGAAGTGTTTCTTCTTTTCACACATAGAGCCAAAGAAAAGAGCCTCCCCTCTGCAATCTTGTAAATTTGCAACTCGTCAAGAATTGCATCTCTAATATCTTCGTCAGATACCAACCTCTCTATGCATGTATTAAAGCCATCCATAACCTCCTCATCAGCCTTAAATGATGGGGAATAGAAAAACTTCGGGTTTAGGTAGTACGCCACTACATGTATATGTCGATGAAGTGTCTTGTTCCATCTCCGATCAATTATGCGCCAAATGGGTTCATATTTTCGTTGATTGTGCCCATAATATTTAGCTATGGCCTCCTTGGCCACATCCATAGCCTCATACAAATAACCCATTGGGTTTTTCTCCCCATCCACCATCCATAGAACTCTAACCAAAGGCTCTGACACCTAAAACAAAATAACATATATATTTAAAATCAAAATTAATAAAAAATTATATAACAAATGATAAATAAACAAATATTCAAGTTTAGATTACCTTCATGATTTCTTCCATTTGCTTTGCAAACATATGATCAAAAACGGTCTTCACAACCCTTTCCCCTTCGGTCTTCCTAGCATAGGGAGACTCCAACTATCGTGTGCTCACAAAATTCTGCTTAAGGGATGTTAATGAGGTTGCAATGCTCTGCAATGTAATGAAGTTTGTGGCAAATCGTGTGACCTCTGATCGCACAAGCTCCTTTCCATTGGTGTGCTCTCTCATCAAGTTTAGCACCCAAGTGTGATTGTAGATGAATTTTGTAGTCCTCAACCACATTTTTCACCCATGAGAGTTTTCCTATGTCCTCTAATAAGAGATCCAAACAATGGGCTACACAAGGGGTCCAAAAAAGTGTAGGGTGTCTCTCCTCAAGAAGTCTCCCTACTGCTACATATGCCGCCGCATTGTTTGTCACAATTTAGATGACATTCTCCACACCCACCTCTTTCACCAACTCATCTAACATATCACACAAAGTGATTGCAATTCTCACTTGGTGGAAGACATCAATTGATTTCAAGAAGACCAACTGCCCACTTGATGCCACTAGGAAGTTAATCAATGTGCAATTTTTCCATTCTGTCCACCCATCAGACAAAATGGTGCATCCGTTTTTTATCCACACTTTTTTTTCTCTTTTACAAGAGTTTTGGTATGTGTGATGGAATCCTCCAATAATGGGCCACTCAAATCATGGGGAGTAGGAGCCTTGAACCCCTTCCTAGCAACAGTTAATGTAGTGACCAAATTCTTCCAATATGGACTTTTTGCCACATTGAAAGGAATGTTGTTGTAATACCTTCGAGTGAAGTTTGTGAACTAGGTAGTACTTCGAGGAACAAAAAACATCATTGAACTACTATCAGTGGATGAACCTCGTCCCATTGTTTGACCTCGTGGAGTTGTGGCATTAAAAGATGACTCAATGTCAAAATCTTCTTGTTAGTGCGAAATCATAGCACAAATCATAGCACCCCCAAATGAGTTCTAAAAATCTGCTTTTCTAAGGCAGACTCATTTGGTGTGATTGCATAACATTGAACTTTCCCCAAGTTGTGGGACCTTGCAAAATGGGAAAGCTCTCCAGATTAAAGGTTGGTTCCTTATTCCTCTGTTTAGATGCATACGTGAGAATTTGTAGAGGATCTATCTCTATACCTAATCTAAAACTTGTCAAGGAGACACGGATAAGAAAGTGGTACAAGAAATAAACAATAACTAAACTACAAGGTGATGCACCGAAGAAATGATGAACACTAGTTCTGTTGATAGACACAAACCAACAAATACATGCAATAATCAAACACAGATAACCACATTTATAACGAAAGACCAGATGCGAGCAAAAGAGACAAAAAGGATCTAGAATCGATCACAAATGTGTTTTATTGCTCTGCAGATTGATACAATACATTACAAAACAGCGAGGAGGCAAGAAATATATTGCAACTTTGATGGAAGGCCTGAAATTCCACAAATTCCTTTGCTAGAAGAAAAAGGGAGCTTACAAAACAAGGAATGTCCAACCCTTTACAATGAATCCTGCCCCCGTATTTATAGATTCAATCAGAGAGGAGAAAGAGAGGGGGAAGCGGGAAAACAGGTTGACGCTCAACTACTACTATTAGTGCCCCTGATAAAATCTGCCCCCAAATCCGTCTTTATTGCATCAATCTTTGGTTCGGAGCCTTAAAGGGAGAGGAAACGACGGAACAGATCAAATCTAATCTGGTTGTTGAGGCAAAAAGATCCTGCATTGAAATCCCAAAGATGTTTCCTCCATTTTCCTTTACCTAACCCCCTCAAAATTAAAGTTTCAGACCTCCATGGCATAGGCGAGGCCGAGATCTTTCCAATGGTGTCAAATTTGCAATATTTCGAGCCCTAAGTCGAAAGATATGCCCCTTTGAAGTTTGTATCGAGTCCGTACAAATGGGTAGGAAAACAATTTGAAAAATGGGTCCCCTTTTTTATATGGGACACGTGGCAGCCAGATTAGAGCAAAAATTGGGCTCACGGGTCCGCAATTTATCTTTTTGCCCTTTTGCGCAAAAAACACAAACCTCAAAAACTCTTACAGCCCCGAAGCTCCGCCTGGACATTTGACACCCTTTGGTTGGCTGGGGGATGCGCTTCCATCTTTATCTTTGTGTGTTTTGACAAAAGACAAACTTTCACCTTTTCCTCCGATTCTCCGCTTTGGCTTCGACTCGGGCTCGAACGCTGACTTTTTCCTTTGGGCAGAGTTGCGGCCCATTTTGAAACTTTTACCCCTTTTAGAAAAACAAGGGGCGAAAGACCAACTTTTCCCCCAATGCCCTGCTTTGACCTGGGACACGTGGAGGTGCGGGGCTTGTTTGAGCCTCCCTTTATGGATTCATCTTTGGAGAAGCGCCGCTACGACACATGGCTCTCTCTGCTAGCTCTTCCATACTTAGTCGATTCTGGATTCTTTCCTGAACGGTTTTGAGCCCGAAGACCTTGAAACTTCACTGCTTCTTTTCCTTCTTGCTCCCCGCTTCTCTGCGACACTGCTCCTTCATTTCCGAGTCCAGTTGTAACCTGTTTGATGAATTTAAGGCACAGGTTCTCTTGACAGAGCCGTTTCTTCTCTTTCTTACTGCACAGGGTCGTTTGATCCTTCACAGGCCCCGCCACTCCATTGTAGAGTCTCCCTGCAACCTTGTTTGTCGTCCTGGAATGTGAGCTCGTAGGTCTGAGTCGTTTCCTTCATAATTTCCTTATGTGCAGGAGTTGTCTTGACCAAATTTGTCCGGGGGGGGGGGGGGGAATTTGGGATAACACTTCCCTCACTGCCCTCCTATTTACTAGGGCTGCAAGTGCATTAGCTTTCCTCTTCTTTTCTTCTTTTTTCTTTGCATAAGTTGCAAGGTAAACAGACAACTCTCGTTGAGCCTCAGGCGGTGCTTGATTGCACACTATCACTTCATTCCCTGGTATCCGTGAAATGTGGAACTTAAGGCGATAAACACCTCCACTCATCTTCATGCCACAATAATTGCATATAACACAATTGCCCTCTGCTGGTTCACAATGCTTCCTAGAGAGGTCATTTGATTTAGGCTTACTACGAGCAGCTGAACCTGAACTGGATCCCGATGCCATTCTACAAAACAAAACAAAAAACAATTGTCTTAGATTTACAAGCCTTAGAGAAATTAAATTGTATGACGAAATTAAGAATAATATTGCTATTGCATGAAGAAAAAATTACGAAAAAAACTATATTGAAGACATTAGTATATTATGATAACTTCATAAATAATATTTTTAAAATTGTTATACAATATTGAATATACTATTATAATTGTATAGTGTATACTGTACAGTTAAGTGTTAACTATAAGTATAAATTTATAATAATGTACATTGTACAGATTATACAAAATGTATAAAATAAAATAAAATACAATGACTGTTATTTTATATAAATATATACACTGTACAGTATACTGTATAAGTTGTATAACAGTTAACTATTAACAAAGACTGTAATATATTAAATATATATTAAAAAATCAAAACGAATTAATATATTAAAATTTTAAATAAATACTATTAGTATTAAGTATTAATATTAATAGGTTACAGGTAATAAGTATTTTCATTGTTAAATATTTATTTGTAAAGTCATGTATTCACTGTATTGTAAATTTGTAATATAAATTATAATATTTACACCTACAGTATTGAAAAGTCAGTGCATTCACTGTATTGAAAAAAAAGGGAAAAAAATATAGTATTCTTTACCTGCTCCTGCTAGGGCCACAAAATGGCCACGAATTGTTGGAAAACTGGCCACGAAATGAACTGTGCACTTGTATGCCCTCCTACCCACATCGAATGCCCACGAATGGAGCAAATGCGAGTCGCAGGAGCAAAAACAAGTCGGGCAAGAAAAAACAGGAGAAAAAACAAATCGATTTGGTCTTTTTTCACATTTAAACCTAAGCCGCAATTTCACCGACGATTTTCCACGAGTTTAGCTACAATTTTCCATGATTTTCGACGGTATTTTATCACCAATTTATCAGCACAACAAAAATTGCAATTTTCCAAAAGATTAATCGTTTTCATGCTTGTAAACGATTTATCGTCGATAAATCACGATTTTTGAAACAAAGGTACAATCTATACAACTCGCTCCGAACAAAGGTTGAATGGAAATCCTGCTAGCAAGGACTAGTTGAAAAGAATTGATGAAAGGAGATCGTACGGTGTTCACTCAAGAAACAGGTCATACGGATCAGCAAGGAATAATTTGTAAGGATCGCTTGGAGGTCAAATAGTGGGGTTAGCAAAGCTCGTATGAGCTGGTGGTCAAACGGAACACATTTGATGATAGCCATCAAAGGGAGGTCGAATAGGGCGCATTTGATGAAAGCGTTCAAAAGGAGGTCAAACAAGACAAACATTAGCAAGAGGGTTGTATGACTTGCTTAATCAAACAATTGTTTTGGCTGGAGAGGAGGTCATACAGTTGAAAGTGTCAAAAGAGGTAGACGACATATGGCAGGAAACATTTGGAGAGCTCGAACAAGGGGAGATTGAATAAGATGGAGATGGAGGGTTCAAACAAGAGTAAATCAATGAAGGTAATATAGGTTGAGGTCATACGGTGGACTGAATGGGTAATGGTGGGAGACCGAACTTGTTGTCTTTGCTTCTAAAGAGGTCGAACAGTTCTTTAGGGGTTGTTTTATACACCAACAATTCACTTTTCAACACTTATAAACACTTTTCATGTATTTCACGCATCACTTTACACTTAAGATCCAAAACTTTGGCCTTGAAGTTCTTCTGTTAGAAATATTTATTAGAATACGTATTGTTGTTTGACTTTTATTAAGACAATACTTCCTTCCCTATTGTGTGACTCTTGTTGCCCCCTGTGCCATCACCCACTTCAAGAGGTTGTACCTCTTCGTCTGAGAAACTTTCCTCGTTGGGCCCCTCATACATGATCATTGAAGTTGACGCTTTAGGCTTTAAGTTAGCTACTCATTCGTATTGGGGGGCCAACTTCCCATCAATCGTTGCTTCCTTGTGTTGTATTCATTGTACTCTATTGGATAAGCTGATTATGACGCTCACATTTCAGAAGGTTTTGGGATCACAAACATTTGCTTTTGCCCATTCCGCTTCCCTCTTTAGTTGTTTCTAATCTATCATGTCCCCTTTTTTAAATAAAGTTAATATTTTAAGTTGTCTAAGTGACTTAACTTGTTGAAAAAGTAACGTCAAGTTATAGTTACAAAAAGGCAACTTATGTTTTATTGCTAAAAGGCGAATTTGTAATAAAGCAAAGTCAAACATCAAAATAGAAGTGGGAAATCCCATTTGGGGACCTTTCCTCATGAAATGTACCATGAAAAGCTATAAAAGAACATGAGGGGTCATTTCAAGCTCACTTCTAACTATATCTCTCTTTCATTTTGATGAGTTTGAGCTTTGTGCTTCAACTTCTGCATTTGAGGACAAAACCCTCCTTTTTTCAATTTACATCCGAGGATGAAAACCCTGTAGTGTATTCAGATTTGAGGACGAAAACCCTCTAATCTTCAAGGGTGACTCCATACAGAAGTTGCATTTGGGCATCCATTCGGAGTTTTGTAATCTCATATCAGATTCAATAGCTATGGCACATTTCAAATCAGTTTCCAGGATTTTTCAGCTAGGGTATTAAAGACACCAATTGGGATAACGAGTTTTAAGGTTTTACCCTTATTTTGGGTAGGCTTTAGGGGTGGAGGACCCCCTTCTAGGATTGTTGTAGTTGTTATTCAAAGTGGGTTGGGTGCTAAGGTTTACACAGCCAAATTCTTCCCTAGAGCACCATTTTCAGTCAGCTGGAGCCATTCATGTGCAAGATTTTTTCAATAACGGTCAGCTATACTTTTTATTTATTTCTAGTCTGAAAATAAAATTAAAAAATCAGTTTTGATGTAAATCTGATCTTTTTAATCAAATCCATATTTTTGGAGGTGTTATTGTACTAAGGAAAAATAACACGGAATTCCTAGTGTACTCGAATTCCCGAGGTCATGCCGAGACAGCCAAAATGTGGCAGATGAGATGAGTATGGGACAAATATAAGTGATAGATGTGGAATAAGTGGAGATGACTATGGGTTGAGATTTTAAGGCCAAGCTAATTGCATTCGATCAACTTGCAAGTAAGAAACTTGTTTGTCAAGGGCGGCAAAGGCTCGTTTAACCTTTGAGGGTGTGATGCTACGATCAATGATGATTGTTGTACGCAACTCCTGATCTATGTCCACTAGACCAAATATGCTTCGACCTAGCTGACGGGCTCGTGGAAACCATTCGTTCGTCTCTAAATATTCCACTCCAGAGAAGGTCATACGAGAACGAGAACAAAGGACGAAAAGAACAAACTAAGGATTTGGGTGTCTAGCTCGATTTGCTCGGTTTGCTTGGCTTGCTTAGTCAACCCAAAATTGCTCAGCTAAAATTAGTTGTTCGTTTAATGCATCAAGCTAGCTAATAATTTGTAGGGGCAAAGGAGTAGATGGGAAATCTAACACTCGTAATCCTAAATCTATACCTCTTTGATGTTGATCAATGCCAAACAAGTGAATGATTGGCTCAAATATCCTCCTACGAGGTTGGGCCGGACCAAGGATCATATGGAGGCACCAAATAGTGATCAAGGAAAATGAAGGCTCAAAAACTAGTCAAAGAATGGTCAGGGACTATGATCTGGTAGTGTGAGCCTCTAATGACTACATTTGTTGCTTTGTTTTGATTTCCAGAACTACTTAAAACTCTTATTTTAATTAAGACAAAACAAATATAGTTTAAATAAAAGGACAAATTAATTTACTCTTTTAAATAATTAGATTCCTTTTCATCATTAATAAAAGAAAACAAATTTATCTATTTATTCTAATTCTTTCCTAATGTTTTTAACAAGCTTTTTGGAAAAGAAATAATTAAACTTACAAAATTCCTAATGTTTTTGTATTTTTGGAATATTTAAAAGAAATAGAAGTTACTTCTATAGACACATAATTAAAAAAAAAGATTCAATTGTTTCTAATAAGATAAAACAGATATATGATTACTTTTGAATTAAAACAAATCTAAAACAAGGAATAACTAGATATGGATATTCCTCTGTTGCAAGTTTTTACGGAAATACTATTCTAATGTGGAAGTATTCAAAAGTTATTATTTAATGAAGCACAACTTCCTCTGATACAACTTCTACCTCAATTTTCCCAAAAAGGGAAAGCTTCTCTAAAGCAATTTCCTCTTTGTCGTGTAACTTTCCCCAGCAAAATGCTCTTAAATTAATCGGAAGAAATAAACAATAAAGAAATAAAATGTGGATTTTGCCACTTCTTCCTCCAACCAATTTCCCATGCAGATCCACAGGGATAAGTCGGGAAGAGGATATCAAGGGAAGAAATCTTATATAGTGAATATTTTGAAAAGAAATATTGTAATGTACGGGAAGTGATGAGATCTTCCTCTTTAAACAAATTGAACAAGCTACTTCTTTTATTTCTAACAAACAATGTCTATGTTTAAAACTTTAAAGAATTGAATACAACTCCGACCTGGTCACTATAGTGTTGTGGTAGCTTGTTCTAGTGATGTGATACATCCAATGTCTCCTCAGCTTCAATCTTCTTCCAAAGTATGAGCTCCAATTGACCCAAGTGAGCAATGTAGTGAATATCAACAAAAGATCAAGTAAATATATGGTTGGCTTTATGCAGGGAAGGTAACTGGAATGTGAGTAGCAGGGAAACAAAGTAGAGAATTGGCTATGTAGGCCCTCTCCAAAATTCAGCATCATAACACTACTCAAAATTACAAACTACCCAACCCATGATACGAATAAAAGTGTCATTTTTATAAGTTGTTGCAGGAGAAAATGTCAAGAACACATGTCAATCAAGAAATGGTGACTCAGCTTGAGGAGAAGAAATCAACATACTACATTTAGCAAAGGGGAAGAGGAACTCAAAACCAATCCAACAAGCCTAAATTTGGCCAATTTGACACATAAATGCGAGAGAAAATCACGTCGATATCAGAACACACGCTAAAAAATGTGTGTTTTAATTTCTTGTCAAACTGTGTCAAAACCACCCTTATTGCCGAGGGGTGGATGCGCAACTGCCGCTCTGGCAACAGGGGTGGTTGCGGCAGTTGCGCAACCACTGCTGAAGTGCAAGGCGAAGGAGCTAAAAAAATGATCCTGCAAGCAAAATGAAGTTTGTAACTTGGAGCGAAAGATTGAGTTCAGTCAAAAGGGGACTGAAAAAGAGAGGGGGAGGGATCTGGATCTCATTTTTACCTTGGAAGGAGTTTTTTCATCACCAGGGACGTGTTGCGTTATCCATGTTGTACCATGTAATTTTAGGGTGCGTACGGTTATCAATGTTTTCCATTATCTGGGTAATTTTATTTTGAGGTTTTGTGTTGATAAATCAAAGATATTAGATTGTTGTCTTTTTATTACAAGGGCTTACTAAAGAAAATCAGATTGTTGTTATTTTGTCATAAGGGTTTCCAAAGAATCCAAATTTCATTATTTATGCCCTTAAGGGACATTTCAGTGGTATCTGAGCTTAGATCGAGCCAGTCTGCAGGGTTAGATTTAAATTTAAATGCAAAATAACGGGAAAAGATGTGGAAGATAAGGTTTACAAAGTAGGGAAAACTAGAGCATCTGCCTCAGCCAAGGGATGACCTACTTAGCATTTTGGAAGAAGTGGAAAATTGTTTGTCCAAGGTAAAACAGTCACAATAGGTGACTATGAAATGGGCAGTGAACCCCTCAATGATTTCTTTGGTTCGGCCAAGGTTTTGAGACACTTAGACAAAGAGGTAAGGCTTGTAATTATCACTTGTATTAGTGAAATTACAAGAATAACTCCTAAAGTTCCATATAGCAGCGAAACCATGAGGGAGATATTTCAGCTGATTATGGAAAGTTTTCAAAGTCTAGAGGACATCATAAGTCCTTTTTCTAGGAGGGTCACAATTCTAGAAACTATGGAAAAAATCACATCATGTGTTGTGATGCTAGATCTCGAATGTGATGATCTTATTCTTAAAATGTTTCAACATTTCTTTTCTACCGTTAATAAGAATCATGCAGAAAATGTTGTTACCTCAATGCAAACAATTATGTCTTCGATTCTGAATGAGAGTGACGATATTTTCTAGCCACCCCTATCAATTTTATTGACTAACGTGAGAAAGGATGTGTGTGAAGTTTCGTCAGCAGTGCATGCATTGGTTAGAAGTGTGGTTGATCAATGTGAAGAAAAGTTGAAACCAGACTTAACAACAGAAACGATAGCTGAACTGAAGAAGAACTCTCAGAAAGATGGCAGCAAAAATGATCTTAGAAGATAGGAATGTTGCTCCTCATTCAAAGAAGCCTGGGAGCCAAGCCACAAATGCCTAGGCAAAGAACAAGTGCCAAAAATTGTGATGGTGGAGCATGAGAAAGAAGAAAAATCAGAATCGCAAGAAATTAAAAGGAAATCTTGGAAGAATCAGCCATGCAGATATAAGGATGAAATGTAATGTAGAAAAGATATTTTATTGACTTTTGATATTGTCGATCAGCAAAAGCATTATCTTTAAAAAGTCAAGGAGAAAGCATCACTTTGTGAATGCACAAGTGAGGAAGTTGTTCTTTTCCAATACATACCCATCAATCCACCAATGATTGAGTCCATGCTACATAGGGATGGTTTGCAGGATAATTGTAAGAATGAAAGCGAGAAGAATTCTTTTGAGGGTATTGTTTTCTCAGAGGCATCAACAATAGAAGGAAGGCACTCTGAGCATTCTTGTGATTCCAGATTGGGAAATGAAAAGAATGTGTCAAGTCAAGAAGCATACGAGGTGAGGTGGAGATTCAGGTGACTTTGTCAAAAGGAGTGCACATGAGACTAATAGTATGTTTCAACAGATATTAATGGTGGTTTTGAGCTTGCTGAAAATTTCAGATCAGCATCAACAATAGAAGGAAGGCTAATGATAAGCAGTTTGACAATCTCCAGGGTCATTGCTCAGGGTATGATAAGCAGTTTGACAATCTCCAGGGTCATTGCTCAGGGTATGAAAGCAATAATAGTAGCAGAAAAAATCTAGGAAGGGTTGAGGAAGCAGAAATTGATGAGAAATCAGCAACATCAAAGTTAGCAGAATTACACCAGTTTAGCCAAAAGCAAACAAAGGAAGAAGAACAGAAGATTGAAGAGCTACAACAGTTGATAACAGAAGAGAAAGAGGTGCAAGTCTTAACAAGGTTGGACTAGTACGAAAAGACTCATTGAAGATCTAACTCTAAGCTTGCAGAGTGCTCAAACTGCGGCAGAGAACAACACTATGGGTGAGATAAATGTTGCTAGCACTAAGCATACAGTCACTCTTGCAGATTTGCATATAATAAAGCGTACAATGGAAACAATGAAATTAGAATATATACGTGTGATTAAAGAAAGGGATATGGTCATCGGAATTGCAAAAGCGGCCTTAACTACATCTGAGGAAATGCAAGGAAGGGTTGATGCCCTCACTATGAAGTTTACATCAGTCTCTTCTTCACTTCAGTGGGATGAATGGAGAACAATTTCCATAAAGAACACTTACCAGGGAAGACAGAAGTTGCAAGTACAGAGTTGGGCATAACCAAGATTGTTTTTGCAGGGGAATTGAATATCAAAAAGCAAAGCAACTTGAAAATGTCACAATTGGTTATTCTCTTTCTAGATCCCAGCTAATTCATGATTCAACTATTTATATCAGAGTAGCGCAGAAAAAGCCAACTACATCACAAGGATGAATGGAAGAAACAAAAAGATTGGTCTGGGATCCTGGTATTTGCAGGACGGTTCAGGCATTGCTTGAGGACAAACAATATTTGGAAAGGGCGGACTGTCATTTGCCCTTTTTCAAATAAAGTAAAAAAATAATAAAGTTAATATTTTGATTTGTCTAAGTGACTTAAGTTGTTGAAAAAGTAACGTTAGATTATAGTTATAAAAAGGCAACTTATGTTTTATTGTTAAAAGGTGACTTTTTAACAAAGCAAAGTCAAACATCAAAATAGAAGTGGGACATTCTATTTGGGGACCTTTTCTCGTGAAATGTACCATGAAGTTACAAAATAACATGAGGGGTCATTTGGAGCTCACTTTTGACTACATCTCTCCTTGATTTTGATGAGTTTGAGCTTTGTGCTTCAACTTCTGCATTTGAGGACGATAACCGTCCTTTACAATCTACATGTGAAGACCAAAAACCCTCCAGTGTATTCAAATTTGAGGACGAAAACCCTCTAATCTTCAAGGGTGACTCCATACAAGAGTTGCATTTGGGCATCCATTCAAAGTTTTGCAATCTCAGATCTAATTCAAAAGTTAGGTCAGTAGCTAGGGCATCACATTCTAGGTCAGATGTCATGATTATACAGCTAGGGCATCAAAGACACTAGTTGGGACAGCGAGTTTTGGGGATTTTACCCTTATTTTGGGCAGATTTTAGGGTTGGATGACTCCCTTCTAGGGTTGTTGCAGCTATGATTCGAAATTGGTTGGGTGTTAAAGTTTGCGATTAACCAGATTCTGCCCTAAAGCACCATTTTTACTCAACTAGAGCCATTCGTTCGCAGGAATTTTTCCATAACGATCAGCTGTACTTTTTATTTATTTCCAATCTAAAACTAAAAAGAAAAAAAATCAGTTTTCATGTAAATTTGATCTTTTTGATCAAGTCCATATTTTTGGAGGTGTTATCAATGTTTTCCAATACATGGGTAATTTTATTTTGAGGGATTCCAATAATAAATCAAAGAAATCAAGTTGTTGTCTTTTTATTACAAGGTTTTACTTCTGGAAACCAGATTGTTGTTATTTTGTCATAAGGGTTTCCTAGGAAATCCAAATTTCATTAATTAATGCCCTCAAGGGAAATTTCATAATCTCCATAATCTCGATTATATTGCAATTTGGCTAGAAAGCTTCACAGTCCTTCATCTGACAACGTAATAGACTATTGACGAAGAACATCTAATCTTTGGAGAACTATAACACCATTACCCTTCCTCATTTGCCTCCATCATACCTAGAACTTCCATATGCACAACAGTCACCTGTTAAACTAGGTCATCTTTAGGAGCATAAGATTGATCACTTGGTCACTTAATCAGGGGCTTGACTATGTGTTTATTCTTCTAGTTTTTGCTCTCCCCATCACCCAATGTTAGGTGTATCATTGTAGGCTCCACGTTTAGGCTAAAGTCTTCTATAGTAGTAGTGACGAAATTCTTGAGTTCTTGAACGCTTTGCAATAAGTCACCTATTGTCATAGGTATAGTGGCCTTCAAGACCTATGGTGTAAATCCTTGTTAAACTCCAGTCTGTTCGTCATTGTGCTTATATGTTCATTCAACTAATGTTGTTCTTCGACAATGGCTCCAAACTTCCACCCCTGTTTAGCCATCCTTTCCTTCTTTGTACATGAGTTAAGGTAATTGGCTTTCTTCACTTGTGTTCTAATTATTGGGATTCCTTCCTTTCCCTTAGCTACATCAATCATATTGGTGTTGGCTTCTTTTGGAGATCGTCGTCATCGTAGTTCCCACCCACATCATATGTAGAGAAGTCCAATGTCATCTTGGTGACGATAATCTCTTGCGAACTGAGCCCACTTATTGAATTTGTATGCTTGTATTTCAAACCTATAAAGCATCCCACCAGCGTTATTACTCTATCTTTGGTGTCGATGGCTCTCCTTGTGTGAACAGTACTTGGCCGCTCTAATTCCGCAAATTGTATGGAAATTCCTTAACTACATGCCCTGTAACTTGATAAATCTCGCACAAAAGACCTTACTTTCGGTCTTACCACGTTCGTTTAGTTCATCATCTAGAGCATGTCCTTTCTCAAAGTTCGCACTGATCCAGGTTCACTTTCATTGCTGAAGTTAGGGTCATCTTCTTCATGTCCTTTCGAGTGAGGATGTAATTTTTCTCACTTTCAATGTCCATAACTTTGTTGTGTCATCTTTATACAATAAAGGTGGAACCAACTTCATCATCCTCCACAACGAGGGTACCAACGCTTCAATGAAACATCACTTCTTTAAGCCATTAGCATTGTTGGCTAGATTTCCTACATAGCTGAAAACCTAGGCAGTCATGAGATAAATCTCCCTCATTTACCGGTGAGGCTCCCGTGTAAGATTTGTCAATAAAATATGCTAGTATCTATTTAGGGGTTTTGCTTTAACCATGCAACTCATGAACCATAGTTGTAGAGTTTTGCAGCAAGTAAGCAACTGTTAAAGAAAGAAAATATCTAATGAAGAAGGAAAATAATAAAAACAGGAAACAAAGAGGGAAGATGTGCAACCCAATCAATAGATAACAAAGTTGATTGCATGCACATAGACTGGATCAATAGATATTAACACACAAAATTATAAGAAAAAGGCAGCTTTCAGATCTAGATCTAAAATAACACAAAGTTTATAAGTAGATCTAAGACAAAAGCTAGAAACAAAATGCACCGTGACACAAAGTTCTCCAGAAATCTGCTTCTTTCTATTCATTTGCTTCAAATAGCTATTAGAGATTTCAGCACAAAGTCTGGAACACAAAAATGTTGCTTACAAATTCCGATCCTTAACCCGAAGGTTCTTCCTCTACTTATAGAATGTAGAGGGGCAATTACAAGTCGGAAGCTTTTACTGAATTGGCACATGTGGAAGTCGGAAAGGAAACAACTAGCAATCTCCCTCCTGGAATTCCTCTTTACATGACATACATGATTTGTAATTGAAGATAGAACCTTCTATTTTTCATGTCTGCCACCTATTTCCAAGTAGTTGACTTCTTTCAGTAATGGCTTTTAAACCAATCACTTAGGTTTTATAGTTTAATTGATCGCTCAATTACTTTGTCGACGGAAATAAGAGAAGGAAGAAGAAATAAGAAAGCTACAGTCTTGTCCTTTTTCACATTCTGCATGCAATTGATTCTTTTGCCTTTGATCCTCACCAAACTGAATCTGGAAGCAGCTGGATCTGGAATTTTGCTTACGGGTGTTGCCTTTGCCTTGTCTTCCCTCTTATCCTTGAAGCTTTTGCAGTTCTTTTCCTGTACATACATCAATGCAATGTTTGTCGTAATTAACTCATCTTTTTTAATTTTTAATTGCATATGAGCAATTAAAAAATATGGAAAGCACTCCGGGTGAATGCAACTTCAATGAAAGCTTCAACTGGAAGATTGGGAGCACATGCACATGATCCTAGAAGAAATTTTTCATGCACTGACTTCTACACAGGCTGCATTAGAAACAAGATGATGAAGCCTTTGCAATTATGGATCTGAATCTGAATCTGAATCTGGATCTAGATGCTATGCATGATTCTGCTGATCATTTTCTTTCATCATGCTTTGCCATGGCCGGAGCAATCTTTGTCTGAGCAATTTTTTTTCTTTTAATTATGTCGGAAATCTTTGCAATTGGTGCAGATCTAGGAATTTCTTCAGATTTGGAAGATATATTCAATGTATTGGACATTGATTTAAGCTCCTTTTCAATTATATAAGCACCTATAATGAATACCTGCAATTAATTCAGACAAAGACGGAATCCGGAGCATGAACACTTGATTTTTATCATATAAAGTCTGCTGCCCTAAAATTTGAGGCTTTGTTTGCATGCGACGCAAGCATGAATATTGTCAACTTCACTTGAGCACATGTACCACTATGCAGACAATTAATCAGACTTAAATCAAGCTCCTTCAAACCTAGGCATCAAACTTTGAAGCTTTCCGACAGTGAAAACACCTTCCTCTGAGCAAAATTCCTCCTTTGGGCGCTAAATCTGCCTAGGCTGCACTCCTTTGCTAAAGAATTAATAACTCCATTAATATGGCAGCCCATGCTTATATAACCTTAATCATTCAATAATTAATAATTGCCCTTCCTATTTCCGGCAATTAATTAATTAAAAATCATGTTTTTATCTTCAATTTGGGCGCCTATTTTGTGCATGCTCATGGCTGCCATTAAATAATTAAATTTATTTAATTTTAGCTTTCTACTTCCAGTCTACTTTGACTTCACACTATGCTTTGACCTCATGCGCCAAAAACAGGAATTAATTCCATCAACAGATACTTCAAAAAGTATTATTCCTCCTCTAGGTGGGTCGCACTTTTTGCCATAGCTAATTTCAATTTTTAAAAGTCAATTTCTAATGGGATCATTCACCCTACACCGCAACTCCAAAAATCCCATGATCCACTTAAGTTGTTTGACTTTCATAATGGGATTTTTTACCCTGCAAGGTAGGTAAGAAATTCCCATCAATGCCTTAAGTGATTTTCTTTTATTTCACAATGGGAATTTTCACCCTGCAAACAGGTATAAAAATTCTCGTCTGCCTGCTACCTCTAGTGACTTAAGTGAGCATTTTGCTTTCCATGAGAAAAAGTACCCTATAGGCAGGATCATAGTTACCAGGTTCGGAAATCCGATTAAATTCGGAAGGGCAAAAAAATCCGAAAATACGGAGTTCTCTAAAAAATACGGAAAAATCCTGGTTCGGAATATATATACTTATATTATTATAAATTTATATTATTGTATACTTATATCATTATATATAGACAAATCATACAAAAAAGCATCCATCTACCATAATCATCATCATCATAATGATTCTTTCAAAAGATTGCAAGAAGTTGCTTGGTCCAAAAAGGTACAAAAATGGATTTTATGAAAATAAGAAAAATATTGCCATCAATGCATAGAGCTCGAGAAAATATATACTTTTAGAGAAGACGACACTTGAAGGCTGAAACGGAGCCACAGAATGAAAGTTATGGCACATGCAAGTTTTTGCTGCTACATCTTCCCGGACCTTTCCAAAAATGGCAAAAAAATTTCTTTCCTTAAACCAAAAGAAAAAAAAATGCCAAAAAAGGAAAAAAAAAAAATTCTGCAAAAATTTCAAGGCCGAACCAAACCGGATTTATTCGGTTGCTTCAAAAAATACGGTTCGAACCGGATTTCATACAAATCCGGCCTGGTAAACTATGCAGGTACAAAATTCCAAACTTGAAAAATCCCATTGTGGCTTAAAACCTTCCTTTCCCAAAAATGTGACCTGCCCAGAAGAGGCATTTTCTGTGCACGACTTCATCTTTCTAAAGAGAACCAGACCTCTTGTGGCAAATTCCTTCTGGCATGACGTCCGTAGATGATCTCCAGATACTCCAGGCAAGAAAACAAACTAAACCGGTCAAAGGAATTGACCTAGAGAAATTTCACAGAAAAAAAAACGGCAAAACACCAAAAACGCAAAACATTGCCAAAAGTCATAGATAAAGCCCAGGATTCATTCTTGGTTAAAACCCTACTGGTATATGAGAATATTGACATGTAAGACCACAACAGGGTTAAACCGGAGCACAATTTGCCTCAAACGGAGCTTAGAATAATTAAATAAAAATTTCCCGTAGGCAAACCCCAGCGACAGAATATAACGATTTCGGGCATCTAGGTGTTTTGCGAAATTGGCTGATATAACTCTCTGGGAATATCTTGACACAATACAAACACTTTCTGGCAATTAAAACACAAAACGACCCATTATTTTTAAAGTACGAACATTTTTTTACATGGGGTAGTCTCAAATTTCAGAGTGAAATCTGGGGACACCAAGCATGTTCATTTTCAAGTTTTCCAAATAGTTCTCTAAGTCTTCTGTTATAGGAACGAACATTCTCTTGTTTACCTTGTCGGGTATTATAAATTTCAGTGACAATCTTAGTGTCTCTTAGGAGCTTGAATTCTTTCTCGAAGGCTTTCTTAAGCATTTTCCAGATTTCTTTCTCCAATTTTGTTGCATCTATGTACTAGTTAATAGGCATTCCTTCCCAGGGTAGCTAGCCCTCTACTGAGTACAGTATGTGGCATGAATAATGAACATTCTACAGCTTGGCATGCCTGATCCCCTTATCTGACCATTCCGGTGACCTGTACTGATATTATAAGCACAATCGGAGATGGAATTGATGGGGTCAACTACATGTCTCTAGCATAAGTTCTCCACACATGAAGCCTTCGTCCTTAAGATGGTCCAACGACACTGAACGAACCTTTGTGCTCTCAGCACTACTAGTTAGTACACTCCCGTGCGTAACTCGTACCATTCACTGACGATTGATTTGAAGAATCCATTACAATATCTTCCCCAAACTATACATGCGATTCTCTTGCAAGAAGTCTTTGACCCAAATGAGTAAGCAACATCAAAACAACTTCCTGTAATGCTCCTGCAACGCCCTATGATCCAAACTAGACTGACAAATCCAACGTGTCCTTGATCTAGAAAGGGACAACACATACCTATCTGTCCAAAACTGCCTCTATAGCATACACCCATTCTTGTAGTACAAATAGGTAGACTTTACTCATAGCCATGGGTGACTGTCATTACACTCTGTTAGCTTGTTAGATGGGGTTTAGAATTGGACCTGTGAACTCTGAAGCCTGTATACATGTTGTCTATTGCTCAACACAAGTGGTGGGAAACTAGCATAATATACATCCATGGTTTTGAAATGGTACTTATCAACCTTCTCAAAGTAAAAATCTAGGGTGTCTTGTTTCAACTTATAGCAAGGATGACGGTATCATTGTTATACAAAACTAGACTGGGCCTTATTTCTCCAATGCTTATATGGAAATATGCATTTGCAAATGCCAAAATCAATTTTTTTCCAATGTAAGTAACGTTACTCAAATTCATAGCTCTATTTCTTGAAAAATGAGATGGTCATATGCTAGATTTGACCATCATATGCAAAAGCTATGCCAAATACAAGTTTCTCACTAGTGTCAGGCTAGATATACCTCACCAATACAATTTCAGCAATTTTGTATGTTTTATGGGGGATTAAAATATATGAGATCAACATTTACCCCTTACTCATTTATACTTGTTGGAAAGCTGTTTGAGTCTAGTTTTCAGAAACATAAGTTTTATGGCAAAATATGAACAGACATAAAAGATATGGTAACTGTGACAATGGGTACTGATTTTTCTGGTTTTGATAATTAATTCAATTTGGCATTTTTCAAAGAAAACGATTTTTGGCACTTGTGCAGTTTTAATTATTGACCAATGACTTGGTAATGGATAGTTTTAGCAAAGGATATAATAATCAACTCACCTAAAGCAAAATATTGGAACAAAACTTCATTACATTCTATATATTCTACCTTGAATATGCTTCCAAAAAAAGTAGGTAAGAAGATTTGAATCACACAATCTTTTTCCTATCAAAGATCTAATTTTCAGCCTTTAAACCAACCCACCTACAATAATAGGTGAAACATAAGCCCAACAAATTGATATAAACACTTGATATTTAGAGTGAATAACCAATGAAAAAGATATTAGAATATAAGGCTTATAAATTAGCGTTATGTTAATATTAGTTAAGTGTTAACTAATAAACAATTGTAACCACTTCAACTATTTTGTAACTATCTCTCACATAATAAAAGGATGGACACACAACGAATAACGTGTGCATTCCAGTTACTCTTCATTTGTTCTTTGTACATTCTATTATTTCTTTCTCCACATATTCTAACATTGGTAGTAGAGTGGGGCAAGCAAGGAGAAAGAGAAGGGAAGAAGTTCAAACTAGTCTTGTTAGGACATGAAAGAGAAATGACCAGTTTGAATGCTAGACATGAGCAATATTGTAGGTAGCGAGCAATAACGTAGGGTAGAAAAACATCATCAAAAAGGGCAGAAAACAACCGAGTTTCAGTTTGAGGGCACTTACAGCGAACATAACCACAAAACACAGTCGACGCTGTTGTAAAGGTGTGAAAAAAACCATGAAAAGACCATTTGAGGGCTCAATTTCGGTTGTATTTTTAGACAAATTTTAGGGCTTTTCAAAGTGCTAGGGCGACAATAATAGGAATTTGCCATTTTTGAAGAATTTTTTAGGATCTGTTCGTGCAGTTAGGGAACGCAAATAAGACATTTTCAGATGCAAAGTCACATGACATACATAATACAATAGAGATATATGTGATTTAGAGTCACAAGTTTTATCCTGTTAGAAAACACAATCAAGAATCACAAGGAAGAGGAAAAAATGTGGTTTTCGAAAGGTAGCTAATGCAAACACAAAGACAATACAATCATGCATTTCCATATTTGCAATTTTTCAAAGGTCATTCACTACCAGGAAACACAGTTTGTTAATTTTCAAGTCACATACCAATCGTCAATTAGGGCAAAAACCTACCTAGTATAGTTTCCTTTGCTTTAAAAAAATAAAAATCAGTTATTCTCCAAATATTGCTACAAGCAATTTGCAAAGTCCTAGTTTATTATTTTTGGAAGGTTATTTTCTAAGGTATTTTGTCTGAGAATGTAAATTCCATTAGACAAATATTCTAGTTTCAATTTCCACACTGGGAAGGTTAAAATTCAGATGCAATTAATGAGCCAAAATTGTGGGGTATAGTTAATGGAAAAGAAAAACAATCCATTGATGTCAAATTGTTAGAGTGGGAAAGCCGCGATGATAAAGCAATAGCTATAATCGAGCTTGCTCTTTTTGATCTTGAACTCCATATAGATTTAGACAAATCGTCCAAAGAAATATGGGATAAACTAAATAGGTTGTTTGGGGCAAAAACAGTAAACACTCATTTTTTTAAAGCTTCAACTCTTTCTATTCAAGATGTTGGATGATGTTACTATGTCCAGTCATATAAAAAATCTAAGATTTCTTCTTAGACAGTTAGCAGAGGTTAAAGCTCCAGTAGATGACAAAAATTCTAAAGCCATTCTATTAAACAATTTGCCATATTCGTATAGCAATGTAATTTTTACACTCAGTCAGATGCCTTCACAAAGCCTGGAAGATACGATTTCAACGCTCTTGGCTGAAGAAAAGAGAATTGTGGACGATACAAAAGGTGATTCTTTACATGAAAGTACACTATACTCCTGCATGAGAAATAATCACAAAAATTAGATAAAGACACCAAGCAAGTTGAATGTTATTATTGCAAGAAAAGAGGCCATACAACCTAGCATTGTCACATTCGAACTAATGATGTTTTCAAAGGAAAACTCAAAAATAATCCAAAAGAAGTAAATGTGGCCTTTGTCGACAATCCACCAAACACTAAAGACTTTATTGATGAAAAATAAGATGAATGCGTACTCAAAAAGTTAGTGGTTTGATGACAAGAAGGGATCTCATGCAGGTAAAACTTGGCATGGATGGATGTCCAGATAGTTCGGGAGTCTATGGATCTCAGGAATTTACCCTTACATGGGTCATGAGACAACATGATGGAGCATTGTGGGAGTATCTCAGCATGGTGGGTTGTCCAACAATTTGGAAGATTCTGTAATTCGGGAGTTCGGGGAAGTGGATTCTAGGAATTCATGAATCCAGCTCGGGAACTACACCTCTATGAGGGTTAGGAGGCAACTTGATGGAGTTCTACCTGGATGAAGAACTATTGTTCAAAAAACAAAAACTTCTAAAGATTGTAATTGTATCTTCTTTCTATAGTGCAAGTCTTAAGAGGGGGTTTTAAAATATAAGACTTATTAGTAGTTGGTTAATATTAGTTAAGGATTAACTAATAAATGGTTGTAACCATGTCAACCATTATGTAACCATCTCTCTCATAATAAAATGACGGACACACAATGATAATGTGTGCATTCCGCTTTCTCTTCATTTCTTTCTTGTGCAGATTTACTAACACCCAGGTATTTTTTACAAGCATATTGCTTCAGGTTTCAACTAACCTAGAGACTTAAGAGATGCTACTTTCCAATGTAATGAAGAGAATTTAAGCTCTCGCAATTACCTAATTATGCATCAGTTGTGTTTCTTTATAATATATGACATCAGCTTTCCATCAAGAATATCTCAAATTTAAAATTGAGCTGTAAACTAATGCTACACATAGAATTCCATGCTAGTGTAGTTTGCTTAAGAAAACACCAAATATAACCATTCAATATCGTGTTGCGTTGATGTTAAATATCAATAATAGACTATATTTCTCACTAAATTTAAGAGTATATGCATGGTGGATGACAAATTCAATTTTTTATTACTGGCTTCAGACATCTTCTATATAGCTCCAAAATACTTTCAACTTTGTTTTCAGAATTTGAAAATTAATATAGAATATCAAGGCATAGATTACCACAAGAAATGGCTGAAACAATAATAGATCAACAACATTGTTTACCCCTTTAAATGCCTAGCACCTCCTAGAAATATCCTCTTATCCTTACCTAGCAATAACAATTCCATCTAAGGCTATTCTCATCCGTTCATCAACGCACAGCTCTTCAGCACTTCCGAATGCTTTATCTCCATCGTTGTACATTAACTATAGTTTCATGACACATGGTGGTTATTTCTTTGAAAACCATATCGAAATACAAGTTTCACACCTTTAAAAAAGCCCATAAATATAAGGAGATTAGCCTTGTAAGGAAACAGCTAACCTGCAAGTTCTCCTTTCCAAGATTGGAAAAACCGTTGGAAAGGACTTTTTCGGTTTCTAAGATGAGAAACACCAAGCATCTCCCCATTTTTTATTACCTAAAAACAAATATTAGATAGACAATAACAATGTCTGTCTGAAATTTATTTCTCCTGAGTACAGCACAAAAACTTCCTGAGGAAAATTATTGGAAGGAAAGTTTAGGAAACCACATCCTGCAAGCTGCCATGAGAAAATTAATCTATGAACATTGCAAGTCCCCCAATGGCAGCTTTTCATATCAGAAGAAAATTTAAAATGTGATAAACTATATATCGACTTACAGCTGTGTGTCGTATTCCAGTAGATTTTGCAAGTAGTTCGTGCTCTTTAAGAAAAGCCAGTTCGCCATGAACAGGCAAGAAATGCTGAGGATTTGCCAGTCTAAGGGCTTCCTCCTACATACAGAAAGAGGACAAGTTTAAAATTCTGAAAAATCTCATAACAGCAGTCGCATATGCTCAGTTTTCTGTTTAGTTTTTAATCAACTTTGCCAGACACAAAGAATACTTTGAATTTCCATCTCAAAACAAAAAGAAAAATCAAAGTTCCAACTAAATGCATAAGGGAGAAATAAGTATTAAAGAACCTATAAAGGTAAAGTTTATGGAACCATGCATTGTCAGTTGGAAATGATGCTATTTTTGTATTATCGTGCTGTAATCAATATGGAAGGTATGAAGTTTGGTGACTTGTAACCACCAACTATAAGCGGTGTTTAGTTAGTCATAGTGCCATTTGTATGGTTAGAGTGCATCTTGATCTTACTTCGCCCTTTTTGCCTTTGTAGTCTTGTCGGTTTCTACACCATAGGAATTGCAAAGACATCTTAATGCTTTTGATCAGTTTTGAGAACTTAGACAGCTAATGCGTGAATCATGGCAAAACTAGGATTTACGCTTACAATACTAATAAAGAGGCCTTCTGGAGGCTTTGCTTTGCTTTTACACAACGTCTAATAGAAGTCACTACTTCCCAGTTTATTGGGCCTGTTTTCAGTATGACGATAATATTTCAACCTCATGCATGCAAATAATATGCTTACTTAGACATTCTCAAAGGATGATGTATTTAGCTTCATTTCCAAGATATTCTATCCAAGATCAAGCTATAGATTTTCTAACCAATCCCATTGCTCTCTATGGCTCAAAAATTTGCTGCCATAATCTTGGACATGCTAAGTGGGATCTACTGATAAAGTTTAAAAGATTATAAAGAAAAAAAAATAATATATACTTCATATATTAACAAAAAATATTTACAAGGACCTGTACAAAGATTCAGCAAAAATAAAGGATATATACAGAAGGGATTACACTTTCCTTAAACTAAAGACTCGCAGTTAAATCAAAATAGTCGAAGGGATCAAATTGCATAGCTTCTTTAAGCAAAACATATCCTTTCACAAGCAATTGCATTCTAACTTCACCTTGCCCAGCTCATTTAAAATTCTCCAATGTGCCATCTTCTTCTTTGAAAATGCACCTGCATCTAATTCACAAGGATGAAGAGGGTGGGTACATGTACACATTGCCATAGACGTATAAAAGGTTTTCGGATCAGCGAAGTTGAGCCTCCAAGTAGGGTGAACGGCCATTGAATAATATGCTAAAAAACAATTGCCAACCTAATATGCGTGTCTCGCCAGCAAGTTTTAGCAAAGGAACATTCCCACATGAGGTGTTTCACATTTTTAGTTTAGCACAATACAGGCAGAAACCATCTATAAAGCCACTCTTCGAAAGCCGAACTTCAATAGGAAGCCTGTAATGTACCTTTCAAGGGATGAAACTGAAAAAAGAGGAAACCACACAAACCCAAGTGAAGTAAATTCTGATTTTTATAACAGCACCTGTAATATTTCTTAAAACCCTAGCAGCGAACTGTATAGGGATTTAAATGCAGCATAAAACCATGCACAATAGTTTCAAATTACTTCTAAATAATTATTTCAATTACAGCAACCAATATCCATCCAATTTGCAACAAAGAAATGGAGAAAACCAGCTGTGAGACACTGTTGTAATTAAATTTGTGACAGCAGCAAGGCAGCCACAAACAAGGGCTGAAAACAATAGATAAAATCCTCCAAAAATAGCCAAATTCTGGATTCCAGCCTTATAAATTATGGAGAATCAAAATATCAAAGAATATATGAATTATGTGCCCTAGAAGGCACCAAACCACCACCAAACCCTAGTCACTCCCATAGGAAAGAGCTCCAAAAGTCACGCAAAGCTTTTGTAATCGTTCTTCTTAATGTCCTTGATCCAAATCAGCAAGCAAGTCTTCAAGAGATGTCTTTAATTCACCAACATGGACAGATTTCGTTCTACACCAAGCCACAAGGAAGTTTTCCGTCCTCTTTCAATGCCACACAAGAGGGTTTTCATCCCCAAATAGAATGGTATTGAGCAACCAGCCCAACAAACCAAGTGTAAGTGTAAAAATGCGCCAAAAATGACCTCCAAATGAGGTCATACAACCTCTTTTATACCCCTCGCTTGGCACCAAAGGCCAGATAGATGAGGACCGACCTCCAAGCTCATTTTATCTTTTAATTCTTTGTTGGGAAACTCCTAATCCTAACCGACCTGCCAGGAGGAGGTAAACACTAAAGAAAAATATTAAAAATAATAAAAGAAATTAGAAACAAAGCTCACTTACTTCCCTTGTTCACTAAACTTTTTGGCAACGGGAAGAGAATGGTAAGAAATCTTCATTTGGCGTCAATTCGAAAAAGGGGACATTACAAAGCCCTTGGTAAATGAGAAGCCATGCACTTAGATTGACCAAACTTTGTGCAACCTCCAAATCCACAATGATTTTGCATCAAAATTAAGTTGCTTTGTAATACCCCTTCTCGAACATAACAACTCGAAGACACTTAGCCTATTCTTGGTTTCTCGACGGCCAAGGAAAAGGAAAAAAAGGGAAACTAATCCTAATAAGTTAGTTCAAAGTGCAAAATAATTTCTTTTATAAGCACTTTAATAATTTATTAGTGATAAAATAATAAAAGAAAAAGTCATTTTGTTTTTATTTCCCCTTAGTGAGAAAATGTGACCCATAAAGGGAGGGGATTAAAATATTAAATAAAATAAAGCAAGGGGAAAATGTTAAATAAAGTGAAGGGTGTTGATTGGGCCTCTATGTGGGCAAATATGCCGAGAGAAATTATAAAAGGAAGTCGCCACACTTGGAGAAGGTATCTTTTGACATCTTATCAATTTTGAATTTTGGTCTAAGCTTGCATGCTTTCCAATTTTACTCCAAAGGATGAAAACCCTTAGTAGTTTTCTTGAGACGACAAAATCCCTCCTTAAGCCTAGGAAGAATAACAAAAAACTCTTCTCCCTTTTTTAGAGGAAGCTCTACTAAGCGGTTTCCATTGATTTTCAAGGTTCTACTTCAAAATTCCAGCAGTATTTGAGGGTTGAATTGCATATTTGTGTTGAATCTAGCTAGGGTTTGAAGATGGAATATTGTTGTTGAATTCTACCTTGCATTTTCAGTTTTTCTACAATGGAGCAACCTACCTTGGGGGCATTTATGAGTGATCTAGGGCATGTTTGGACCAGATCTGATTTGTTGTTCCATAATCAGATTTTTGGAAGCCAAGATCAACAAATTTGCATGTGTTTCGAGCTAAGGAAACTTTATATTCAGTCGTCTTATTGGCTACATTTTATGTACAACGCAATACCTAGGCAGTCACGAGATAAATCTCCCTCATTTAATGGTGAGGCTCTCATGTAAGATGATTATCAATTTGGTAAGGGTGAATCCTAACAACTATTTTAAGAGGTTTTACTTTAATTCCCATTTCTCGTAAACCACAGCTGGGCAATTTTGTAGCAAGTAAGCAACTGTGATTGGAATATTTGCAGAAGGGGGAAATAATAGAATTTAGAAAAGAAGAAAGGAAAATGTGTTGAATCAACCAATAGTTAACAAAGTTGGTCTCATCCACACAAATTATATAAACAAATAAATCATAACATTCAGCAGAACGAGAAAGAAATGACTTGTAACCTAGATTTGAGATAACACAAAGTTTATCTAAAACCTTAAATAGAAGTGATCAGCAAAGCACTGTAGACGTAAATGGTGTACCCAGATTTCATCCTGAAATCTGTGACTACCCTATCCGAAAAAATTTCATAATTTTAAAATAATGGGTTGTTTTGTGTTTTTATTGCCTGAAAATTCTTGTATTGCGTCAAGATATTCCCAAAGAGCCATATTAGTCTTTTTCGCCAAATACCCAGATGCCCAAAATTGTTTTATTCTATCGTCGGGATTTGTCTGCGAGAAATTTGTATTTAATTATTTTGAGCCCCGTATGAGGCTATTTGCGCTCTGTTTTAACTCTGTTATGATCGAACATGTCATTATTCCTATGTGCCAAAAGGGTTTTAACTTGGAATAAGTTCTGAGCTTTATTTGTGGCTTTTGGCATTTTTTCGTATTTTTGTGTCGTTCCGTTTCGTTTTCTGTGAAATTTCTCTAAAACAATTCCTTTGCCGGGTAAGCCCGATTTTTGGCCCGGAGCAGCTGGAAAACATATACGCACATTATGCCCAGAGGAAGTCACCATCGGAGGTCTGGATCACTGGGAAAAAGTGAAGTCGTGCACGGAAAAGCCCCTGCAGGGATGGGCACATTTTTGAAAAACAAAGGATTTAAGCTGCAATGGGAAAAATAGAAGCCACAGGCAAGGTGGGAATTTTGTACCTGTCTGGTAGGGTACTTTTCCCGTGTTATAAAATTCATTTAAGCTGCAGTGGGAAAAATAGAAGCAGCAGGCAAGTGGGATTTTATTACCTGCCTTGCAGCGTACTTTTTTCCATGATATAAAGTTCACTTAAGCTGCAATGGAAAAAATAGAAGCAGCAGGCAAGTGGGATTTTATTGCCTGCCTTGCAGGGTACTTTTTCCCATGATAGAAAATTCACTTAAGCTGCAGTGGTAAAGTTAGAGGCTGTAGGCAGGCGGAAATTTATTGCCTGCCTTACAGGGTAAAAATTCCCATGGTGAAATAAAAGAAAAGTGACTTAAATGAAATCATGGGATTTTATTGCCTGCCTTGCAGGGTAAATAATCCCATTGTCAAAGTCAAATCACTTAAGTGGATCATGGGATTTCCGGGGCTGCCTTGCAGGGTAAAGAATCCTATTGTTATAAATTCTTAAAAATAGAATTCTATTATTCCAAAAAGTGTGACCCACCTTGGGTGAATAATAATGCATTAAATAAATATTTGTTAATATTTATTCAACCAATTTTGGCACCCAGGCTTGTGGAAAAGTCAACAAAAACAAAGGGGAATAAAGAAATTTAAAAATAGAATTCCAAAATTAAATAAATTTAATATATTTAATGCAGCCCCTTTTGAGAAAGAATTAATACTTTTTAAAGTATTAAATGATTATATTAATTCCTATTTTCAGTGGCTAAGGTTAAAGCACACTGTGAAGCTTAAGTGAAGTGAAGAGTGGATGAATTAAATGAATTAATTTAATTTATTGGATGGTTGTCCTTAAACATGCTATTTTTAAAGAGAGAAGCATGATTTTTAATTAATTAATTGCCAGGAATAGGAAAGGCAATTATTAATTATAGAATTGTGAGGGTTATATAAGCATGGGCGGCCATATAGGTGAATTATTTAATTCACAGGTAAAGAATTGCAGCCAAGAGGAAAAGTGTGCCCCATTTGAATAAGGATTTTGCTCAGGCAAGGTGGCAACAAGGCTAAAAGCTTCCAAATTTGGCGCATGCTTTGAAGGAGGTTGATCTTTGTCTGCATAATTGTTTGTATAAGTGTTACAGGTGCTAAGGAATTCATTACAGGTGTTTTTCAAAAGAAAAAGAACTTATATCAATGTCCAATACATTGAATATTTCCTCTGAATCTGAAGGATTATCCAGATCTACACTAGTTTTGAAGAATTCTAGTTGAATAAGAAGAAAAAGAATTATTCAGACAAAGATAGACAAAGCTATGGCGAAGAAAGATGAAAAAGAAAGCACAACGGAGTCATGTTGCCAAAGTTTGTTATGCATGTGTAGATCCATATCTAGATGCAGATGCAGATGCAGATACAAATCCATATGCAGATCCAAATCCAGATCTCATAGTTGCAAAAGTTCCCGGCACAAAGGCTTCATCCTCTTGTTTCGAATGCAGCCCGTGAAGAAGTCAGTGCGTGGAAACTTCCTTCCAAGATCCTGTGCATGTGCTCTCATCTTCCAGTTGAAGCTTTCATTGAATTTTCATTCATCCGAAGTGCTTTCCAGGATTTTTAATTACTCATATGCAATTAAAAATAAGGATGATGAGTTATCTACGGCAAACAATGCATTGATGCATGTACTGGAGAAGAACTGCAAAAGCTTCAAGGATGAAAGAGAAGACAAGGCGAAGGCAATATTCCAGCTTGCTTCTAGATCCAGCTACTCCCAGATCCAGTTTGGTGAGAATCAAAAGCAAAAGAATCAACTGCAGGCAGACATGAAAAAGGACAAAGTCTGCTTTCCTCTTCCTTCTTTCCTCCGACAAAGTCAGCTTTCCTCTTCCTTCTTCTTTCCTCCGACAAAATAATTGAGCGATCAATTAAAATTATACAACTTAACTGATTGGTTTAAAAGACATTACTTGAAGAAGTCAACTACTTGGAGATAGGTGGCAAGCGTGCAAAATAGAAGGTTCTATTTTCAGTTGCAAATCATACATGTCATGTGAAGAGGAATTCCAGGAGGGAGATTGCCATGTGTTTCTTTTCTGACTTCCACATGTGCCAGTTCAACTAAAAGCTTCTAACTTGTAATTGCCCCTCTACATTCTATAAGTAGAGGAAGAACCTTTGGGTTAACGATCGATCAGAATTTGTAAGCAGCAATCTTGTGTTCTAGACTTTGTGCTGAACCCCTGAGAGCAACTTGGAGCAAAGGAATACAAAGGAGCAAGTTTCCGGAGAACTTTGTGTCACGGTGTACTTTGTTTCTTGCTTTTAATCTTAGATCTCTTAGTAAACTTTGTGTTATTATAGATCTAAATCTAGAGCTGCCTTTGTTTTTATAATTCTGTGTGTTCATATCTATTAAGTTTCTTCTATGTGCATGCAATTAGCTCTGCTATCTACTAATTGGGATGCACATCTTCCTCATTTCTTCTTTGTATTTCCTTTACTTCCTTCTTCTATAACTTTCCTTTCTTAAACAGCTGCTTACTTGCTACAGAACTTTTTAGTTATGGTTCATGAACTAAGTGGTTAAAGTAAAACCCTTGATAGATAATAACACATTTTTATTGACAAATCTGACACGGGAGCCTCACCGGTTAAATGAGGGAGATTTATCTCATGACTGCCTAGGTTTGATGCTATGCAGAAAATCTAGCCAACAGTTTTTGGCGACTCCGCTGGGGAATAACTATCTTTGCAGATCAAAGTTTATCTCTTGAAGATCAGAGTGTTCTTCCATACAAATCTCAACCTGCCTGAACGTCCATTCACCCGATCTATGAAGGCGCAAGGAAGGACTGATCATTTCTTCCAACTGCAGGAGCAATTCAATTTCAATCATCCTCCTCAAGTTAGAAGCCGCAGATCCAGTCTTTCACTAGGAAGAAGAGTGCAAACACATCCAAATCCAGATCATCTTCAGCATAATCCGGCAGCTGGAATTATTCATCAAGTCTATTCTCAAAGAAGACGTGCTCCTTTCATGATGCAGAATCATCCACTTGCCCCTGCAGCGCTTGTTCCATGGGGTGCAGCCTTTGGACCTCTGAATCTGACTCCTCCTATGCATGATCTACCTAAAGGGATGAGAAAGAATTTTCCAAAATTCTTTGGAGATGGCAAGCAAAATCCAGATGACCACTTGGCTGCGTTTTTCATATCCTGTGGAGTGCTTGCAGTCGAACACGAAGATGTATCTGTCAGACTCTTCATAGAGACTCTGCATGACTTGGCTGGAGAATGGTTCTACCGGTTAGCTCCTGGTACCATAACTAACTGAGCTACTATGCGGGATGCGTTCCTGAAAAGATTCAAGGCAGCTGAAGATTCCAACACTTTGATAACCCAACTGACTCAGTTGAAGGAGCCACATGAGCACATGCGGGATTTTATTCCAAAATTCTAAAGATTACTGTACAAAATTCCGGCTTCTGCTTCTCTAAATGACGAGAATCAAAAGGTGTTCTTCATCAATGCTTTGCTTCCTGAAGTAATCTATCAACTGCGAAGAGCACATCCTGTTGATTTGTTAGCAGCTCAAAACATAGCGGTTGAAATTGAAGACGACCTCATCATGGCTGGAAAGATAAAGAGAAACACTTCTAAAGCTAAAAGTTCATCCTCTGCTACTACTTCTGATTCACTATTGCAAAAGTTAGCAAATGAGATGATGCAGATGAAGAAACAAATGGCTCAAATGGCTCAAGGCAACAATAATGCCCCTGCTCGGAATTTCAACAACAACCGGAACCGCATTGCTGGTTCCCAAAGATTAGCAATTGAAGCTGCTCCCAGAAACAATGTGGAGATGAATGAAGAAGACCAGGAAGTTGATGCTGGTCAATTCGAGAATGATGATTTTGTAGCTCCTGCTGGCGACTCCAACATTAATTTCTTAAACTACAAATCTAAACATGACAATGAGAAACTTCATGAAGATGCTCATAGTCATACATATGCAGTATTTACAAAATCACAAACTCGTCAAGCTGAGGCATTAACTGATGAACAAAGAAGGGGCAGCCCTTTACCTTCTTCCTTGGCTCCTAGAGATAAGAATGTGAGTTCTTCATCTCAACCACAGAAAGTGGCTCAGGTATCTGAATCTATTTCTTCTTTTGACATTATTGATCATGCCAAGAAAACTAGAGTTCAAATGTCAAAAGCTGGATACTTGAAGGCCTTTCCTGAGCAATTAAATAGGCTAGTCAAATATGTACAATCACCAAGACAATCCAATACATCAAAAGGCCTTTTGCCTAAGCCCAAAAATACTCCTCCACAAAACAACATTGCAGTTGTTAAACCCTCACCATCTTCTAACAGGGTGGAACCTTTCTATGTCTCCTTATTGCTTAATGGTTTCAAGTTAAGCAATTGCATTCTAGATTCAGGTGCTTCTGACAATGTCATGTCAGCTAAAGTTGCAGATGCTCTTGGGCTTACCCTGATGAAGACCATAAAAAGGTGCTACTCAATGGAGAGACAAGTTCCTTTAATCGGACAAATCAAAGATACGCAAGTTGTTATGGCAGCTTTTTCTGACAAGAGATTAAAAATGACAATCTTAGTTGCAGATATTCCTGTCTCCTACGGGATGCTGCTGAGTAGAAACTTATGCAAAGAGCTAGGAGGAGAAGTAAAGATGGATTGGTCCTGTGCGCACATTCCTATCAAAGGGCTTAACCATAAGCTGGAGCTGGAAAAGAAGTCCAGGTACACAGTTACAAAATCTGAGGATCCTAGATCTCAGATTCTTTTTCAGGAATCTGACCATGGGGTCTATTTCTTGGAAACGAATAAAGATGTTCCAAAGCAAAAACTTTAACCAGAACCAAAGCCAGCAAAAGAAGAAGAGAAAGTTTGGACTCTAGAGTTTAAAAGCACATGTTGTTCTTTTGGATCAAGAGCTGGCGCTCTACTAATATCTCCAGATCATGAGGTATTTCCATACTCCCGCAAGCTGATGTTCAAGAACACCAATCATACGGCGGAATATGAAGCATTGCTTCTAGGAATGGAGCAAGCTAAGAAGAAAGGAGTAAAACTCCTCAAAGCCCAAGGAGATGTTGAACTTCTAGTAAAGCAGGTTTGAGGGCAAAGTCAAGTCAAAAGAGATAAGTTGGAGCATTACAGAAATAAAGTGACTTCCGCCACATTCAATTTTGCAACCTTCGGTATTGACTTCATTCCAATAAATCAAAACTCCAAGGCAGATTCTTTGGCAGTCATAGCTGTACTATGGAATCCAAATAGACCACCGTCCATCTTCAGACAAGGAAACTATAAAGTGGAGATGGTCTACCACCCCAGAGTCCCTGAACAAACATCTGCATGTCTGCATGTTTAAGGGAGCAAATCACCACCATGACAAACAGTCACTGGCAAAACTGATCCAGGTTATGGTGATAGCAGTGGAATGATCCACCCAAAAGGTAACAAAATCCCCAAGGGTTTGGTTTCCTTAGTGGAGACTTTTAACAAGCATCATCAGTACCTAAAGAAGAACAAAGGATATGGTGATAGTTCTTCCTCAGAAATGCAGCAAATAAATCTAGGAACGAGAAAAGTTGATGCAGACTTACCTACCACGGAGAGAAGAAAGGATGCGCCACCACCAGATGAAGTTGATAAGGACTTGCCTAGAGTATTTGACAAGAAGGCCAAAGAAAGGAAGTTCAAGATCGGAGACTGGGTACTCTGGTGGGACAAGAGACATGAACCGAAGGGCATACACGACAAATTTGATCCACTCTGAAAAGGGCCCTTCGTGATCAAAAGAGCTGCAGGAATGGATACTTTCTTCCTTGCCCACCGGGATGGAATTGAGTTACCATTGCCTTTCAACGGGCAGCATCTGAAGCTGTTCAGGAACTGAAGAAGCAGGGTAAAACCTGTATGTACATAAATAAAACTTTGTTTTTCCTTGTTTTGTTTTTGTTTTTGTTTTTGTGTTGTGTTTGTTTGCCTGACCCCGTGCCCAAAAGACAAGATACGAAACTAGAGATGCTGGGATCTCATCTTTTCCCTTTGTCATTCTGACAGAGAAAAAGATGTCCACAGACGGAGCCAACTGGTATACCCAGATTTCATCTTGAAATCTGTGACTACCCTATCCGAAAAAATTATAAAGGTACATCATTTACAACCATGGCAAGTTCCCCTCCTTTGCTCCTTCCTTGATTGCCCACAGGAAGAGGAATGGGCATATTGTCTTCCATAGTGACTAGCTTGGAAAAGGGCCACATTAGCAGATTTTCAGCTAGAGTACCTAGATTGCCCAGAAGATTGCTACTAGGGTTCTGTCGCACGGGATTTTAGGCCCTCTCCTAGGGTGGCAATTTGTATTTGGAGGATTTGGAGTGCCATCTAGCGCACTATTGTGCTTCATTTGGAGTCTGTTATGATCCAACATATCCTCATAACTTTGTACCAGAAGTTGATTTCACACTTTCATGAGATAAGTTTTGGGGGCTTGTAACCTCCATTGTCCAACTATTATTGTGCAGTTGTAACTCTGTTGTCATTAATTTAATTACAGCTGTATAGAACTTCATAATTTGCATATATTTTGGAGTACTTTTGTATTGGTCCTTTACTTCCATTGGTTGAGTATAACTTTCATTTCTGGAGAATTTAGCTACATACATTGCTGCAGAAATTGTTTGTTAGGGTGTCATGAACTAAGCCCTAAAAGTACAATTACAGTTCGCTGCTAGATGTTTATAGTATTCTTTGGTTGGCAAATCTGTAAAAATCAGAGCCTCACAGGTCTCAATGAGGGATTGGACTTATTTCTTTGTTTTTCTAGGTTTCAACCCTATGCAGGGATATTACATTTAGCCAACAGTAAGGTTCTCCGGAAAATGAAGATATTTGAAATGACATGAAAACACCCTTCATAGTTTAAGCTCGTGTGTTTTAATGTGTTTGAAGGTATTTTGCAATCTTTCTCACACATTACATTGAGGAGGTAGCTCAAATTACAAAGGAAGTGAACATATTAGCCAAGTTCTGCTACACCCACCAATTGCTTGATACATGTGAACCCGAAGGCTCTTCAAAACTAGTTGATAGTGCATACTGGGCAATGTTGTTTCAAATAGCAATCTCTCAACGAATTGCCTTATGTCAAAGACGTAAGATTCTCTTTTGAAACATTTAGAAATGGTATTTCACCTAGAATTCCTCGAAAGCATAGAAATGAAATAAAGAAATGTATATTAATGTCTCACGAATGACCAAAATTTGGTCACCGATGGGACTCACTGAATACATCTAATTGCCAATAGAAAGTGCTAGGGTGAATCAGGACTGTAGGATCTCAATAGACCTAACTAAAGCGTTGAAAATAAACAATGGATGAGCCCAGAAGTAATGAAGCTCCAATCCATGTCATTAAGGTACACTATACAAATAGCATGAGAACAAATTTAGTAATATGATGCGCCTCCTGCACTCAAGTTGGATCGCGGACATGCCTCTTCTTTTCAGGAACTTTGACTGATGTCTTGGTGGTTCTTCATATACATGTAAATTATGCCCATATGCAATGGGAGTCTAATGCCAAGTCCTTTGACTTTCAGAAACTAATTATATCTATCATGAGTAGCCATAAGATTCTTGTTGCTTGATTCAACGGGTGCTAAGTAGTCGGTTTAGGTGCAGTAATTGGAACAAAGTATTTAGTACGCGGGTACGGAATTTTTTTTTGCCATCGAGTGTAGCAAAACTCGTACAATAAATATATAAAAAATAAAAATATATATAGAAATTATATGCCTAATAAATCAGAAATTACTAGACAATTGTCATTAACCATATGGTATTCATATAAAAAACTTAAAGTAACCTTTTAGTGTTTGAGTTAAACTTTTTAGGGTTAGAATTTAATTTTTTATCATATTTTTTCCGTGTTTTTATATTGATTTTTGGATTGAAAAAAGAAGAGAAGAATGAAGATCTGCCAGCTGTAACACCTATACTTTGTTGTTGTTCTGATACCTCACAGATACATCCGGGGTGTCAAACAGGTAATTCAACATGGGGCATACCCAAGGGGTACTATAACCTTACCATCATCTCTGGGTGAGGCTGAACTGGGGGAAGAACCAGCTTCATAGCACAAGTGCAAATCCAGAAATGAATTTAATCCATGATTCCACATTTCTGTGATGTATTTTGTCAAAAGATTCCATGCATCCCTCAACTTTTTGCTATCTGAAGTCATCCTGAGTCAATCACTTTCAACATAGGATCCAGTTCATTACACCAGGTATGTTCCTGTTGGCCATATTTTCTGCATTGCACAAAAACCTAGGCAGTCATGAAATAAATCTCCCTCATTTACCAGATGAGGCTCCTGTGTCAGATTTGTCAATTAAAATACGCTAGTATCTATATGGGGGGTTTTACTTTAACTATTCAGCTCATGAACCATAGCTGTACAGTTCTGCAGCAAGTAAGCAGCTGTTTAAAGAAAGGAAATATTTATAGAAGAAAGGAATTATATAAACACAGAGAAGAAATGGGGAAGATGTGCATCCCAATCAATAGATAACAAAGTTGATTGCATGCACATAGAAGAAACCAATAGATATAAACACAAAATTATAAGCAAAGGTAGCTCTAGATCTAGATCTGAAATAACACAAAGTTTACTAAAAAATCTAAGATAAAAGCTAGAAACACAATACACCGTGACACAAAGTTCTCTGGAAATCTGCTCCTGTATATTCCTTTGCTTCAAGTGGCTCTCAAGGGTTTCAACACAAAGTCTGGAACACAAGGTTGCTGCTTACAAATTCTGATCATTAACCTGGAGGTTCTTCTCCTACTTATAGAATGTAGGAGGGAAAGTACAAATGGGAAACTCAACTGAACTGAAACATAAACAAAAGTAAAGATGACATTTGGCAATCATCCTCCACTAACTTCTCCTTAAGTGACACATGTATCACTTAACTAATAGAATTGTTCCACATAACTTTAAGTAATGGTTTCAAAACCAATAACTTTAAAGTTTTACAATTTCATCCGGGAACGTGGAAAATAGAAGAAAAAGTAGAAGAAGAAGTCAATCCAGCTGTAACATTTATGTCTTCTTTTTGTTCTGATATTGGATATACTTGTCAAACATGTGATTCAACATCTTCCCATCTGTTTTAGCCACAGCTTCCTTTTCTGTCCTGAACTACAGCAATCCTTCGTTCAACACCTTGATACATGCTTCCACATCCTCCAAGCTCGGCCCGAACCTCGCAATATCCAATTGCAGTGCCACCAGTCTGCTAATGGAATTCATCGTGAAAGGCTTTAGTAGCTCCATCAATTCTCTCTTGTACCATCAAAAGAGACCCTTCCAGGGAATTAGGCACTCTGCTAGGAACAATCCGTACTGTATGAAGTAACATCTCCGACCACTTCCTCCTCAGTGAAAGAAATAATACTGTCTGGTAAGGATGATGTCTTACTCTCAAGTGCCTGCATCCTCTTCAGCAAAACTCTGCAGATCTCCAAACGGAAAGATACTGCAAACTCAAGCTGCTTCCCCTTCTCAACTGATCCGTCCGGTACAATCTGCTCTGCAACCAATACATCTCTTGGCAGCTTGTTGATTTCGGCCAAAGTACTCAGGTTACTCTCAGCAACTGTGTTCACATGCTACTATGCTCGTCACCAGTTGCTTCAGCTGATTTGCTGCATCATTCATAACCTTCAGGCGGGCTGGCACCTCTCCGAGTTGTACAGAAGCTTGACGAATAATCAGACTTCTTCCATTCGTCAATAGCTTTCACCTGATTGCTTGCATCCTCCATTTCCTGCATAAGATGATCATTCACCTACTTCTGAAATGGGCTGAGTGGAAGATTTAGCAACCTTGGCTATGATCTCGCACAATTGAAGATACTTGCTTCTGAAGCTCAACTTTCTCCGCCTTTTCTCTGTCAAGCCTAAGGAATAGAGCATCTATCAATGTCTACGTGTCCTGCTTCAATCCTTCTGTGGTGGCTTGACCTAGGGGTACTCTGGTTACTGTTACATCTTCTGCCGTGAGCTCATCCTCCTTTGCTTCCGCCGGAACTGACATCTCAGCAAACTTCTGCCCTGACTCCTCGATGATCAACCTTGAAGTTACCTTAGCAACTTTAGGTTTTCTATCTTTTCCGCCTAGACTCAAGAGTAGCTGACAAGTCGTGTTCTTCCAAGTTCATCTCCACTCTAGCTTCTTGAAACCAACTGCGAAGCCAACCATTCTGAGAAGTTACTTCTCGGAGAATGAGAAGTCGCTGAGTGCACTACTATCTCCCGCTCTGTTTCCTCTCCATCAGAAAGTGCTACAGTGTTATGGCTGCCATCTTCTGAATCATCCAAGAGACAAAGCTCTTTCGAACTCGGCCATCTGCAGCTTCAACGTCTCTTCTGGAAGAGGTGTTGAACGGAGTGGCTGAGGAGAGAAGATGAATGTCGCCGAATTCAGTGGAGGCATGGAAGTGTCCTGCTGAGGTGCAACAGTCGGTGAAGTAGTAGATGCTGGAGAAGCCAGAACTAAAGTCATAGCCGTGGAAGTGATCTTCTCCTTTGATTGAGATCTTCTGTGCACTTTCAACTTCTTGGACCTTCTGCTACTTTCTCCTCCGTGCTTCCTCTTGAGGGAATCTCTCTGCGCCGAAAGTTGTCCCGTGATTTGATTCATCAATGCTTCATCAAGGCAGTATCCCTTCATTAGCAACCAGTTTGAAGTATTCACCAGAACAGCTGCCAGACCTTTCCTCAATTGTATGGCAGCCCCCTACGTTATCCTGAAGTACGGCTCTATCTCCTCCCATTTGATGGTAAGTATCAAGTAACACATTCCCATCGTCTTTAAGATCCGCAGGTATCCGCGCTAGTCCAAAGTCAAACACTTGCCGTGCTGATAGTCTGCTGAAATCCCTCTTTCTAACCTCGTACTCACTTTTGCACTTCATCCAGAAATCCTCTAATGAAGGCACATGTGCGTACTCCTGGGAGATCGTCTTCCTTGCTACTCCGAATGGATCGAAGTTCAGCCGTGCCAGAAAGAATTCTTGCTCGTACTCGGATAACATCTCCGTCTCCATCCCTCGAGCTCTATGAATGCTCTGGCAGCTATAATGTCCCACAGTGATCGGGAAGAAGCCCGTAGACTTGTGCCATTTCGACTGAAGGTCGTGTATCTCCACAAGTTGTCTGCTCAGCTCCATGGTGATCAATCTATCATTCGGATATCTGGGCAAGCTTAACCAGTTCTCCAGAAAAGCCAGTAACCCTGAGGTATGTGAAATCTACAAACTGAATGAATAGACTGCCAATTTTGGATACAGCTTCTCACGCTTCCTTGCTCACCCTGTTGGCCTTTAGGTCTTTGTCTAGCCTGCAAATGAATTCGTAGAAGAATTCATCATTGACCACTTTGAAATCTTTCTCGCACGTAGGTACAGTAAGTTGTGGGTAGCACTCAAAAATGGGGTCCTTAGAAAGAACGCCACATCTATCCAGACTTGGAGAAGATGCCTTGTGAAGCTGCAACATATACCAAGCAGGAAGTCATTTTGAAGCTGAAAGTATGCTTCACATTCCGGAGCTGCTCACCAATGTTGTCACTAATGATTTCCGACCAATTGATTATTGAATCTGCTTGTTGACTTCAATGGTCCCGATGAAAGCATACATCCATGTACGGAAAGTGTGAGCATTCGCCTCGCCATTAATCCTGCATAACAATTTGACAATATTATCCACCTCCTGCACCAGATTGGACCGCGGAAGAGTTCTTGGGAACTTAGAAGGAGATCTGGGCTTCTTCATGTATCTGCTATTCATTATGTTCACGTAGTCAACTCTATGCTTTTCCCACCTATTGCTACGGCATCCTGAATGCTAATGTAAGTCACCACCTTTCGCACCGGAATCTTCAAACAATAATTGATGAACTACTGCGTCCAACCGAATTATTGTTTTCCCCATAGCATCTCGCACTGATCTGGATGATGGATGGTAAGATCTAGCGCACTCCATAACAAACTCTGGCAACTGGGCTGTGTATGGAAAGGCTGCAGCTCGAATAATTCCACTGCTTTTAACTGCACGCATGAGTGAAGTCTTTCCTGCTCTGGATCTATCAATCAATTCGGAAAGAGGTTCCGGACCTAGATCTGTGTCTCCTGTGTCTGCAAACTTGGAAGTGATGCATGACTCTGTTGTGCTTTTTTTCTTTTTGCCATATGTCCCTCTTCTTTTTCTCTTTGCCATGGCTTTGTCTATCTTTGTTTGAACAATTCTTTTTCTTCTTATTTGGCCGGATTTCTTCAAAACTGGTGCAGATCTAGATAATTCTTCAGATTCGAGAGGATATATTCAATGTATTGGACATTGATTAAAGCTCATTTTCTTTTGTAAAGCACCTGTAATGAATTCCTGCAATTAATTCAGACAAAAGATGGCAACCGGAACATGAACAGTGAATTTTAATCATAAAAATCTGCACTATTCAAGCCTGCTGCCCCAAAATTTGATGTTTTATTTGCATGCAAAGTGAGCATGAATTTTTTCAACTTCACCTGAGCACCTGTATCACTTATGCAAACAATTATGCAAACACAAATCAAGCCTCCTTCAATGCATGCGCCAAAATTGGAAGCTTTTAGCATCAAATTACACCTTCTTTTGAGCAAAAAACCTCTTCAAATGGGGCGCACTTTTTCTCTGGGCTGCACTTCTTTACCTGTGAATTAATTAATTCATCCTTATGGCAGCCCATGCTTATATAACCCTCATAATTCTATAATTAATAATTGCCCTTCCTATTCCTAGAAATTAATTAATTAAAAATCATGTTTTTCTTTTTAACTGGTGTGCTACCATCCAATAAATTAAATTTAATCAATTTAATCATCCACTCTTCACTCCACTTAAGCTTCATAGTGTCCTTTAACCTTAACCACTGAAAATAGGAATTATAATAATCATTTAATACTTAATGTTGTAGTCGCCAGCAGGACCTATAAAATCATCATCCTCAAGCTGATCAGCATCAGCTTCCTGGTCTTCTCCATTCATCTCCACGTTGTTTCTAGGAGCAACTTCAATTGCTAATCTTTGGGAACCAGCAATGCAGTTTTGGTTGTTGAAATTTCGAGCAGAGGCGCTATTGTTGCCTTGAGCCATTTGAGCCATTTGTTTCTTCATCTACATCATCTCATTTGCTAACTTTTGCAGCAACGAATCAGAAGTAGTAGCAGAGGATGAACTTTCAGCTTTAGAAGTGTTGCTCTTTATCTTTCCAGCCATGATGAGTTCGTCTTCAATTTCAACCGCCATGTTTTGAGCTGCTAACAAATCAGCAGGATGTGCTCTTCGCAGTTGATAGATTACTTCAGGAAGCAAAGCATTGATGAAGAACACCTTTTGATTCTCGTCATTCAGAGAAGCAGAAGCCGGAATTTTGTACAGTAATCTTTAGAATTTTGCAATAAAATCCCGCATGTGCTCATGTGGCTCCTTCTTCAACTGAGTCAGTTGGGTTATCAAAGTGCTGGAATCTTCCGCTGCCTTGAATCTTTTCAGGAACGCATCCCGCATAGTAGCCCAGTTGGTTATGGTTCCAGGAGCTAACCGGTAGAACCATTCTCCAGCCAAGTCATGTAGAGTCTCTATAAGTCTGACAGATACATCTTCATGTTCGACTGCAAACACTCCACATGATATGAAAAACGCAACCAAGTGGTCATCTACATTCTGCTTGCCATCTCCAAAAAATTTTGGAAAATTCTTTCTCGTCCCTTCAGGTAGATCATGCATAGGAGTCACCTTCAAAGGCCCAAAAGTTGCTCCCCATGGGACAGGTACTATCTGGTTCTAATTTGCCATGATGAATGAGGCACGTCTTCTCCTTGTGTAGACTTGGTGAATAATTCCAGCAGCTGGAATGTGTCGTAGGGGATCCGGATCTGGATACATTTGCACTAGCCTTCCTAGTGAAAGACTGGATCTGCGGCTTCTAACTTGAGGAGGATGATTGAAATTGAATTGCTCCTACAATCTATAGAAATGATCAGTCCTTCCTTGCGCCTTCACAAATCGGGTGAATGGACGTTCAACCAAGTTGAGAGTTGAATGGGAATACACTCAGATCTGCAACAGATAAGCTTTGATCTGCAAAAAGAGTTGTTCCCCAACGGAGTCGCCAAAAACTGTTGGCTAGATTTTCTGCATAGCACAAAACCTAGGCAGTCATGAGATAAATCTCCCTCATTTAACCGGTGAGGCTCCTGTGTCAGATTTGTCAATTTAAGTATGTTAATATCTAAATGGGGTTTTACTTTAACTACTCAGTTCATGAACCATAACTGAACAGTTCTGCAATAAGTAAGCAGTTGTTTTAAAGAAAGGAAAGGTTATAGAAGAAGGTAATCACATAAACACAGAAGAAATGGAGAAGATGTGCATCCCAATCAATAGATAGCAGAGTTGATTCTATGCACATAGAAGAAACCAATAGATATAAACACAGAATTCTAAACAAAGGAAGCTCTAGATTCAAATCTAAAAAAACACAGTTTATTAAAAGATCTAAGAAGAAACACAAGAAACACAATACACCGTGACACAAAGTTCTCCGGAAACCTACTCCTTTGTATTCCTTTGCTTCCAGTGGCTCTCAAGGGTTCAGCACAAAGTCTAGAACACAAGATTGCTGCTTACAAATTCTGATTCTTTAACCCAAAGGTTCTTCCTCTACTTATAGAATGTAAAGGGGCAATTACAATTCGGAAGCTTTTAGTTGAACTAGCAAATGTGGAAGTCGGAAAGGAAACAACTGGCAATCTCCCTCCTGGGATTCCTCTTTGCATGACATTCATGATTTGCAACTGAAGGTAGAACCTTTTATTTTGCACGTCTGCCACCTATCTCCAAGTAGTTGACTTTTTTAAGTAATGGCTTTTAAAACCAATCACTTAAGTAGTATAATTTAATTGATCGCTCAATTATTTTGTCGGAGGAAAGAATAAGTAAGAGGGAAAGCTGCAGTCTTGTCCTTTTTCACATCCGTATGCAGCTGATTTTTTTGCCTTAGATTCTCACCAAACTGGACCTGGGAGCAGCTGGATCTGGAAACAAGCTGGAATTGGAAGCAACTGAAATTTTTCCTTCGCATTGTCTTCTCTTTTATCCTTGAAACTTTTGTTGTTCTTCTCTGACTTCTTCACAGGCTGCATTCGAAACAAGAGGATAAAGCCTTTGTGCCGGAAGTTTTTGCAACTTGTTGGCTAGATTTTCTGCATAGCATCAAACCTAGGCAGTCATGAGATAAATCTCCTTCATTTAACCGGTGAGGCTCCCATGTCAGATTTGTCAATAAAAATGTGTTATTATCTATCAGGGGTTTTACTTTAACTACTTAGATCATGAACCATAACTAAGAAGTTCTACAGCAAGTAAGCAGCTATTTAAGAAAGGAAAGTTACAGAAGGAAGTAAATGAAATATAGAGAAGAAATGGGGAAGATGTGCATCCCAATTAGTAGATAGCAGAGCTAATTGCATGCACATAGAAGAAACTCAATAGATATGAACACACAGAATTATAAAACAAAGGCAGCTTTAGATCTAGACCTATAATAACACAAAGTTTACTAAGAGATCTAAGATTAAAAACAAGAAACAAAGTACACCGAGACACAGTTCTACGGAAACCTGCTCCTTTGTATTCCTTTGCTCCAAGTTGCTCTCAGGGGTTCAGCACAGTCTAGAATACAAGATTGTTGTTTACAAATTCTAATCGATCATTAGCCCGGAGGTTCTTCTCCTACTTATAGAATGTAGGAGGGAAAGTACAAATGAAAAACTCAAACTGAACTAAAACATGAACAAAAAGTAAAGATGACATTTGGCAATCATCCTCAACTAACTTCTTAAGTGACACATGTATCACTTAACTAATAGAATGGTTCCACATGACTTCAAGTAATGGTTGTAAAACCAATAACTTAGAAGTTTTACAATTTCATCCGGGAACATAGAAAATAGAAGTCATGCCAGCTGTAATGTCTACATCTTGTTATGATATCTGATATACTTGTCGAACATATAATTCAACATTCTTCCATCTGTTTTAGCCACTGCTTCTTTCTCTGTCCTGAATTGCAGCAACCCTTCATTCAACAATTTGATGCACGCTTCCACATCTTCCAAGCTCGGCCCAAACCTCGCAATGTCTGCCTGCAGCGCCACCAGTCTACTGATAGAATTCATCGTGAAAGGTTTGGTAGCTTTATCAATTCTCTTTTGTACCATCAGAAGAGAGCCTTCTAAGGAATTAGGCACCTTGGTTGAGACGATCCGCACGTATGAAATGACATTCCCATCCATTATTTCTTCAGTGAAAGAAATGACACTGTCTGGTAAATCTGATGTTCTACTCTCAAGTGCTTGCATCCTCTTCAGCAAAACTCTGCAGATTTCCAAACGGAAAGATACTGCAAACTCTAGTTGCTTCCCTTTCTCGACTAATCCGTCCGGTACAATCTGCTCCGCAATCAGTATATCTCCTGGCAGCTTGTTGATCTCGGCCAAAATACTCAGATTACTCTCTGCAACTGTATCCATGCCTTCTATGTTTGCCATCAGTTGCTTTAGTTGATTTGCTGCATCATTCATAACCTTTAGGCGGGCTGGCACTTCTCCAAGTTGTACAGAAGCTTGACGAATAATCAAATCCTTCCATTCGTCAATAGCCTTTACTTGATTGTTTGCATCTTCCATTTCCTGCATAAAATGATCACTCACCTGCTCTTAAATAGGCTGAATGGAAGGTTTAGCAACCTTGGCTATGATCTCGCATAATTGAAATACTTGCTTCTGCAACTCTTCTTTCTCCGCCTTCTCACTGTCAAGCCTAAGGAATAAAGCATCTATCAATGTCTGCGTATCATGCTTCAATCCTTCAATGGTGGCTTGATCGAGTGGTATTTTGGTCACCGTCACATTTTCTGCCATGAGCTCCTCTTCTATCTTTCCTTCCGCCGGAATTGATATCTCAGCAAACATCTCTCCCGAATCTTCGATGATCAACCTAGAAGTTGCTTTAGCAACTTTAGGCCTTCTGTCTCTTCTACTCAGATCCTGAAGTAGCTGCAAGTCGTGCTCCTCTAGATTCATCTCTACTCTCGCTTCCAGAACCAACTGAAAAGCTAACCATTTCGAGAAGTTACTTCTCGGGGAGTGAGAAGTCGCTGAGTGCACTACCATCTCCCGCTCTGCATCCTCTCCGTCAGAAAGTGCCACAGTGTTATGGCTGCCATCTTCTGAAACATCCAAGGACAAAGCTCTTTCGAACTCCTTCATCAGCAGCTTCAACATCTCCTCTGGAAAGGGTGATGAACGGAGTGGCTGAGGAGATAAGACGAATGTCGCCGGATTCAATGGAGGTATGGGAGCATCCTGCTGCTGCGGTGCAATAATTGGTGAAGTGCTAGGTGCTGGAGAAGTCGGAGTCAAAGCTATGGTCGTAGAAGTGGTCTTCTCCTTCTTTTGAGATCTTCTGTGTACTTTCAACTTCTCGGACCTTCTGCTGCTTCCGCTTGAGGGAATCTCCTGCGCCGAACTTGCTCGTGATTTGATTCATCAATGTTTCATCAAGGTAGTATCCCTTCATCAACAACCAGTTCGAAGTATTCACCAACACAGCTCCAGATCTTTCTTCAATTGAATGGCAGCCTCCATTGTTATCCTGCAGTATGGCTTTATCTCCTCCCATTTGATGGTAAGTGTCAAGTACCAAATTCCCATCATCTTTAAGATCCGCAGGTATCCGCGCTAGTCCAAAGTCGAACACTTGCTTTGTTGATACCCTGCTGAAATCTTTCTTTCTAACCTCGTACTCACTTTTGCACTTCATCCAGAAATCTTCTAACGAAGGCACATGTGCGTACTCCTAGGAGATAGTCTTCTTGGCTACTCCAAATGGGTCGAAGTTAAGCCGTGCAGGGAAGAACTCTTGCTCATACTCGGATAACATTTACGCCTCCATCCCTCGAGCTCTATGGATGCTAATGCAGATGTAATGCCCCACAGTGATTGGGAAGAAACCCGTAGACTTGTGCCGCTTTGACTGAAGGTCGTGTAACTCCACAAGTTGTCTGCTCAGCTCCATGGCAATCAATCTATCATTCGGATACCTGGGCATCTTTATTGGTTCTCCAGAAAATCCCGTAACCCTCAGGTATGTGAAATCTGCAAATTGAATGAATAGACTGTCAATCTTGGACACAGCTTCCCACGCTTCCTTGCTTACCCTGTTGGCCTTCAAGTCTTTGTCTAGCCTGCAGATGAAATCATAGAAGAATTTATCATTGATCACTTTGAAATCTTTCTCGCACGCAGGTACAGTAAGTTGTGGGTAGCACTCGAAAATGGGGTCCTTAGAAAGAACACCACCATCTATCCAGCTTGGAAAAGACGTCTTTTGAAGCTATAGCATACACCAAGTAGGAAGTCATTTTGAAACTAAAAGTTCGCTTCACGTTCCGGAGTTGCTCACACAATGTTGTTGCTAATAATTTCCGACCAATTGATTATAGAATCAACCTTGTTGACTTCAATGGTCCTGATGAAAGCATACATCCATGTACTGGAAAGGTGTAAGCATTTGCCTCGTCCATTCATCCTATATAGCAATTTGACAACATCATCTACCTCATGCACCAAATTGGACCGCGGAAGAGTTCTTGGGAACTTTGAAGGAGATCTAGGCTTCTTCATGATATCGGCTATTCATTATTCTCACACAATCAGCTCTATGCTTCTCCCCACCTGCTGCCGGGCATCTTGAATGACTAATGGAAGTCACCACCTTTCGCACTGGAATCTTCAAACAATAATTGATGAACTCTGCGTCCAAACGAATTATTGTCTTTCCCGCAAGCATCACGCACTGATCTGGATGAAGGATGGTAAGATCTAGCGCATTCCATAACAAATTCTGGCAACTGGGCTGTACATGGAAAAGCTGCAGCTCGGATAATTCTACTGCTTATAACCGCACGCATGAGTGAAGTCTTTCCCGCTCTGGATCTAGCAATCAAATCGGAAAGAGGTTCCGGGCCTAGATCTGTGTCTCCTATGTCTGCAAGTTTGGAAGCGATGCATGACTCCATTGTGCTTTCTTTTTCATCTTTCTTCGCCATGGCTTTGTCTTATCTTTGTCTGAATAATTCTTTTTCTTCTTACTTGGCCGGATTTCTTCAAAATTGGTGTAGATCTAGGACAATTTCTTCAAAATTCGGAGGATATATGCAATGTATTGGACTTTGATAAAAGCTCATTTTCCTTTGTAAAGCACCTGTAATGAATTCCTGCAATTTATTCAGACAAAAGTGGCCACCGGAGCATGAATAGTGAATTTTAATTGTAAAAATCTGCACTTTTCAAGCCCGCTGCCCCAAAAATTGGTGTTTTAATTTGCACATAAAAAGAGCATGAATCCTTTCAATCAACACTTGAACACCTGTAACCACTTATGCAAACAATTATGCGGAAAAAGATCCACCTCCTTCAAAGCATGCGCCAAATCTGGGAGCTTTTAGCCTTGTTACCACCTTGCCTGAGCAAAATCCTTCTTCAAATGGGGGCGCGCGTTATCCTCTTGGCTGCAATTCTTCACCTGTGAATTAAATAATTCACCCCATATTGCTGCCCATGCTTATATAACATTTATAATTCTATAATTAATAATTGCCCTAACAATTAAAAACAATTTATATAAAATCATGCTCTTCTCTTTTAAAAATAGCATGTTTAAGGACAGCCATTCAATAAATTAAATTAATCCAATTTAATCCTTCCACACTTCACTTCACTTAAGCTTCACAGTCGTGCCTTGACCATAGCCACTGAAAATAGAAATTAATTTAATGATTTAATGCCTTAAAATCATTAAATATCTCCTAAATGGGTCACACTTTTTGAAAGGAAGGGGGCAACCACTAATAAATTAAATTTAATGCATTTAATCCATCTTTCTTATTATCTCCTTTTGACCTGTTGACTTCCTCCCAAGCTTGGGCGCACTTTTTTAGAGAATAGATTAATTAAAATAATCAATTTAAGGCTGTCATTCTCTCACCAAAGGGGGCGCACTTTTCTGCACATGTAATTCTATTTTTAAAATTTTTTCCATAATGGGATTCTTTACCCTGGAAGGCAAGCACCAAAATCCCGTGATCCACTTAAGTGATTTGACTTTGATAATGGAATTATTTACCTTGCAAGGCAGGCACTAAAATCCCATGATTTCACTTAAGTCACTTTCCTTTTATTTTATCATGGAAATTTTTACTCTGTAATGCAGGTAATAAATTTTTGTCTGCTTTTTCCCACTGCAGTTTAAGTTAATTTTATAACACGGGAAAAAGTACCCTGCTAGGCAGGTACAAAATTCCCACCCTGTCTGCGGCTTCTATTTTTCCCATTGCAGCTTAAATCCTTTGTTTTCCAAAAATGCGCCCATCCCCGCAGGGGCTTTTCTATGCACGACTTTGTTTTTTCCCAGTAATCCAGACCTCTGATGGCGACTTCCTCCGGGCATAATATGCGTATATGTTTTCCAGCTGCTCCAGTGCAAAAATCGGGATTACCCGGCAAAGGAATTGTTCCAGAGAAATTTCACAGAAAACGAAACGGGACAACACAAAACCACGAAAAATTGTCAAAAGTTACAATTAAAGCCCAAAACTTATTTCAAGTTAAAACCCTTCTAGCACATAGGAATAATAACATATTTGTTCATAATAGAGTTAAAACGGAGCGCAAATAGCTTCATACGGGGCTCAAAATAATTAAATACAAATTTCCCGCAGACGAATCCCGATGACAGAATATAACAATTTTGGGCATCTGGGTATTTGATGAAAAAAGGCTAATATGGCTCCTCTTTGGGGAATATCTTGACGCAATACAAGAACTTTCAGGCAATAAAAACACAAAACGACCCATTATTTTTAAAGTACGAAAAAATTTCGGATAGGGTAGTCGCAAATTTCAGGATGAAATCTGGGTGACACCACATTTGGAGTAGCCAGGAGTACACACATGTGCTTTCATTAGAAGATTTTTGGATAAAGTGTAAAGTGAGTACGAGGTTAGAAAGAAAGATTTCAGCAGGCTATCAGCACGGCAAGTGTTCGACTTTGGATTAGCACGGATACCTGCGGAGTCTTTCCTGCTCTTGATCTATCAATCAATTCAGAAAGAGGTTCCAGACCTAGATCTATGTCTCCTATGTCTGCAAATTTGGAAGTGATGCATGACTCCGTTGTGCTTTCTTTTTCGTCCCTCTTTGCCATGGCTTTGTCTATCTTTGTCTGAACAATTCTTTTTCTTCTTATTTGGCCAGATTTCTTCAGAACTGGTGCAGATCTGGATAATTCTTCAGATTCGGAGGATATATTCAATGTATTGGACATTGATTAAAGCTCCTTTTCTTTTGTAAAGCACCTGTAATGAATTCCTGCAAGTAATTCAGACAAAGATGGCAACCGGAACATGAACAGTGAATTTTAATCATAAAAATCTGCACTATTCAAGCCCGCTACCCCAAAAATTGATGTTTTATTTGCATGCAAAGTGAGCATAAATTTTTCCAACTTCACTTGAGCACTTGTATCACTTATGCAAATAATTATGCAAACACAAATCAGCCTCCTTCAATGCATGCGCCAAAATTGGAAGCTTTTAGCATTAAATCCACCTTCTTCTAAGCAAAAATCCTCTCCAAATAGGGCACACTTTTCCTCTGGGTTGCAATTCTTTACCTGTGAATTAATTAATTCATCCTTATGGCAGCCCATGCTTATATAACCCTCATATTCTATAATTAATAATTGCCCCTTCCTATTCCTGGCAATTAATTAATTAAAAATCATGTTTTTCTCTTTAACTAGTGTGCTAAAATTGCATGTTTAAGGATAGCCATCCAATAAATTAAATTTAATCAATTTAATCACCCACTCTTCACTCCACTTAAGCTTCACAGTGTCCTTTAACCTTAGCCACTGAAAATAGGAATTAATATAATCATTTAATACTTTAAAAAGTATTATTTCCTTCTCAAAAAGGGCGCACTTTTCCTCATGAAGGGGCTGTCATTAAATAAATTAATTTATTTAATTTTAAACAATCTATTTCAACCTCCTTTATTCCCCTTTGCTTTTGTTGACTTTCTTCCATGCTTGGGCGCCAATTTTAGAAGAGGAATTAATTAAATTAATTAATTAATAGGCTGCCTTTATCTCCCTAAAGGGGTCGCACTTTTTGGCTAAAGAGAATTCTATTTTTAAAAACACATGACAATGGGAATTTTTACCCTGCAAGGCAGCCCCGAAAATCTCATTGTCACTTAAGTCATTTGACTTTCATAATGGGATTATTCACCCTGCAAGGCAGGTAATACAATCTCATGATTCACTTGAGTGACTTTTCTTTTATTCTACAAAGGGAATTTTTACCCTGCAAGGCAGGCAATAAATTCCCGCCTGCCTGCTGCCTCTAATTTTCCCACTGCAACTTAAGTGATTTTTCTATCATGGGAAAAAGTACCCTGTAAGGTAGGTACAAAATTCCCACTTGCCTACTGGTTCTAATTTTCCCATTGTCCACTCTAATTCTTTGTTTTCCAAAAATGCGGCCAGCTCAGAAGAGGCTTTTTGGTGCGCGACTTCGTCTTTTCCCAGTGAACCGGACCTCCGATGGCTACTTCCTTCTGACACAACGTGCGTATATGATCCCCAGTTACTCCAGGCCAAGAATCAGGCCAAATCGGCAAAGGAATTGATCTAGAGAAATTTCACAGAAAACAATACGGGAAAACACAAAAACACAATAAGTTGTCAAAAGTCACAAATAAAGCCCAGAACTTATTCCTAGTTAAAACCCTTCTGGTATATAGGAATAATGATATGTTCAATCACAACAGGGTTAAATCAGAGCGCAAATTGCCTCAAACGGGGCTCAAAATAATCAAATACAAATTTCCCGCAGACAAATCCCGACTACAGAATATAACAATTTTGGGCATCTGGGTATTTGGCGAAAAAGGCTAATATGGCTCTTTGGGAATATCCTGACACAATACAAGAACTTTCAAGCAATAAAAACACAAAACGACCCATTATTTTAAAAGTACGAAATTTTTTCGAATAGGGCACTCACAGATTTCAGGATGAAATCTGGGTACACCAAATAGAAAGGAGCAAATTTATGGAGAACTTTGTGTCACGGTGCACTTTGTTCTTAGCCTTTTTGTGTTAGATCTACTTATAAACTATGTGTTATTTTAGATCTAGATCTGAAAGTTGCCTTTGCTTATAATTCTATGTGTTAATATCTATTGGTTATGTCTATGTGCATGCAATCAACTCTGTAATCTATTGATTGGGTTGCACATCTTCCCTCTTTCTTTCCTGTTTTTATTATTTTCCTTTTTCATTAGATATTTCCTTTCTTTCTCAGTTGTTTACTTGCTGCAAAACTATACAGCTATGGTTCATGAGCTGCATGGTTAAAGTAATACCCCCAAATAGATATTAGCATATTTAATTGACAAATCTTACACGGGAGCCTCACCGGTAAATGAGGGAGATTTATCTCATGACTGCCTAGGTTTTTCAGCTATGCAAAAAATCTAGCCAACAACCACCATGCCCAAAAGTACACTTAAGTTATTCCAACGCAAAATTAGAATAATAATAAAATAACTTAAGTTACTTTATCACCACTATGCCCAAAAGTACACTTAAGATACCCCCAACGAAGAAATTGAATAATAAAGTAACATAGGGGAGCATCACACAACCTTATTTCACTTTTCACTTAGGTCACCTCAAAGTACGTCTCCAACATCGAAACATAACCTATAAGTGAAATGAAGGTGCAAACCATACCTAGTAACTATCAACATCACTAGCCCCTTGGGCATGACCAAGGCTAAGACGGATGAAGAGCCTCCTAGGCCATCTGCTCGAAATTGGGGACATTACACTATGTATACCCTACAAGGGATCATTGAAGGTTTAATTTGGGAAACCTAAACAAGCAACAATGTTTAGTTCATAGCACATGATAAAACCATTGTCATCGAGTAGAAAACAACTCCACTTGCTCACATTCCTATCCCAAATTTTATATAGGCAATGCCAAAGAAGATTGAACCTTGATATAATAAATGCAATGCTCGTGTAGGATTTGTTAGGACATGAATGCTCAAGTATGGAACAACAATCATCATTTTGGGAAAGTTTGTAGCATTCTTTTGACTTGGCTACATGGCCTACTCCGCCTTGTTTTCTTAGGCTCTCACACTTGCAATAGTTCTTCATGAATTTGACTGGATGGATCATGGCATGATGATATGACTCCTACCTTCTATAGAAGTGCAATATTTTCTCCCCACTATGGTATGTCAACACGGACCTTGTGCTAAAAGAACTATTAACCTCTTTAAACCTTAACATGATTTCTGGCATGGTTAGATACCAATGTTATTGTAAACTACGTATAATGTATGACCTAGCAATGGCATAATAAGTTCCTCACTAAATGTTCAACAAGCTTGCCTTTGTTTCTATGGGTCAGTATTGGATGAGATTGTCAACTGTCAAGTCCTTATCATGTTGTACCTGACCAAATCAGTGATAGGGATGAGAACTAAATCTAGAAAGCAAGAATGGGTATACCTTGTGTGGCATTACATGATCGTACCTTTGAGATTATACCCAATACCACACCTGACTATAATTCAAGATGGCTTACACCCAAAAGATGACCGCGAGAGAATGTAGGCACATGAAGCTCAAAAGAGTATCTTAGAAAGCGTCTTATAGTGGATAAATAATGAAAAGGGTAAAGATTAGTCTATAACTGAATATAGAAAAGCAAATGAGAGTGATAAAGACGATTTCAAAGTCTAGGTCTCGTGTGGGTTTCCCTCAACACTATGCAAATGTTTACAAGATTTCATAATGAAATCCTTGAACAGTTTTGAAAGTTTGACAACAATTTTCCCTTTTAAGCGGTTGTTTTTTTTTAAGAAAAAACAAAGTTATATTATTAGAAATAAATTATACAAATTACAATGTCAAGCCATGATACTCATACTCCAAGATATATCCTTGGAATTCCAATAACATATTAAAGAAGAAAGAGAACATATCTACAAATTAGCCATCAGATTATTGTAAGTGAAGGATCTGCTCAATCTGTTTCCGCTTCTTTGGAGACAACGTCATAGGTAATGGACCAAAGTTGATGAGGTAAAGGACCATGTTTTCATCTCTAGGAACATGTTGATATATGATGGTCTGAAATTGTTGAGCAATAACTTTAATATTCTCCTATATCCTAGTGACTAACCAATTATTGGATCTATGTTGCTCTTGAACTGACAGAAGGTTGACGATAACCTTAGAATCTGATTCAACTATAACTCTAAGACATTCGCGTTTAGTTGCCTCTAGAAGAGCTTTGTGAATTGTCAAGATTTCAACCACATTATTAGAGAAGTGCCCCAATTGATGACCAGAGAAGAAAAGTGGAGTTCCCAAAGAATCATGAGCCACCCCTCCTATACTAGCTGGACCAAGATTGCCTCTTGTTGCTCCATCAGTACTTAGTTTAACAAAGTCAAACGGAAGAGGCTGCCATTTTCTCTGAACATAGGGCACCAATAGTCTAGTACATGACTTAGTCTTTACTTTGCTTTCCTCCAAATTGAGTTTTTTTAGTAAAAATTTCCATTTTCCAGGTAAGGGGGAAGGAATTTTCAAATTATGTTCAATAGTTTCCACTATATTACTACGTGTTAATTCCTTGACATACCAAATGTCTCTATTTTCGGATTTGAATATACATCTATTCGCTCTTTCCATACATTCCACAAAATAAGAGAAATGGCAATCAAGCTTCCTTTGCTAAGGTCCTTAGTATCAGAGGCTGAGTGTTTCCAAGCTCTAACAATTTCCACTACATTCATCGAAGAGACCCAAATGACAGATAACCAATCCGCCAAAATATTCCGTAGAGATATTACAAAAGGGCATTGAAGAAAAAGGTGGATCAAAGTTTCATCCGCTTCTTTGCACAGAGGGCACCAAAAGGGTCCCACCATACCTCTTTTCATCAAATTGTCTCCAGTAAGAACCCTCTTGTATAATAGGAGCCAGATAAAAAATCTTACTTTAGGCCACATGGCAGGCTGTCAGAGATCAACAAAAATATCTTTCCGAGGATGTGGTTGAGTGCCCATCAAAGTACTAGGTGCTTCAGCTACAGAATAATTTGAAATATCCCAACCAATTCCAACTCCAAATTTTATTTTATTTTTTGAGTTTTTAGTGCATTGACATTTCGTCAAACACTTGTCATGTCATTTCAATTTCTGATATTTTTGTTGTTTCTCTTTAATTGAAAGAACACGGCCAATAGAAAGTCCCACAAATGATTGCAGACAAACATAACTCCCACAATGCATAAACAATACAAGTCTGATTGGAAACAAAAGGATTTATTTATTTATTTATGGATTTCAAATACAATGAAATTCATCTCTAAATTGCATACCCAAAAGTCCAGCTTTGTGTGATAAAATGAATGGATATCAATGGTACTCAAATGATCAGAACTCTCACATGCGAAGGATCCAATAGTGGCTGCACCTGTTACACAACTGCTGCTAACACCCCTCTCACTCCTCTAACTTCTACGCTCTCCAAATGGGAAAGATGGCGCCCTAATGATGGTAATAATACTCCTCTATGAGTAAACTAATAAACACAACTACAATTAACTGTAAAACAATATCAAAATGATCTGATGTGAAGCACAATGAAGACCTTGTTTGAATCTTCCTCCTTCGAATTGGGTTTCCGTCCAATCCGTAATCTCCAAGGGTTTCCGTCCTTCGAGAGTAACTAGCAAGAGCTGCTCTGAATTTGTTTTTTGTTCAAAATAATAAGTGTCCCGAGCAAATGGGCCAAATCCTCCTTTTATAACCTTTTCCAAGAATTTTCATTAAAAGAAAATATAATTAATAAATCACTTTATTAATTAATTACACCTTATAACTCTAGAAAGTGATTTATTTAATCAATTAATCATTCCTGGTGCCCACGGTCACTGAATTAGCATCTCGTCATTTAGAACTTCACATTCTCTTTTCGACGAGCTATAATACTGAGGTGTTCGCCAAGTAATTCGTACAAATATAAACAACCTGAGTAAAATAATTAAAATAAGCCATTAATGCTCCCAAAGTGCGGAAATCGTCGGAAAGCACCGGAATCGGAAACTGACTGAGCAGAAGCGGTGCCGATGACAAATAATGAGAAATGAAGTCAGTTGGGTAACTTACTATAAATAGATACTCTCTCCAAGAATCTTGGAGAACACACCAGAAGCCAGAAATAACCTCGGAAAGAGCCAAGTGAGTTCTTAAGACCAACTGAACTCATTGCTAACATCAAATAATCCACCAGATCGTCGATAAAACCCTTACCAGCTATGCACATCATCTCCTAAACACAAGACTAGCTTACGAAGATGACAAATAAGCTACCCACCAAGTGTCCAAGGGTCATGCCAGAAAGAGGGACATTACATAATTCCCTTCCGAAGATTTTCCCCAGGCAAGAGTATCAGTATCGGACGCAGTTGGAAGGATTTTGTTTTGAAGGAGATTTTGAAAAAATTGAATTTGGCCCATAGACAAGGAGGTTTGCCACAAAGATGGGGAGATCCACTCAGTTCCCTTAGATGATGATTGAATATAATGGATCACCTTTTCCTTTCACTTACCATGAAGAGTGTTCATAATATTTCTAAAGTCCGGATACTGCTCAATCAAAGGAGAATGCCCATCCCACAAGTTAATCCAAAAATTGGCCTGATCACCTTTCCCAATTTTCCAAAAAAAAATGTTTTTTAATAATTTTTCCCCCATTTTGAGAACCGAAAGAATCGGAGATCCCTGAGATGGTAAAGAATGTCGGATCAACTCTTGCGGC